>CM021732.1:17397779-17865078 GCA_011075105.1 Heteronetta atricapilla
AACTGACTCAAACAGCTTGCAGTTTGTGCTACAGAGGTCGGTCAGAAGAGATGATCAAAAAGGCTTACAGGAACTGCATATTTTATTTTCAAAAAGGGAAAAATGCAAGACAACACATCTCTTCTAAAGCTGTTAGCTAAGCATTAAAGCTCACAGGAACATCACTTAAGATCCTACAAACAATTGTATTGATTTTAATGAACTTTTTCCTTGCTGCTGAAATTGAAATCTCCATTTACCAGTGCATAGGACAAGAAAATGTACAGAACTGCCTAAAAGCCTTAATAGTGAAACCTCTGGGATCATGAGAAAATGCAAGTAACATCCCTGTTACCAGTGGCACCTCTGAGACAGGGTATGTCCTGGCAGAGCTGGCAGCCTGAAGCTCTTGTGGGCAGTTAACCATCCAGCGGGCTGGCCTTAGAGGGTGGTGATCTGTGGCTGTTTAAAGCAGTCCTGTTTAACATTTTCATTTATGCGCTGGATGATGGGGCAGAGTGTACCCTCAGCAAGTTTGCAGATGACACAAAACTGGCTGATGTGCCAGAGGGTCGTGCTGCTATCTGGAGGGACCAGGACAAGTATCTCCTGGCTGCAGGACCGGGCAGACAGGAACCTCGTGAAGCTCATGAAAAAGTGCAAAGTCCTGCACGTGGGGAGGAACAGCCCCAGTCACCGTGACATGCTGGCGGCCACCCAGCTGGAAAGCAGCTTTGAGAAGGTGGCCACCACGTTGGACAAGAATCAGCAACATGCAGAGAAGGCTGTTGGTGTTCTGGGCTGCGTTAGGAGGAATGTTGCCAGCAGGTCGAAGGGAGGTGATCCTTCCCCTCTACTTTGCCCTGCCATGGTAAGTCATGGATGTACAGGAGAGAGTCCAACAGAGGGCTACAAAGATGATGAAGGGACTGGAGGAAAGGCTGAGGGAGCTGGGACTGTCAGCCTAGAGAAGAGAAGGCTCAGGGCAGATCTCATCAGTGTCTGAAGTATCTGAAGAGAGGGTGCAAAGACGACAGAGCCAGGCTCTTTTTAGTGGTGCCCAGCACCAGGACAAGAGGCAAGGGGCACAAACTGAACCAGAGGAGGGTTCCACCCAAACACCAGGATACACTTTTCACTGTCAGGGTGACCAAGCACTTGGTTGTCCAGAGGGTGTGGAGCTTCCCTCCTTGGAGCTACTCAGAAGCAGTCTAGACACAAACCTGCTCAAGGTGCTCTAGGTGGCCCTGCTTGAGCAGGGTTTGGACCAGATGATCTCCAAAGGTCTCTCGCAAGCTCAACCATTCTCTGACTCTCTGATTTACCACACAGGAGAAAACAATAGCATGAAAACTAATCATTAAAAAGCTACAATTTAAGTTAATTCTAGTGATACCTACACATATGCGGACTCTTTGCAGACTGACAGAAGAAAAAACTTGAAAGTAAAAGGTAAGAGCACACAAAGTTGAAGTGAGGTGTGAGGTTTAAGTATATAGCAACTCGACAAACTTCACTTGTTATTCTGAAGCTTAAAAAGTCGAGAAACAGTTGAGAGTGCAACTGTTCTTCAGCTGAAGGAAGTGAAACAAGACATTAGAAAAATACCAGAGCGAGTTGCTAGTAAATGTTAAATAATAGGTCACAGATGAGACTCTGTAACATATTTGACATAGTTTTCTCACGGCACAAGGGGACCAGAGAGTCTAGGCAAGCAGTAAAAATGGCTCAGGAAGATATTGTAAGTGAGAGGTTCTAAGAGAGTCATGGAGATAACCTCCAAGTTATCCATAACTACTCATGCATCCTCACTGAAATCATTTATTCTGCACCACACTTCATGGAGTGAACCTAACTTGCCTTTACTGAGCATACCACATTGAGTCAAATTAATCAATACTTACACTGGGAAGTTGTGAAGGGGAACAAAACCATACACATCTCTTCCTAGAAGTCCCAGCTAACACAAGGCACTCCTACTGGCTTCCAGCATTTCTTATTGAGCATTTCTCTTGGGTTTGTGGGACTAAGACACACACCTTCCTATCATCACCAAACCAAGGACTAAACGGTACAATCTGTGTTAGCCTTCTATCTTCAGAGCTATCAGTCACTGACACACAGAATGGAACATTAAGCAAGAAGTCCTGAAGCAAAGAACTCAGGCAGACAGGATTTATCAAAGCAATGACCATCTGGCTCCCCGTTTTGATACCAACCTCATGTTTCAGATGTGCTGTCACAGACACAGTGCAGGCATACCCTTGCATTATTCTTATGCCTGAAGGCAGTTTTTATGTCCTGTCTAAATAACACGATACACTTCATATTGGTCATCAATAGACGAAATAAAGTACATATGACCCATTGAATGCACATCTTTACCTTCTCTTTCTTTGAAGATATACATGCACCAACCACTGGGCAATAAATGGCCATACAACTGCAAAAGCTAAAATACCAGGAGAAATTTCAAATGGCCACCATGACGGTTTCTAAGGAAAACACAGAAGAAATTCCAGTCAGCAATCTGCATGCACATACAGAATACCACGTGTACTTCACCAATGCTTCCAATGTTATAATATTGAGGTAGAAAAAAATTTGTAAGATCAGAAAAAAAGAATCGCCAAGCAAATAATCTTTTCAGACAGATTATTTTTTATCCCCTAGTCAATGAAAAGACTACATGAAAAGCACATAGTAAGAAAGCTAGATGTAAAATATTCATCTCATCTTTTCTCACCATTCACACTCTTTTTTTCCAAAAAAGAAACAAATGGTGTTTTACCTTAACAGAGGAGTCAGGCTGATAATTTGACTGCAGCGTTGCAGATCTTGCCTTTAAATACAAACAAGGAGTGGTAAGTGGCAAAAAAAAGTGCAATTGTAATATTTCTGCTTCACGAAGCGAGAATATTTAGTTTTTCATCCTGTAAAGGCTTTGCAGCCTGCCTATACAACAGTTTGAGGAACAGTCCTTAATGCCCACAATCCTATCCAGGGAAAGGAAGCTTTCCCTTAACTTCGTTAAAGAGTAGAACCTCCCCCAGTGCAACCCACCTTTCACCACTTAGTTTCCAACTTAAACTCTCATGCTTCCATTACACTTTATAGCATTTTTATCACATTTCTGAGTGTTAAAATATGAATCAGTGTCACTGACTGAACCTCTCTCTACAGCTTTGCAAAGCCCCCCCTGCCCAAGTTGTTATCACAACTTCCTTATCTCTGGTCCAGTCCCAGCAGTTACAACCCAGAGGTGAAATCCCAGAAGGCTGATTTGCGTAATTCTTTACACTGGTCTGTATAAAGACAAAAACCATTCTTTTAGTGTGCTCTGAGCTATAGGTACAGGCATGTCTAACAGTATAAGTAAAACGAATAATCTTCTAGGCAATACAGAGAACGAGAAATACCAGAAATGTTTCAAGCCTTTCCTCACATGCTACTGTGGTGCTTTCACAGAAACAAGTCAGCTTTCTAGGTCTTTCTTAATGAATCTGAGTGTGAACCAGAAGGTTCTTGACCCTGTTTCTACTCAGAAAGGGATAGCAAGCACAGCATGAACTGCTGCGGGAAAATCTTTTACTGTTTCTTCATATATTGCTTTGGTCCAAAAAATGAGATCTGTATCCAGACATCAGATCCTTGAGGAGCTGTGAGGGAGCTGAGTCACTGTCTTAATAAATCCTTTCTCCCTGGCTACCTTACATTTGGAGTATGTGCATCCCATGATACTGCTTGCACAACTCTCCGGTTCTCAGGTAGCTCAAAATATTATCAGCAAGCCAAAGAAAAACAAGTATTTTTGATTGCTGAATCAATTATATTCTCAGCACATTCCATCCTCCCACTTATATTATTATGTGCACCACTATTTCCATTTAAAAAGAAAAAAAAAAGAAACACTACATCAACAAATATCTAGACTTGCTTAAAACTTCTTTTGCCTATCTTGTATGCATGACGTAAAACTCCAAGGTAGTGGGATTACTTTGCAGGAAAAGAATGCTATGAAAAATCAGTCTGCTAACTGAATAATTCACTCAGAAGTTGTTCTGCCTGCAAATATTTACCAGACTGGAAAATTAAGATAATCTCACTTGCTCTGAAAATTCTTTGAGATCTCCTGACAAAGACATATGGTGCATTACTAACATTAACCACGATCTATACACTGACTGCATAACTTGTATTGATAACTACAGCTGAGATTAGTCAGATAACAGAAATCAGTAAAATAATATATGGTTAATTTCTAAGTTAAAATGCATGTTTTTGTTCACAGGTTCAGGAGTCCTGAGCTGTGCTCCTGAGAGTAGGTACCAATAACAAATTGAAATTGCTTTACCGTTTAAGAAAATATTGTTTGACATTTTAATCTGAAAATACATTAATAAAGTGTAATCAAAGATCCTCAGTGAATACCTGCGATGCTGTAACCGCCTCCAGCATGTGCAGCCTCTGAAGGACGTTCTGCATGTCTTCCTGCAGCCGCATCAGCACTACCGCGATCTGTTCATTGAGGCTACCCCGGGGTCCTCTGTCTGATCCCCAGCGCTCTCCATCCCCTCCGCTACCCATCTGTCCACCTTGCGAACCGTCGCCTAGCGGCTGAAGTCTGTGCCCTACATAGAGAGAGAAAAAAAACAGATACATAAACCACAGAATGGGCTACCACCTCTTTGAATTTTTTTTATTTTTTTTATGGTTGCTTGATTTTATACCACCCTAACTGAGTTCAAAAGCACTGACAGGTTACTGCAATATCATTTGAGAAGTTTCCCTACAGCCGTAGTATAACAGCATCATTCATTCAACAGCATAAACATTGAGCAAAAAACTACTGTCACATCCTGTCAAGAAAACAAGAAAAAATCTGAAAAGAAAATGAGATCTGATTTATTATGAACAGTAGATAGGTTTTAAGTTTGGGACAGTCTCCAGTTGGAATACAAAGAACGCTGAAACAGAGTGATGAGAAAATTGCTTGAAAACTACCATACTCCTTTAAACTACACACAGCTAACCTAACGTGTTTCTGCTTGCTTGTAGCAGAAGTCAGTCAAACAACAGGAGAGAGAAGGGGAAAGAATTAAACTGATCCTATGTGATGTTCTTCTTAAGTCCTATAGCATATTCTTCATAATAGTTTTCAAAATAAATGCTATCTTTGTTTTTTCTTTTTAATTTTGGCATGTGACCACATATAGGTGCCACACAAAAAGGCATGGGATATATGAATAGAATACTTACTAAGTGATTAAGCACCATTAAGTTTTAAGAATCATAACATGGTATCAGAATAAATCAAACGTGTGGATAACAATCCACTCACATAGAAAACAATGCCTCGTTGATACCTTTCCACGATGCTCCCTGGTTTCAAATGAGACATCATGGAGGTATAAATGTATATGCATTTAAACAATATATATAACTTGCAAATAAACTCTTCTCATGCATAGACGGGTTTTGAAAACTTCACTTTTAAGAAGGACAGGTGCCATAAAAAGCAGCTGGATTTCAAGGTAAGCCAAAACAGAAGTAGCCAATAGGCTTATTCAAGATCTCCGTAACACAACAAAGTCCTTTTGTAAAGCTTATTATGAATGCAATAAATATGTTGAACACAAAACTGATTGCTACCCTCTGGAGTTAGGATTTCATTATCTATTTTTACCATGAACGACAGAGGCACTGTATAGTATGGCTGTCGCACTGGATAATGTTGACCAGTGCTTCTTAGGCACCCCTGACAGCAGCGATGAGAACGAGTAGGAAAAACGAAAGCTGTGTGCACAGTACCTCTCCCTCTTCTGACACCATAGAAATCTGCTTTTTCTCCGCTTTTCTTCTCTTTGTGAGGGCCCCCATTAGTGGCTTGGCCATCTTCTCCTCCACACTTGACTTCACCTTCTTCTTGAACTGCTCCTTCTACCTTATTTCCAAGCTGGAGATTCCCAGAAGTCATGGAAGCACGCCTTGGAAGATCCATATTTTCTAACAGAAAACTGTGATCTACACCCAAGAAATGGGATGAACGCTTTAAAGATCCTTTAGTTGATGTGATGATCTCCAAGGGCTACAAATTAACATTAGCAAGTAATTAAATTATGTAAAATATAACAGTTTACTAATAAAGAGACAATCTCTCTCCTTTCTCTTTAAGAAAATGGTTTGCTCTGCATTAAGGCTTTTAACAGTAGCAGTTTTTTTGCTATAGGATATGCTTACATTGTCTAAATGTCCTTTTCAGATTGAAAAGGTTAGATATTCATTTGAGGCAAATATTCTCAAAACAGTGATAACACTTGGAATTATTTTAGTCATTTTCAACGTACAGTAATTCTCAGTAGTCACTAAAATCAAACCTTCAGAAGACCTCAGAATGTTCCATTTTCCCTTGAGGCTTTGCCTCCGAGACACTGAAGAGATATCCTAACTCAGACTGGTGAGCCACGCTGCCAAAGTCACACGCTATTAGCAACGTTGAGCAGGCAGTGTTTACACTTACTGCAAAGAAATCACAGTGTTTATTATGAACCCGTTCAAAACTGCTTGACTACACCCTGTCCTTTTCACACACACAAAAAAGATACTCTACCAACTTTCTTCCTCAAAATCTGTGGTACTGCAGAAAAAACATTAAAAATAGATGAAACAAATTGATCAGGTCACAACTACATGTTCTGCAACAGGACTGTCTTAAGGTGGTACAAGCACCCCTTGCTCAGTGACAGGACAAGCGTTAGCACAACTAGATGTTGAAGCAGACTGGGGACTTCAGCTAGCTGAAAAATAACTCAATGAAAAAAACAAAATAGCAAAAAGGAGGGGAAAAGAAACTGCTGCCAAAATGCTGTTTGTCAAGTAGCAGTTCATAAGCTTGTATCATCAGAACTGAAGACAGTGTTTGCTACATCTTTTGCAATAAAAAGCTGTATTCATTTTTTCAGTGAACCTTTCTTTTTAGTTTGAATTACTCCATCTGTAGTTCTTCTATGTTTATTTACATCTACCCGACCATTTGTTGATTTGTTCACAACTAGAACTTTTCTCATTCAAGTTGGGAAATTCTGACACATACCCATCCACCTCAATTAGAGAGTCTCAAACAAGCTCAAACAACACACAAGACAATTGGGAAATCACCTACGTAGAAGACAGCTTGTAGCACTTCTACCAAATCACCCTTCCCAATATGCTTCATTGCTGGGTACATTTTTTATTTGCTAAAAGGAACTCTCTAGATGCTCAGGAAGCAGACGGATAAGAAAATGATGCAATATTACAGTGCTTGCAGGTCTTTCTGATCCCATGCATCATTCACATATCTCTCCCCAGAACTAGCAAACTAGGTGTCTGAGCAGTCTACAAAGTCCATACTTAAACTGGATCTATAAAGGTGGTCCAAATCAGTAATCTTTGGTCTTCATCTAAGACCACGGTTAATACAATGAACAGTTCAGTGAAAACTAAGCCAGTGCAGTGCTTAGGCTTATTCTTTATGTATTCTAAGAAACAAACGCAGGATTTATCAGGCCGGAAAAAAGAGATCAAATACCCCACAGAATTACAAAGGTACTTCCTGGTTCTGAAGGATAGTGGGATTCCGATCCCTACATATGTTATGAGACACAAAATTCAGCACGCAGCCCTTAATTTCTTTGTACTGCTGGTTTTTCGACAGTTGTTTGTTTGAACTATTGTTTTTATTACCTTCCCCTCACAAAAATTCTCTGAGGGAAAAAATTCTGAAGCTTTTAATCAGTAGTAACCACGTTGTAAAAGATCAACAAAAACAACAAAATATGACAGTCCAAATAAGAAAAGTATGTGTGAGTTATTTCATTCACCTCTGTACATGTCCAGGTTCACCAGACGGCTAGAAACCTACTTTAAAATATCCCTACCAGCTTCAAAATACGCCTAGGGATACTAGGCCCTTACCTCTTCTAGTCCAAGTTGTTCCATAGAGTCACAATAAACTTCACTGTCAGAATCACTGGTTAAGTGCTGAGTTCCTGAGACCTCTTCAGTACTCTCCTCATTTCCACCTGTATGTAAAGGAGGTAAGCACACTTGCTTTGTAAACGTGAGCCAATCCCGGCAAAGAGTAAAGAGCAATGAGTTATGATGTCTAGGCAAACTTCAACTCATTCCTCTTTCATTTGCTTTTGTCATCCTAAAGTCAGATTAAGAATAAAGATGTTACATTAATATAGGAATTATACAAAACTTTTGTAATGGGAAAACCAAACATCATACTGGTATTTCTATGTTGTAAGATGAAAATTTTAACTTTAGTTTGGTCACTACTCTCCTTCCTAATCTCAATATAAAGCAGTTTTGCCCCAAGTTGTCAATTGGTTTTAGAGTGATAGATTCACACATCAGTTTCAACTGGCATTTATAATAGGTTTAGCCTTTGGGAATGACAAATACAGTTATTAGTGAATTTCATTTCATTACAAATTAGATTTCAAATGCCAATAGTCTTTTACATAGATAGCACAATGATTTCAAAATAAAATAATTGTATTCCTGTATGTTTGAGACTCTCTCTCTCTGTGAATTCACCTCTCTTCTGTAAAAGATCTTCAAAGACAGCTTTATTTAAACTGTTATTAAATTTGATTAATTTGATTAATTTTTAATATTCTTTCTTCAAGTTTGTGCAACTGAAAGACATCCCTGCTAGTCTCTGAATCCTAGAATTAAGCACGCAAGAGAAGAAATGTTTTCCAAGAAAAACATATGCAAATTAAAGCACGATCTTGCAAGGACAATACCTTGGTGAGCACTGTTATTAGCTATTTCAAGGCTTGGCTCTGTTTTCTTTATTTCTTCCTCTGTGTTCAAGCCATTCAGGGCAGATTTGGTCTGGATGCCATTCTGCAGATCCGGGATAAAGCCATCCTTATAACAGCCATTAGCAACAACAGTTTCCAAATCCCTTGCAGCTGCTGATTCTGTTTTCACACTCTTATATTCTGTAAAAGAACAGGAAAAGCTCTTTATTTTCTCTGAAGAGAAGAAATGTGATTTTCAGTTCTACTGTTACAGCCCATGTAGCCATTCACAGCTCTTACATACAACACTAGCAACAAAAACAATAGAGGGTATCCTTTCAGCTTTTACAAAACGCACTAACATACCTTTCTAGCCAAGTCAAAAATATATGGCATAGCTCACAGATTTGTACTAGTTCTTCATCTCAGAACACAGGCTGAGATGTTGACGTTTCTTACACATGCATTTACAGTTATTTGCATAAAATTGTCTTGATGTATAGTGAGAAGCACAGTTCATGATCCTTTGGCATTTTCTAACAGTTACATGGTTAAAAGAACTTTGGAAAAATCACAGAATGGTTGAGGTTGGAAGGGACCTCTGGAAGCCATCTGGTCCAGCCTCCTGCTCAGGGCCACCTAGAGCAAGTTGCCTGGGACCATGCCCAAGGGCTTTTGAAGATCTCCGAAGAGGGAGACTCCACAGCCTCTCTGGGCAACCTGTGCCAGTACTCAGTCACCTACATGGTAAAGAAGCATTTCCTGAGGTTTCTAAGAACCATTTGGTCCAAGTGCAGAAAACATACCCTTCACATTTTGCTGCAGTTCTTTTTCTTCCTCTTCACGAAGCCCTTCTTCTTCTGATTCTGCTCCACTATCACTACTTTCAGCTTTGCCATTCACAGCCTTTATACTTGGAGTGGAATTCATGACGTTACTAAGGTCTAAGAAAACATTCAAAGAGGAAAAAAAAAACATATTTTAAAAGAAACAAACGTACAGCCTCCCCTGCCCCCACCCCCCAAAAAAAAATCTGGTAGTTGTTCTACAAAAGCATTCCCACATTAGAAGATGTACCAAATAACTACAGCTTTATTTCTGTAAACTCTCCCTTAATTATTTTAATGTTTCTCCTTTGTGGCTCACCACAGAATGCCTGACTACTAATGAACAATTCTGAGGAAGCCTACTGGAAAAAGACAGCAGGTTACTTTCACTAAAGGCCTCACACCAAGACGTTTATCTGCATTTATGGCATAAATACGGTATAGCTGCAATAACATTTTATCTAGGACTGCGATGGACATTTTCATTTAAATCTAGAAGTCAACATTTTATAGAAGTTCCCTGTTGGGCTGAAATGCTTCAAAATTGCTCTCAATGCACAGGCAAACATTGAAATATTCTGTTCAGTTATGTGAGCAACAGGATCCTTGGAAGGGAAATAAAACATCCCATTCATCTTCACCCCCAGTGATTTAAGCAAACACAAAATGTGGCAATAAAGTTTATAGAGATCCTTATCTGGCAAAGCGTGCATGGAAATAAATGAACTGATTTCAGTGAAAAAGATGACGAAATAAATCAGAGGGCTGGAACACCTCTCCTATGAAGAAAGGCTGAGAGAACTGGGGATGTTCAGCCTGGAGAAGAAAAGGCTCTGGGGAGACCTCATCATGGCCTTCCAGTACTTAAAGGGGACTTATAAAAAAGATGGAGAGTGACTTATTACGTGGGTAGATAATGACAGGACAAGGCAGAATGGTTTTAAACTAAAAGATGGGAGATTAAGATATGATGTCAGGAGGAAATTCTTTACAATGAGGTTGGTAAGGCCCTGGCCCTGCACAGAGAAGCTGTGGATGCCCCATCCCTGGAGGTGTTCAAGGCCAGGCTGGATGGGGCTTTGGGCAACCTGGTCTGGTAGGAGGTGTCCCTGCCCATGGCAGGGGGTTGGATCTGGATGATCTTTGAGGTCCCTTCCAACCCAAACTCTCTGATGATTCCACAAAATACGTGGCTTGTGTTTGCTTGTCTAATTACACACATATCTAAAAAACCAAATCTTGACAAAGTAACTGCTAAGGCCTTGTTTTCCAGCTCTGTGATCACTCAAGGATCACTAACAAGTTACTCACTGTACAAAGTATTGCAAGGTCAAGAGTCCTCCAGAAAAAAAAGAAAAAAAAAAAAAAAGAGGATTTAAGGGACATTTCTACCACCCTCTGAAAAAAACACAGCTAAATATATTGGTTTAATAATTTACATGATTTAAGCCTCATACATTAGCACAGAGCAATTAAAGTAAAAAGCGGACACAGTTAGGAGACGCACATTTTACATGTTGACCACAAGGCCAGATTCTGCCTGTTTTAATTGTTACCACAGCACTCCATTTGCATAATTTTAACATTCCCTTGTCAGAACCTTGAAAGACTAATTCTTATGTTTAGACTTAACATCAAACAGCAAAATAACACCCAATTACGCTGGAGCTGCCCAACCAGCTCTGCTACTTTCCTTGCTGTATGGTAATTTAGGGCTAAGGGTTTTCTACTTGAATCTCGCCACGAAGAAGCAGGCTGCCTTCCCACATTCCTCTAGTTTCAAAGCTTCGTCCTACTGCTTAAAAAACAAAGGCAAAATAACTTTACTTTTTATCCAAACATATTGAGTATGTTGAATATCCTGTTCACCTCAGTCTTACTGTGAAATAAGGCTTCTGGGGGCACCCTGCATCCCTGTTTTGGATTGATTTAATCCAACTTTTATCTGAAGACTAAAAAAAAGTTCATTTGTCATGAAAAAAGAACTAGAAACACTATTGTCCATTTCGTAGACTACAAGAATATACGGTCATTTTCTCCTCACTGAAGAAAACATTTGCAAGAAAATGAGTTTCACAGAAGGAAAATCCCAACATCTTTACAGTTTATTTCTCATAAATGTTTCTCTTATTGTGAAACTCAGTTCTAGAGGCATTCTTCTGAGAAGAAACAGTGGGAGAAGGATAACGAAACAGTTACGTCCCTTGAAGCACGAAGAGTAAGCAGAGCCCCAGCCCCCTTGCAGTGTGAGGCAGGCATCGCCTTTCCCTTTGAAAAAGAAGGGGTGGAGGCCAAGACACCCAAGTGCCTTACCCAGCCGTGGGAGTAAACGGGAAAGACAAGACTTGGAGACATTTAGCTGTAAAGACAGGGAACTCAAGCTGTAAACCTCCTCACCCTACTTGAGTTATTGTAAAAAGCCCCAACCATGCTGTAAACATATTTTCTAAGATTTACTTTTTTTCTTCTTGAAGAGAATGCCTTTGAACATTCAAACATGTTTTCTCTGTACTCAATCTCAGCAAGGAGATTATTCACTTGGGAAAACTTCTGAGTGATACATTGCACATATTTAAATAAAGAAATGGAGAAAAGTATGGGGAAGAACGGTAGCAAGCCATGAACGCCTGAATATCTGAAACCCATCAGGGCTGTATTTCTCCTATACAGTCATTCGTAGCTACAGGGCTCCTGAAGCCCACAAGGAGGCACGGCTTTGCTGCTGGCTCTGAAGAACACAGTGCATTGTACAGTCATGGCGATGCTGAAATACCATGCTTGATCTGGTATTTTTCCCCAGAAAATATTATTTTCTGGGGAAAATATTTTTCCCCAAAACAAAACAAAATATTTTTCCTCTCCTCACCAAGTCCATCCCCAGATGTTTCTACTGCACGAAAACAGCACCGTTTCTGCACTCCCTGTTACTGTGAGTACCTGCTACGAAACCAGCGGTGATGACTAACACTGGGTGATAACATCAAAGCCCAATCCGAGCCAACTAGCAGTGACTTCTCCAGTCCTTGGTGGTCGGTTAACAGCTGCTCCCTAGGGAATGTGTCTTTTGGTGTGAATACTAAGATTCAAGCGAACTTTTAAATTTTTGTGCTATTTTTATTACTCTGTTCAGCACAACACAGTATGCTCACGCAAGTCATGCAGACTTTCATTCCGTGTAAATACCAGTGACCAGGATAGATGCAATAGCGGATGAAACATATAAAACATTTAGTGATGAAAGCATATGCTGATATTTTAATGATTACTACGCGTATTTGTAAAGTGGCATATCTTTACTATCAGCTCGATAGCAGCAAAATCTGCCACCAAAAGATTATTTACGTGAGCTATACTAATAAGAACAGCTATAGCGACCACTTTGCACTGCTATGTTTGTGCCAGCTGCAGCTCTGTCAAAATGTGTGTCAAGTCTCCCATGCAGAGACCTGCATGTACATAGGCTATACTAAGTTACTTTGATAACCAGGTAACTAGAATTCTTTTCTTGCCATCAGAACCCTTCGTGCTTGTCACTGATCCAGCTTCAATTCCAAGTTTACACAAGTAGGTTTTGCCATTTCCCATTCACTTAGTTACGCAAATCTCCACCTTCTTTTTGAAACTGAGGTATCCTCATACTGTATTATTGCAAGGGGTGATCGCATGCTGTGGGGAAGGAGTACATGCCAGGGTTCATTTATGTTTTAGAAACCCTTCTGACATTTGTCCTTTCGTTCTGTCTTTCCAGCCAGAAAGTCTCTGAACAGTCTTCTGAAACAGGAACTACTGATTTGCCATCAGAACGGATGTTATAAGCAGCATTTCAACACACGGATCAATATACTGGAGTATAGATCCACATCTTTGCTTGGCTACAGCTGCGATGCCTGACACGGTCCATGCTCAGCCTGGATCCCTATGCAAGAGTCCACCACCTTCAGGCTTGGGTTTGCTTAAGATAAATAATGGATATCTGCTAGCCCTGCTTATCTTGACTAAGAAGCACTCAGATGAGCAGTTCAGAGGATAGACTGCTGAGAGTGATGCCTTCTGGAAGTTTCATTTGTTGTTTGCTTTTTTTTTTCTCCTCCCTGACAGGAACCAGAAAGGGCAGGGGGTACATGCAAGCATCTGGGAGCAATAAGTTCTTCAGCTAGAAGAGTTTTATACCCCTCATTTCCTTCCATTCTTTCTAGCATACCACACTACAAAGAAAATTTGCAGGGGTCCAAGGTCCTCTATAACATCTGTTCTACAACACACAAATGAGCTGCCATCACAAAGATATTTTAGAAGGGCACACCAAAAAACAGAGACAGAAGAATATAAGATCCCCTAGGTTAACTACCATTGTTTTATCACTTTTAATTTTAAATGCATTAAGTTCTTTGAAAAAAGTATTCCCTAAGCACATAGATCTTGGCAATCAGATTTTCTTCTATATATTATTCCTTTTATTTTGTCTTCCTGAACTTTACTATAACAGGGAAAAAAGACTTTCCTTTTTCTTTTTAATATTTTCCAGAAGACTACAGCCATGTTTTTTCCACATTTCTCTCTCTGCTTATATGCTTCTCAAGCTGTTACATGCAAATAGATGTCACTTTATTTCAAAAGACAAAGTAATCAGCAACAGTCACGTCTTTATTCACAATTTGTAAACAGCAAAACAATAATTCGTGGGTAAGAACAAGCATAAAGAGCAGCTTCTTAGACATTAATATTAACTTGCAAGAATGGCATTTGGGGTTACTGACTTAGTCATCCTGGACCTTTAAACTTTTTTTTTTTTTTCTGTTCAACATCAATGGAGATCATCTCCATTCTTACCACGGGTACCTATT
This sequence comes from Heteronetta atricapilla, assembly GCA_011075105.1. Classification (NCBI taxonomy): domain Eukaryota; kingdom Metazoa; phylum Chordata; class Aves; order Anseriformes; family Anatidae; genus Heteronetta; species Heteronetta atricapilla. The sequence continues at coordinate 17,412,228 of CM021732.1, forward strand.
CCCCTGAAAGTTCAGAACACCTTCCACATAAATATAAGGCTGAGGTTTTTTGGATTGACTTGGATATGGTTCTCTTCTCCCCACTACCCGAGACTTCTGCCAGTAGAGACAACCTGCTTGGGATTTCCTGAGAGAGATCGGCCCAGCGAGAACAGCAGCTGACCCGCAGGCATTCCCAGCACCAGCAGGTAGCTCCATGTAGGCCACCAGACAGCCAGAACACAAGGCCGCCAAGCACACACAGATCAGTTACATGGTGTATGTGCAGCGAGACCAGTGAATCCAGGCCAACTTACTGTCAACACCTTAGCAAATGATCACGTGTAAGAATGAACATGAAGAACAGCTGCTTCTTAAGTATTTATAGCAACTCGCAAGAGCCGTAAGATCATTCCAGGATCCAGGATGTCTCCATGTCTGGTACTACGTCCCTCTGGAAGAATGAGCAGGACTTGCTACATTCTCTTCTGTGTGGAAGAGATACAGTCAATATTGGGAACTTTTACTTTGTGTGGAAAGTAAAGAGGAGTTCTATGTACCAGTGTGGTAATATATACAAGTACGCTGTTCCTGCCCCAGGAACTGCAACAAAACATGAGCATTGCAAAGTCAAAACCACCCTAAAATAAACTGAGTTATGCTTGAAAGCAACAGAAAAACATATTGCTGGGTCACCTATAGTCCAGAAACTCTGGCAATAGTAATGTAGCCTTAATCAAAAATTTTTCTGCCCTGTACAAGAAAACATAAAGAGGAAATAAAATTAAAGATTATATGCCCCTGGAACCTACTCCAACCCTACCAACTGAACAGCTTTTTACCGTGCCTCATAGGTAACACAGATGGCTTTTCCATGCATCTTTGAGGCTATGATTAAAGTCATTATTTTTCCTATAGCAAAGTTATGCATAAAACACTAACCCATTCCCAGTGGGCACTTTTCTGTGAACAACCAAGATATGACTACCTACATCTGGTATTTACCAGCCTTCCAAACCTCTGGCTACTTTTTCTTCTTTGTAGAACACAGCTGTGAGAAATTCTCTCATCACATGATTTTAACTGTAAGTCAGATATCTATAATGTGAGACACCAACATTTTACATCTACTAATTTTTTGTTTGTTTGTTTTTACATTGACAGAACCCAAAGAGCTTTTGACAACTCCTTTTCTCTTTTGCAGTGAGCTGGTCTGAATACAGCAAAGAGTACAGATCCGACAACTTATTATGCACAAAAACTACTACCATTGACTCAACCCAGCATGAAACAGAATACAGCCAGGTATGTCTTTGTGTAAGACAATTTCTCTCATCTATCTCTACTTTAAAATAAAAAAGTTTTGTTCTTATATCTTAACACTTGAACATTCTGCTGCTCACCCAGTGCTGATGTGTAATGTCTACTGCTTTGTGTAAGAGTGAAGCTGTTAATATAGTCAAGGTTTTATCTATACTTATTTTTGGATGTAGTTTCCAATTTTGTTAGAGAGCACAGGCATAAAACTATCGGTGTGAAGTTAAACCACAAAGTAGGCCCAGATTTGGACTGGAAAGCCTGAGGTATATATTGCAACAGGACAAGCTGCAACTTGTTGGGTCACTCTCCACTGACTTTGGCAGTTTCTGGCCCAGCCCTTAATCCTGCAATAATCCCATTCTGGCACACAACAGAGAATATTCTAGATGCTTCTGAAACTATTAAACTAGTGAGATAGCAACAACAGTATTTGTAACGTAAGATTCACACTAGCCTCCCTGAACGTGAACTGTAACCTTCACAGAGCGGTTCAGGTTGGCTGGAGGTCATCTAGACCAAACCACCTGCTCAAGGAGGGCCACTACATACAGCAGGTTGTCTAGGACCACGTCCAGGAAGCTTCTGAATATCTCCAAAGAAGAAAACTCCAGAACCTCTCTGGGCAACCTGAGCAAAAGCTTTCTCACCTGCACAGTAAAGTAGTGTTTCCCGATATTTAGATGGAACCTGGATTATAAATGTTAGGGTAACACAGGAAACTGGAAGAGGAGAGAAAGCTTAAAGCTCAGAATTTTAAAAACTTCTCCCACCCACCCATCAACTTCTCTTGCCCCATGATTGCCTGGCCTTAATGCACCTCTCAGCTACAGTACAGCTACTCATTCAACATATCCTACTAAGGCACAACTGTGAAGTAACAGGGATTGTAGTTTTTCTCCCTTCTTACAAAGGGTTAGGGATTCACAGCCACTGAATTCCTTCAAAATCCTAGTCAGGAAAAGAATGAGAAGGAAGGAAAGCAGTTTAGCAAGTACCTCTGAAGTCACACAGAAATAAGAAACTGAGCTTATAAAGCAAACACAGGGTGTTTCACATGAAATCCACACACAAGCAGAAAACCGTACCACGAAATGCTTTGATACAAAGCAAAGATGTTGAAAATGAGATGAAAAGCATTTTGAATATGAGTAGTTTCTCTTTTCAAATAGTTGCATTTTCTCAATCTCTAGCAGTACAGTTGGAAAATATATTTCATTTAGAGCTAGAGTAAGTGTTTCTAACTAGAAGTAAATTTGAAGGATTGCTCCTCTAAAGCAGCAGTATCCCAGCTAGATAAAATGACCTGTCCCCACCTTTCCCAATACACCTCCGTCTACTCTCCAGCAACTGCAAACAAAAGGGTCCTTTCTGTAATACTGCAGTTTCCTCTCCTGCAGCCCTAAGACAACAGAATTCTTCATGAACTCTCTCTTAATTTGTGGCAGAATTAGATGATGCAGCTTCAGATTGTATGGATGAAGCCACACATTTAATATGAGCATTGTAAAAGGCTGTTCACTTGGTAGGGTTGGAGTAGGTTCCAGGGGTATATAATCTTAGTTTTATTTCCTGTTTATTTTTCTTGTACAGGGCAAAACAATTTTTGATTAAGGCCACATTGATGAAGCTACACATGCCAGATTTAGTGCAATGCTAGCAGAAGAGGAAAAATTTGAAATTTGGTATTTTACTAGTTTTATTTACACTGCCTTATGTTTAAGCTGAAGCTTTATTCTGATTTCAGTAAGAGATTTAGGACACTTGTCTTTTAACCTTTGTGATTCTCTGTTTGTCTAGATAAAGTCACTTTTTTATATAAAAGAAACTGCTTTTGACACTCTGCCTTAGACACCAAGTATAAGTAAATCCTTATTACACAGATCACTGACCTGAATCTACTGATACTCTTACAATCTTGCCTATCAATCCAGCTGTCAGGCAAGCTTGTTAAATCACAGACATGAAGTATGCACAATTTTAGTTGAGAAAGAACTCATACAGCTTTCAAAATGGCCATTTAAAGCCCTCAACCATTACCTTGCCTCAAAATAAATGAAAAACTACTTATCTCCCTCTGAAACTCAATGCCAAAAGCAGAATCAAGATTGTGTTTGCTTAAAATGAGGAAAAGAGCCATATACAAAAGGCAACTTAACCAGTGATTACTACTTCAATACATTAACCAAATTCATTTATGTAATGGCTTGTTTTTTAAAACCATTACAAGTTTTGATCCTATGCATTTCAACAGTTTTATCTGAAATTAAGCCCATTTTAAACAGCCAAGTCCAAGTCCTGTATTACAACCTTGTGAAGATACTATCTGTAATATAACTATCATTATCAAAACATTTTCACAATAGCATTGCTAAAAAAAATAATAATCACATTGATTTTTATGCAGCTATGACACCACTAGGTTTGCCACCTGTCAGAGATGTAAAATGTATAAATGTTTCCTTTGTAAGCTTAAGTCTCAGAAAGCTTAATTTGAAAGTTTCCCAAACCTATCTTATATTTTGAAGGTATTAGAGAAACCATGATTGCTAAATCCTTGGTTTTGACTAGGGAGTTATTTATTTAAAAATTCAGATCAGATGACAGCGTTGGATTACCAGCCTTAGCATGCAGTTCAACAGTCCACAGCTATACCTTTTACGCATTTTAAACAGTTGTTCTTTTTATTAACGGAAAGGCAGAAACTACATTTGGCAAGGGAGGGTCATTTTAAATACTCCCATTTCTTCAGGAAGAAGTTTTCCTTCAGCTATATAGATAAGGATTAAGCATTCAGCTTCCTGGGTCTAACTTAGTTTTGTACGTCAAAAATAATAATAAAATGAACTGCCTCGTGAGGTGGCAAACCTAGAAGTTGCAAGAATTAGCAGGAAGTTACTATAGCACCAAAACAGTGGAAGAGATGGACTTATACGTAATCTGTTTTTCCTACCTTCCAAGTATTTAGAGACTTTCTCCATTCGAACTGCCGTACGGAGAAGAGAATGAACAGAAAGATGCAACATTTAGCTTTAAAATCATTTATAGAAAACAACCCCCCCCCCCAATCCAGACCTGTGATTATTAGTAGTATAAAGGAAGTTATTTGTCCGAACCTGAGGTTAGGTCAGATCCTCTGTTCTTTTTATCTTCTACTATTTCATAGAAGGGGCCTATTACTTGTAGTAATTCTTCAACTTTCTCCGTCATTGGCATACTTTCAAGAATCTGCACAAGTCCAAAATATGAAGTACCTCATGAAACAGCAGTTCAATCATTCACTCATTTTATCTGATTTTAGAAACTTTTACTGTTAGCTCAATAACATTGCACTAAGTCTCTTGACACATTATTAAGATTTTTCTTTCATTTTTTAAAACCAGCATGAACCTAATTTGCCAGACAAGAACCTAAACTACCTGTATTAACTTTCTTTGGGTGACAGCAAGACAGGAGAGCTAATGCATTTGCCACAACTAAAGGACAGCCTCAGCACAGTATTAGTAGGAATCTGTTATTTCAACAGTCTCAAACTATACCTACTCAAGGTTCAACAGGTTGCTTTTATCTGATGCAATTTACTTTATAGACTGCCTTTCCATACAGAAAATGAGACTGTAAGACTTTTTTTGCCAAAGAATTCTTCCTATTTGTCAAACCCTGCCATCTTCAATGGAATGTAAGGAACTGATTGAAAGTACCTTCCTGGGTCAACCAAAAAACAAGGTGGACAAAATCCAACAAAGCTGGATTGCACATCCAATGCACATAAAACACTTAGAAGAAGAGCAAACAAGCTCCAAATGGCTTAAAAGCAGAATTTGGCTCTAAAGTCATTACTCTGATAAAAAACTGATTTTAATTTACAAAACCAATACCTTTAATTTTCTGATAAGAATATTAAATTGTAATCTAGAACAAATAGAAAGTGTTTCAATAATTTAATATTGTTTTTGAAGTTTTAGATATTTGTCCCCTTACTTATTATCTATTTAGATATTTGTCCCCTTCAAGTCCTTTGAGCAAGGTTTTTGCTGGTAGCTTTGTTACGTCTTCATCCTCTTAAAAAAAAAAAAAGGGTGGAGGATAAAAGTCAGTAACGGTACAAAAGGACTCAGGTAGAAGCAGACTACCATCTATGGTATGCTTCTTCCTCCAGAAGAGGAGCAGAACGTACCAGATGGAAGGTACAGGTTGCCACAGAATGTGCTTCTCAAATAGAAGCACCAAGCACTTCACTAAGCAGCAGAAGCAAAAGCTACAGCATTACTTCACAAGGCAGAAGCTCCAGGCAGGCTAGCAGCTAACAAGTCAACGCTTGCACACCAGTCAAAGATACCAAGAGACAAAGATCCTGTCAACCTACAGTTCCATCACCACTTGTCTGATCTATTTAGCAAATACAATTCATTCTGTATTTGTTAGATGGAAATGCTCAGTGCTCAGATATGGAGCTGGAAACAAACTAGACACAGGTCAGGCGTTTTATAAACAAACAACAGAAAAAACAACCTTCAATAGCACTGAGAGAAATAAGAAACCCACTCTAGAGTAACACACTTGTATTTGCTCGGTATTTGTACCTATCATCTACACCGTAAACTGTTTCGTACTGCGCTTTCACATGTGCATTCATTTAAAGTAACTGTTCTTCACATTCTAAAGAGATGTCAATTACTTTTAATAAGTTGGAGCAATTCCTAGTATCTTGTTTAACAGCAGCTGTGCAGTAAGAGCTTTGTAACTGATAGCTTTTAGGTAGCAAAAAAAAAAACCAATAAACCCTCAGAAACAAAATTGGTTGCTTATGTGTGTTAGCCACGCTGCACAACACAAAAAAATTAAAATTGTAAATACAAAGTAAGTTACTATGCATCCTGAATTACTGTTTTCTTTGGATGTCAGACAAATCACACGAAGATCCTTGTTTCAAATTAAAAACACTGTAAATTAACATTTTTATTGCTAAGACACTGCTCATTAATATAATAATATTAATTTTAAATATTAATGTGATAATGTTAAATATTATGCTATTTATATTTAGTATTAATAAAATGATATTAACAAGTTATTTGAGATGTAAATAAAGTAGTCTAAACAGTATTTTGCAACATAAACTTTCAAAAATGTGACTTGGAAGAGAAATTTGCCTTAAATAAAATATACCTGAGCTCAGATTCATCTTCGCAAGGACTAAGACAAGTTAGGTCGTCGCCTACTAACACCTGGAAATCTCACCCAGACCCTTCTCAACAGCTGCAATTTTCAACGCTACCACATGAGGAGAAGGAACAAGTCTACAATAATGTTCCACTTGTAAATGGGTCGGCTGATACATGCACAACCCGAACTCAAGTGCTAGGGTTATACTCCAGGGTGGTGGAGAGGGGAGAAATGTCAATCACACCCTTACACACTGTTCTGTTACATCAAGACACAAATGCCACGGACACCTATGCAGCAACAGCCAAACGCCCACAGGGCCACCACAGAGGTTAGTGCAGTATGTGCTGACAGAACAACCCAGCGGATCCGTGTGAAATGCACTTCTGTTGACATTTCAAGTAGAACCAACTGGGTCGGAAAAGCTGAAGCTAGGATTTCAAATGCGAGGGCTGAAGCTGTGGGAATGCAGGGTAAACAGATCCCCAGTTTCAAAGCTGTGTGAGGCAAGAAGTCATTTGCTCTCCAATCTTTGCACGTAATCCGTACAGAGGCAGAATATTTGTGCTTCATTAGGGTCAAGTAAGCAGACTTCCTCACAGGAGACTTACTAAGCTTTTTTTGGAACACACTGCACAACTTACTTAATTTTAGCATCCTGATGGAACTAACTGCTGCGCTGAAAAGAGCGGGTACTCTACTGAAATATTAATACATTTTAAAACTGAGATTTGAAAGGAAGGGATACATTTTATGGTCTGCATTCAAAACAAGTTACATTTTGTTGGGGATTTTAAAAAATAATATGAACATTTGGCCTCTTGTGTTTTCTTTTTTTTTTTCCATTTTAAAGCATAAACAGTAGTGCCAACAGGAACAGAATAACCAAAGTTACAGACAAAAAAAGTAGTTGAATTCCAGCTCTTCACCAAGTAAAGGTTTTTTGCTGTACCAATCATTAAACATGCTGAGTATTCAAGTAAACTTTTAAGAATGTTAAGATAATGGCCTAGGAGAAAAGCAAGCATATTCAGATTAGATTTTCCTCTCCTTGATGCTAACCTCATTATAATAAGTTACAGATATACCTTCATCCAGAAGGACAGAAAAAATAATCTTTAAACTGGGCAGGCTACTTAAAAGAGCTAGTGCAAAGGACTGCAGTGAGAAAGGTTAGCTAATAAAAGAAACCTTAATTCTGATCACTTACTTCAGTTAATGCTTTAATACAGGTTTAATAAAGGAGCTATGGATGTTTACAAGTTACGCATCTATTCCAAACAAGACAAACCAAGTTACTCAATTATAAGTGTCAGCTGCAAAACGTAATATACAAGAAATATTTTCATCACAAGAAAACTCAGGCTGCTGAGTTATTCCTGAAAAAAAGTCAGACAATTAAATTTACATATTTGATTATCATGTCATCTCTCCAGTCATGAGAGTGATGTTCTTGTCGACAAATTACTTTTGGAGTCTTCTCACCCCAACACCTCCCCACCCCCAAGATAAGGACCCCTTACCTCTCTCAACTTGGAGAACTGAAGCAGTCTTCAGTAAATTCAGCTTATCTTTTGTTGGACATTAGATTCCTCTGTTTTCTCCACAGCCCCCTTTTACCATGTTTTCAGTACTTCTTTAGATCTATCATTTATGCTTCAGATCAACTAGAACTTGTGTTTTTCTAAAAACATGCCAAATTCATTAGGAATTGAACTGGAGGAAGCTACATAATTTTATGCGCCCAACAGGCCAAACAGCATAGTAGTGAAGTGTAACAGCTCTTATAGAGAATAATTCTTTTGGAGCCCTGACAGTATTCAGTGAGAATCTCCTCACATTCCCTAGGGTATTTCATGGAACATTTGCTCTGTAAGATGCCTTCTACTCATTAATATATTTACCTTTTTCATTTCTTCAACATAGGCTATCATGGCTTCTTCTTTGGACATGTCTCCCAGAGCACTCCAAGCATCCCTAAGAAACAAAGTCACACACATCTTCACAATCTGCAAGGCCCTTGGGATTTTTTTCAGCCCAGCCCTAAGTAGGTCAGTTACATAATACATGAAGTTTCTCTAATACAAATAATGCAACAACAATTTGCAACTTTTTAAAAAAGACTAAATATATAATTTGCTAGAATGATTAAACAGCGGGACATCAATAAAGAAGTGATAAAATGAACAGCCTGGGGACTAAGCAGTTCCTCACTGGCCAACTATGATCTTGTGTCTAAGCTGTTTACAAGCCCAGACATTATGAAAGACACATATTTCCCTTCTGATTGACTTAAGGCCTTCTACTACATAGTAAAGCAGGCCTAAATATTTAGTGACAGCTTCTCGTAAGTGCCAGCTAACTTATAACAGGATACAAGAAAAATGTTTAGCAGCAGGGGAAAGATGCACCTGTCCAATTGGCAGCAGTTTAGTTGTTGCCCCCAGTTACCACCACTGCTACTCATGACCTACAAAATACCCACCTCTCCAGTTCTGCAAGACTGCAAACTCCAATGAAAGGTTTGTTAGCATTGCCAAAAGAATCTGTCAAAATACAGGCTGGAATAAAACATTTATTTACCCAGTCTTGCACTTGATTTGACACTGCCCCTACCTCTTGCCAGACTATTTGTCCCACTTACAGCAAAACCCCAAGGCTGGTGGCTCACATTTGAACTACAAGCAGCCAGATGAGTGGAAGCTTACTTCCCTAGTCATGCAAACATACCCTTCACCTTAACTTGGAGAAGAAGAAAAAAGCCAAAGAACTCTTTTCACAGATCCCAAGAAGACCCTGACCATACAGACAGCAATAATACTCGCTCTTCAGGACAAAATGATTATAAAAACTTAATAAGAGAAGTGTTGCTACATGTTTTCAAACAGATCTCAACAGTCTTGCTAATCAGAAGTCTTCCCAGCACAAGGAGAATACTGACACTGGGAAGTTCTGCCACCGGGCAGACAAACCAGAAAGACACAAACTAGACCTCTCTTCAAGAGCTTGAAGCTGTATTCATCATGTCTTTCAATAAGCACCTATTTACTTCTTGTATTATCTTGTATGTTGTGAGCATGAAGGAAGAATTCCAGACACTATTCCACATCACACACCCTGCAAAGTGCCTACAGTCTATGGTGTGGGATAGACACTGCAGAGATACCATGATGGTGTCTGTCCAAAAAAAATAAATCACCTGAGCTAGAAAGTTGGAGCACAAGGAAGAAAATAAATTGAAGCATCAAAGATTAAGAAAAAGAAATAAACTCACTAATACCTTCCTCCAACAGCCATTCTTCTAAACGTTTCCACTCAAAGTATAAGAAAAAACATGAAAAGTTACCATTTATATCTACCAATTGGATCCCAAAATCCAGGTCTTGGAATGTTACAGGGTCCTTGTGTTGCCTGCTTATAAAAGCTGTAGAACTTCAACATCATTTCATTTGTTGGCTGGAATGAACCTAGTGAAAGCATTTTAAAATACAATTAGATTGTAGTCAAGATTGTTAACAATAGGTTAGTATTTCTGCCTGAAAATAGCCTGCAGTTTGTTAGAGCCTGATTCACAGCAGTACAGTTTGAGTCGAGGGAAAACATCTTCAGCTAGCTGGAGTCAGCCTCACTGACAATATTTACTTTACAGAGAGCACACGCTTCAGATCAAATTGAAGGGACTGTAACCTTTACTACTGCTAACGTCAGAATCCACAATTAGCAAAAGAGTAATAAGTAACAAAGAGCAAGCCTCCTTTCACTTAGTTTAAAGGGACAGATTCAGCTTGCAGTAAACACGGTCTGTCACAAGCCATTCTGGTGTTACAAGCAGTAACTTACTGAAACACTCTTGAACTAAAAAAATAAGGCACTTTTTGTTGTTTATTTTGATATTTGATAGGTCTTTCAATAACAGTTTCACTGTTCCTCCTGGTTTTGTTTTCTCTTCTTCCTTTGTGAAGTAAACACTTGTAAAAGCAGGAAATGTAAACACAGAACTGCAATAATTGGCAGAGAAGATTCATACCTACTCCACTGAGTTAATTATTTCCAGGTTGGACTCCAGTCATTAGGGGATGTTTACAGTGACCTTTATCTTGGTACCCCAACATACCCCTTTTACTTATAACAGAAATAAGTAATGATGCAATCAGTGATTTTTTTTTTTTTAGCATTATTAATGAAAGGATAAGATCTGGTTCTTCACTTTACTGCTTCACTAACTTTCAACAGAGGGAACTGTTAACAGCCCCAAAGTCATCAAACCAACTTTAGAGTGCTAAGGAGGCAAAGGCCCCTCCCGCAGGCAGCTGAGGACCCCTCCTTCAAGAGGAACTTTTGGGGCGAGCTCGGGAGCCCCAAAGCCCCGTTTCTCCGGGCAGGGGGGGATCGGTAAAAGCAGGGCCACCTCCTGCTGATCCCCACCGTCCCGTCCCGTCCGGTGCCAGCGAAGCCCCCGCCGCCCCCAGGCCGCTCTCACCGTTTTTGGGCAGGCTCTGGATCACCTTCACGGCCGCCTCGAACCTGGTGGCGTGCACCGAGCCGGTCTCCGCCATCTCCCCGTCCTGTCCCCGACCGCCTGCCTCCTCCTCCTCCTCCTGCTGCTGCTGCTGCTGCTGCCGCCGCCGCCGCCGCCGCTCAGCCTCCCCCGCCGGGCCGCCTGCAGCACGGGAGAGGGGCAGGGAGGCTCCGGGCCCTGCGCCGCCACCCCACCGCCCCCCGGCGGCAGCGGGACGAGGTGCCCGGACCTGCCCGGCCCCGCTCCCCTCGGTGTGGGCGCAGCTCAACCCACCCGCGGCCCGGCCCGGCCCAGCCTGGCCCCGCAGCCCACCCCTACCTCCCTGCCGGCCTCAGGCGCCCATGTTACGCCTTCCCCTCCCCTCGCACCGCCCCGAGGCCTCCAGGGGGCTCGCTGGGAAACGTAGTCCGCGGCCTCCCCGCTCCCTGCCCGGCCCTTTCCTTCCTCCTAACGCCGGGGCTGACGGTCAGCGCCCGGGGGGCCTCTGAGCGTTGCCCCCGGCAGAACCCCGGGGCCTGAGGCGTTGCGCCCTAGCCTAGTTGAAGGGCTGCTCCCCAGGAGACTGTTTTCTCATTTATTTTTACCTCAATTAGTTTTATTTTTCACTCGTTTCTTTATCCTCTCTTTCTCTTCCCTGCTTGTTACGTTATACGAAGATCTCAGAATGTGCCATACTCCTCCTGTTGTACAGCACTGACCATAGCTCCCCACTATCGTCCCCAGCATCTTCAGGAGATTCCTGTAAAACAGGAATTCCAAACAGGATTCCCCACTGCCCTGGCACTCTGCCTTGCTGCCTCCCCCCCCCCGCCTCACAGCTGCCCTCTCACCCACACCTGCTCCCACATAATCCATGCAAGTGTGAATTCACTGTAGCCACATTTATTATTAATATTATTATTATTAAATAGCAGTAATGACTACTATTTACATTAAAATTTTAGGAATGGGATTTTAAAAAAGTGGAACCCTGGAAATAACTATTGCCATGGCATTGAGAGATGAGGGTGAATGCCTATTACAGCACAGCCAGCTAGTTCAGTAGCTAAATAAATGAATGGCCTCATTCAGAAGTGCTGTGCATCCAGCGCATGAAATCAGACAAAAGTATGCTAAAACTACTTTTGTAGCAAGTGGAATAATTTATCCAATGAGCTACGGGATGAATTAATAGCCCCTTTAGATAGAATTGAGTACAAAATCTTGGCATTCAAGTCAGTTCATTTATCTGGTACACAACATATATTTTAAATTCCTCTTAAGGCAGTTGTGTACTCACAGTATATGCCCTCTGGTGGGAAAGAAAAGCTCCACAGAGAGGGAATTAAAGCAGATCAGACTGTGCTCTGCTGAGCTAGTGCATTCCACAAGGTCAGCAGCCAGCTGGCCCAGGAGAGCTTTACTGGCGAGAAGCTTACGCTTCCAGAGGTGTTCAAATAGGATTCCCCACACGGGGTAAATGACAAACCCATGTTATGAACATCGCCACAGCACTCATATGAATGTTACAGATGAGTTTCTCTGAATTTTTCATGTGCTAGATTTCTGAAGCTCTTGTGAGCTTTATACTAAGATCCATCTTAGGATCCATGAAGGTAGGAATGACGGGAGCTCAGATCAAAGGGAAGTGTTTGTTTGAAGATAAGTGGGTCTCTGTATAAATATGGATTTTTTGAAAATGCAAAGAGTTAATTGCAAAATAAATAAATAAATACATGGACACTTGTGAGAGTAGCTGATGTATAAATTCTATTTACCTGAGAAAATCTATAATGGCATTTGCCATTTAATTGTTTAAGAGAGATGAAGTCTGCATTTTTATAATGAACGTTCCCAGTCTTTCACTGGAAGTAAGCTTTAAAAGAGATGCAAATGACAACCTATTTAATGGCTGTATGCAAAAACAGAAGCTGCCATCTTTGCACTGAAGATGTGTGAGAGTGCGAGATCTGCAGATCTAGAATGAGGCACTTGAAAATGAAGTAACCCAAAATAATCAGTACCATCATGCCCTTAGACAAGGATGAAATAGTAAATGAGAGGCAAATTATAAGCACTGGTGAGCCTGTGAGAATATATCACAAATGACTAGTTAATTTAAATGCTCATATACAATACGAATCAGCGTGCCATTAGCTGTCCTTATATATGCATATTGCATTCTCATTGTATTGACTTCCAAGTAGGGTTAATGCAGGTAATAAAGGAGAGCCTGTCATCTGTTGTAGACAGTGAGGAACAAATCTGGAACTTTATCTCAGGCCAAGGATCTACACTCCATTATTGAGGGAACAGCATTATAAGATGTTTCTCTGTTGTCTGCTGGGTGCCTATTGGGAATGACCACAAGTTTGTAGGATCTACTTATAATCTATGCGTTGAAGTTGATTGTGTTTCTGTCACTCTGCAAAAGTGGCCTCCAAAGCAGTCATAAGTATGACCATCTTTTTATTATTAATAATAATAATTTTTGATCCAGTATATGAGAACTGTGATAGAAAGACTGACCAGTGATGCCCATCATATGAGGTGTGAGAGGAGAAACCGCAGTACTCTGCTTCCAGCGTGGTTTGGCAGTGAGCGATACGTGTGACACTTGACATGTCTGTATACTTTCCTATCCTCACACTTCTCTTCAGCTGGTGTTCCACAGTTCAAGGAGAGAATGTGAATTGCTAATATGAGGCATTTCTGGCAATGCTGAGACATAAAATCCTGCATGGAAACATGCTGTTGTAGTGCCCAAAGGAGTACACTTAGAGGATGTCTGGAAAATGCAGACAAGTGTGATCCTGAGTGTAACCTTGGACCTACTCTTCACAGATGGATTAGGGATGGTTATTGAATCCAGTGACGTCCAGTGAGCACAGGACAGTCTATCAAAGTCTGATCTGTTGAGCTCCTTTACAATTCTCATTCTGTGCCGTGTGTAAGCTGCAACCGCCCCTCTGTGTACTTCTCCTTTGTATCTCAGGTCTGATTTAATTTTCTAGCAGTTGCTTCCAGTGGCGAGCTACATCCCAGTCCAGCTTGAAGAGCACCTTCATTTTACTTGGGGGACAGAGGAATGAGTATAATTATGCAAGTGAAAAGCAGCAACTGGAACCAATTATGCCTATTGCTCCCTCAAGGGTCTGAATCACGGCAGTGTATTTCACAGAAATATTTTAAAATGATTCTTAAGAAACTAGACCATAGTCTCATATTCATTAAAAGCAAGTTCTGTAAGCTACCAGATCCAAGAGCATGTAATTTTAGCAAAGATTACTTTTTGAGGTATGTAATCCATCAGGGAGGGAGAATGAATTATTTAAAACCTAATAGTCATAATTATGAAGAACTAAATTAGCATTAAAATTTCTAAGTTAAATCTACATGCTTATGAAGAATGGAAAGATGTTATCTAAGCCAGACGTTTTCATAAGGAGTATTCTACATTGCTCACAGTAGAAAGGCTGATGTATCCGTTGACATTTGCTACAGAATTTTTCAATGAAATCATGAAGAATATTTGTGTCAAAATCAACAGCTCTGGAGAAAGGGAACTATTTGTGTACAATGAATACGGCAAAAGCAGTAGTTGAAATTTGTCCACCCATGTAGGCTAATGTCTGTTCTTCAGGAAAAGCTCCTTGGGAAAAAGGCTAGCTTGAAATGAGCAAGAATACCTTTGGGGATGGAAGTTTTCTTGTGCCACTCAGATACACCCATTAATAACTCAGCTAGAAATACCAATTCATTTCACAGTTGAGGATTAAATAATGGAAATATTTTTAACCATTAGGCTGCTTTGCCTAAGGATTAGGCTCCATGTTGTCAAAGGGGTTAAAGGTAATATATCCAATTTTAAATCCTTCTCAAGCTGTTCAGTTCAGGTATCTCAGGTCTTTCAGTAACCAATATTGTGAGCTGCGTTTTTGTTTCCTCCCTGCCTCCCCTCATCTCATGTTTCAAAAAAGAGGATGCAGTAACAGAAGTATCAGCTCACATCTGTTTCATAAAACACCCTTTGGAGAACAAAATATAATCACACTTCCAAAGACATTTAGCAGCATTTGACTTTGCGTTGATCTATACAGTCCTTATGAAGTCGAAACCTTTTACAGGTTTACATCGTTGCAGGGCTGAAGTACAGTGCAGTCTCATATTGCATCTTAAGCCCCTCTACTTTTTTTCAAGCTTACTATTCATTTCTTTTATGAAATTTTTAATAAAGTTCAGTTTTCCTTATTGCCTCAAGGTATTATTCTTGTAAAACCAGCAGATTGTTATAACAGAATTGTTCTGTTTTCGCATATTCTAGAAGGAACATTTTAAAAATCCTGTTCCCTTTCCAGCCATGAAATGAGCTTTAAAAAGTTTCATCTTGCAGCGATGACAAACTATGTCTTCTTATAAACAGCAGGACCAGACGGTTCATAACAAATACTTATTCTTTTCCCTTCAGTAAAAAATACAGTTACTGGAGTTTAAATCATGCTGTCATTTACAGGGATGAAAATTTGGATTTACTTGTTTGATTTGGGGATATTTATGATTACACATTTTCATAATGCAAATGAGTTGAATTTGACTCTGAAAACCCAACTATGTCTGGGATATTATTTCTGTTTTGACATTTGTGCTTCTTACCTTTGCAACTAGTGCCGCTAAAGTTTTATAAGCTTATCCTTGTGTAATTTCTCTCTTGGGAACAGCAAACAAAATACTGTGACTGTATCATATTAATGTGCTTATGCAATGGCATATTTATAGCCAGACAGCTCTTGTGATATTTCTTTCAATGTCTGTAAGGAAAAAAAAAAAATAACACCCCTAGTTTAGGCCTGTTCTTTTAAAATCCTAGCAAAAGAAGATTATGATTCTTTCTAGTGAGTCTGAAAAATGACTTTGTGAAATGTTTTCATGACACATATTTACCATTGCACAAAACCTGGAATATAACTGGCACAGAGGACTGAATTCAAGTGTTTTCTGACCTCTCTCTATCTTTCTGTATATTTATTCAGGCAGAAAATATACCACTGTGGTTTTGGCCAATGGGTTTCAACCACCTAATCTAATAGATTAGGGGTGATTTACAGGAGTAAGTCCTCCAACAAACAAGCTCGCTGAAGGATTTAAAACCGAGTTTAACTGGGTGTCTCATCACAGTACCACCACTTCATTACAATGGCCATAAGCGCCTAGCTCTGTTGAGTCCTGGTAAAAATCTGGCTTCCTCAGAACGTGGTGCCTTTGAACTGTGGCTTTTTCACTCTCATGTTCAGGTTAGGTCTGGTACTAGACATTATCCAAGAAAGTTTGTCTGTGAAACCATGCTGAGAAAGAAATCTGACATTTAGGAATTGTTTCAGTTTCTACTGTTAAAACCTTTCTTCTTGACTGAACCAGAAAATTTGAAGAATCACTCCTTCAGATTTTGGGGCTGACAAGGCCTGCCTGCTTCTGTGAGGTGAGGGAGCTGGGACAACTACAGCGACTTACCGCATCTCAAGACCAGAACCTCCCAGTTTTTGCCATTTAAAATAAGGAATTCATTCTTAAGCTGAAAATTACTGGATGAATAAATGGGATGGATGAAAATTTAGGAAAACAAGTGTCTTAGGTGTTTTTATTATTATTTATTTATTTACTTATTCATTTTTATTCCCGTTGTCACTGAAATGCCCTGGTTACTAATACATATATTTGGTATGAGGGGAAGCTTAGCATCAGGGCTTCTGTAAGCCTCAGAAAGGTTAATGAGGAAAGACAGCTGTCAGTTCTTCTTACCCCAAAAGTTGAGAAAAAATAGATAAAAGAGCCTGCTGGATAGTTTTCAAAGTAAATTACTGTTGGTTTCTAAAAAAAAAAAATTAAATAAAATAATGCAAGAAACAAAGACAACCAAGCAGTGTGAATTGAAAAATGATCATTGAATCCATAGAAGCCTTTGAATACACCTAAACAGAGATATTTAAAGTCAAGTCAGTCTGCTGCTGATAGAGATCCACATGCAGCCCCAACTAAGTGGTGAGCTGGGCAGCTAAATGCCTGTGCTAACAACAAGTTATGTCAAAGTCTGTTTGTTACACCAAGTAATCTACTAGAGGGCAGAGGACAATTTCAGAAGCCATTATAAATCTTTAACCAAAGATATAGCCATTAAAGAGCACTCATATCATCACTTAAGACCAAGTCTTCAGTGTCATATAAATCACTTAAAGACATCGTGAAATCAAATGTTAGTATTACAAATTTGCCATACAAATCAAAAAGAACAATGAAAAGATATCCTATTTCTTCCATTTATTTGCCTAGCTCACATTCCTTTTTCTTTTTTAAAAAAAAAATTATTTATATCTTTGAATGCTGGCTTATAGAGCTCACTATTATCTTCCTGAAAGGTTCTTCAACAATCCTTCTGTGAATAAATAGAAATTAAGCAACCCCTTGATTCCTTTATTTAGAATTGAATTCACTGATGCTTATGCTCCAGTGAATTAATTCTTCTTACATCCTTCCAATATTTCAACATCTTTCTTAAATCCCAGATACTAGTACAACGCTGCAGTAATTGTTGTATCAATATCAAAGAGGCAGTAGAGGACTGAGATACTGCCTTTTCCAGACTCAGTATTCTCATTCGTACATCCAGAATTCATTGACCCTTTTGACTGTATAGAGATGGACAAGAGCCTCAAGGCACAAGATGGCCATACCCTATTTGTAGCTGGGGACCCTAGTTAGAAGTACCTGCTCTTGAAGCTTTTGTTCCAAGTGATGAAACTCTAAGAGGTCATTTTCAGTTAAGCTGTTTTTGCAACTCATTTATCAGATTATTCTATCATGACACTGTTCTTTTACTTATTTTTTTACCCCCCTAATCACTCCACTCTCTGAAAGTTTTATCAACAATGATTTTTTTGTTTTCTTACTAGGTTAGTCAAAATAAGTTAAATAACACAGAGTTAAATTGGTTCACTCATCTTTATGCCACATTTGAAGTCTGTCAGAATGTTTTTGATTTAATGTGCACCACAATGATTTCTCAGTACCACAAACGTTTTTTAGTGTTATTGTAGTTTTCAATCAAAAATTCATGCAAAGTCACATATTCTATAGAAATCTGAATATATTTCTGTAACACAGTTTGTGGTAGGTTGGTAGGTAGATAGACTGATGTATCTATTAAACTTGTATTTTCTTAGAAAAGGTTATTGAGTTATCCTGAATATATGTATACTTCTCTATACATTCCTATTCATTTGCATCATTAAGTTATCCTTCTTTAATTCTTTCTTAATGGAATCTCCTGTTTGTCATTGTGTTGTATACCCGGGATCAATACTAAGTTGATAGGACTACAATAGTTATTTATCTTTTTTCAATAGCGGCACAACCTTTGCTTTCTTTAAGTGCTCTGGAACTTCTCCAGCGTTTGAAAACTGACTGAGAATGAATATTAACAGTCTGTAATGCTCCTTCCTGGCTCTTTTAAAACTCTTGGATGTAACTAATCTGGACACACTGATTTAAGAAAATATAAATTTAGAAACTGCAGATAACTAGATCTCCCTTATTATCCCTTTAATGTAACCCAAAAAATGTGTTTTAAACACTGTTATTAAAGATCTCTTTTTGTTGGCCTGTTCACTCTTCTGGTATTTTACTGTTTCACTGCCTGCTCAAAATCCTGCAGATGGGAGATGCTATGGGTGTCTAAGGATAAGGATATATATATATATATATATATATATATAAAGAGAGAGAGAGAGAAAAGGAAGCTAAGAATTTCTGTGCAGCTTACCTTTGACTTTTATGAACTCTTGGGATAAATGTCTGCCAGCTGCCTCAGCAAATCATGCATTATAAGCAGCTCAATCCTGTTTATAAATTTTTGCAAGAGGGAGTTGCTGTTTTTTCACTTATTTCTTTAGACCATTTTTAAGAATAATTTTCAGTATGTGTTCTCATTCCTGTGCATGGTAGTTCTTCTAGAATTTTCATCTGGATTACCCATGAAAGTCTTTCCTGCTTTACTGCCTCTATGAAATGTCAGCTCAGGATTTTTTTACAGATTAAAAATTAAAACTAAATCTTAGAATTTAAATGCTTAAATACATATGTGTATAAAAAGGTCTTAAAAAAGAAAGCTTTGATTAGTTGGATTGTCTATCCTGAAATCTACATTTCTATATCACGATAAAAGTACTGTTTACACTATGTACTGGCATTCTTTTTCAAAAAAGGTTTAAAAATATTTAATTCTTTGGACAAAATGCATAAATGTATTTCTGTTTTATATGCAATAAAACAATGCAAAGACCAACTATATACACATATATTTGTACATCCATAATATATAAAGCAGTTATGATACATATGAAGCCGATCAATGTGTTACTACCTGTTGTTATAAGCAATGAATTAAACAGATCAGTGGAAGAGATTGAAGAGCCTGTTCCTCCTCAGATTAGCTGAGTTCTGCTGTGGCTCACATGGCAGTGCTCCACTGGCTGCACAAGCCTGCCTACCCCACCCCACCACAGCTTCCTCTTTCTTCTCTATAAGAAAATCCAAAACTGCATGGGGGACAGATGAAGGAATGAGAGACATTCACAATACAAAGATTAAACCATTCCCAACATGAAGCCTAAACCACTGTAACCACAGCCCAAATACGAGTCTTTTGAAGACCAAATAGTTGTTGAGCTGACTAAGTCTGTGATCATGCACATTGCAGCTCACCACCTGTGAGCATCCCACCGATGTCGCAATGATAAAATTAAGACCTGTGTATGTTTACAAGGTAGAGCCCTTGGTTGTCAGGAATGTTGGCCTTGTGTTTTACTTCTGCCACCTGCCATTGCCCTTATTTGCTCAGGTTTGCATCCACAGGAGGAATCACAGATAGATAATTTTAAAATCATTGTGAAAGAGTTTCACGTTTGCTGGATGCTGTCATATACATGACTAAAGAATCATTTCATTAAAGAATCTGGGGCATAACTGGAACAGAGAATTGATGAAAACAGAAAAAATACACAGAAAAATGATAAAATGATGGCATTTTTTTTACCTCAGACATGAAGTTGTCTCACATGTCTTGGATTTGGGAATTAGTGTGTAAAAAGAAGCAGAATCAGACCCCAAATCAATGGACTTGGATATTTTACGTTATTGAAAAGATGCATAGAAAAGTGGTTGGGAATAACCTGAAAAAAAGAAAACAAAATTATCTGAAATGGTTGTATTAAAAGTAAATGAAGGCTCATGCCTGCCCTAGAAAGGATTTATGTGGTGCATGTTCTTTCATTCCAAATGGACCATCCCAACTTCCTCCAGTCTTTGCTTCTGTCTCATGTGTCTCAAATTATTCGCTTCCTCATGAGGCCCACCATATTCAGAGTAGCACGTTAACACACTGAAGCTCTTTAAAATGCATACCATGTGTGCACAACATGTCTTCATTTATCAGATTAGCTCACAGATCAGAAGCTATTCAAAAGAGCAGAATGGCATTAAACCAAGGGTGTCAACTCACTTTGTCATGAAACTGAATTCCACTTCTAGTCAGTGGCTGGAAATTAAAAAGCAAAGTAGATACAAATGATTAATTTTCAAGTTTTACACCCTTTTAATTGTCAGGGTTAAATTACATTTTAATAGAGTAAATACTCTTTCCGTGAACATAGGCTGTATTCACATGTCCCTTGCCAGTGGCTTCTGAATTGGCTGCAGAAGTCGCCATCCCATGCATACCCCCAGCCACCCGCTGCTGCCCCTCTGATCTGACTCTGGAGCTGTTCTCAGAAATGCTCCTCTACTCCTTTCAGCCAGAATAAGCAGGTTTTGTTAAACAGTTGGAATGTCCTGAGCAAATCCTTGCTACAGATTTGTCTTGGTGGAGCAGTGTCAGGAGGACCAAACCTGGGCCAGAAAAACATGCCAGCAGAAGCCTCTTGCACGGATCCAGCTGTTTTAGAAAACATCCATACTCACCTGGTGCAGTTGGTTGTCACTAAGGCTTGTTGCACCATCCCGTAATGAAGAGCCAGGCTCCTGCAGCTGAGCTGAAACACTTCAGTGATATGGTAACAGGTATTCCTGTCCTGCTGGAGCACGGTTATTGTTTTATTGCTCCTTTTGCACCTGTGAGGTAAATATGCTTATTCATCCACACCCACACACAAGTCAGGTGTGTCCGAAACATCTGGGCTGGGTAGGTAGATAGGATCAATTCTTTTATCCCGCTGTGACATCATTTCATTCATGTAACGTGGCCCTCCCTGAACAACAGATGGGGCAGTGTATTTTACAGAGAACAAATTCCTGTCCCTTCCTTTTTACAGGTGTGCTCTTGAGAAATGGTTGAGCAAAACCAAACAATTTTAATTGGTAGCAGAAGATGTGCTAGATTATCCTGGATTAATTATGGACTAATATAATTAAATATCAAAACAGATTTCTAAATGTCAGGAATACAGAGAAGGAAGAAACACCATTCAGACCAACCTTGCTGCTAGGACTAGAAACATATATTGCCTTTGTGTCCTGAATTTAGCTTTCAGATTACTGATTTATATCAAAATAAGCCTTCCTGCGACTAAATCTCTTCTTACTAACCAACAGAGGTTATGAAATATGAGTTATATAAAACACAATCAGCAATAAATAGCTGACAAGTCTTAACTTCCACCAGTTTTAGCAATCACTACATAAAACAACTAGTGCACTGCTTAATGTATGTATGTACATGCCAACTGGAGGTTAAACATGGTCTTTCATTAGTTTGAAGTTTTCCCACATAAATTCAGAATATACATGACAAGAGAAGTCTGCTTTATGGAGGGCAAACTAAACCAACCTACTGTCATGAGATTTTTGACATATATTAAGGCATGAATTTGAAATTGTTATAATTGTTTCGGTATTACCCTGCACAGGGAAACCCTTACTTTATGAAGAATAAGCCTTTTTGCTTATTTTATCTGTTGTAGCTTGTGAACTACTTTGAAATAAAATGCCTCCTTTTATTTGATTAAAAACTTTCACACCAGAATGGTTATACATTGGACAGGGCAATTTACACAATCTTTTTTTTTTTTTTTTTTTTTTTTTTTGTGAATAAGACCCAGCAATGGATTAAACATGAATTGGTAGATTGTTGCTGTGACCATTATTCCTGGGCACTTAGAAATAAATATATTCCCCTGTGGCTTCACTAAACCTTTGAACAGTACATTTGTATGCAAATCTGTGAGAATTCGTATGGCAATGTCACCCTTAGTATTGCAAAAGTTGTGCAGTAACACAGTGGGCTGCAGAAACGTCTGACAGGTGACGTATTGGAAGCTCCAGGCCATTTTCAGTAGGGACATTTAAAATTAGAAACATAAAAAGCTGGACTACGAAGTACAGGAGTACAGGGGACATTTTGCCATATTTAAGAGAGGAAGTGGATAATTTACTAGACCTTCCTATTAACATATTCTACTGATACGTACAATATTCTCACAGTTATTTCCTAACTCTTGCTAATACTGCATCGGGGTAAAGTAAGTGATATTCTGATCCAGAAAATGCAAGTGTCTGCCATGTGCCGAGGCAGGAGTTAGAAGCTACCAGCCTAACACCAGTGTGTCATGGCTGGCGGTGACCACAGTAGTAGGTAGCAGGGCTTGTGACCAACCCCCTGCTGCTTCAGCCAACACCAGCTGGCTTTCAGCTGAACTGAAGCTGTAGGCTGCTGATACAGGTTGGTGTAATTTATATCCATCACGGAACTGTAATGGAAAATCCCATTATAGCAACTTTATTGTTCTAATATATAGCTTGAGGCTTCTGTAAATAATACTAAAAGAGTTAACTGAAATGAAGCTTTTTCAGTTATGAAGAAATGTTTCTGAATGAGGTACCATATGTCAAATTTGCTGCTCTTTTCCTAATGCAGATCAAGAAAGCATTTGAATACTGAATTCTTTTATATGAAATGGGATAAGGAACCTTTCAGGCCACACAATAAAAGTAATCAAAAATTATGTATATAAGGCATTTAGGCAAAGGTATTCATCCCAACTCTTTTTGACAAAACATTTTTTCTTTCTCTGGAAACCAAAAGAGCTTTCGAAAGTGAGACTGTTTAAATAAATCTCTATGATTAAAAAGACTCCTCTCCTTTATTGTATGTACGCATGTATGAAACCCAGCTAAACATCAGCTTAGGAGGTTACGAAGTCTCATCAACAATGAGACCATAAGATGGTGGTCACACATAGGGTGTGCCTGCTAGATGATTAACTGGTCGATATGTTGTTTCAACCTGTTAGGAGTTCAGTGTGTGGTCAATGTCATGACTAAAATCAGCATTTGGCTCTTTAGATCTACACCAAATTGCCACTACATAGCAGGAATAACTGGTAATATATATATAACATATACATATGGATGAATATCTAGCATATTATATTAATACTATATTAATTCTATATTAATATATAGTACAGTATATGTATTCTCAGTGACATGGGATATAATCCTTCTATACCATTATCCTTTCCCAGTGATATTGTGTGTTCAGCAAGAAGATGGAGAAAATCCCTTGACCCTTGCAGTGCACAGTGAAATATCACCAGTGGCACACAATTCCTCCTTAGAGGCATCCTAACTCTAAAAACTCTACTGAGAGCATGCAGACACAGGGCTTTTAGAAACTTATGAATTAACCAAATGTCAGATTTTATCAGGAGGAGCAGGAAGCATGTCCCTGAAATTACCTTCTGCCAAATTTCAAAGTCCTCATTCAAAATCTAGAGCTGCTGGGGCTTTAACCTCTTGGCTGAAATATTTGTAATGGGTTGAATAGAATTCATTTCTCCTTGTTTCCTTCTTACAAATTCCCTGAAGGAAAAAAAATATTGTCTGAAATAGAAATTTGTGCTATTAGGGTTAAAGTATGACTGACAAAGGTAGAAGCAACTGAAAGTTTACCAGGGGAAACTTAATAAATTTCAAACACATTACATTATATCTTCCATATAAAACAGCATCTTGATCTCTTTTGCAGTCAGAACAGTAGTATATAAATCTAGCCATTTTTTTCCTTGTTTATGAACAAAGATACCTAATTATCAGATGTATTCCATCGATGTAAAAACCTGAATAGGCTCCACCTTACACAACAAAGAACTTCTGAGAATCACAAAAATGTCAGATAGGGAGTAAAAGGTCGTTGGCCAGTTCCATTATTTAAAGAGATGAGATGGCAAGCATAATAAATAAATTCTGCATTCTAAATTATTTTAAATAATATTAGCATATTTAATTCTGAATAAGTCCATATTTATTACATGATAGTGTTTAAAAGTCCCAGCCCTTCAGGAAGCACACTGTCCAGAAAAATATTGTGGGATTATTATGGTTATAATCAAATAAATTGAAACATTCACAGCTAATGTTGACATCAAATTGTTGAGCATTGCAGGAAGCTGCCACTGGAAATTTGCATATTCACTTCTAATTGTGCCTATGCATCATAAAGATAGCTCGTATTTGCATTTGCTGCCCTCTGAACCACGTCATTTTCCAGTGGCATATATTCGCTTCCACTGGAGGTAACTTTCATTAGTGGTAATTAAAGGACAATTTTTACTGCATTATGCTCCAGGAAACAATAAGAGGTTGCTGAGATTGATTAATATCCAAACTAAGTTTGAGACGTAATCAATCTCATAGGTACAAGAGATTGTTCCTGTTACAAAATGAAAAATAACAAGACAGAAAAAAACCACACTATTTATTCTGAATAGCCAATGCTTAGCCTTTAAATTCTGTTGGATTGCACTAAATGGCCTGATTTATTTTTAAACGTTCCCACCAGAGAATAGCCTCGGTCTATGCGTAATGACTTTTTACCCTCATTATCTGCACAGTCTGCGTTTGGACTCTGACTGGGACAATACCAAGGAGGATGTCAATGTTATCTTAGTGTGGAAATGATTTTCTGGTAGACAACTGCATCTGAGGGTTGCTCTGCATCCAATCCCATTACTTTTGGCTTCAATGGCTATTGAAGATAGTACTCTTTTTCAAATGCCGCGGAATGCCGTAGACTCAATATTGCTTCCAGTTGAAGCGTTACAGTTTCACTGGGAGCTGGAACAGACCCAATAACTCTAATGTGTTTTTACTTACTGAAAAAAAAAACCCTTATTATGCTGTGACTTATTTTGCCATCCTACTATTGTGTTGAAAAATACTATCACTGCAGAATTGCTGTCAAATGTTTATTTTTGTTGGGAAAATAGCTCTCTTTCTGTAGTAGCATGATGTTATCATTTAATTATTTTTTCTTTTCTGCTTTATGATGGAAAGCTGCAATTCAATGAAGTATATATTTAAATGCAAAAGAGGCATACCAATTAATCAGTACAGAACATGAATGCTTTTAATCTCCATCAAAAAAACTGTGGGCCTTAGAAAAACACCAATCTTTCAAATAGCAAGTGTATAAAAGCAATTCCCGTCCATGCTCACATTTCCTCAAATACAATGAAAAATTGCAATTGTGCAATTAAACTGTCTTTGCACTAATATATTCTTTTAAGGCTTTGCATTATGCTAAGAACCTTTTGAAGAGCCTTTGATTTCTTTTTCTTTAGCATAAAAATGGACATAAATATTTTAAATTGTTTAAAAAAAATCAAAAATCCACTGAGATAAATGAAAAGTTAGCTCTGAGACACTGAGAACTCAAACATATGTTTACTGCTTTCTGGGTTTTATCCACCCAATTAACACACAGAAAATTAGTAATGAAGACAGAAAATAAATTAGGCTAGATGCTGCAGTTAGGTGTACCCATAACAGTGAGCTAATCAGCTTTGAGGTGTATATGAAAATTAGATCATGGTATTATGACAGTCAACTCTCCATTATTTAGGATGATGGGAGACTGGGAAATGATGACACCAGAAAAACCTGGGTGCCACAGGTATTAGGGATGATCTGGCACCTCTACCCAGTGGTCCCAAGACATGGTTAGCAGTGTTGCATGAATTTGCAAAGCCATCTTAGGCTCTACGTCTCAAGGAAGCAGTTACACTCCTGATAACCCTGGAAATAATACCTCATCCAATAAACCCCACTAAGCCTAGGGTGGCTCTGCAGGTTTATGCATTGCACTCTGGAACATTTTCATTTGTGTTAGTCTCATAGCTGTTATTAAGTGGTGCAAAATGGAACAGAAATCGTGCTAATGATGTTCTGAGACTTCAAAATGTTTCTCAAGACCTTGAGCTGTGTGTGTTTGTTGTTTTTTTTTTTTTTTTTTTTTTTTCCCTGCTAGGAATGCTCACTCCAAAGAGCCAAGTGAGTAGGACATTGCTGACACAAGGCTTCAACCTTCCAGTGCCTGCTTTCAAGTCAGGGACATAGCAGACTTGCCTCTGGATCTGCTACATTCCCTTATATATCACTGCTAATTATCAGGATATTAATTTTTCTGGGCAAGGTCTCTGTCTTTCTGGTTTCAGAAGCTCTATGCAGGGTCAGAAACCAAGGAAAGTTTTATTGGCTGTATACATATCAAAGAAAAGCTTCCACTTTAAAGGACTGTCATCCTCCAACAGGTATTTCATTAGGAAATTCCAACCTGCTTACTAATGACTGAACCAAACCTGCATGGATCCAAAAGATGACTGTCACTCAGAGCCTCTCTCTTCAATGGGATTGATTATCTTCATATTGAGACTAACCACCCCCAAAGCCATTATATATATAAAAACAAACAAACAAATGAACATTTGATAGTATAAAGGATCACAGCCAGAAATCCACCTCCTACTTTATGTGGTTGCTTTATAGAACCATAGAATCATTAAGGTTCAAAAAGACCTCCAAGATCCTCTGGTCCAACCATTCCCCTACCACCAACGTCACACACTAAAACAAGTCCCTAAGCACCAGGTCCAACCTTTCCTTGAACACCCCCAGGGATGGTGACTCCACCACCTCCCAGGGCAACCCGTTCCAATGCCTGACTGCCCTTTCCGAGAAGAAATGTCTCCTAATTTCCAACCAGAATCTCCCCTGATGCAACTTGAGGCCATTCCCTCTAGTCCTATCATGGGTTATCTGTGAGAAGAGGCTGACCCCCAGCTCTCACATCTTCCTTACAGGTAGTTGCAGAGAGCAATGAGGTCTCCCCTGAGCCTCCTCTTCCCCAGACTGAACAACCCCAGTGCCCTCAGCTGCTCCTCACAGGACTTGTGCCCCCTAGGCCCTTCACCAGCTTTGTAGCCCTTCTCTGGACACACTCCAGGGCCTTGATGTCCTTCTTGTACTGAGAGGCCCAATGCTGAATATGAGGTGCAGCCTCACCAGAGCAGAGTACAGGGGGACCTGCTGGCTGCGCTATTCCTGACACAAGCCAGGATGCCGTTGGCCTTCTTGGCCACCTGGGCACTGTCAGCTTGTGTTCAGGTGAGCATCAACCAACACTCCCAGATCCCTTTCCTCTGCCCAGCTTTCAAGCCACTCTTCCTCAACAGTTTAGCCTTATTTGTTACTGGTGTAAGAAGCAGATCATCTTGTCATTTGTCACACAATACCTATGTGACCTGTTTTTGGTCTAGGAAGAAAGAAATGAACTTTCTTGAGGTTCTCCATACCTATGCCTGCATCACAACAGTCTGGATCATCCACTCCTATGCTCTTAGGGCAGTGGATGCCCTCCCCTCCATGGCATGCAGCATTTTGGGGGATTAAGAAGAAAAGCCTACGTCGTGATGAACAGCTGGGAGAAACGGCAGCAGTGGGGGCTTAGATCAGGAGCTGGACACAAGATATGGGAGGAATTCTTTGGTGCAGTGAAAATGGAAAGGCAGGTGTCTGGAGGCTGAGCTGGGAAAGATGAAAGAATGAAAACCAAAACAAGAGGCCAAAAGAACAGGGGGTCCAGCAGAGCACGGGAGGAAAACAGCTGAGATGACAGATCGAGAAAAGGGTTGTGGGGGTGAGAGCAGAGGAAGGCCTGTTGATATCAGAGCACTGCTGAGGAGCAATGATAAGCACACAGGAGGGATGAAGAGGAGAGAGTTTTATGAAAAATGAGGTTGAGACAGAAGGCGAAATCCTGCAAGTGAAAATATATGATAGGTCATGCCAAAATACAGTAAAACTATTTATTTTTGTGCTGCTCTTATCTTGTGTATTCTGGAAGCAGCACTTGTGAATCTTATTATTTTTGAGCTCTCGGGCTGCCTAGCAATGCCTGCCTGGTGTGTGCTGCCTCTGCTGCACAGAGCTCGCCGGCTGCCTAGCAACTGGCAGGGGGGTGCCAGGGGGCCCTGGACCAGGATCGGGGACACAGCCCAATCCCAAACACCCCGCTGCCCTGGCCAGGCATGAGGGAGAATCGCTGCTTGTTTTGGCTGTGATGAAAACTGTAGAAATACTAACTGAAGAAAAGCACATGTGGAGATGGATGTTCACGGGAGTGCAGAGAGCCTGATAAATTGTCTCTGAGAAGCGGGAGCAGCCCTATGTCTCTGAAATAGTCAGACACCCCTTGATGATTATTCAAATATCAATACGGTTAATTATTCAGGTTCTTAAGGCTCCCTGGGCTAGATCCAAAGCACTGGAAAGCGAACTAACACAGCTACCTACCTTCTTGGGTGGTTACTTCTAATTTGCTCCAGGAAATAGTAAAAAGGTGACTTTTGGTCCCTGAAAAAAAAAAAAGCATTAAGTATTCACACAGGATTGTCCCAGTACAGCTACACTTGTGTACCTGTACCACTGTAATCAACATTTTTTTTTCTTGCAGGAATGTGAGGCTTGGCATTTGGCAGCAGAGCTGATGTGGCTGATCTGAATAGGCCCCGTGGCCTCTTTGTTTCCAGCTGCCCCCTCAAATCCCTCATCTCCCTTTCCATTGCACCGTCAAAAGTGCTTGTGCAGCTAAACAGCTGAATCAAGAATTGATTCAGCTGAGCAAGAAATAAATGGTTCTTTTCCAATCAACACGACTGAAGGAAGTACTGCTCTCAAGGGAAAAACAAAGACATGTCAATTTGTGCCCTAGAAAAGGGAATAGACAGCTACAGAGCTACACAAATTACAGTGCAGGAGAAGTTGCTTTGATACAACTACTCTGATGCTATTCTAAATGGATGCGTTTAAAAGTCACATTTTTTCTCTTCTAGTCAAAAATGGACTATGTCCCGTAAGGACAGCAGTGCCCCTTGAGAACAGTCTGCCCTGCTGAGGGGGAGCAAATCTCAGACAAACAGTTGAGAGGTATATAAGCTCGTTTGACTTTGAATGGGATCTCATCTAGGTGGTCATTTGGGTGGGGCTTGAGGAGCACCATTACATTCTTTTCTCTCTCAGTCCACCTTCTCCAGCCAGGAAAAGTTTAGTTCCCAGCTCTCTTACACACTTGCATGTAACTTGTGTAAATAACAATTTCTAGAGGACAATCCACTGAACGTGGTTTAGACACACACCAGGGTCTTCAGACAAGGTCAGCTCCTGTCCAAGGATTTATTGGCTCTGGATCAGTGCTGATTTTGTGAGATCTGGCTAGCTGCATAGCTACTCAAATGTCCCTATGATTTGGAATCACTTGGCGTATGCATCATGTATGCTGATGGAGACAACTTGGGTCTATTGCATCTGAGTCAATAAACCCTCTGAGAACCTCAGGCATGAAGAACTCATTGCAAAGATGCTCGAGTGACCCTGCAGAGCCATTCTGCAGCCAAGGAGGACTAGCACGGGGCAGCAGCTAGTAAGGCTGCTTTCTGTCTAAACAGTTGAGGGTGACTGCACCATGAATCCCAGTGTGTCTTGTATTGCCTGGCCCTTGCAGCACTACTGCCGGGGTTGTATGGCACTAAGTTAAAAAATCCTGCTAGAGATGACACAGCTGAGCGTGGAGCCAGTTGGGGCGTACCTATATCTACAACATGTTTTACCTACCTACCTGCTGCCATCGGGACAACCCCCGGTTGTGCCAGGAAGGTTAATGTGCAGCCAGAGATGTCACAAGGTGGCGCTCTTTGACGGGGTCTTCAAAGGTCCTCTTGAGTTGCGAGCACATTTTTGGAGGCAGATGGTGTATTTGGTTTTGTGTAAGGCCTTTTGGGTGGAGGTCCTTTGGAAGGCGAAGGGCTGTGAGCCCTCCTCGAGCTTCTGCTCTACTGCTTGAGGTGGTGCGCTGCCTGGGAGCCAGCACTGCCCTGCTCAGCTGCTGCTCTGCCATCTGCTTGTAGGACTGGGCTGCCGGCTGATGTGAAGCACGATGTATTAAACAAAGTACACACAACTGAATTTTCTCATACTGAAAAAAGTTGATGTGCAAGGTCCCATGCATCTGCAGTTTCTTGGTACAGGGGCAGCAATAACATTTTAGGAATAGCTGACAAGAGTTGAGCTATGTTTGAGGATGCTAACAGCTTCAATGAAGTCAGTCTGTGATCTGTAGGCAATTACAGACTCATCCAAGCCACTGGGCGTTCAGCAATTTGCAGCCTGACTGAATAGAGAAATCAAATTTGTCTTTGTATTATAATAGCTGAAAACAAGAAGTCAATGCCCAGGATGGTTTGTAATCACACTTGCCCTGGGACCTATTAAAGGCTTGTCTATATCTCAATGTTGATGCAGATCACATTTAATTATTTCACATTTAAAAGGCACTTGGAATCCAAAATAAAGTGCTTTATTGGAAATTACACGCTGTCCTAAAGAGAGTTATTTAAATCACTTTGGAAACAATTTTGCTAAGCTGCCAAACGAATTAGCCAACTGAAGATAGCAGCATAGATGCATCCCTGTCCCACAACAAGTGCTGTGAAGGTACCAGCTCCTTCCTCTGCTGTCCCAGATGGCACTCAAATACCCATCCCAGCATCTGCCTAGCTGTCGCCAGCCAGAGAGAGCTGCAAAGACCTTCCTGGGCCCAGCAGTCCTTCCCCGGCTCCCTCCCTTCATCCTCACACTTCCATGGTTCAAGGCTGACTGTGCTGCACTTGGAAGGGGAAGGAGATCCGTTTCTCCTCTCTCCATCTTGACGTAGAGACACCAGCAGGTACACCAAAGGGTCCAGACCACAGCAGTTTTCAGTGCTGCAAACAGAAAATGGACTCTGGTGGACAGTGGACATACAACATACCATACAGTAGAGAATAGGCTGTCTGCTCTTACTATGATGCGTTAGACAGTACTTTTGCAAAATGTGTTGATATTTCACTGCTGTGGGTTTCTCTGGGACAACTAATAAAATGCAAGGACCGATACCAGTTGCACTTGGACGGGTGTAAAAAAAGCAGGCAAAGCCAAGGCGTGAGTAACGGGCCTTGGAAACAGCTTCATCTCAGGCTGTTACGCACTGGAAAGGCAGGCTTGGCCATCCCAGCATAGAAACCACCTGCTGTTATTGGCTTTTCTTCTGCTATGACCACAGAAACAGGATTTTACTTCCAAAAAAAAAAAAAAAAGTCCCCCAAAATCACTAGCCCCTTATCTTCCACAGCCGATGAGTAATGATGAGTAACAGCTGAGGTAAGAGAGTGGCAGGAATAATGTATTTACCTCAGACAAACACTTAAGTTCTTCTGGTATTAATAAATAGACAAATGTGAATTGTCAATTATTACTTCTGGGCAGACCTTCACAAAGCTCTACATAGGCTCGTTCAATTCCCCTCTCTCTCTGGATAGCCAGGGACTTCCCACTGGCCTAAATGCCGCTTAAGTGCGCTGCTCCTATTGTTTTAGCAATTTCCTACCACCATTTGCTGTCATTTCCCAAATTTCTCGTCCTAGCCTGACAGGAGGCAGACACTTGCCGGATAACCGGGGCAGCGCTTCCCCGAGGAAGTCTTTTTGCCTTCTCCTGAGGAGACCACCCTGCCTGAGGGCAACACGGGTGGGAGCGGGACTTTTATTCGGGGACGGGGAAGAAACACAAGACATTCCCCTCGCCTTCCGCCGGCCACCACAGGGCTGGGCGGCGCCGCGCCCGCCATGTCGGCCCCAGATCCCCGCCGGGGCAGCGCCCGGCCGCCATGAGTCGCTCCCGCCCCGCGCAGGCGCCCGGCGAGGCGCAGCTGCGCCTACAGCTCCCGGCTTGCTTTGCAAAGCTTTTTTTTTTTTTTTTTTTCTTTTTTTTTTTTTTTTTTTCTCCCTCGGAAGGGGGAAGGATGGGTGGGGAAAGCGAGAGCTCACGAAAGCGGGGCGAGGAGGAATCCCACAATACCAGGCGGGTTGCGAGCCCGGCGCTGCCGCTGTCTCTTTAATGCAAGAGGAAGCGATGCGGAGGGGTGGAAAATGGCAGAGTTGCAGATGTTACTAGAGGAGGAAATCCCTTCTGGCAAGCGGGCTCTGCTCGAGAGCTACCAGAACCTCACTCGGGTCGCCGACTACTGCGAAAACAACTACATCCAGGTGAGGGGCGGCGGGGCAGCGCCCGCCCGGCGGCACCGGGGCGGGGAGACTCGGCTCGGCTCGGCTCTGCGGGGCCGGAGCCGCCTCGGGGGCACCGCGACGCCCGCCCGCTCCCCTTCCCCCGGCTTTGCCTTTTCTTTCAACTTTCCCAACCGAACCACCGGCTTTCCCTCCCCCTCCCCGCTCCGGAGGGAAAGGGAGGGGGGGTATTATGTCAGTCGGGCTCGGAGGGTGTGTCTTTTTTTTTTTTTATTTCGTCTCTTCCCCCCCCCCCCCCCCCGTATTTATTCATTATGAGTCACATCCCGGAGACCTCCCCGTTCTGGGCACGGAGGGCGGGCGGGTGACTGAGCCGCTCCCGGTGCCGGCGGCTCGGCCCCGGTGCCTCCGGTTGTCCCTCGGCGGTTGGCGGCGGTTGCTTGAGGCGGGCGGCTCCGCGCCTCACGTGCGGCCGCCGCCTCCCCGCCGCCATCAGCGGCCCTCTGAGGGGGCTGCCGGGGGGCACCGAGCCGTTCTCCTCCCCCGGGAGCCCTCCCGGCGTGCCGCAGCCCTAAAAGCCGGCGGTTTGCGGGAGCAGGGAGCTGCCCGAGCACGGGCGGGAGGCGGTGTTTCAAAATGGCAATCGGTGCCTCTCGGGGGCTCGGCGATTCCCACATCCTGCAGCGAGAGCTGCGGGTCGCATGCTGGAGGAGGCTCCGCTGGCCGCAGCGTGCCCGTACCACTCGGTGTGGATTTCTCATTTTTTCCCCCTGGATTGCTTCTTGGCCTCCCTTTAAGTCTTTTTTTTTAATTTCATTTTTTTTTTTTTTTTTTTTGTGAAGCTACTTCGTGCGCCCTTTACTGTTAAGGCTTTTTCCAGGGTTTGCAGCGCCCATCTCTCAGTTAGGTCTGTAGATGTAGCCATGGCATGGATACAGAGCCACCGAGAGATGCTCAAATTAAACCTTTTTGAGGAACAGAAAACAGGAGGGGAAGAGCAAGCAGACTCCTTACTAGACAGCTTGTACAGTGAACTTGTTGAACGCAATACTAGGCTACCTGTGATGACTGCTTAATACAGGTTATTAAAACCTTTGGCCTCTGTTGTTGCTGGTGAGCTGTCTTACTACTTGTAATCACGGAGCAGCAGATTTGGAAATAAAGCTTTAATAATGTGATGTGAAGTCCTTTTTTTTTTATGAGCTAATTCTGGTACTTGGGTTAAAACTGCATGAAGAAGCCATATTTTTAAGACTTTTTGCTTTAATTTTGGTATGTGAGGCAATATGAGTTAATGTGTATTTACTCTTCCGAGTTGTTTGCTCCACCCAAAGAAAGCTGCTGATATAAATGCTTCTAAGAGGCGAGGTTCATTTGGTTTTACTCATGGGAAATATGACAAATACATGAGCATGGTAATTGCAGCACAAGTTTTGACCTGTCTCCTGCTCCTGACTCTTTCCCTGTGTCAGAAAGTTAGAGAATCTTCGGTTACATCACTTTCTTCAGGGTCCTAAAACTTGCCTTTTTTTATCGAGCAAAAAGTAAACTAACATTTAAGCTAGTTCCCATCCAGTCACTTGGGGTGGAGTGGTGTGTTGTGTTGTTTTTTTTTTTTAATTTGTTAGTTCATTTTCACCTCGGGTATCAAGGTCAGCTGGATGTGGGATCGCTGCAGTCTGGCCATCCATGTACAGCTGTGTTTACCCCTTTTGGAAGGAAGCTAAAGTTCCTAGTAAGGACTTAAGCAGTAGCTTTGAAAAATGTATCCCTTGTGCATTTATTCAACCCAGTGAAAATCGCAGAGATATCAGTAAAACTCCTGTTTTGTTTTGTTTGAATGTCAGAGGTGGGTGTTATTCTAATTGCTTTGTACCAGGCCACCTGCTCTCCAGTTGGACTGCCCAGCAGGTCGTGGCCCCAGTGCCCATGGTGGGACCGCTGGAGGATCAGGCAGCGGGTG
Source organism: Heteronetta atricapilla (assembly GCA_011075105.1). Classification (NCBI taxonomy): domain Eukaryota; kingdom Metazoa; phylum Chordata; class Aves; order Anseriformes; family Anatidae; genus Heteronetta; species Heteronetta atricapilla. The sequence continues at coordinate 17,446,591 of CM021732.1, forward strand.
CTGGGTTATGAGAGCCAGGAGAGAGGGTGCGTGCCTGTGTGATGGGAGGGGTGTGAGGGAAGCAGAGGAAGAGGCTTAACACAAAATACAAACTCTTTGTGTTTGATATGATCGAGCTGGTAACTAACAGTCAAGGTGTCAGGGAACATTTTATTTTAATAGTAATATTTTAAAAGGCTGGAACAGAGAATCTGAGCATTAAGTTAATGTTAAAGTAGATATGAAGAGGCTATACCTCATATCTGAGCCCGTGGCATGTAATTGACTCAATCCGGCCTCTTGGAGCTTGGATAGCTTTGAATTTGAGTTGTTTTCTTTGAAAGGCTATGTGCCCCTCTGTAGGAAGGCTGTTACTGTGCACTGCCACCTGTGCTGCCTCGTGGCGTGGAGGTGGAACCAGTTCGACTATTCCAAGTGCTGGTATTAACAACTTCCAGTAGCAGCACTTGGCTCTTTATTCAAAACTCTTGTTATTCTCCCCTTCATGCTCTTTATTCTGTGTTTGCTTTAACAGGTAAGTCATGCTATCCCCTCCACTCACAAGATATTGCTGTATTCCAACTCTAGTATTTTATAATATTAGAATACAGATGAAACATCTTTATTTCAATCACTTGATCTAGGATCTGGTAAAATTCAGAGTTGTGCTGATTTCTTGAAGAAAATTTGCCTTCAATGTCTTTAGTGATCCTTCCAAAAAAAAAAGGCGGGGACAGGGGGAAAGAAAATACTCACCTCAGTGGAACTTGGCTCCCTAGTGGTGCCTGTAGCTCTGACAGTAAGCATCCTTTTACTAAAGCATTTAGGAAAGATGACAGCATCTGGGCCTCTCAAGGTGAAAATCCCTGTTCTTAGAAAAATGGGAAACAGTTTCTAGCTAGGGCAAGTTGTGAATGAATCAGAGTGCCAGGCAGTAACAGTTTGTCCCCCAGACTATATGTATTCTGGTTATCTATAATCTGATTTTTTCTGATAGTAAGGGAAAAGAAAAAAATCAGAAGAAGCAAAGCAAGCAAGTTCTTAAAGCTCTCCAATGCCCCACAGTATGGCAGCAGTCTTGTGGAGCATGGGGAAAGAGAGGGAGACAGAAAAAGGGAAAAGAAACCAAATGTAGAAGTAGTACTCGAAGGAAGTTGTGATGTTATTAGTGGGGATTTTGGCTTTGGCTACAAGGCAAAAAGGAATTATAGGTACATTACTGTATTTGATTTGTAGCCAGATACTTTACGTCTGTTATGTTTCTGGTCAGAAGCTTCAGTGACAAGTAGGTAGATTATTTTCTTTTCTTTTAGATCAAATTAAACTCTGTGTAGTTTTAAGAGCAGGTTTTAATCCTTGAATACTTATCTGAAAGTACATTTTCATCTCCTTAAGTAAGTTTTGTTAAAGGTAGAGCAGTTACATTTTTCTAGACATTTACTTCTCTGGCACTCTTTAGAATACTGGTCCAACTGCTATCTTGGTGATGGAGACTTACCTTTACTTTTATAATAATGCTGAGTGGGATCAGTGAGGGGGGGAGAGTGGTAGAACTAACTTAAAATGGAAATAAAAGAAAGCTTTTTTTAAAAAAAGATGTCATACGCATGTAAGTTGTGGTCCTTAAAGCCTTCTCCAAATCCTCTAGTCTGCAAATAAAATCTGAGAGTTGCCCTTTCAGGGTATGTGAGATGGTGAAAGTTTATCTGAAAATGTGTAGCATAAAACTGAAGATAGTAGCGAGGAATTGTATTATCAGTATCCTGAGAAGTATGAAAACTTTATCAGCACGAGACAGAAATAACAGATGGAGTTAAAGTAGTTGCGGTTCTAATTAGGATTCTTCAGCTGAAAATATGAGCTTCTGGAGAGATTCTCCAATCACTTTCCAGGCTGAATTAAATTGTTTTCAGTTTTTAATGAATTCATTTTAAATATCTAGCTTAAAGAGTGTTAGAAATGACATGGGAAAGGAGTGTCTCCAGTGTCAGTGTGCTGATGGCTTCCTTTTGAGTAACTTCAGCTGACTCAGGCATGGAGGCCTTGCCTATAAAACATTCCTTACAAGTGTCCCCTGCAGTTTAAATTGGCCACCTTGTATAGCCTTGAATCTGCCTGCACACAATTGTCAGTTTTCATCAGTTTCTTTACTTCTGGTGCACTTGAAGATCCATTTGGAATTTTTCTTAAGCTCAAATATGGTTTTAACTTTACTGAGACCCTCTAAACGAATAGATTGGAATACGTACTGCTCGTGTAAATTCTGGTCTCGGTGGTCTCCAGTGGGTAGACTCAGCAGCTTTGGAAAATAAAGTAAGTGAAAGGCATATTAAGGAAGTAAGTACCTTGTCGGCCAAACGTGTGTCTTTTTATTGTCGTGTTATTTCCTTCTGTAGCCTCCAACTGGTATGTGGAAACCGAATGGTGAGTTAACAAGCTATTCTGGGTGAAACAGACAAAAGCAGAGACAGATTTCAGTTTTACTATTACAAAGAATTGAAAGCTGCTTTCCAGCTGGTAGAAAAATGTATGTGTGTTGTGGAGGGGAAATGCTGCACGCGAGAAGTTTCACAAGTGCTGATGTGATCTTCCAGTTTGCGTATAAGAATCCTTGCTGCTCGGTCAGTTGAATGTTCCGTGCTTCCTCTACAGTAGATAGTGCATAGGGGAAGGGAAGTAACTTCTTCTGTGGTGGTTCTTTTTGTTCTTTTTCCTTAGATGCTGGTAACTGCTCTGACACTCGATTTCATGCCTGGAGTGTGGAACGTAGCGTAGCTTAGTTCAGTGCAAAGCGGTTTGCTCACAATGTCTGATGCAGGAAATGGCCTGCTTTAAAAGGATAAACTTCTTAAACTGTCCCTAATACAAATCTTTTATGTGCTGTGAGAACTTACATGCTTTTATGTTCATAGGTTAATTAGTTTGTATCATGAGAGTAAATAAGTGGTATTTTTTTCTGGTTTCCTTGCTAAGTTTGGAATGCTTTACAGGAAAAAGCAAATTAAGCCAGCCCTCTTTCTGTAAGATAAAATATGGACATGTCATCTGCTATCCTTGTAGGTTTAAATCATATTCTTTCTATTAATTAAGAAAAGATGTTAGCTTATACTTGAAACAATATTGTTCCTTTTAAGGTTGTTTTATACTAACAGCAAATGTTTGGTTAAAAGCGCTGTTTTTTTGTAGGTGTGTGTGTTTTGTTTTCTAGTCATTTGGGTACGGGTTGGTGGCTTCTGATTATCGGTCTTCTACACCAGCATGTTGTCTTTTGTTTTGGAAAATACAGCTGCATGTTGAGCTTGGAAGCAGCCAAAGACAGGAGCACGACTTCATTAAATGGCCAAGCGATTGCCCTGCGTGTACAGGAAATGGATCCTAAAGTAGCGTAGTCTGTTTTATGTCCAGAAGAGGTGGTTGATAGGAAATCGGCTTTTCCAAACCTGAAATGTTTCCATCAATTTTAGTGTATTTGCTTTAAGAAGCCAGCAAGATGTCAGCTGCTTTTGCTGCTGCATTTCCCGTTAGTGTTTCAGCAGACGATTGTTGGCACCACGCTACCTTAATTGAGCGGCGTGGGTCGGGCTGAGCTGTTAGAGGTGAGTACCGCATCCCGCACGAAGGAAGCACACTGCTCCCTTCCTTCTGCTCCTGTGCTGGAATGAAGAGGCTCACAGGTCGCCTGTGGTGGGTGTACATTAAGCGTGATCTTCGTGCTGCACTCGCTGCGCCAGGCACGTGGAGTTGTTGCAAGGAAGAGAGCAGCTGTAAGAGGAGCAATTGTCTGATGCTTCTTTTCCTCCAGAGCTCTGGGAGCTCGTTGCAGTCAGTAACTCGCGGTAAAGAGAACATAGGTGGGACTTTAGGATGGCTGATAAAGTGAATCACATGTAAGGAAGATACGAGTGGAGGGATGTGCTGTGTACAAATAGGAAGTATTGCACCTCTGAGGACAAAGTTCCCGTTAATCTGTGTTACTGGTCTAAGTTTAACAACAACAAAAAAACTTTGAAGGAAATATAGTTCAACTTCCCAATATCTTTGTGTAGTATTTCAAACTGTCTTCATTTCACAGAAGCATAAATAGAGGCATAGAGTTCATAACCAAGTCATGGAAGGTCGTGTAGGGACGTGCTGTCAGATTTGGGAACAGAACCCGATTGTTGGGACGTGCAGTGCCGCGCACGAGGGCTCCCCCCGCCTCCCCTCCGGATGGCCTCCGTTACGCTACAGCACAGCAGAAAGTGCGTGTTTGAAACAGGGACGTGGTGTCCAGAGACGGAGCAATGAATCCCTTGGGAAAACATGCACCTGAAACTGTCGTTAAATTCATTAGGAGCAATTCCTTTTGGAGCTTTGCATGTCTGTTCTTACAAGTACCTTTTGGTGCTGATTTTCAGCCCTGCAAACTTCTGCAGTTATGTCGTGCTCACGGCACTGCCTGACTGCTGGTGGGCATTGCTGTCTTGGCAGAGGATCTAGAAGATGTTGCTCTTCTTTCCCGTTAGTGAAAGCAGTCTGTGTTTGACAGCTCTGAAATCTTACTTATCCGCAGAGCAGCGGGGTGGTAGCTGTGCAGGCAGCATCAGCGCTGATGTAGTGAGACGTCCTTGAGGGATAAGGGGGTATCTTGTTCTCTTGGTGCCAGTGCTCAGTGCTTAATTAGTGACTGGGAGTCGAAGGGCCATGGTGTGGTTTTTATTTGTTGTTACCCAGTAGGAAATGACTCGTGGGCCCCCAGTTACTCAGTGCCCAGGCTTGTTTGTAATTATCGAGCAGGCTGGCTATGAGGTGCAGCCTTCTTGCTCCCTTTGCTCCTCGTAGTGTGAGGCCATTCCTTTCCCCTCGCCTGCTAAAGCTGAGCACCAGTGTCGCAGACGGGTGGGCTTGGTCCCAGGGATCCTCCCTTCCCTCCACCCCGCAGAAAAGGGAAGTAACCGCTGCGTTTGTAGTGGTAGATAGGGTGCCTCAGCACGGTTCCTCCCTCTTCCTGACCTTGCCGGCGGGGCAGCAGATGCAGACAGACAGTGTCTCACATGGGTTGTACAAACAGCCCCTTGCAGCTCAAAACTTGCACAGGGTGCTCGGAGGCTAAAACCAGGGTGCTGTGCGAAATAGATCATGGTGCACCCCTGTAAGCACGGTGGGATCTGCAGGTGCCTTTCCACCTTCACCTCCAGCCTGGCAGACCCCCTTCTGCCTGAAACATTTCATCTGCTTAGTGCCTGGTAGCAAAATAAAAACACAGGGCTTCTGCCAGGTGGGTTCTCCTAGGAATCCATGTATTGCTGAAAGCAGAACGCAGAGCTTCTCTTCCTGGTGTTAGAGGGAATGCATTTTTTTCCAGGGTTAATAAGAATGTAAGTGCCACCTCTGCTTGATGCCATGCAAATGCTGTTACTCACTGCTTATGCAAGCCCTTAATGCTGTTAACAGCAGCCATGTAAGAAGGCTTCCTTGCAGAGAGTAGATTTGTTATTAAGATGCAGATGTTTTAGAAAGGTGTGGGGGGGGATGACCCCCTGCAAGAGAATTTCAACTAAGAAATGCGAGGGCAACGTTTTGAGATACAACTAGTACAATTCAGCACTCTGTATTAACGTGAGATGAAATTGCTAGCCAACCTGCCAGTTAAGCTCACAAAACAGATTAGTTTTACTCTGAAAAAGATTGACCGTTTACACGGTGACTTTATTTTTAATAACTTTTTTTTTTTCCTGAGATTCCAGATAAAACGTTTTCCATTAGTAACTCCTGGCTCTGGCAAAGTGAAAAAGGATCTGAAAATTAAAACTTCTGCTGGTTTGGCCTTCTCCTCTGATAAAGTCACATCACAGCTGCTCAGGAGATGTGTGCCTTGTTGCATCTTCTGACACGGTGGAATATGCTAAAAGAAGAGTAAAGGTGGTCTCTTCTGGGGGCTAGGACACAACTGTTGCCCCAAGAAGGGTTGTTGCTTACCTTACACTTTGATTTTGCATGCAGATTACTTGCCTTCACTAGGTCTTAACATTAAGATAGCAAATATATTTGTGACACTGTCTTCCCTCCCTCTTCCTTCCTCCTTCTCCAAAAAGCCCCGAGCCACCAGCTACGCGTACTCCTCAAACAGCAGAAGTTAAAGAGCAGGCATGCTGCTTCGTGTGCAAGGAGGTTCTGGCAGCGTGGTGATGAGCAGTTAAAGAACTTGTGGAGAAGAGGCTCAGAATTGCTTTCCTGAATTTATTGTAACCTCTGAGACAGATAGGATTAAAATGTGCTGTTAGGACTTTTCTTAAGAAAGCAGGAAGGGTTCTTGGTACTTGGATAGAGGAGGCTTACTAAAGCAGATGCTGATTTGATATCTTTAGAGTTGAATGAAATGTTGTTTTGGGGTAGTCTTAAGGTTATGAATAGTTCCAAGGAAAAATGGCTTGTTTACTACTTGAATTGTAACAATTCTTTGATATCCTTGGGAAAAAACCTGACTTGTCAACTCTTCTGGCTACTTTTATGCCAGTATTTCACAAGGTAATGCTTTTTCTAAGCTATACTTTATCAGGCAAGTGTGTGTGTGTGTTTTTTCTCTCCAGCTAATCTTTCACAAGATGCATATCTTCACTTTCATCATCTGATCTCCTTGTACTTGCGGGGGGGGGAGGTCAGCAAATCTGCCAACCAGTGTTTGTCCTGTGGCAACCATTGGCAGTTGAGCATCTTGCTTGACTTTATTGTAGCAGGTGTGCTGCAAACGAGTATTTGAACTGTGGTCCCAGTGCAACAATTCCACGATTTCTGGAGCCTAAGATAAGAAAACGCCTGAGACAAGAGGAGGACAAGTTGTCCAGGCAGTTGCATCAGACTACTGCAATAATGTCGACATAATTGCTATTGCCATGCCATGGCTTGTCTTCTCACATCCCTGCAGCAAGTAGCGTTAGTCACTATTGCATTGCTAAAAGTTACCAGTGACATTTCTTTATTTCCAGGTGCTTCTGCTAGGCTCTGATCTTAATGTGAATTTGCTGATTTTTCTCTCCCCGTTAAAATCTCGTCTGTTTGCTGCAGGCTGTTTCCTAGATCTGTTGTCTGACTCTTCTCCTGCTGCCAAATGCTGTGGACTTTCTGTTTCGCTGCCATTAATGCCAAGCGCTCTCATCACAGCTTCTGCCTCTGAAACAGACGGTTTCTCTCGCGCTTGCTCTCTACCTCATTGACTTTCAGTCTCATTTCAGATCTCATCTGAAAACCTCTTCTCCCTTGCCTGTTTCTTGTAATTAATCTTTCTATTATTTAATTGCATATTTTACTGTTACAGTTTAAATTATGCAACTATTTTTCATGATGCCTTTCAGACAAACAGCTTCCAGTAGCACGGGTTTGAATAATAGCTCATCTCATAAAACTGCAGCTACTGAAGGCATTTATATACATTTCTCTTTTAGATTATCTTTATTGGCATGGAGTTCAGACTAAAGCTTTGGCTATGAAGTGGTCTGTAGCCACCTGGGAATGTGAGGATGAGCAGGGTACAGAGAAATAGAAGGCAGCTCAAGAGATGCTGTGAGCACTGAGACTTTCGTGCTTCTGTCTGCTAGGAAACCTCTTAGGGGGCCTCTCAAATATATACAGCCAGGCCTTTCATTTGTAAGAAATCTGTCTTGCTTAGGAAGCTGGTCCCTTTGTTATTGTGAGACCGAAGGGTGGAGAGGACTTAAAACCTCTCTGGTTGGAGGCTTTGGATCCTGTAACACTGAGGGAAAGCCGGTGATATCGGGGGTGGTATTCTTTTAGCACACATCAGTAGGTATGTATTGATAAAGCGGGGTTGGACCTAATCCTGAAGGGTTTTTATAAAAAGGATTGCAGCCTCTGGGGTTCCCCCGTGGGTCCTTGTGGCGAGTGGCTTGGATGATACTTCGACCAAGGTCCAGGGAGCATCAGACTAACAAATAGAGGTATGATGGATCAATGCACTTACGTTGGCAAGATCCTTAGAGACCTGGCTGGAAATCGGCTTTTGATTTTCTGGCTGACTTGCAAGATTTCTAAATCTCTGGGAGGAGCTATTGTTTCTGTGATGCAAACTCCTGGCTTCAGCTGCATTAGATAAAAATGTGTGTCTGGTTTGGAAGTGCTTGGCTCTGGAAGGGCTCTCTGAAATACCGTGGGTGTGTTTCCTGCTGCAGCATACCGTATGTTCTCGCAGCACTGAGATGATCTGGTTGCTGCAGTAGTCCTGAGATTTGTCTGGGAGTGTTGCAAGAACATGCTGTTTTAAATGGCAACAGATTTTTTTATATATCTAATTCTTAAGATGTCTTTCGCTTTGAGTGTTGGGGGAAGCTGTTGTTGCCATAGCTGTAATTGAAGCTTGGGCTCGTACAATGCATCTTACTTGGTGAGAAGTCTCGTGTTGCTTGAAAAGTGGCTGTGTCATTTCTAGATGTGTATTACATTCCTCTTTGGCAGTGTGTCTCTTAAACTGCTGGAGAAGAATAGCAATCAATGGAAAGCTTTCTGGCACACGGTCCCTCTTTGGAAACCTCCTGCCCATGAACAAGACCTGTAGAATCGGCTCCTGTCAATACGACGCGGTGAATATTGACTGCTCGGGGACTGAGAGGTATCTGCTGTGACCGAGAGAGAGGCTCGATAACGGGGGAGCGCTGAGCCAAGTAAACCAGTTGCTGCTGCTCTGCTGCGGAGAGAAAAGTTGGTTTTGGTCCTGAATGGGGAAGGTGGGGGAGCTCGAACACCTTGTGGAGAAGGCTTAAGAGTTGATAAAGTACAATCTGTGGTGAATAGTAAATAGGAATGATTGGAAGGGGCTTGAGCAGCTGTGCTACTTTCTGACCGGAATAAAGCACAGGAGGGATTGGGAGCACGTGTAACCCTTCAGTGTGGGCCCCTGCTCAGTCACTCTGTCTTGTGAGCTGCGACATGGCAGACGGACAGCATTAAAAGCAAATACCCCTGCTAGTTGCTTGCTGCCTACGTCAGGCAGCTAGAAGGGTAGCTTTGCTTTCATTCCAGATGACTTTAAGGGTTACTTTCCCACCGGTGGGTGTGGGGGAGTGTGAGCTGAAGCAGGTACGTGGTGGCTGTGCGACATCCCGCTAGGCCCGGGGGACTGCTCGTGGGGCAGGCCGTGAGTCACGCTCGGCAGTCTCAGGAAGCAGGAGGCTTTTTAAAATCGGCCTTGGAGGGGAAGAGGTGTTTAATGGAGCAGTTACGAAGGAGTTATGCAAATAGAGAGCATAAATAATGAGCAGGAGATACTCATCTAGCTTCTTGCCTCTTCAGAAAATGACTAAATGCAAACTAACCGCTGCAAAAGTTAAGAAAAATGCACCATTAAGTGTAATGGGTGCAAAAATGTGGCCGCTCAGATTGATAAGAAAATTCTCCTATTGTGGTTAGGATAACATGTTTTTCAGTTGTTGAACAGATTTTTTTTTTTTTTCAATTTCCTTTCAAGATTGACAAGGTGGGAAGCTGAAAAGCAGTTTTTCTTCTAAGAGCTAACCGGCTCTTAGGTTGGAAAGGGAGGTGGTAAAAGGAGCAGTCTCCAGCTTTGCTGTAGGTGTATCTTAGCTTTGCTTTGGACTTACCTTCCTTGTTTAAGCTGTATTTTTATAAGTCTTTCTTCTTCTATCCCCCTATTTATACAGCATTTCATTTACTTGTAAATGCTGTAAATTCTTCGGTAAATTTGAGAGCATGTTTATAGTGCACAACTTTTTTTTTTTTTCTGCTTACTGTTTTAAATTAACCAGTTTCAAACAGGGCTTACGAAATGTAATTGTCTCAGCCCTGGCCTCGCTTGCGTTTGCTCACATCACAGCTAGCTACCAGGAGATAAGATCCCTGCTAAGCTTTGCCAGCAGATCTAAGAGGCACGGAACTTGCATGGAGTGCTTCCTCCTCAGGTCGCGGCAGGGTGGCCATGGGTGGGCGCAACCGTGGCTGATGTTCCTCTTGTGGAAGGACTGCTGCTCGCTACACAGCTCCTCGGTGCCAGTAATGAGGCTGCTCATCCATCAAGCTGATCACAGGCTAGGTAGTAGTAAGGCCTTGTGGCTCTGTCTACCGCAGGTCATGAAACAAAATGGTCCTGGGATTGTGGTACTGGTGTGAGGGAACTGGGAGCCATGGGGATGGGATGCTTCTCCTGCACCTGGCTGCATGGAAGTGCAAGCTCTGCTGGCTGTCTGGCCGTCTGCACCTTCTGCAGCAGCCTAAAGCAGCTGCCCTTCACATCATGTGTGAAGGCGTTGTCTTAAAAATCATGTGAAGCCACTGTGGCTTCAGCCTGGATTCAAAAACTGTGCTATGATTGTATCCGCCAGAGGCGTTGCAGCTGTATCTGTAGAAAAACTTCCTTTCTTGAGTACTCCCGTAGCACCATGGCACCATTCTTTTCAATTCGGAATTGAAACAAAAACCATTCCATATGCGTGTATACACATACCTTGCCTGATGCTGATATTTTATTTCCTATTGAAGAGCTTACTTTCTCCTGTTTTTTTTTTTTTTTTTTTTTTTTTTAATATGTTGCTGAATGTGAAGATTACCACGTTCACTTTTATTTCATAGTTACATGCTGGCCTATTCACTTTGTTCTTGGGAAAGAACTAGTGGTATACAACTGACTCTCCATTCCTCTTCCCTATTCTCCTGAGCCATCTGTTTTGTTCTGTTGTGTTTTTTTGACAAGTTAAATTCCTGCTTGCTGCAATTGAAACAACCCAGTGCTCAAATGAGCTTCCATATGTAAGGTTTTGGAATGCTGTTGCTAACCATAGACTCAAATTTTAATGTTTATAGGAAATAATTCTTCAAATAGAGGCTGGATGTAACGTGCCTACAAGTGCTATCAGATAAAAAGCGTACAGTCAGGCCCAAGCTGCACAGAAGCCTAATGAATATTAACAGCTGTTTATGTGACTTTTTTCCACTTGCACATGTAAGTTCTTGCTAAATAAAAATTAAAAAAATCAGTCCTTGTATCATAGTCCATCTCTTTATTGCCATGAGATCACTTTATTGCCATGAGATCACTGTAGGACCTGCGTGCTAGGAGTGTTATGTGTTACACTGGGAAGCAAGATACTGCAGAACTGGGAGGATCTGCTGGTTTCTGGTCTAAGGTTTCTGGCCTAAGGATGTTGTATCAGAGATGTGAACCCTCAGATGACTTCCTGCTGGAAGGAGTATACCAATTTCTCAAAACGTTAAGCAATCAGCAGCAGCTTTCTGCCAGGTAGAGTCAATTCTGTAAAGAGCCCCTTATATCTGAGAGTCATTGTTACTGCTTTCAGGGTTCCCCCCCCCCCCCAACCTCCAGAATGCGTTGCATCTCTTGGTTTTGGTCATCCTCCTAATCTTTCCAAGAGAGAAGTAGAAGTGTCTTGGGAAGTGAAAGTAGGTGTCTAAACTTAAATATAAAAACATCTGTAGGCCACAAGCACAGGTGAATGTTGACCACAGTTAGAGAGATCCCTGCTATTTTATTATCTTCTCAGACTGAAAAAGACCTAAATGAGCATGTAGTATTACAAAGTATGCAAAGAGAACTTGACCCTGTAATGGTCATAGCTTTCTTCTTTGTTTCAAAAACACCGTGATGGCTGTAGGCTGCCTTAGCAGCAGCTGCCCAGATTTTACAGTTACGGAGGCTGTTTTTTCAGTGACTTTCTGCAGCATGCCAGCCCTTCCTGAAGTAGGGGCATTTTCACAGCCAGTGTTTGAAGGCCTGGCTGACTCTTGGCTCTGTGTTTTGGCACGCTGGGGTTCTTCCCGGGGCTGAGCAGAGCATAGCTTTGAGCCACCTTGCATCTATCTAATGCTTCTGCAGGTGCTGTGCTCTGTATGCAGCTATCCCTCAAACAGCTGTTGAGGCTACCCTGGTGTATGAGTTCAGAGCGATGTTGACACACAATCTGCGCTACCTGAACATGGTGAGGCCATGCTGTCACTTGACCCTTGATGCTAAATCTTGTTGTTTTAACCTTGCTTGCTCAGGGCTGTCTGGTGTGCTTCCAGACCTGCCTGGAGGTAGGGAGGGCTGGAAAGCGAGGATCTGGAAAGAAAAGGTGGTCTTGGAAGCTCTCTTGTAGGAGATTGTTGAGTTTTAGCATGTTGCTTGTCTTTAGGTACAGATTTACTGTGATACTTTAGGCTTATTCCTTCAGTCTAATTTGTCAAAACTGAGATGAAAAATTTTGACTGCCTGAGCGCCCACCATTAATTGAAAGTAAACTGAAAGAGGTAATTCAAATCGGTAGAAGAAATCAATATTGTTGTTTTTAAAAGTGACTCTGTGCAATGTGAGCTAACGAACTTTGCCCCAAGACCGGTGCTCTGAGCTGCCTTGATGTCGGCTTGCACAACATAAAAATTCTTCCAGTTTGGACTGCTCACTGCAGTTAGGGTCTGTGTTGCTGCCGCTGTTATTAGAAAGAGGAGGTTAAGGTAACTCTCGAGTGCTAAAGTGTCTCCCTCCTGTTGCCACAAGAAAAAAAAACAACAAACCAACCTACACCAGGAGCAGTTCTTTAGCTGTATTTTCCTCTGGGTCTCTGGCTTGCCGGTGGGCCTGTCCCTGCTGGATGAGCTAAAACTTGTGGGTGGATACTGGCACTTAAGCAAAGTCAACAGAGAGCCATTTTAATTTCAAGCCCCATTACAACCAGAAAACAAAAGATCAATATTTGAGAGACAGTCTATAAGGAAACAAATGGAACATGAGTTCTCTAATTCCCTGTTATCTGTTGCTTAGCATGCCAAAATAAGCACGCTCCCCAAAGCCTTGGGTAGCTCTCTTAGTGTTACAGAGGGAAGATTGCTGTGGAAGCACCAGGGCTTCCTGTCCTGACTGACGGTCTGTGTGTGGAGCCGTGGCTCATGTCTCTGGTGTCAGAGCCGGCTCGGTTAGCTCTGAAGGAATTTGTGTGTGTAATGATGGGATGTCATAAGGCAAATCACAGGCACTGCAGGGAAGTCAGGAGCATAATCTGGAAGCACCTGTAAGCGCTAATGCTGTGCAGTGCTTTACAGGCATGGAAGATGCGGTTTCTGCCCTGGAGCTTGTTGTCTGTAGCATGTAAAACACAGAAATAAGACCCAGTAGACAAAATTCGTTAGGCTTGCAGCATATGTGGTCTTGAAGCTCTATCCAGTGTACAGGAGTTGTGTGAAAATGATGCTTGGGCATGGCTACCTCTGTCATTTAGCTCACTGCTGTGCTATTTTTGTTGTACACACAGACACTAACTAGTGAAATACTAACAATGTGTTTTGCCAACATGCATGTTTACTATGACATCTCTATTGGATTTGGCAGGAGAACTGAAAACTGTGCTTTTAACGGTGTGCGTATATATATATATTCTCCCTTTTTAAAATGAGGGCAGTGGTTTAGTCCAGAGCCAGCCCGAGCACTGCTTGCAGCGCCGGGCAGAAAGCGCTGCTCGAGCAGCTGGCACATATCTGCCTGGGCTCCATCTGTCAGAGCCGGCCCTGCTTTGTGAATCCCTCTCCCGTTGGATAGATTAGTTTCTTGCTATGATGTTTGCTGCCTGGATTAAAATGGAATTCCTCAATTGCTTGTTTTTTAAAGTTATTTTCTGTTTAGGGAGATCCTAGTGTTTGTTTTTTTTTTTTTTTTTTTTTTTTTTTTTTAAGCTGCTTCTGCCCTTGCTTACAGAGCTACTGAAGTCTGTGTCGGGGTATTGTGAACGTCGCATCTTGCGGATTTGTCTCAGTTTAGATAAAATCATTTATGAGAGTAAGGTAGTTATTGGGGGCTTAATCTCAGAGACAAGGTTCTGTGCCATGTGTACGGGTCAGAAGGGGCTGGGACCTGGTAACCTGAATCTGAGAAATGTAAACACTTTTCTCTAGATGTTGATGTATGTGCTCAGCTTGTATTTTGTTGTTACCAAGTCTCCTGAGTTTTGACCACTGTGGTGTATACGTGTGAGTACATCCAATATATGCATGTCCCTTAAACTCTCCTTTGGAATGCATTTCTCTCACTAATGAAGAATTTTTCTCCCTCTCCCTTCCCCAAAAGAGATGATGATTAGAAAAAAATGCAATTCTTCTTCCAGTTCTTCACCAGAATGAAGAGCAACTTTCAACTAAAAGAAAATCTGCAAGGCCACGGGCAGATTGGCTAAATTGGTCTCAGCCCATAGAGATGCTAATTTGCTATCAAGGCTATTCAGGACTGGTCAAGGGAATATTATTGATGGAAATGAAGGATTTGCTTCTAGCTGATTGTCTAGCATATACAGGATTTGGGGGAAGGGCCTGGCTGAAGCAGAGCTTGTGAGCCGCAGACAGTGGTTGGGAGGCTGTCCTGTGTGTTGGTCACCCTACAATAATCCGGTGTGCCTTGACCTTTGAATGGGAATAGCTGGCTAGTAAATGATTTTTGCCAAAATAGTGTCTCTAAAAAGGATCAGGCTGAAACCCTGCTTGCGGGCTGTGGTGTGGTTGTTGCTGTGGCAGCGATCACCTTGCTGTCTGGTGCCTTGAACCAGCGCCAGCTTTGTTTTGCAAGGTGTTGACCTGGGGAGAGGAGAATCAAGTTCTGCCAGTTCCTCCACGCTTTGTAGGGCTGAGTTATTGCACCTTATCATTGGAGAAACTGAACAGACCGAGTCTGATTTCATACCACTGGAATAGTGCTTGTGGGTGCTGGAGGAGAGTTCAGCTGAATTGTAGATGCTCGTCTGACTGTGCTCGATGGATTCCATGAATTGTAGATGCTTGTCTCCCTGTGTTTGAGGATTTCTGCCTCAGTAGATATGAGGAATTGTTTACTGAATGGACTTGAAAGCATTTCATCATCCTGGCTTTAATTTCGGGGTTACTGTACTGTGAGGGATCTTAGGTTTTTAGAGGTGTTCTGAATGGCTGAGCATCCGTCTGTGCCTCCTCCATCTGAAATTCCTTTGTGCTCCTGGACCAACCAGTCAGTTAAATGGTTGAGAGCCTCAGTACTTCTGCTTGACACTGCTCCCGCTGCGTAGGAGGAGGAGGTGTGTTGGGTAGCCTGTTCCATCTCTTGTTTTCGTTGTCAGGGCAAGGATTGACTGCCAGTCCCCTGGAGAGAAGGCCTTGGACGGGAGATGGACATGTTCAGTGGCTGCAGTATGTTACTATTAATAGCTTGAAAGCTGTTGGGCTCTAAAATCCCGAGCTTTCAACACCCCACACAAATTCAGGAATGATAGAAAACTACAACAAAATGACAGGTTATGACAAGTCACTTCAGTAAAACACTGAATGTTTTTCTACTGCACACGTTGTGGCGCTGCTTTTCGTGAGGCAGTTCAGCTGAGGTTTGCCTGTGCTTTGAATCTGTGTTTTTGGCTTTAGCTCCTCTTCGTATGGAGACCGGGTTTGCTTTGCTGTTTTTATCGGGCCATGCTTGTACAAAGTCCAGTCCTGTTCCCTGTCATAAGTGCTTTCTTTTTAAATTTCCCACAATTGTTTTTTACTGATGGTAGCAATGATATGAGTGGCAAAGCAGGTGGTTCTAGTAACAAGAACATAGAAGGTCTGAGGCTAGTTATGTTAAGATGGACAGGAGATGAAGTGTATTGGTAACCCTCTGAAGGCTTACCTGGGGTGTTATGGGATGTTTCATGCTAGTATATTGGGCAAAGGCTGAGCTTAAACCTCTGAACCAAGTCTCCTGATGGCCTGCTCCATTTTCCAGTGAGGGAATTGAGGTGCTGATTGGTGAGGAACCATCTGTAACTCTTGGCAGATAAATACCAGGCCCAGCTGAGCTCTGTGGATATTGAGAAGTGCTTAGTGCACCGTCCCATTGAAGTGCGTCTTAGCATAATGTGTTGTAGATCATGTGCTCGTGACACACATCAAGTAAGGCTGTTCTAGGAGGCATTGACACACCTGGTTTCTACTCTATTCCTTATCTGGATGGTGTGTGTAAAGACTGCAAGCAACACCTACTTGTAAGTTTTAAAGCCTTAGTATCCGCTGCCACTCTGGAATGATGTATATCCCCTAAGGCTACACCTGTGACGAGAGAAATCTTGAATGCTCCTTGGTGAGCACCTTCTAGTAATAACCACAGTCTGTTCCGATTTCTTTGGATGGCTTCCAGGTAAGTTGTTGGCTCCTGAAAGTTCTCCAGAACATCCAACTTCATGGCACCTGCTGCCGGGACTTGCCAGCTAGGCTTTCTTCTCTTACTTGTAACTGATCTGTTGTAATAACTGTCAATAACAGCGTGAAAAGTCTCTCACAATACATCATGTTAGTGTTTTATAAGCAGCCTTCATGAGCTGTAGGTAAGAGGGAGCCTGTATTTACAGTGACCTCTGGATTTAAACAGATAAACTTTAGTGCACTTGGCGTACTTAAATATTTGAGGCGTTACTGCAGCTTGAATGCAGAATAATATTTGGTCAAAACTGAACATATGTTGTGCATAGTTTAGGAATGTCCAAACCTTCTGCCAATAGCCATCATAAGAAAAAAAAAGCCCTTAAGACTGTAGTCCAGCTTTCGGTTATTAAAGGTCTTTTCAGATCAGTAATGCTGCAATGTCAAGCTCATAGCTGTCTCTAAAAGATGTAATGTTACTAGCTCTTGCTTTAGGTACATTTATCTCCTGTTTTCTGTTTTCAGATTCATTTTTCTTAGTGGGGAAGCCCCTGTTTAGAAATTTCTTTTATCTTTGAGTGGCACCAGCTGGTTCTCAGGGAGGTTAAGTACTGATAATAAGTCTCAAAGCCACTGCTTGGATACGTGTCTTCACCATTCTGTAGAAGTATCTCTGAATGGAAAAAATGAGGTGCTCTAGGTTATAGCTAGCTTAAGCTGAAAGTTTGGGCTGTTTGTTTTTGGTGAAAGTTTGTTCTAGACTTTGTCATGACCAGAATTTTGAAACCTCAACCTGTCTTACCTGGAACTGTCTTACCAGGAACTGTTCTGTAAACTTGAAAGTTAGATAACTGACATGAACAAAAGGGAGTAAAATGGACAACTTTGTTGAATGGCATGGTTGTATTCTGTGAATAGGTGACAGGGACTGCTAAACCCATGTGGCACCTGATCATAGTAATATTGATTTTTCTTTTAATCAGGCAACCAAGATACAAAACCGAACAACTATCTTGTGCTTACCTTGAAGCAAAAACAAACGTACCACACTGCTGAATTCATTATTTCCTGAACAAGAACGGCAAAGGCGTAGAAAAATGGCTGTAAATGATTCCTGCAGCTTGGCTGCAGTGATCCGGCCCTTGGACAGAATGCCAAGCATCTGAAAGGATATTGGGCACTGAATAAGTAACAGCTCTATTTAGTTCAATGATCATTGGGCTGCTCTAGGGCAGTGCTCTATTAGTAGTTTTTCATGGATGGATTTTTTTCCATAATTGAGGTTGCACTTATTCCAACAGTTGATGAAAAATGTGGAACGACGCATGCCACACATTCAGGAGGCAAAGTAATTTGTTCCTGGCAGCACAGCTTGTCTTAGGGCGACCTGATGAGGGCTTTCTGACCTTTGGCAAATGGAGCCTGTTTTTCTGGTGGGGCATCTTCATACAGGGAATTCCAGAACAGTAAGTAGGACTGAGGCGGAAAGAGGAAAACCAGAGGCTGGAGAAGGTGTATGGAGGATATGGAGTGGTGTGCTTGCACTGTAATGCCTGGCTTCTGGAGATGCTCTGTGGTGTGAGCTGACATGATTTTGGAGGAAGCTGATACAAGTAGTTGGCTGTGTGCTGTATGAACTAGAAAATGGTGGGAATAAGCTGGGAGTGAGCGAGTTGGGAGGGCTGATGGTTTGTACACAGCGCAGACACTGTTTTCGGGATGTGCCTATGTGAGTGGTGCTTTGGGGGTAGAATTGGCTCACAACGCAACTTGTAAAGGTTAGTTACTGACTGATGGACAGATTCCCCTTCACTTGACAACAAAGTGTTGCTGAACTGAGGAATCAGCAAAGAAGTGGCAGTTTGCTTGGGTGCAGTGTCAATTATGACTTGAATACAATAATTAACTTTTTTAGGAAGCATTATGATAAAAGTTTGGATCTGACAAAAATATTCAATGTGCGGTGTGGGATGCCATGCTGGTCCAACTGTCTGTCTCTGTGTATTCACATGGATTGCAGGAGAAGTTGTCTTTGTTTTAATATTAAACCCAGTTATGTGAAAGCAATTTCAAACTGGAATTTTGCAATACTAATATCAGTATTAAGGATGTGCTGGAGATACAGGTGGGAGTCTTTTACAGGGGAAACTTCAAAAGCTGTGATGTTCTTTATTTAAAGAATATTCAATTTGCTACTAAACGATGCTAAAATTGCTGCTTATACCCAGAACTATGGGGGAAACAACACTATCTTTTAAAGTTCTTAATACAAAATCATAAAATAATTAAGCTGTCAGGAGTACCAGTCGGTTGACAACGTGTTGTGTCATCTCTGAATGGTTAACTGGTGTTCGTGTATTGTACTAAAGTATCTGAAAGAATGTAAACATGCATTATGATCCATACCACTTCTAGTTTTTGCTTAGAGACAGATAAAAAAAAAAAATGCCTGTTGAGGAATATTGGAAATCCCTGCTCCCTCCTGCTGCTGCTCTTGGTTTTTCCCTCTCCACTCCCGATTTTTGCACACTGTGAAGCTTTTAGCTTGTTTCTCGCAGGTACTGACAGTCCTAATTAAGCAGTGCAGAAGACTGGATGTCAAGCGAGTTTTGGTCTAAAATGTTAAGGAAACTGCACAGTGAAACTGCCTGGATTATCTGCAGGGCTTGAAAATATTTCCAAGTAATTCTGCCAGGACACAAAATAGACTGTGCATCTAATCTGGTTGCTAAACCAGTCATTTGGGCAAATAACCAGAACTTTAGGTGCTTAGGTAAATAAGGGCGAGGCATTTGATCAATAAATCATTAGAGAATAAAATAAACTTCTTATGTGTTGGAGTTTTCTCATTTGAGAACGCTCAGTAATTGAGTGCTGTGGCTTCGTAACAGTGTTTAGTCTGACACTCTTTACTTAAAACTTGGTAGAAGTTAGAATTATGCTGACGGGTTTCTTAGTGGCTTTGTCTAGTTCAGTAAAAGTTCCCTTTTAGGTATCTCAGACTCCTACCTGCGTTTTCACCATAGTTCAGGTACAAATCACCTGCTGTTTTCTTTGGGCTTCAACCTGATAGGACAGTGTGGTGGTTGTTTTTTTCTTTTAAAGTCATTGCTAGCGATTTGAAGTTAAAATGCCTCTTTGGAGAACCAGGGTGGTTAGGGAAACTTGGTTCTTGAGCTTGTACTAGTAACAAGTCCTTCACCATGGAAGTTTTTCTAAAGTGACTCCTAATAAAGTTTTCTGACATCTAGAAACAATAACATTCTTTTAAGCTACCTTAAAAAGGTAGCTTTTTTTTTTTTTTTTCATTCAGAAATACTAATTTTTTCTGCCTAGCTTAGTCTTGGTACATGCGATGCTATTTTACCTTTTGGTAACAGATGGCAATAAACTGTGCTGCCTGCTTCGTGTTGTACAAGGCATCTGTAAGCGAGTCTGTCTGAGGGGTGGCTTTAACTTGGTGTTCTAGTGCGTGTCAAAGCACTGCTAGGAACATTAATCATGAATATAAACAAATTTCCAGGTTTGGGGGGCGGGATTCACTCCTGTTTAAAATCACCTTTAATTAAAAGGTAGCATAACATAGTTTTGGTTGCAGTACTTCTGCCATGCTGCAACTTTATAATGTATCCAAGCCATTTACCTCCCATTTCTCTCCTTAAAGCAAGAGACAAGGATGCCTTATCAGCCCTTTAAGTAAGGGGCATGATTATTAAATACTTGTGGATGTTAAACTAAAATTTAACCAAACTCTGGCACCGAGCCTGCCAGAGTTCATGAAGCATTTGGACAACACTCTCGGACACATGGTCTGATTTTTATTTTTATTTTGGGTGGCCCTTTGGGGATCCAGGAGTTGGACTCGATGATCCTTGTGGGTCCCTTCCAACTTGGATGCTCTGATTCTAAAATACTGAGATGAAGTCAGAGGCAGAGTTCAAGAACGGCTGGTAAGCGCGTGGAAGTCAGGAGGCACAGGGCTCACTTCAATGCAAACTTTGAGTTTGTGCTTAATATTGAGGTGCATGCGGTTGTCTGCAACATTGTTCAAAGGAATCAACAATAAAAATAGAAGTCTAGTTGGAAGAGATTATTAACATGAATCTTTCCTTGCGGTTGCTGATGCTGACTACACTGCAAATAAACAAAATGCAGCAGAAACTATTCTAGTACTGAGTCATCACCTGAGAGTCCTTCCTCATGCCCGGCACGTTTCTTGCCAAGGGAAGAAAGAGTTCTGGGTAGCTGCAGCTTGCAAATTGGGTAGCAGATGAAGTACCCACCTCCCAAACGGTGATACACCGAGAGATTTGGAGTGGGGTTTGTGTACTTTGCAGGTGGTGGTGGTGTTGGTTCCTCCTGTTCTGCTCATGAGAAGGCTTGGGCCATGCGACCCAAGGCATAGACAGCTGCTGGTCACAGACTGTGACCCGCTCAATGTGGCGGGAGTTTTCCCCCCCTCTTCTCTTCATGCCTGCTGCAGTGTGGCTGCTGTCTGGCTTGGCATGTCTTCCCAGAGCTGCTGGGGTAGTATAAAGCAAGGAACGTGTGTGTTGGAATTGGGGGTTAGAGTGGTGCAGGGAAGAGCATGAGGCTGGACGCTACTTTAGGGAGGCTAAAGTGAGCATTGCTCTACGTGGGTGGGTGGGAGAGAACAAGGAGCTGCTGCACATTAACGGTACCTGAGCAAGCGAGGGCAGCAGCAAGCTCCCAGCCACCCAGGAATGTTCATTAAGCTTTTGCATGAGGAGAGGCAATGTCACAAATGCTGCTGCATGCAGGAGCCCCCTGCACGTCCTCCTGATGCTCACCCTGCGCCCGGGCTGCAAGAGCAGCAGGCAGCACGGCACAGCCGGAGGGGTGGCTTTGCAGGCAGCGTGTGCAGCGGGGGATACCCGACTGTGGGAAAATATTTTCTGTATTTAAGTGGCTTGGGTTATGTGATCTCATAAGGGATGGGGAAAGCTACGTTTCAGTGTTCCTAGGGAATTGGAGAATTTTCTGGAAACGAAGGATGGGCAGGCTTCAGAAACACAGCTCCAAAAAATCACGACAGTGTTTTTTTCTACTGAACGAGTTGTTTCTTGGCATGTAATGTTATGGCTAAATATTTTTCAGATTCTTTATCTGCTCTTTATTATTGAGAATTTTTTTAATGTAGATGTGTATAGAGTACTTTGTCTGACTGCACAGTCAGATCTTCTTGATTAGATTCTTCTAAATATAGGTTGTATTTTTTTGTTCCTGTCCTCTCTTCCCCCAACCCCCACCCTTTTCCTGGCCTTAAGCAAACATCTTGTTCTTTTGCTTTACAGGCTCCAGATAAAAGGAAAGCGTTAGAAGAGACCAAAGCCTACACAACTCAATCTCTAGCCAGTGTTGCTTATCAGATCAATGCACTGGCCAACAATGTATTACAACTGCTGGACATCCAGGCATCCCAGCTACGGAGGATGGAGTCCTCAATCAACCATATCTCCCAGGTAATCTTTTTTTAATAGAGGCATTATCTTGCCTCCTGTATTATTGAGAGCTGGATAGTTTACATTGTCATCTTTGAATTCTCTGAGTAATGTGACTGAAAATGGTAAGACTTTCTTCTTTTAATATTTATAAAAGCCACTTTTTGATGGAGGTCACGACTGAAATAAAACAGATCCTTTACCAAGAAGCACCAGGACTATATTTGGCTTAAAGCTGGAGTTAATAATTAAGATTCCAGAATCAGAAGCTGCAGTTGAGGAAGGGGTAAGGAAAAGTATTCTATTTTTGAAGGAAAGGAATTCAGAGGATTCAAATGAAAGTGTTCTTTAGTGTGGTCGGTGAATTTAAAACCTTTGTCGGTCAGCCAATACTGTACTAGTGGTACATCTTAGACCAAACTGCTTGAACTTGAAAGAAAAAGCTTCTCATGGCCTCTGCTGTCAGTATCCCTGTAGGCCCTGCTAACCTCTGTTTACTGTTCTTAGAGTAATTATGGTTTCCAGAAACTCTGTGAAATGGCAGCTCAGTGGTTCCCCTGAAAGTGTCAGCAGGGAGGAGATTCCAGTGCGTGTGGAAGGGCCTTCCTAGTAACAAACCTTTCTAAAACACTTGTTGACTTTGTGTGTGTGAAGAACTATGCAGAGTTTAAAGCGGCATCAAGTATTTAGAAAGTAGTTGCCACTGAAACAGTGAAGTAGGATAAAGTGCAGTTGCTGGAGATGAGTGTGGTGCTCTGTCAAGTGGTATTCAGAGGCTTTGTGGTGCTCGGATTATGACAACCTCCAAAGAAGTGACTGCATAAAGGACTGAGCCAGCAGGCCTTTGCAAACATTGCGTGTCCTGTTGTAATGAACACATCTTTTCTTATGTGTTTCAGAGCTTCAGTGTGTGAGGCGGTTATTGTTAAACCCTCATTGGCCCACTGATATGACTAACCATGGAAAAAGCCCCAAATGTTTGATACTAGCACAAAAGCTGTTAGCCCTCTGTCTTGTTTGCTGCTTGAACTGAAGGCACTATGCTGAAAGCTATTGGGTCACCTGATACATGAACTGTTTGCTAAAGACTGGGAACAATCAGTGCTTTGTAGAGCTTTTGAGCAGTGTTTAGCAAGGTCACTTGTAGTTTCTGTCACTGGTTGGTCCTTCCTGAAAGTAATCCTCGCTAATAAATGAACTTCTGCAGAATAATTTTGGAGAACTAAACTAGATATGGGTGATACGTACTAGCTCAGCTGTTTGCTTTCAAATGTACTTGATCAAATGCTTAAACTGCATATTTTAAATTTGCTGGGCAGTCTCTTGATAGACTTCCTATATTCTCTGAGTTTCCAGAGCATCTTTTCCCATGTTTGTATCAGTTATGAATAGTTCTATACTACTAAAGCATGGGGATGACTTTATTCTCAAAATGGAATTCTTCAACATGGAAGAAGTATTTATTACCTAGAAACACAAATTCAAGGCACTGCCACTCAATCATTCAGTTCTGGATTTTGCAATACAGAGCAGATACCTGTGGGATAAGGTTCAATTTGATTTAAAACTTTTGGTAAGAAGCACTCTGGAAGGGCAGTTTCTGTTCCCTTGCACCTCTGTCACACAGTACCGACACGCTATTTCAGTTCTCTGTGCATGTTTTCCAGAATGACTCTAGGCTAAATGACTGGACTAATCTTGATTAGTAGCCACTCGACATTTTTCCTAGCTGTGTGCCTTCTTCAGTGGAAAAAGCACTCATGAAAAGTTAAATGGGGAGGTGTGCTCTGTTCTGGCTACTGGAACTTAACCATACAGATGGAAAAGTTGTTTGCTTTTGTAGGAAAAAAGAATTCAGCTCTTTTTTTGTGTGTTGAGAGCGAGCAGAGGCTTCATATGAGTAATCGCACTGGGGTGAGTGAGCACTGCTCTGAACACAGACAGTGAACAGCTCCAGGAAAGGCTTCTACTCTGGCTGCTACATGAAAGCCAGCTCAGCTTCATCTATATTTTCTGCAGTCATAGTTGAATTTCAGCTGTAATGTGGCGGTCTGAGGTGGCCTGCAGCATCATTATTTACTACACCCATGATACGGAGCTGTGCGTATACAGCCCAGCTCTTTGGCTTAAAGCCTTGCTACTGACTTTGACCTTTCCAAGTTCTTCTGATATGGCAGAGCAGAGAAGTGATTGCTGCTGTGAAGTTTGAAAACCTTTTTGGTATAAGAGAACCTGTTAAGTAAGACTTTGGGGAAAAAGATAGCAAGCTGATACTTTGGACCATCTTGAACTTGAAGGATATACTAAAGACATTATGTTTTATATACCTCCAGGACTCCATACTACAAGCTTCCTGCTGCAATCAGTTACACAGCATATTTCGGTCAGTTCCTGTTGGGTGCTTTAGTTTGACCATTCTCAAGGCAAATACATACGTGGGGAGGAAACTTCAGGTAGGAGTTCAGCTAGTTTTGATGTAGGGTACAAAGACGGAACCAGCCTGAGTAATGTACTGTCATGGTGTGGCCTCTAAACTTTCCCTATGGGACACTGGTGTAAAAAGGCAGCAGGGGGAAGGCTGGAGTCCCACATGACTTGTGCACCCACAAATGCTGGGTTTTAGCAGAGCAGTGGTTCAGTTAGGGAGGAGCTGTTTGTCTTCAGCTGCAGTGACCCAGAAAACCCTTTCCTTGAGGACTGAAGAGCAATAGCCAAGTGTTTAGCTTTTTTAGTAGCATCTGAAATGTGAGGTGTCTGGAACAGGTACTGTTTACTTTTATAGTGATTTTAGGAAATACGGATGAATGCATAGACTGGACAGTGATAGAATAAGAGTTGCTGAGGACCAGCCTCCAGTGGGAGGCAGCGGGAAGAACCTTGGACATCAAGGTGGGACAGGAATGAAGACCTTAACATTTGGTATATGACACTTAAGTGTCATATTCAGTGAATAAATAAAGCATTTCCTCATGTTCCTTGCTGATATGTTAAACGCTGTACTTGTACTCTCAATGAAGTTGATGCTATTAAAATAAATTCTAGTCTGCTGTTCACACTGTTGTTCATTTGTGTCATTCCTGCATGGGTGCCCAAGCCCATGAGTGAATTCTTTAATAAATGAATAAATCCTGTACTATTTTCCCCTTTATTCTAAAATTTTGTCATTTTAGCAGAGAAGCCAACAGTTCCTCTCTTTGTAGCTTTCACATGTGAGCTCTTCATAAACATTTGATGGGGAGAACCACCCCTCTAGAAAGTTGGGCCTACGCTTCTTTGGTCTTCTGGCTTAGGTTTCTTGGTGTTTCTCCTATCTTCCTCCTGCTCCCTCATGCCTTTCCTCCTTCCAGGAATAAGAGCTAACTTAGGAAACATATTTTAAAATACAATTTTGCTGCTTCATTTCCACAACCTTCAGGAGAGTGAAGATGTGACAGAGCCAGAGTTGTCAGAGGAGAGAGATGTTGACAGGGACATCCTTGTTTACTGTGTCCAAACTGAAAAATGTAACTGATCAGCTCTCACAAATGTTTATGTCTGAGCAGCTGCAGTCCTGGGTGTAGCAACTATTTTTTTTTTTCATGGTCATAAATAGTTTTTTAAATAGTTCAGTATTTAAGTCCATGCCTATTGAATCACGAAGAAAGGAATAGACTCCTTTTTAAGAAATGTTTTGCACCAGGAAACACTGCACCCCTTAAAATGTTCAGTATTAAGATTCCCTTCTGCATTTGAAGCTGTTCTCTGGTGCAAAATAAGGGCAATTACAGAAAAGCGTTCTGAAAGCATAATTCTCAGCAAGAAAGTATACATGCATCTTTTGTCACCACTAAAGGTTTAGAAGCAAAAAAATACTGAATGGGTTTAGAAGAATCTTGCCTGTCGCTCCCATGTCTAAACCGTTGCACGTGTAACTCAACACAAGCAGGTTCACACAACTCTGGCAAGCAGAAAGCCAAATGCGTGTTGTACAGTATGGTTGTCTGGCTAAAACCAGTGGCAATCATGGCATATACAGATCTTTGTTAAACTTCTGGATCTTCACACTGTAGAGTCTGTTGATTGACACGTACACACCTCTCCCATCCCCTTATAGCGAGGCATTTCCCATTCAGTAGGTAACCAGTAGGGACTCCTGTGGATCAGGCTTCAGGGAAGCTCTGCCAGCGATGCTCTGGGGCTTTGAGGGACGAACTTGTAAGCAGTAGCAAGTTGAGCAGCCTGGCTGGTCTTCGATGCCAGGAAAAAAGAGCCTAATAGCTGTTAAGTGGTCAGCACGTCTTTGATATTTAAAGAGGCATAAGGCAGGGCACATACAGTGGTGACTCCTTATGTTTTAGTTCATGGGGAGGAGCATTTTCTGAGTGTGCCTGACTTGGATTAATGCGATACTGCATTCATGGGTTGTGGCATGTGATCACAGCACCGTTCAAATTCACGTTTGAAAACCAAGTAGAAAGAGGGTAGAAAACATGACAAATCATCTGCTGATCTCTGTGGATGGCCACCCCTGGGAACAAGCATGAGTTACTCAAGTACTCTGGGTACTCCTATGGATGGTACTCTTCAGTTCCACCTAATGGCTCCAAGAAACACCTTCAGGTATTTCACCGGAAAGTTGCCTCTTTAAAAGGAACAGGATACATACAACTGATCTCTGACATGAACATGTGGGTTGGACAAAGACTATTAAGTGGGAAGAAAATTAGCCAGATCTAGAAAATGGTTGAATGCTACTAACAGGATCAGAATATTCTTTAGAGACCACTGAGAACATAAAGCATGTCCTCAGCCAGTCTGGGGGTAACTCTAAACTAGGACAGGTGGTTCATATGCTGAATGGCTGAGCTTCAGGGCAGAGGAGCCTTGAGAAACTTGAGGACAGAGCCAGCAAAAAATGCAGGAAAGCTGGTGAGGTGCAAGGCCATGTGCCCAACGTGGAGTAACCCTGTGTGTTTTGTGCAGGCTGAGGGGTGACTGTCTGAGCCACAGTTCTGCAAAGGTGCTGGTGTTCAGCAGATGCCATGCTGAGCATGAGCCAGTGCCACGAGGCTGCCTGAACAAGTGAAACGAGAGCTGGCCTACTTTTGGAAGAGCGTGGCTGGCAGATGGAGGGCAGTGGGTACCATCAGCTCAGCAGGAACATAGCTATCACCTGGAATGCTGTGTCCAGAGTTTTGTCACCTCTGCCTTGTTTGACAGAGATGTAGGGAAACTGGAGAGAATCCAGCTACAGAGGTTGTCAGGGCCCTGAAGCCTGCAGGGAGAGATTGAAGAAGTGCTTATTTAGTCTGCCAAATAGGAAGTAAAGCAGTGACACAACGGTGGCCAACGAATATTTGAGTCTGGCTCTGTCATCATTGTAGTTAGTCTCTTTTGGTAGTGACAGTGTAAAAAGGAGCCTAAGCTGGAACTGAAGCTTGGTTCTGCTGTGGAGTTGGGAAGACAAGTTACCCCCGGTGTGACTCATCTCAGCGCTACGCTTCAGTAGCTGGACATACCCTAAAATCTGACTGTGTGCTCTTGCGGAGCACATCAAAAGCAATAGCAGCCAAATGGCAAAGGGGGAAGGTGGAGGCAGTTAAGTCAGGGAGAAAACGCTCCTCCGTGTCTACAAATCCTTGCTAGCTCCACTTCTGTACAAGCTTTCCTTTCTAGGCTTCCAAAAGTGCATGAGGAAGCACTGTTTTTGCAGGAACAAGAGTATTAACTAATGTATACCTTGGGAAGATAATGGCATCTTTCTGCTTTTCTTGCACTGCCTTTGCTTGTCAACAGACACAAATATTCCTAATATGGTGAAGAAACTTGCCCCCTTTGTTTAAATTAACCTTGCCTTGGGTGGCATTTGCTTTCCTAATAAAGTGCTGACAGTTATCTCTGTGGCCTTTGCTTCACATCCTGTTCTTCCTGTACTCTCTGTGATAGAGGCCAAGGCTCCCAGAAACTGCTTCAGCTCAGAAGTTGTATTGTGCTTGCTCTGGTTATCTCTCCTTAAGAAAATTGTTAACTTTGTTCATATCAGCTTCTCACGTTCTGTATGAATTGCTCAGAAGGTAATGTAACACGTGAGGCTTGCCCTGTCAGCTCTGCTGTTGGGAAATTCTCTCCTTCATAACCGCAAATGAACACACACAGGATCTAACTCCTGTGCAGTTCGGCTGATGAGTTAACTATCATGGGAACGTTTTATTTTTATGTCTGGCTGCGAAAGACCAACCATAACCCTTTCTGTGATGACCAAGTGACTGCTGCAGTGACTCCTCTAGGGCAGCTGCTTTGATAGAGAACAAGAAATTGAGTCAGAAACTTCTGTTTCCTGTCATGCTTTATTCCCACCTTTTTTGTGAGGACTGGGTTGGAAGGTGGTTTTGGGGAATAGTTAACTGTAATAGCTGTTCACTGTAGTGAAATCCATCATGGGCTCGTTGTTAATCCACAGTCTGGTAGAAGGGCAGTCTGAAAAGATCATTTCCAGTATCTTTTAGACCATTAAAGCCTCCTTTCTGCTCCATGGGGTTTTGGCCATAAGCTTTAGATACTGAATTAAGAGGCCTGAGGCAGCCTCTTGCTTTCTGAAATCAAAGCAAAAATCCCAGGACTGTGGACGTTATTCTGGAAGGCTCCTTCTGATGACTTTGTACAACAAATGAATCAAAGATGTTTGGGCAATCTTTTTTTAATGAAAACCTCTCATATCTGGTAGATATATCACATAAATGAAACGTGTCACTAACCTCCTGTGAAGTCATATATTAGACTTCAGGAGTCTGGCTTTTTTTTTTTTTCCTTCAGATGCATCTGATTAGATGGTTGGCCAAAATTAATTTTCTTTCTACTTCAGGTCTATTCATGTAAAGACTGCTTCTTTAAAGAGCTCTTGTTTTGTGTTGTATTTGGGTTTTCTCACCTCTGCCAATGCTTTACTAGCACAAGGTTAGAGGGGGAAGGAAATGGAGGAAGAGATGGGGATAAGATGTGGCAGCTGGTGACCAGCTGCCAGAGTGTTAAGTTGCTCACCATATCTGTGCCATCCAGCACAGCTATCTTTCTTGTTGGCTGGGTAGCGTTAAGCTAACAATATTTGGGGAAAGGAAGGGGGAAGGTATGTACGAGATGCCATATTGCAGAGCTGGCATCTCACTTGTATGGTGTCACTGAAACTGGCCCTCCCCATCTGCTGGCTGCTTCAGCATGGGGCCGAGAGCTGGGCGCTTGTGGCTGGGCTCCTCGTGCTGCCGGGACAGGAATTGCTTAGCACTTTCCGCAGGCTGGTTTTGTTTTGGGGGCATGAAAGTACTTCGTTAATGGTGATCTGCAAACGGAGAACCAGGTAATGGTTCACATGAGTATTTTATAAGGCAGTGGTAACATTCTGACACTCTTTATACTGCTGCTGGTTTGGCTTTCTTCTCTTTGCCAGCAGCCTTCAGGGACCCATTTATGTGTCAGTTGTGCATGTCTTATAAAATACCTTTTTCAGGTTACATTGGAAAGAATTTGGTCACTGCGGACTAGTTCACGGGAAGTATACGAGTGACTTAGCTGCTCTTTTAAAGCTGGGACAGATACTACTGTTTTGTTGTAACTTGAGTGGAAGTGTGTCAGACTGTTAACCTTAACAAACCCTTGTCGTGTGGCTGCTGTACCCAGGTGAGCATCCCTTTTCAGCACCGGTGGGACAGTACGAGCTTGTGCATGACGGAGGCAGTTGCAGAGCACAAAAGTTTCCATTTAATGAACAGAAAGACAATGGGTGTGAAATTTTACGTATTCACATCCTTTATGGCAAAACAGCTAATTATAAATAGGCTCATGTGTTATATTCTTTCATAACTATTTATTCCACTGGAGAATATTTGTGATTCTTAACTGACCCTGTTTCTAGTGCCATGACAGAAAGTGGGGAGGAAACAGAAATCAAGATTTGTTTGGCTAAAAGCTGTGCTGTAGGTAGGGATTTTCTTTTTTTGAGAAAAATAGTTCTATGTTTGTGACTAGCACGGTTTGAGTAACAACTACTGGATGCCATGATTTGCTTTTTCAGTCATTTCCACTTGGAATGCTGGCTGTGTGTAAGTAACCACCATAAAATCTGTCTGCCTTTTCCTCAGTTCTGAAAAATAGATTGTTAAAGCTGTTATTTTCATACAGTCAGAGAATGGTTTTGGTTGGAAGGGACCTTGAAGATCCCCCGTTCCAACCCCCTGCCATGGGCAGGGACACCTCCCACCAGACCAGGTTGCCCAAAGCCCCATCCAGCCTGGCCTTGAACACCTCCAGGGATGGGGCATCCACAGCTTCTCTGGGCAGCCTGGGCCAGGGCCTCACCACCCTCTGAGTGAAGAATTTCTTACTTATATCTAATCTAAATCTCCCCTCTTTTAGTTTAAAGCCCTTCCCCTTTGTCCCATCACTCCACCCCCTGACACAGAGTCCCTCCCCAGCTTTCCTGGAGCCCCCTTTAGGTACTGGCAGGCCGCTGTAAGGTCTCCCCAGGGCCTTCTCTTCTCCAGGCTGAACAACCCCAGCTCCCTCAGCCTGTCTGCCTAGGAGAGGTGCTCCGCACCTCCGATCACCCTCGTGGCCCTCCTGTGGACTCGTTCTAATATGTCCATGTCCTCCTTGTGCTAGGGGCACAGAGCTGAACGCAGCGCTCCAGGTGGGGTCTCATGAGAGCAGAGGAGAGCCTAATCTTCATTTCTAGTTCCAGCAAACGGTTACATTATTTAAGAACCGTGTCTAATTATATTGTGGGCATGATAATGAATGTAGTGCAGGAGCATAGGATTGCAGAACTTCTATTTTGTTTCCTCTTTAACGATCTGCTAAATAAGAATGGCTTTTTCCTGAGTACTCTTTTATGAATGCTAATGTACAGTGGTCCTGTAGCTTCACCTGTTTGTGCACAAGTGTTTGCTTCTCCCCACACGTGTTGCCCTGGGATGGCTGTTACTTACAGGAGATCCATCAGCACTGTTCAGTGTAGTGTCATGGAGACTGAAGCACAACTTGTGATTTCTCTAACTTGCTACTCTGTTCCTTGCTTGCAATAGAAAATAATGTTTTGTAAGTCAAGCATAGGTCTGATCTTGTCAAACCATCTGGAACTCCTATATGTAGAAAAACAGGAGCAACATGGGTATGATTAAAAGCTGTCAGGCTTCTGTACAACACGAGAGCAGGTAGGATAGGGACCTTACAGTTTAGAGCGATACTGATGGAAATTACAGAACACATAAATGTTTTGGGAGAGGTCTATTGAGCCATCTCTTGCAACTATAAGAACAATGAAGCATTGAATAATGACCAAAGGGCTTGATTTGATAGTAGGAAATTCCGCTTCCCTGTTGAGGTCAGTGTCTTAGGGGATTTTTTTTCTTTACGGTATGGTTTTGAACAAAACTAGGCTGGGGAGGATGCGAGAAAAGCCTTCAAACCACAAATCACCCTTTATCTGACTGGGTAGGGGATAAACATCATCTTTGGGAAGCTGATCCTTTGTTGTGCACTTATAGGATTTCCTTGTATGTGTTGTTAAGACAAATATTGGGCAAAACGCAGCAATGGCCAGTTGTAGTACAGGACTAAATGAGATGCTTTTTTCTGTAGATAAGGCTCATCTCCTGAGCTAGGCTAGGAGATGTGTTGCTGTATTTTTTGAGCAACATACGTGTTTTTGGTGAATTAATAGCTGAGAGGTAGTGTCTGTTAACCTAATAACATGCCAGCTTGTGGACAAGCAAATTGTTTGTACCTTTTAATTAGAAAAAGAATCAAATGCTATTTAAACCTGTATGTTCTTACAAACAACAACAACTAACCAGAACCTAAAGTTATGCAGTTGATCTACATGTGTATCTTGGCAGGTAAAGCGTGGCATTGAGAGCATGTAGCAATATTGTGTTCCTCCAGCGCTGCAGCTCCGGGCACTGTTTTCCTGACCTGCTGGTGATGGATGAGTTGCTGAAGTAACTGAGGATGATCTCCATTTGGGAGGTGCAACCTGCAAGTCATAGCCAGAAATTCACTACCTTAATGTAATTTCAGGGCGTTAAGGTAAAGAGAGAAGTGCAATCAAACAGCCTGAAACAAGTTAGACTTTCTGAACTATGTAATCTCTTAGTTGCGCCACTACGTTTGGGTTTGGTTTCCTCATACACCCTAAATCTCATGTTGAGACAGCAACATAATGTGGCCACTGACACAGTTATCAGCCTGTAACCTGATGGAGCCAAACCATCTGTTGTTTTATTCCCCCCCCTGCACGCTTTGAATTGTCTGCTCACCACTTACATATCACTGTTTTAGCCTCTTTCTAAATTGATGTAGTGAAGTATATCTGTTTCTGGTATGTGAATTCATCCATGTGATCTGTAGACATGTCCGTCAGAGCCTTACTTTGACAGTCGAAAAACAACTGAGCACAGAGGTGCTCGTCCTTCACATATCACAGTTTGGAAGCACCCCAGCTGTAGTGATAGTGTTTGGTGCCACTCTGGCTGCTAAAGCTGGTAAGGAACTTTTGGGGATGTTTGTGGTCTTTTCGTTAATGTTTTCTCCTTTTCCTTAGTACAAGCTGTGGCATGCTAACAAATAGTGGGACTTCAGGAAATGGGGGATGGTTTCTGGAAGTTCTCTCTCAGAGAAGTTGAAGTTAAATCACTTGGCATTTTGCTGCTTTAAGCATTCCTCTGTTAGTGCAGCATGCCTCATGACTGGCAGAGAATATCAAGCTTCATTCCCCTTTAGTTTGTTTCTTGCTTCTAGTCCCCCAAACCTGGGAGCAAGAGGAGCTTGAACTGGCCATAACTCCAAGTAGCATCTTATTTTCAAAGAGCTGAAGTTATCTCTCAGCATTTTATAAAATAGTATTTCTTTGGGCTGCTTAAATGTGTATTTCTTCAGACAGTGCATAAAAACTTGGGAGATGCTCTCTATTAGAGCTGGCTAAATTACTTGGAATAAACATACCTAACATTTTTTCTTTCTGCAAAGTACTTGCAAAACTTTTTAAAGGCTGTTTTTCATGTGAAAGGTTTGCCTGACGTAAGACCAAGAGAATGCTGCTGATTGTTTCTTACTGGGTAGTGACTGGCCACCTACTTCTACATTATTCAAAAGCCTTATCTAATCGGTAGGAACAGAATAAAGAAAACGTGGTGTGAATTTTCCCAAATGCATTTTTAGAAAGCAGAGGTTCTGCAAACAATTGCATGACTTAAGCAAACATCTTGGGGAAAAAAAAAAGATTGTGAACAGTCTAGAGATTTATTAGACTAAAGATTTCAGTAATTTTTCTGTGTACTCCTCCCCTGCTGCTCATTTGCCTGGATTTCTTCATCATGGTAGTTCTAAAAACAAATGTGTAGTTGTTGTTTACACTAGCTATATCCTTCTAGGAGTAAACACTAATGCTAGATAGATATACATAACGTAAATCCAGAAAGTACATTGACCTCAGGGAGATCAGGATTTACCAAAACAATGAGGAGGAGCAGGCCACCGAAGTTTGCACAGCTGTCTCTCTGCAGGCCATTAAATTGCATCCTGATGTGCCCCGTTATCTCTCAGGGAAGTATTTCACTGCCCACCGCTGATTCAGGTACGTGTAGCAGTGGATCAATCCCAGCTGCTTTGCCATGCAGTTACAGGAGCTCAGCAGCTCGTGTGTGCGCTGAGCTATGTGGTATTGCCCGGGTTAAAGGCAACTTGTCCATGAGTCAGTGCTGCTCCTTATTGTGGAGCTTCCTCTTGAAATGCTGCTGCAGCCTCTAACACACCAGAGGAACAGGCATATCTTTACAGGACACCAGCACACCTTCCTCAGCTTGCTTTGATCAGTTTGCTGGCCAGCATCTGCATGGCGTTTGTTTAACGTTGCCTAAAGTGACACTGAAGACATGTCCCATCTGCTTTTTTCCTGCCATTCTCTTGCACCAGACAGTGTTTTGTTCTCTCTGCCTGCCCCTAGCCATGGGATCAGTTATCCTGGAGACAAGATCATGAAAACTACAGACTTTGCCCTTCTGCAGATTGCCTTCGACACATCATCTCCCAAGGCTGCTGGTGTTCTTCTTCTCCCCAAGCTATAAATAACTAACTGACCACCCAGTTCTGAACATGTATATGATCAGTCTGGCTAATGAAATTAGGGTAACATTGTTCAGCAGGGGGACGTAGCAATACCCTCCGTGCCTACATGCACGAGTAGTCTTCATGACCGGTAGGTACTTGCTCTCAGCTTGCCATCAGTGCACGTAGGCAGGATGGAGCTGCGTGATGATCCTGGAGGAGGGGACAGGTGCTGGGATAGTTTCTTCTTCTTAGGCTGGTATCCTCTGCCGGAGTGCCCTGGCTTTGCCTGGGAGAATTTTGGCTGGGGAAGGCTGTGACTCAGTAGGCGTAAGTGCTGCTTGCTGGGACTGCCAAGGCCACGCGGATGTTCCCAGCAGATACAACAGCAGTATTTCACATGGGTGGTGGCCAAGAGTAGGAGACTGAAGGAAATCCACCTACAGGAGCGTGTAACTTCCTCTTTTAGTTGTGCATGTGGAAATTACAATGGCAATGGAGAAGTGCAGCAGCCCTAGTAATTCTCTCTCTGCCCTGCCCCCCTCCCTCTAAGCTCCTAAATGTCATACATGTGTGTGACTGGCTTGTCTGTTTTCTGATTTTTTTTATCCCAAATTGCAAGAAGACTGTATGACTCAGTCCAAAATAGTTCCTTCTCTTATGATACTTGTGAGAGGATTTTGCTAGCTCTCATTTTTTTTGCTAGAATGTCTTCATTGGCTCCCATGCACAGTACTGTGGAGACAGAGATTTTGGAAGAGGTTTGAACTGAGTGAAGCTGACGATGCTTTTAAGCATATGGCTTGTCTTCTGATACACCTCCAGGAGAGAGCTGTTTACAGAAGGGGGACTGAGAAAGGAGGGACTGGATTAGAGAGTTGAACTCTTGTTCTATATTTGTCTTTGAAAACAAAAATGAAGAGCTTGTCAGATACTCCTTGTTTTGGTGTTGAAGTGACATGGAAGTGCTTTTTGCTGCAGTAACGCACCAAAGGTAGTAGCACGGGTAGGAAGTCAACAACAGGGCGAAATAAGTGTACTGAGAGCTTTTAAGTGGGATCTATAGCGGTTAAGAGTTGCTTCTTATCTATAGTACCCCTCAGCACTGGGCCTAAGAGAGAAAATTGGCCCCAGCAGATGAGGTAGGATCAAAGAGTTATGGAAATAACATTGTCCTCTGGATGATTTGTAATCAAAACTACATTGGCAGGTGGCTGAAGGATACTCTACGTCATTTCCACCCGTATTGCACCTGTGTTATGTCTTAGGGAAACAGGCTGTCCCAGGACTCTCAATCTTAGACACCATATAGGCCTTGAATTCATCTCTGGTTTTTGGGCAAGGAGGGTGACTTTGCGGGGTATTGGGATTTCTCATGTGTTCTTAGGAAAGGTACACATCTGAAAATTAATTCAGAAAACGTTCAAGTACATGCATGTGACAAATAAATTTTATGTGGGAATTTTGTTTTTCTTTATTAAAGTAATAATCATGCTATGCACAGCAGATCCACTCTCCTAACCACATAGCATACCTTTGTATTTGGAAAATCTTTTATTTTTGCTGTTAGAAGTGATAAAATAAACCACAGTAATTAAAACTGAGGTTGTATTGAGTCATCTTTTATGATTTTCCCCCCTTAAATTTTGAAATGTCAGGTTACAAATAAATATGGGG
Organism: Heteronetta atricapilla; assembly: GCA_011075105.1. Taxonomy (NCBI): domain Eukaryota; kingdom Metazoa; phylum Chordata; class Aves; order Anseriformes; family Anatidae; genus Heteronetta; species Heteronetta atricapilla. Next base: position 17,481,906 of record CM021732.1, read on the forward strand.
AGGGGATGGGAGGGGTCTACCTTTTTTTCCCTTTATCCATGAACATTGCGGGTCGCCATTCCAGCTTTTTTGGTTCCTTACCTCTGACAAACTTTCAGAAAGTTCAAACTTGTTCTGTTGAGTTTATTTTTTATAGGCTTTTTTTAGATGGTTTCCTTTTCAGCCACCTGCAGTGCTCTTTGCAATTGCACATGTTCATCTCCTATGAAGTTGCTTTTTCTGGCACACAAAATGCTTTTCATTTGACATACAATTTTGTTCTACTCCCATGGTGGTTCTTTAGCGAGTCCAAACTACTGAAGAAGCCTTTTAATTTTTCCTTTCTGTCCTTGTGCTTTTCTTCAGTCAAGATTATATTTAGATTTGTATGTTTTGTTTAATTCTAGACAAGTGCATTGCTTCCAGTAAGGAAAGGAGGACTCATTCAGCCACTTTAAAATGCTGAAATTCTCATGTGGGAGCTTGCATAAGCATATTTTTTTCTTGTTTTTCAAATGAGCCTACTCATGCATGCATATCTTGAGGAATGCCCAGCAAAAATGCAATTCAGAATGACTAAAATCCAATTTCAGGTACTGAAATAAACCCGTGCATACAGTTGGGATTTTGACTTTGCATAAGCAAAAGCATTTATCTGATTTTGTGTTTTTTGAAGACTGAACACAAAGTTAACACGTTATGACTGCACATCCCAACTGTTGTTCTGTCAGCATCAATCAGGAGGGCTGTACACTTGAAGCACTTCTCCTTTGAAGTGTCTTCTATTTTAAAGACCACTTCTAATCAGCAGATTTGTTGCATTCCTGGCTTCTTTTCAAATATAATTAATAGGCCAGTGGTTCCATTTAGGTGGGTTTTTCTCTGGAAACTTGTGCTAGCAATGTAACTGGTGTTAGTAAATCATTAAAATGTGTATTTGGTTGATGGTGTAGAACATCTCTCCTCCTCTAGTGAGCTGTAGATACACCTTTATTGTTCCTTTATCGGGATCCTGTCTTGGTTAAGAAAGGATGAGGGGAGCAGGGATGACTGAATAAACACAGAAGCATACACAGAGTCATCTAGGTTGGAAGAGACCTCCAAGATCACCTAGTGACTAGTTAGGTCACTCTGACCTAACACTAACAAGTTCTCCTCTAAACTGTATCACTAAGCTCATCTAAACATCTTTTAAAGACTTCCAGGGATGGTGACTCCACCACTTCCCTGGGCGGCCCATTGCAATGCCTAACAACCCTTTCGGTAAAGAAGTTCTTCCTGATATCCAACCTAACCTTCCCTGGCGCAACTTTAGCCCATTCCCCCTTGTCCTGTCACCAGGCACGTGGGAGAATAGACCAAAAAGGTCACTGTCCTTCCCAAAGGGCTTGGTTGCAGGACAAGGGACTTAAGTGGATGGTTGACTTGCTAGGAGCTGTGGTTTGGAGCTGATAGAGCTGGTTCTGTGCATCCTGGCACACAACAGTTGTGAAGCAGTGGTGTGCCTTCAGCCACAGCTGAACCTCCACAAACATTGGAGAGCGTGTTCTGGAGAGATTGGGGACTTGATCTTAAAGCAGGGAATAACAGCATGAAAGCTGCTGCTGTCCCCAACAACTCCTGACTTTTGATGATGAAAAGCCAGGTAGAGGGCAATTCCACATACATAATCTTTCTGTCTCCACTTGTTCGTGTTCTCCCGTAGAGATCTATGGTGGTGGTGTATTTTTTTCCCTACCTGTTTATTACACACAGGCTCTTGAAGAGGGACTTGAACAAGCATTTGAATGTGAAAGACCCAAAAAAAAAAAGAATAAAAGTCATACTGTTCGCAATGAACATGTATCAGAGGTGATTGGAGTTTTTTTTTTTTTTTTTAAATGAATTGTGTACACAGCACACTTCAGTAAGAAGTGTGTATATAATTGGTCTGCACAAATAGTTCAAATCAGCAGTAGGGTTTGCCGAATCATAGGAAATGCTACCTAACTCGCTTCTGCATTCTCACCAGCAATTAAAACATCGATGGATGCTCTTTGATGGAGAAGCCCTGTGTATCTTTGTCACTGCTTCTGGCAGTGCATGGGGCAGGTATCGGTGGCAGCCCAGCCCATGCGTGAGCCCTGCAGAGCTCTGCCTGTGTGGGCTCGGGTGCCAGTGGGCGGCCTCGGAGCCGGCCCGAGCAGCGGAGCGACTGGCTTGGCACAGCACAGGAAGTCTGGCAGAGCCAGGAATAGAGCTGCTGCAATCTGCTGTCTTCCAGACTCTTGCTCCTAGCCACAGAGCCATCCCGCCTCTTCCCTTCTCTCGACTGACATCCCGGCAGACAGCCTCCTCCTGCGTTCGGGGCCAGCTGCCTTCGCGGCGCTTTCTGACCTCCGTGCTCCAGATGTTTGAAGTTCCATTTCCCCCATGCTTCTGTGAACTTTAGCAAAGTGCTTCTGGCATTTCACCAATGCAGCCGGGGAGGAGAGAGGTCTGTTGCCTTAACCGTTTTCTCTCCGCAATGAGGGTCTCCACAGAGCTGCTGAAATCTCTTCGTCTGCAGGACTTCAACTCCCTTTGTCGTCAGTTGCCATCTGCCAGCCTTCCTTCCCACATCTCTCTCCGTGTTCCCAGAAATACTCTATAGATCCCCTCTCCGTATGCCCTGTGTTAACATCCTCTTCCTTTCAGCTGCGGGGCCGGCGGTGAGGATGTGATGAGGTGCCCTTGTGACTCTTCAGGGATGCTCCTCTGAGGATGCTCCTCAGAGCCTAATTCTGCGAGGTGGCGTTGCACAGGCCAGACCTGCTGAGTTCCTTCAGCTGCCCCATTTCATCTCAGCATCTCCTGCAAGCAGGCTGTTTTGGTAGCTGTTGGAAGATAATGTGAGGAGCTTCCTTTCTTTCCTCCAGTCCTGTGTGAAGGATGAGCGTGTGTCCTCCATGGCAGTCCTCCTATTTTCAGTTGGCAGCAGGAGAGAAAAGTCAAGCATGAAGCTGAGTCCAGCTCTTGGACTAGTGGGTTGCTTTCCTTGCTCTGATTCTTGTCCTAGAATGTCACGCACCCGCTCCTGGCCCCTCCAGTGTGTCCTTGCTTTCTGTCCCCTTTCTGCTCAGTTTCTCCAGCAAAGTATGTGACTAGATTTGCCAATAGGGTACTCTGAAAAGGATCTATATAAATAATCCTTTTGCTGAACAAAGCTCTTCTCTTTCCTTTTCAAGGCTGCTGTATGTGCAACTTCCAATTTCCAAAATGCAGTCTGTGGTCTTTCAGTCCAATAGTGAACCCTGCTCTTCTTTTGGAAGGAAGGTTTCTAGTTTCAGAACAGCAGGAGGGCCAAAGGTGAGGCTGTTTGTCTATGGCCAGTAAGCTTTATGCCTGTTTCTCTTGTTTTGAGCTTCTTGATTTGAACGAGGCTCATCGGCGTATCAGCAACCACCCCCACTCTCCCCATTTTTTGTAAATATATATCAGTACTTCAACACTTGCAAGCACACGCTCTGTTGGTCAGAAGTCAGTTTTCTGTTAAGTTTGCCCTGTACCTGACTTGCTCCAGCTGCAGATATTCCTTCATCATGTTGAATTTCTTGAGCAGCATGTAGCGTGGACTTCTGTGGTGTACTTCCCCACTGCCTCCCATCCCGATTTTTCTGATATCCCAGGCAAAATATTTATGTAAAGGTAGAACGTTTGTTTAGATTTCTGACGTTTTAGTTCAGTTTTGCAGAAAATCTGGTCTGCTTTATGCTGATGACCGTTGCTAGGAGAATCTGAGAAAAAATCTGCTAGTGTGTATAAAGAAAAAGATTTAAATTCTTGAGTCAAGGGCCAGCTTCATAGGATAAACTGAAAAAACAATCTGCCTTCAGACATAGATGATGTCCAGTTGTATCAGTAAACTGAAACAGTGAAAATAAAACACAATCATCACTTTTCAGCATCCTCTCCTTCCCAACACTGAGTGATGTTGGTAAAAGGCATTATTAGCAGTGTATGTATCTACAGATACATAAAAATATGTAACCTCTGGAAATGGGGCTTGATGTTTCTTTCATAATTCTTCCTTTGTTCTGTCTATAGCCTTTCCCCTTCAGGTGGATGTAAACATTTTATAGAGATTGTAAGTTGCTGTGTATATGTTGATGACCTCAGTTCATTGTGTTAATCCATAAAATCTCTTGATTGTGAACCCTGCCTGCAGTAAAAGGAAGGTGATAACCTCAGATTAAGAGGCAAGGCTTATCGGGGTCCTCTAGCCTTTCACCGTCGGAGGCCGGGATTTCCCAAGGCTTCAGGAGCTGAAGCTGTCTGGAGAGGTCTGTCCTACTGCTGGAACTTGTCTGTACGCTGAAGGGAATGTGAGAGAAACTTCTATCTATAAACCGACAAGAAAACTTTGCTGGGTTTGCAGCTCAGGAACGGTGACTCCTCAATCTATTTCAGTTGCCTCTGACGTTGCTAGAGGTTACGGGCAACCTGTCTTGCACGGTGCAGCTTCAGAAGGCATGGCAGGAGATTCTGGGTTATTAAGGATTATTGTTCACTTCAAACATCGTTAATGAAAGAAAATTCAGGGAAAGGAATGAGGTTGTAGGACTTGACCAAGCTTTTGATCCATTCTTTGGGCAAGGCTTGGAAGAGGGATGGGAAGAGGCAGATGCCTCCAGGTTGCCCAGTTCCATTCTGTAACTGAGTCGTTGCAGACACGGACGGGGTGTTCAAGGTATCCCTTGTCAGTGGTTGACTGTTGGGATTCCCAGTGCTCATAGAGCCTCAAACCAGGGAGGACTCACCTCTTGGTGGGTGCCACCTGTACGTTTGTTTATTGACAGACAGTTAAATCTGCGCGTGTGAGGAAATCTTCATGTTTGATAAAGACCTTAGCTACATCTTTCATCTCCAGTTGATAACTGATAGGCAGAAATGATAGCAGATAGACATGTCTTGAACTCCTTAGTTCTCCCTTGTAGATTCTTATCTGTATTCATGGATCTTGAGGGAGAAGAAGGGGAAAGAAACAGCCAAATTCATTAAAAGATCTTTTTTTATAATCATTATCAAAGTTTGTTCGTTCTTAAGCAAGATGAAAGGTTTTTATTGCTGTAGGTGAATTCTTGAGGCTCTTGAACACTATTTTGATGGGTATCACGCGATATATAAACAATAATAAAGACAAATACTTGTTCCTTGCACTTTAATCAGGAGTTACTGAAAGATATAATTTGTAATACTGTGTAGATATTTATAGGTGATGTCTCCAAGGAGGAGGAAAGAACCCCAAACCATTCATGCCTTTTCATGCCTGTTGTGCCTTGAACTCCTGACAGTTTCTCTAGAATTTCTCTTGCAGTGCATGTTCACATTTCCATCTGTTGAATATACTAAGCTTTCTTTTGAATTTTCTTCACAAAATAATAGTGTGAGATGTGCTCTCCCCGAAGTTAACTGTCTGATCTCATTAAAGCTGGAGATCTAACTAATCTTTTTTGTAGGTCAAACAGACTTCATTGCAGGTAGCCTGTACAATGTGTGTTGTCCAGGGTCCCTTTAGTGGCATTATTTGATTAACTGTAACTTGTTTATTTAAGAAGTCTCATTAAATGTGCTTTCTTTATGGAAGTAGCAGTGGGATAAGTCTCTTTCTAAACCAGAACAGGTTAATGTTTCTAGTCTCATCAGATTGTTTAACTTCAGCAAAATGTACTGTGTAGACTATATAGCAAGACACTGAAATAAAATCTACTGTTTTGGAGAATGACACTAAGGGCTAATGTTAAAGTTGGATCTAGGAACAAAACCAAAGAGTATTTTTTTTCTTGTTAATTTAGGGGATGCTGAAAGCACCTCAGCGTTTCTTTTGTTTCTTTTGGTTAACACTACAATTGACAGGCTGGGTGTATGAGCCTGTGGTACTTAAGAAAATGTGTGTTTACTAGAACATGTTAATGTTTATTTTGATGTTTGTTAATCTGTAGAATTAACTATCTGTGTAGTTATCTCACCATCCCTAGGGGTGTTTAAGGAAAGATTGGACTTTGTGCTTAGGGACATGGTTTAGTGGGTGACACTGGTAGGGGAATGGTTGGCACAGATGATCTGGGAGGCCTTCTCCAACCTTCATGATTCTGTATTTTAGAGTTACAAGCAGCTAAGTTGGAAGCTGCAGATAGAATCACAGATAGTAAAACTGATCTTACTTTTCATATTCAAATGCAAGCAAGTAAGCTTGGAATCAAGACAGTTGTACCAGGAAGGAAATGAAACTCCTTTCTCCGCACCGCTCCCTGTCGCAGGCATTGCAGGGTTTTATTGACTAGGCTCAGTCTGAAGCTTGTGCCTCTGCCCAGTATTTTATAACATCAAGCAAAATTTCTGCTGAAAGTAGGTACCACATTTGATGACTTGCTAACTGTTGTGGTTTAACCCGGCCGGCAGCTAAACACCACACAGCCGTTCGCTCACCCTCCCCCCTCCCTCTCTGGGATGGGGGAGAGAAACGGAAAATTGAAGCCTGTGGGTTGAGATAAAGACAGTTTATTTAAGAGAGAAAATAATAATAATAATAATAATAATAATAGTAATATGTACAAACAAGTGATGCACAATGCAATTGCTCACCACCCGCTGACCGATGCCCAGCCCAACCCCGAGCAGCCGGCCCCCCACCCTGGCTAGCCACCCCTATATATTGTTCAGCATGACCCCAGATGGTACGGAATACCCCTTTGGCCAGTTTGGGTCAGCTGTCCTGGGGCTGTCCCCTCCCAGCTCTTGCTGCCCCCCCAGCCTGCCCGCTGGCAGGACAGAGCGAGGAGCTGAAAAGTCCTTGGCTTAGTGTAAGCACTGCTCTGCAGCAATTAAAACACCAGCATGTTATCAGCACTCTTCTCATCCCAATCCAAAACATAGTACCTCACCAGCCATTAGGAGGAAAAACAACTCTGTCCCAACTGAAACCAGGACACTAACCTGACTTGATACGTCAAATCTAGTGTTGCAATTGTTTTGTCTTTGACCAGAAATCCTACTTTTATCTTTATGGCATTCTTTTCACTTATATTGCCAGCAATACAGTCTTTGATTACGAGGATTTCACTGCTCTCAGATGTGAAATGAATGAAGTCCTGTTCTCTCTGTTAACTTGCTGTTTAATAGCGCGGACCCTAGCAAGGCCTGTAACTCTCAGTTTGGGTTTGTAGAAGTGGCTTGCAGGCAGTCCAGCACCAACTTTGTGCAGGTCCACTTGCCAGGACTCAGTGCAGTGGTATGTGGTTGCACCACACATGCTGGGAAGATGGGGCTGGGAAGTGGTAAGGGGTCATGCTGACTGCAAAGCTTCTGCCTTGTGTCCGTGCTTTTGCTCATGAAGTAATTCCAACCGATGTTGCTAACATCTAGATGCGTGTAATGCTGATTTTACCTGTAATCAGGGCTTTACTTCATTTCAAATCAAGATTCAGTAATAGACTCAATCCTTTATTCAACCACAAACTGAAAAGGCGAAAAAGGGAAACAATGTTGAAATTAGGGAGCGCTGTTGCTAATAACATAGAGTTCTGCCTTCCTTTTCTCCTTGCTTTCTCTTAAATAGCAGCTTCAGGTGGCGTGTGGAGTTTGAGCCTACGTTTGTTCTTGTCTGAATCTGAACCTGGAGCCAAACTGAAAAATTACCTCCTGGAAGATCTTTGCAGCACAATGCAGTTGTTTGAAGGACATTTATGATATAATTAAAAAAAACAAATCTGAAAATTTTGTATGAAATGGCCCGAAAAACTGTCATTAAAAATGGAGGCATAATTTTAGGATTGTTATTGTCTAATGTATGTTGAATATTACGTTTTTAAATCAAGGAAATGCCCTTGAAGTGGCTTTTCACTCACCCCTGAAGACATGGGTGAAAGTGGTGTGGATTTTTTTTAAAAAAAACTTAGTTTGTAGTTTCTTACAGATTAAATTATTAAAATATTTTGGGGGTTTCATTTGCCTACTGTTTTTACATGATAACCACAATTGCTGAGGACTGGGTTCTTCCCTCTGCTGTTACCCCACTCTTCCCAGAAACAGCTTTTCCCATTTCTTCGGTGCCACAAATTGCTTCTCCTCATCTCCTTCCCAGGTGAAGGTGTGTGCTCATTTAGGCTGCTTCTTGAGGAGCTGGAGAACAGTGTAGTGGGAAACCTTAAGTAGAGTTTTTCTGCATGATGCTTCCGGCATATCAGTTAATTTAGCACTGACCTGAAAGGTATTAATCTGGTGTGAATCTGTGGTATTGGTGCAGTGAGTTGTCTTGGTGTTCAGGACAGGTTGATACTGGCAACAGCTGATGAGTTGACTTGATTTAAAAAAAAAATCTGCTCTTTACCAACTGGGCTTACATTTAATAAGAAAAGCTGTGGCTGTGTGAGTATGTGGCTCGTAAATTTGAGCCAGAGCGGTTTGAGGTGTGGGGGTTCAGTATTATGAAGGTGGCCAAAGCTTGAAGTTGTTCTTTTAATCTGATCATTATATATGTGGGGTTGGTTAAACTACTGAGATATTTCCCTGAATTAGCTTGGCCAAGTATACTGCAGCCTCTGTCTCTGTAAAGGATTTGTTGAGGGCATCTTGCACACCTAGGGCATGGCTAGAGCTGTGTCAGCGGCACACAAAAGGAAAAAATTCAATTCTTGCTGCATCATTGCTGCACTCTACTTGGCCTTGAGGCTACTTCTGAGAAAGCAAACAGTTAAAGTTTAACTCTACATCCTGTTGATCCACTGCTTCCTTCAAATGGTTGGAAGCAGACAGATAGCGGAGGCAGCTAATCATTAACAGTCCCTTCAACCTCCAAGCTCAGCTTTGCTTCTGGGATTAGCTGGCATGCTCCCTAGCACCTAGTTACAATGGCAAAGGGGTTTAGCTTAAATTTGCTTCCTAAAAAAAAAAAAAAGTGCTTCTGGAAGGGCTCTTTCCTCTTCTCCAAATCAGTGCAGCGTTTGACTTCTTCCTTCTGGATGATGATGTCTAGGAGTGGGAATCCCATCCCTATTTCCCGAACCTTAAATTACACCACATGTTAACCTGTGTGAACCCAAGCCTGTTTGCCCCATTTTGCTTCTCTTCATCTCCGAGGGTTACAGTTAGGTCTCGTGTGTGAAATGGCAAGCCACCTACTGCTGAGCTGTCCCGTCACCACGTCCAAGTGGGCACCAGCTCACAGCTGCAGGTGCCAGCTGTGGCCGGGGCTCAGGATGGCCTGGTTTGGCTGTTGCTGGTGCGCTTGGCTTGTCTCACTTGGGAACTAGCTGTTGTCTGGCTGGCCAGCTATGCTGTCCTGCTAGAAATGGCTTTTTCCTCTTTCTGGAAATGAAAAAATCAAGGCTCTATTGTCTTATGACTAAACGATGAACTTCCACATCACCATCAAGCAAATTAATACAAATACAAATGTAAAAATGAACAACTATTGTGCTTTGTATAGTCTACTGAGCACATAACAATTCATATGCAGTGTTACGTGCCAAGCATATGTTTGGAGCCTTGGCTTTGCACAGGGCAAAACGCCACCTTGCTTTTCTAGTGTACCAGATGTGCTAAGTAAGAGTTGCAGACTCGGTTGCTTTGAACAGCAAATCTCTTATTCTCTGCTCTAGTCATTTATGGAATTTGTTGTTCATTCCTCATTGGGAGGAAAAGTCAGTCTTCCTGAGCCACCTGCTAGGAAAAGATGCATGTTTCTGTACTGTGAAGAGCTTTGTTTTTTTCTTTGTCATCAACATTAAGAGAACTGTTAGTATAAAGATGCATTTTTGTCCACACTGAACAAAAATTAATTTATTAGTAGCAACAGATTCAGCTCATAAGAGTGAAGTATAAATACGAATTTCAGTGTGCACAGTAGTATTTTAAAATGTCCTCTTTTATGACCCTGTAGTGTGTGCCTTATGATGACATTCTCTGTGGCATCCTGTGTTGTGTAGGTGACTTGGAAATGTTTATTTTTTACCTGTGCAGTCCTCATGTATTAAAAATGTGAGGAGTTGCACCTTAGAGCTCTGCAAGATAGTTTGAGGCATTGCGTTTTAGTGGCTCACTGAACAAAAGGGTTCAAGTTATACAGAGGAACTGGAGGAGAGATGATCTAAGAATGTGTAGCAGAATACTCAAATAATGGCTCTTGATCTCGCTGAAAGCCAACTAAAAGACAGCAGCAGCACATTTAAGTCTCCAAAAGGAAAAGAACAAATGATAGCTGGAGTTGAAGAAACACTGGTAGTCTTGTTCTTAAGTCTTTGCTCTGTCTTCTGTGAAATTGGCTTCCAGAACAAACGTGGGTGCAGTGGCTGATGTATTTGATACTGATGTAATGACAAATGCTTCGTGTCTAGGGTTGTCTAATTTAGAAAGGTGCTTTCTTTTTTTTTTCTTTTTTTCCACCCCGACTGGTATTTTTTCGGGGTATGAGTATTTAGAACAATGAAGTTTGACCCAAAGCTTCCAAAACTTCATTGGGTTAGATGTAATTAACTTATTCCAAATAAACTAATGCAGACATACACACTGAATGTCTTGCATCGCTCTGGAAAAGTCAGAACTTTTATTTCTGTTATGATTCCTATGTTATGATTTCTCTTTCAATGTAACACCCTTTTGCAGTGTTACAAGCTGTCTATTATTTGGCTTTAAGCTGTGAAAACAAGCTTGCTCAATACCGCTGCTTTTAGATGCTTCTCCACTTGTGTTCCCACTTGCAATCTGCAATGCCATGTACTAAAGCTGTTGAAGAATTCCTTTCTATACTTAAGAAAATTAAAGAGTATGAGAGCGTATACACTTGGTAAAGAGGGGGTAAAAGACGGGGGTAGAAGAGTTATCAACTGAAGGAATTTGATAGTGAACTCTGAACACTGAGTGCTGGCTTTTCTAGAAATTAGAAATGGTAATTTCCTCGATGCTTACCTTTGTCTTTTTCACCCTGCCTCATGTGGAGTGAAACACAAACTAATTTTATGCTTCGTCTTTGGTTCTGCTCACAAAACAAAACCTTGCTCTTGCTAATACCCACTGTAGCTTAGGGATTTCTAGAGATGTACTCAAACCAGTACTGATGGGTGAATAATTTTTTTTTTTTCCTGAGTTTTGACACTCTGTCTGTTCAGGAGAAATTGATGCTTACAGATTAAGAATTATTTTCCTTAGTGGAAAAAGGGATGGTTTAAGAGGTTTTCTTCAAAGTGACTTAAAGTGGTGGTTTTTGTCAGGTACCATCTTCTGCGATGAGATCCTGAGGTTCTAGTAACTACATAAACCAGTAAATTAAATCCCTGGACCTTGAAATAGGCTTCCTAGAGGTGGGATTTGCTATGTCCATCTGATGCTTGATCTGTACTTGTTCTACCTCAACGAGGGTTTAAGCAGTGGTTATCTTGCATGTAGAAGCACACATCTGGTATGTGAAGCCTAGTTTGATCCTTCACACAATGCAGGGCTGACCTTTCTTTGTCTCTTTAGGAATTTCCTAATATAATGATGAAGCTTAAAATGGGTGTTGCTGCTGTATTCCCTTACTTGTATCTCTAAGGCTCCATTTTATTCTTTCAGTAAACATACTGTAAATAGTGTGACCGAGACTAGTGTCAGTGCTGAGGTTGGTCCTTCCCTTTGCACAGTGTTACTTTGATATGCACCGATGGCTCTGTGCATAGAAAGAAATTACCTCATAGACTTCCCAAGCCTAGTCCCCCTCTGGGGCTCTGGGCAAACTGCTGAGCTTGTCTGTCCCAGTTTCCCAGTTGGGGAGTGGGAGAATTTATTGCTGTTGTCACTCATAAGAATGTCGAGGGTTCATCTGCACATACAGTATCTGCATAGTGTCTTTAGAGCATCAAAGCAGTAATGTATAATCGTAATTTTATTATTAATATTGGTTATTTCATTAAAGTGTAATTTTCAAACAATGTTTGTGTAGATTAAACTCGTCTTGTCAATAATCTGGCATCCTTTCAGCAGCATTAACTCGGTTCAGAATCTTTGTCTAATAGTGTAGCCTAAACATGTAGATAGCTCTAAAAAGAAAAACAACAAATGCCTAAAGAAACCCCTACTTTCTTGTTTTCAATCTAGACTGTGGACATCCATAAAGAAAAGGTCGCTCGCAGAGAGATAGGCATTTTGACGACCAATAAGAACACATCGAGAACTCACAAAATTATAGCGCCAGCGAACATGGAGCGTCCTGTAAGGTATATTCGAAAACCTATAGACTACACGGTGCTGGATGATGTTGGCCATGGCGTAAAGGTAAGAATACTTGGACACTTCAGGACTCCAAGTAATACAGACCAGGAGATAGGGTTGGGGCAGAATGTTACTGACATAAAAATGTTTAGCTCACTTACGGTAGGAAGGACTGTGGGTTTGATACGCTCCCACGTACAAATGTTTCAATAACAGAATGGATTGTTTTACAATGAGACTTTTTTTGAGCAATGTTTGCCATAACCCTGTGACTGTCTATGGTAGTCAGTGTCTGGAAATACTGGCTCATGATCTTAGCTTAGTGACTTGTCAAAAAAAAAAGACATGACTGACTGCTAAAATTCTCACTACTTCCTACCCTGATTAAATTGTCTCTGCCACTCCCTTTATTTCTTAAAGTACTGAGAAAAATAAGTCATCTGTTATAGGGAAACTAGCTAGTGTTGTTTGGTTTTTTTTGGGGGGGAGAAGGGGGAGTGGGAACAGGGGGGACAGATAGTTGGTATTGAAATTTCAGTGGCATTTGATGTCTCCCTCCCATTTGTGCTTTTGGCAGCCTCATTTTTCTTCTCTCTAAATCAAACCTCTTGTAAATTAATGTCTACCTCTTTTGAAATTACCATGGTTAAAATGAATTATTGTAACACCCTTTGCTCCCTGGACATCTTTTCATAGCAAATAATAACCTTGCATTCCCCCAGAGCAGGCCTTCAGGTATGTTCAGTTCACAACAGTCTTCCCTTGAATACTATTAAAAAGCTTTTATTCAAGACCTGTGTGTCCTCTAAAGCTAGACGTACTCCGGTCAGTCGGAGCAGCTAGATCAGCCCTTCAAGTGCCATTCGAATGGCTGAACACTTGAGGAACAGATCTTTTAGAATTAACACAGAAGAGTGCCAAAGTATCTCCTGCATTGTAGTAACCCTGTGAATGCCTAGAGGAGTCTAATTCCAAAACAACTTAAAAAGCCATCACTATGCCATGACAGCTCAAGGCTGTGAATCAATGTAGTGGCTTTCAACTACCTGACTTTAAATATTTTTTTTTTTTAGTTTTATTTTTTTGGTAGCCAAACCTGTACTAAATCCTTAACTCTTACAATTCTTTCAAACTATTAATTTGAGATGGACTGGATGGAGCACAATCTTATAAAGAAGCCCAAAATACAAGCCTTTTGAATAGCTGTAGAATAGAAATACTGGAGCCAGACTGACTTTTCTGCCTGCATGCAAGGAGCGAGCACAATGAATAGAGAATTCAGGAATCCACAAATTCAACATCAGGATATTGTTTTCTACATTTAAGTGCTCTAGGGTTCAGATGCTGTAGAAGACTTTTTAAAAAATAGAATAATTATTCTTAGTGCAGCAAAGCATCAGCTTCAAAGACTACTTGTGTTATGCAGGCTCAAAACAAGGTACTTGATCCCTAAATGCTGAAGTTGTTAAGCTGTAGCAGTTGCGTTTTCCAGTATGACTACCTGCTCTTAGGAGTACTAGCATCTTTATTAATGTGACCCTTTTTATTCAGGAGGTGGAAAAGAGTGCTGTTTACCTATTTTCGGGCAGGTCTTATTGAGTGTTTTTAATAAAGCTTTTTTAAATTCTCAGTAGTTTAATTCTGTATTACAAACCTGATCTGTTCAGAAGTGAAACAGTATCCAGTAATAACCAAATGAGAACTCCTAAGTCAGCTACAAATTATATCTTGCTCTTGTTTCTTTGTGTAGGAAACATAGAATCATAGAATCTTGGGTTGGCAGGGACCCACAAGGATCATGGAGTCCAACTTCTGGCTCCACACAGGACCACCCAAAAATCAGACAATATGTCTGAGAGTGTTGTCCAAATGCTTCTTGAACTCCAGCAGGCTCGGTGCTGTGACCTCTGCCCTGAGGATCCTGTCCCAGTGCCGACCACCCCCTCAGTCAAGAACCTTTCCCTAACCCCCAGCCTGACCCTCCCCTGTCCCAGCTCCATGCCGTCCCCTCGGGTCCTGTCGCTGTCCCCAGAGAGCAGAGCTCAGCGCCTGCCCCTCCGCGCTCCCTTGGTGAGGGAGCTGCAGGCCGCCATGAGGCCTCCCCTCGGCCTGCTCTGCTCGGCGCTGAACAAACCCAGGGCCCTCAGCCGCTCCTCATACGCCTTCCCCTGCAGACCCCTCACCACCTCGGCAGCCCTCCCTCGGAGGCTCTCTGCCAGCTTTATGCCCTCCCTGGCGCACCCCAGGGCACGGCTGGCCCTCCTGGCTGCCAGGGCACACCGCTGGCTCGTGGCCAGCTGGCCTCCACCAGAGCCCCCAGGCCCCTTTCCACGGGGCTGCTCTCCAGCCTCTCCCCCAGTCTGTGCGTACAGCCGGGGTTGCCCCTCGCCAGGTGCAGAATCCAGCACTTGATCTCATTAAATTTCATGCAGTTGGTGATTGCACAGTCCTCTTAATTTGTCAAGATCTTTATGAGGCCTCTATACTCTTGACAGAGTGAACAGATCCTCCCAGTTTAGTTTCTTTATGTGACATTGATTGCCTGAGTGATATGCCTGAGCCTGTTTCCTACTGTGGGGAGCATGAAGCAGTGAGTAGAAAGATGATGTTGCTATTTAGTATGTAGATATCTTTAAAAAAAAGAAACCAGCTGCTCGTCAGGCCTCAGATAGGTAGTTTTAGATGGCTGTCAAAAGCAGAAACTTGTGCTTGGGGCATGGAGGAGGGCTCTACGTGCCCGCCTCTCGCATGCAGGCAGCAATTTTTGAGAGGCAGCTGATGGGGAGGGGGCAGGTGGTGGTGGTAGGCAGCTGCTCTATGTAGCAGGTTTCTGCCCTGCTGTAGGAAACCTCCTTGGAAGGCTGTGCAATTTCCTAGTTTCTCCAGTAGCATCTTGACAGAAAAACTTTTAGAGACTGTCCTAGGATGGCTAAGGTGCTTTCTCTTGCAGTCCAAAACTCCACGGCATCCCCAGGTTGTGCTGCTCACTCCATACTCTTCCTTTTGAAAGGCCTAACATAGTTGAAATTTCCATAAGGAGTAAAACTTATTTTTATATGTGTGCCTATGAAGTCAAGGCTAGCATCAGTCACAATCAGGACAAAACAATTTTATAATCTGTTTTCTAGAGACAAGGCTTTCCCTTGCTACACAAATATTGTGTGTAGATAGCTCCAAGAAACACACAGGCAAGTGTTTGTGCCAGTCTGCAAAGCAGTGGCTCAGCTGTCACCCTCTGGGGATAGGGGAATGTAACTGAAGTCATTCTTGGTAAATCAGAGTAACTGTTGTGATGTGAGAGCCCATCTTCCTGTGCAGAGAGCTTGGTTTGAAAATTAGGCAGAGGTTGCTTTAACATTTCCTTCCTTTTTCTCCCCTTCTTTTGTGAAAGGAGGAAAAAGAAAAAAGCCATGTGCCAGCAAATAAATAGGTCAAATACAATTACTCATACAGAAAATCCTCAGTTTAAGAGGGGGAGAAGGAGGAGGAAGCATGGAAGCCGCCTTGAAAGCCCTGGTGATAGCCTTGGAATTTTTTCTGATGCCTTTTTTTAATAGGAGGCAGATGGAATTGCAGCTATCTGTAAAATGGCAGCAAAGTAGGAAGTTGAAATGATGACTTACGGTAAAGGAGATAATGTCGAATACATGTTAAATTAAAACATCTAATAGTTGTAATTGGATCGAGTTTGGTGTATGCAACAATCAGTTCTAAAACTCCCTTGAGCTGTGTTCAGCTGTTTGAAGAAAAAAATTGGAACTTCCTCACCATAAAATGTACGTATGGAAGTTGGAAGGACTCCCTTAAAGTAGGGATGGGGCCCAAGCTTACCAAACCAATACTGAGCTTCCAGCAGGGAGTCTTGCTGTCAGCTGTGTCGTGCTTTGCAGCCTGCTCCAGGCACCTGCAGTCCTCATGCTTTCCTCTCTGTGCAAGGCAAAAATGCAGATGAGGTGCTGGTATAAGGGTGGAAGGCCACCAGCCTGCTTTCCCTTTAGGATAAGACTGTGTGTGTGTTGGCCACATGAGTATTAACTTCTAAATAATTCATTGTAATAAAAATAAAGTGAGGCAGGGATCCTGAACCTGAGCCTCTGCTGCCTTTGTTCCTGCGTTAGGCGCTGTCGGACACTCGTGCTTCAAAGGATGTAATTTCATTATTGTCACATCATCACTCAGCAGGTCATGGCCAAACAGTAATTATTGCTGTAGGGTAAAGAAGCTTCTCTGGGGGGGACAAAGTAACCCTCCCTGCTGCCAGCTCTGGAGACTTGGGTGAGTGCTGACAGCAAGTGCTTTTCATCGGGCACTTGCTACTGGAAGTTCAGAAGTGTGCATAGTTCAAGTTCAGAAGCATGCAATCTGATACGATGTAGGTTTCAAGCCTTTCTCATTCCAAAGAAAACGCTATGAGGTCTCTTGTTTCTAATTTTGAAAATATTTTTATTAACCTTAGTTTTTTGTAGCTACTCAATATTACCAACTAAAAGAATTCAAAGAGCTTGAGGTATTTCAAAGCAGGAATGTGATGTATCTGTCTCTGAACAAGACTACTGATAACTGCTGAGGATCAATATTAAATTTGTCCATTGTCTAAGAGTAGTTTCTTTCTGTTAACAGTCATTTAATATGTTAGAACATTTTGAAATACAATGATTTGAAAATTTTTGCCTGCTTAGTTTTGAAGCTAAAATAAATTAAAAGAGAAAATAAAGGAGAGAAGGAATAATGACAAGCTACAGCTGGTTACTGTTAACAGAAAGCTATGTAATTACTAAGTTGCAAATAGTACTAGAAGATGTTACAGATAGAAAATAAAATTTAATTGCAGAAGCTTTACCTGCTCACATTCAATTTTGAAAGAAATACTGATTTGAAGCTAAGTTTTTCTCAAAATAGCTGCCTTAAAATAAACTATAACAAAATAAAGATTAAAAACAAAAAGCAACCTTCTGAACCATTCAGTAAGGAAACAGAGACACAAGAATGATTTCTTCAAAAAACTGCTCAGAACTAGTGGCAGAAGTGCGTAACCTTGAGTGTCTGATGCCTTCTGAGAAAGATCTTTGATCACAAATGCCCTTTTCCTGAAGTCCATATCTTGATTTCTGCAGGGAAGCTTCTAGACTAGTGCCTTACTGTACCTGTTCCTGAAGCACCCCAAACCTTCCTGTACAATTACCTTCCTGCTGCTTTTCCTGCTCCGGTTGTATTACTGTGCGTTACTCCAAATCCCAAACTGCTCCGCTGGTAAGGCAGGAGGCAGTCCTTGTGCAAAAACCTGCGAGGATGCCTGGGGGGCGATTGGATTGCCTAGCTGCAGCGACATAACAGCACTTCAGAGGTGTTACGCCCACTGCGGTTGTTGCAGGGATGTCCCAGGTGGTTCTCCCTTGGCTAATAAAGGATACAACTTTTTAAGTAAAAGGGGAGGTTGGCTAAAGAGTCATCAAGAGCAATCATGTGCTTTTCTGTTGCAGCTGATGACTGTGATTACTGGTCAAAGGTAACAGCAGATCTAAGGCTGGTTACTGCTTTTACAGAGTATCCATATTAAAGTTGTGAGTTTGCCATACACTCTCTATTAATGCAGATCAGAGCGATGGCAGTTTCTAAACCTTTGTTTCCCTTTTGTCAGCATTTATCCTGGATAGTCTTTAATGACTGCTTTCAGAGATGATAGGTATGGCAGAGTACAGAGTGAAATTGGCTCTTGAAATTCAGGAGCTGGAAAAATAACAACAGCATACAGCAGGGGAGGTTCAGCCGGCCTGCACAGAAATGTAAAGTCGCTGCAGTCTCGGACTGGAAAGTTCATACCTGAACTGTATGGAAGGAGCTTCCTGGACTTCAGTGTGGTGAGGATTTTGCTCCTGTGTGCAACTGGCCCCTTTACTTCTGTGCTTGCAGACAGTTTTGCTCACATAAATGAGTTATGTGCAGTGTTCATAACTGGAGTTTTCCAAACACAATTTGTAACTCAAATAATAGCTTTCTGGTTCCCTGAATCATGACTAATGTTCCCCCATGACTTGGTGCTTGGCATGGAAACTATTAAAAACAGTTCTGTAGATGGCTGCCTCCTGAGGGCAGCTGGCAGAGCCCTTCAGATGTCTGGACATCCTTTGGCTACCAGATACTTCTGATTGCCTCAGCCCCCTACCCTTTTATGCTGGCCATGAATCTTAGGCCATTTGTTGCCTTGTCCCTTTGGCCACGTACAGCCGAGCCCTGCAGTACTGCCTCTCTGTAGTTAATTTTTGGACTGCTAAGTCTGTTGGAATCGAGCAGGCTGAAACAATTGCCTTAAGCAAGTAAGCTTCTTGCTTAGAGTCATCACTTGACTGTCCCAAAGCATTGTTTGTCCTGTCCAAACGCATTTAAAACCCACAGTCTAGGTTCTCTGAAGTCCCTGCATCAGTTACAAAAGCAGACGTACTTTTGCCTTTGTTAAATGCCTTGCATGGCTGTTCCAAACACCTGCTTTTGCCCGTTGCTTGAGTTACATTACCTCTTCCCAGCCCACTGCTGGCTCTCAGTCCTGCCCACCCCGCGCTCCTTAGTGAAAACCCTGCAGGTGTGCCGCTGCTTCTTTTGGAGATGCTGGGGGTGGGCTCCTCTTCCTTGAACCTAAACCTGTGGTTTCTGTCTCTTAAACTTGTGTCAGCCCTTAAAACTTTATCCATGTGCTTGGTAGGTTTTTCCAGGAAAAGCAAAGTTGTTCTGTTCCTGTCTTGAAAACACCTCTCTGCTGGGATGCTTGCAAGAAACCCCAGCCAGTACTGCTGCTTCCTACCATTTAGCTTGCTTCTGGGAGCATCCTACTCTGTCTTGTTCTCTGCCTCAGCATCGCAAACGCCCCCAGCAAGCCTGTGCACTCCTTTTGTTTTGAGGTGTGCCTTGTCCAGGATGCTGGTGTCTGCCTGAAGACCGTCTCCAGTAATAGAGATAGCAGGAGAAGGGAGCCATGCTTCTTACAGCTTCTGCAGGAGCCCTCAGTGCTGCTCTGTGTCCCACTAAGCTTTTTCAAAACCTTTTGCACCTCGTGTCTCTAATTGTACAGCTCCCTCTAGGTACAGTATCTCCCTGTTTCAGGCTGTGAACCCTGTGCCCTGCTGCCTCTTCCTCGTGCCCTGCCGCCATTTCCTTCCTTCTGGCCTCTGACCTTCGTGGTGCTGATGCAGCGGTTTGGGGGTGCCAGTTGTGTTCTGCCAGCTGGCTGGCCTGGAGGCAGCTGGAGAGAGATGCCTGAACCCACACGGAGCATATGCCTGCTTTTCCTTTTGGTTTTCTGCCTTTTTTCCCATTTTTCTTGACTTCATAGCAAGTCTAGACCCTGCTGCCTAAACTGTTCCCAGATCTAAGCAATTTTTTGAGTTGTTTAGAGAGCACGGAGTTTGGGTTTCAGACCAAGAAAGGCAGCAAGGCTGACCTCCTGAGCTCAGCCAATAAATACAAGAAAATGGCTCCTCCTAATTAATTAGCTTAGTAACCGTGATTAAATAGCCATATGGCTCATCTCGCTTTGATTCATTTGCGTTCCTCCCATACTTCTCTCCTCTGGATCAAGAGTTCCTCTCCCCTAAGAGTCCCCGTTCCCTTTGTGTTCCTTCCTTCTGTGTTTTCCTGCCCGTGTGACTCCTGTTGATACTGACAGCAGCACGGAGGACTCTACAGAGCCTTTTACTTACCGAAAGCAGGGTGACAACAGTTACTAACTCTTCTGCACAATAAAGAAATAGATGTCTGTATGTTTGTGTATCTGCCTATTATTTAATTGGTAGCAAAGGCGACGAAGCTCACCTGACGGAGTTGTACGGACAGGAACAAAGGTCAGGAGTTGGACTCGAGATCCACGTTTAGTAAATTGAACAGCGCTTAGCACGAGGCAGGTAGGAGATGAGATGAAGACGCCAGATTCAGTGCTAGATGCAGGCACGGTGCTGCGGTAGCGGAGGCAGAATGTAGCAGTGATTAAGGAGGGGGTGGAAAGACTCACCACGAGTGCTGAGCGACACCGCATGAGGGAAGGAAAGCGAGGAAGCTTTTTGTTTTAAAATTTTTCAGGCAGGCGAGTGTAATAGCAGAGGCTGGGTAAGGAGCGATGCCACCCTTCCTTGCAAGCCTTGTGAGGGTTTTGTCTGGCTGCTGGGGGAGGGAGGACAAGGGAATGGGGCGACAGTTTCACTATTTGGTTTCTTTTAACAAATTCCTCGTATTATGCTATTGCCCTTGGCAACTGGTGAAGTAAGGGGAAGGGTCACATACTCCTGGAAGAAGGGAAAGCAAATTAAATCGCTGCAAGCCTGCATTAAAAATATAATACTTGAGAGAGTACCCGGGCGTCGTGGAAACTGAGCTTCGCATTTGTCTGCAAAATAAACATTTAGGGACAGAAGTGGTTGGTTGAAATGCTTTAATTCTGCCACTCTGCTGGTGAACCTCTGCCCACACTGGGAGCGAATGGGATGGCCTTCACATGTACTTACGCAGCTAAGCCTTTTCATTTGGGTTTTGGACTGGGCTTTGGGCTTCTGCTCTGTGATATGAATAACTTAGGGGCAGTGGCTTCCAACCTCTTGATTTGTAAATCCCAACTGTTCCTCACTGGTTGTGCGGGCCCCATCAGAAATCCACCTCACATATGTACATCGTTATAAAGCGTGTTTTAATTATTTTGTTCTGAGTGCGTGAACTGCTTTGGACTAGTCTGTGCATCTTGGAGGAGAAGGAGGCCTGCAAACTGCAGTTTGTAGAGCTGTGCCTTAGGAGGCCTGCTCTGGAAATGACAGTTGATTTCTGAACACCCTCCAAAATAGCACTGGGACTGTTTTATGTTGTAGTTGGTGTTTTTGTTATCAGTGAAACTACCCCTTTTCCCCATTCAAAAAGAAGAATCCTCACCCCTGCCCCCTCAATAAATGCAAAGAACTCAACTTGGAATTAAAAAAATGGCATGACTTTTCCTTATAGAACGGAGGCCAGGTTCTCAATTTTTTTCTCCTCTGCAGTCACGAAGGCTGTAAAAATGATAGAGTGGAGTCACATAATGGCTCGATGCTGAGCGCTAAAATTTCAGAATAACAATCATTAGAGCACTGCCAACGCAGATTTGAGCAGCCAGCGCTGTGCTGGCTTGAATCAGGTTTCAATCAATAAAGCAGAGGTGAAAGGCTCTGCTGCTCATCCCACCCGAGGACTCCCTTTTCTTTATTTGCCATTCAGTGCAGCAGCTAGGATTTCTTCCAAACACGTGAAGGTTCAGTGTCAAAACAACGGGCCAGCCCATTCTGCACCATATAGCTGCGACTGTGGTTTGGGGAGCAAATTTTGAAGTGCACGTTGCCATTGCAATAGCATTGATCTGCTTTTGGACTTGACTAGTCAGCAAAGGGCTTTTCAACCCTTTCCTGGCCATGAGGAATCCGACAAACAAATCCCTCAGAGCTGAGCTAAGTTGATTTTAATGCCACTGGTCTTTTTTTTTCTTTTTTTTTTTTTTCTTTGGGTCATTTCATCTTTGAAAGTTCTGCCTTGGGACTATGTGAGCCAGTAAAGTTGTTGTTAGTGTACTGGGATGGAGCTAATTATCAGTAGGCACAAATGATATTTTGAATGTGATTATCTGTAGTTTAACCTGTCCTGTCAGTTGTGATGGACCTGCCATTAATTTCTGCCTTTTTCCCCCCTTTTTTGCCAACGTTAAGTGGCTAAAAGCCAAGGTAAGAAGTGTTATTTCTCCTTTGACCCACAGTGCCTCATGTGACTGATTGTAGAGGCTGCAGAGCCATTAAAACTGAAAACTAGCGCGCTCTTACGCTCTCCTCTGCTTTCCATAGGATATTTAGATTAAACATGCTGTACTTGATTTTTTATTATTTACAGCGTTTAGCGTGTGTCAATCTATCTGCGATACATTGACATCTGCATTTACACATAGATACATTAATTTCTCTAACACGTGTAGTGCTTTGCTCTGAATTCAGTAGATGCCTTGATTCCCTTCACTTACATTTTTTTTTTTGCAGGAGACTTCCCAGACAACCTGAATGACTCTGCTAGTCAAATA
This sequence comes from Heteronetta atricapilla, assembly GCA_011075105.1. Classification (NCBI taxonomy): domain Eukaryota; kingdom Metazoa; phylum Chordata; class Aves; order Anseriformes; family Anatidae; genus Heteronetta; species Heteronetta atricapilla. The sequence goes on from CM021732.1 coordinate 17,504,155, forward strand.
GCAGGGGCAAACTGAGAAATTCTGGGCCCGTGCTGATTGTGTTGTACCGTCAGCCTTAAAGTTTGATTTGAATTATTAACAGTCGAGCTGGGACGAACACAAATGTGGCTTCCCTTTAAAGAAAAGAGACATAAGAGATTTGTGCATGAACCTGTCAACTGCCTAGCTTTCTGATGTCTGTTGTAAATTAATAGCAAAAATAACATTAAGCTTGTATTTAGACTCTTTGTATATACTGGTGTCTGTCTTGTGTGTAGCTAAAAACTTGCTGTTTGACAGCTGTCTGGGAATTCTCACTTCATATTCTTACACTTAAAAAAAATAAAAACTGTCAATAATAGAGCTGCTCCGTTATAAAAATAAAATCATGTTTTCCCTTATTTCAGCATGGAAATAACCAGCCTGCAAGAACTGGCACCTTGTCAAGAACAAATCCGCCTACACAAAAACCACCAAGTCCTCCCATGTCAGGCCGGGGAACTCTGGGGTAAGAATGAAAGCTGCTTGGTGCCTCCTGCGTAATATATAGTTTTAATTGTGCCAGTGGTGGGGTTTTATTAAATAGGTGGAATGGATGGTGGTTCTGATTGCCTTTAGCAAGTAACGCAATTGTTTTTTTTTGTATAAACCCTTTCAGCTGCACTGACTCTTATTTTTGTGGTGACCTTTTGAAAGAGCCACTTTTCATGAGGGAGAGGATTTATTACAGATAGGGGTGAATGAGAAGACTGTTGTTATTCCTGAATTTTGGACAGAAATCTTTGATGACATGAGAGAATATCAATAAGGTTTTAACTTCAGTGGGGGAAGGACTTCATTATTGAAGTTCTTTGTCTGCTTGTTTCTCAATATTACAGAGATACGAGGTGGCTGTTGATACCATATTTGTTAAATTATCTAAGCAAAATTCATGGCATTGGTAACACATGGACAAAACTGATTCTCATTGGCTTGTGAATTTTTATTTGCATGCTTAAATGAGGAAAGATACTGCTATTCCCAAGTCCCCCTGTGACTTCAGTTCCCTACCGTAGCATCAATTTCACTGCCACGGACCTGTGGGGAGGGAAATCTGCTTATCATTGTGTGCCAGCAAGTAGTTGTTGCTAGGGACCAAAGCATTAATACCTGAAAAGCTTGGGCCACGCCGTTCTGTATACCCATCTTCCAGAAGCCATCCGAAGCAAGATCTACCTATTTGTCCCTCTCGGTATTTCCCTTACGCTGTGGGAGACTGAGGCACTGTAAAGCTGGCTGGTGTGGTTGTATTGGCTTCAGGTACATCGTCTGGAAAAAGTGGGGAGCTGGAAAATGAGGAATAATGAGACAGAACAGGAGCAATGGTCGAAGAAAATTAGGAGCAGCAACTGCTTTTGTCAAAGACTTAGTGATTTTTAATCCTGCTTTGCTGCTTTGCTGCTTCAAGATGGCTGTGTTTATTGTGTATTCTACAGAGAAATTACCCTAGGGGTTTCCTCAGCGTGTTTTGTGAAAATTCCCATTGCTCGAGGGCACGCAATCAGTATTCCAATTGTCTCTCTTATCCCGGCTGAGAGAGAGTTGTTTATCAGCCCCGGGAAGCTGGGGAAGGCTTTCATGTCCTCTTGGACACTCCGAGTGAAACAGCAGCTCTGATGCGCTGCTGAGCTGCCTCTCTCCTGCTCCCCCGAACAAGCCAGAGCTGTTTGGTTGCCTCCGCTGATGCCTGATAAGGATTAATCAGCTGAACGTCATTTCCAGATGAGCTTGACGAGAGGCAGCAGTTGGCTGAGGGGGAGGAATAATGTGGGCTCATACAGCGATTTCTATCTGCCCTTCTTGTTCAGGAAGCTCTTGTCTTGAGCAGCCGCGTTCTGCCAAGGCACGAAATATCATAGGCATGACTGGTTCCCCTAACGTATGCAGAAAAAATTGCTAGAAACCGCAAGGATGCTACTCCTCTCCCTTTCATCCACAAAACCAGAGATAAGCGTGTAAAATCAGAACAAGCCTGGTGTCTAACACGGGCCTGTAGACGTGCTGCCTACTGCACAGCTCGTCCCTCCAAGGCAGGGCTGTCCAAAGGAAGGCTGTGGGGGGGAGGGACTCCTGCTCTGAGGTCCGAGCTGCAAAATGAAAGGAATGGCAGCAGGGGGGTCTTCATCGGAGCTGCTCAGACTGGAAATACACCGGGGACAAAACGAGTGGAGCTGGATAGAGGGAGCAGTTGCAGTTGCACCGTGAGGGACCTGGAGCAGGACATGGCCCTGGGCTGCCTTTAGCTCCCTGCTGGCAGGAGTTAGTGGGTGGTGAGGCGGGCAGCCGGGGGCTGTGCTGAGACGGAGCTGTTCTCCCCGGTGTAAGGCAGACAGAAAAACAAAGGCAAGGACTGGACTCAGGAGGCAGAAAGAATTTATTTTTTACTTCTCTGGTGCTTGGGAGTTTGAGTCCTTCAGTAAAGTTGAGAAGAAAAGGAGAAACTGAAGCTTGGCTGAACTGGAGGATGTAGCAGGGGGTTGCTTTTGATAGGATACTTAAATCTGATTGGCAAAATAAATAGTATTACAGAGCTGGGGGGCTACATTTCCTATTGCCAGTGCATTTCCACCCAGAAAACTCTAGAACAGTAGTTTTCAAAGCTATTTTTTTGGAAGCACATTTAAAATCTTCCGTGCTTACCATTTTATTTGGTGGTATTTAGAGCTCTGTCTCTTACAGCTGGAATACGAAATTTACTTTTCCCATGACTGATCTCCTTTGGCAGATCTACAGGTGGTAGCAGCCTGCGTATCAAACTCATCTGCGGTTCTTTGTATGGACAAACTCATTTACAAACACTATAGCTCATGCAAACAGTTATGATGTTTCCGTTTTTCTATTTAGAGAGGTTTTAATAATAAAACATTGTAGTTAAAATTTAGTGCTGTTTGGTTCCGTATTGTGAAAAGGAAGTCGATACATTTCTTAAAATACTGTGAAGCCATGGAACTCACCAGCTCGGTCATAACCAGTAATTGAAGAAATGATTAAATGCCAGTAGTTTACTATTTTTGTTTTTGCTTAGCTGGTGCTTTGCCAAATCCTGTGTCTTGCGAGGGATCTCTCAGTTACTGGTGTGAACCGAGGAGCTCTGCAGTTGAGCACAATACACAGACTGTTCTTAAGGCAGCAACGGGTCGGGTAAACAGATCTGGAAAGATCTGTGTTATATTTTTGACTTGATGCAGCCTGTTACGTGACCTTGGAAGTCTCCGAGCTTCACTTTCTTTGTCTGTAAGACAGAGACAATGAAGCTGATCTGTGAAGCACTTAAAGATCTGCTTAAGTGATATGCTTGATTACAGCATAAAACAATGCTGCTAGGAAAAGCGCTGGTGATTGCAAATGTAACTTGTTCTGTGAATCTTTCAGACTTGCTCCTGTCTTAATGAGGTGAATACCTTTTAGCCAAGAATGCTTTTAGGACCGTTAAGCAGTTGGAGGGGAGGAAGAGAAACAGGACATAGTTACTGTGGAAGAGCTGGTCACATGCAGTGTATTAAAAGATAACCCTGGAGTAGTATGCAGGTGTAACTATTGTATGGTATGTAGTTCAAAGGAGATATTTTTGGTGTTAAATTTAGCGTAGGCTTTTTAAATCAGTTTATGTGCTCTCGGCCAACTTGTGTGGATCTTTCTACCTAAGAGCACTTCAGGGAGTTGAACGTGATTTCACCCCACATCTCCCTGGTGGAATTTGTTTAATATGCTGTAACGTGGGTCACTGTGCAGTGGTCTCATGTGGAAACTGAAGGATACAAATGGTATCAGTACTTCATGCATTTATTCTTTTGCTCTTCTAATCATTTGTCTTGAAATCTTTTTCCTTGACCAGACGAAATACTCCTTACAAAACCCTGGAACCAGTCAAACCGCCAACAGTTCCTAATGATTACATGACCAGTCCTGCCAGACTGGGCAGCCAGCACAGCCCAGGAAGGACAGCTTCCTTGAACCAGAGACCAAGAACACACAGGTAGAGCATTTCTTTCCTCACTCAAACTCTTTCCTGTCTGGCATGCTGCTGCTTACTGAGGTCACAGAAAAGCTTTGAACTTCTGTGCTTTTTTTTGTTTGTTAAAAGGCAAAAGGTGAGTTATTCTACCACTCTGTTAATGCACAGAACTTCACTGTAGTTATTGTTTGACTTCTCTAACACACAGAAACGTTTTTGTGCTTTATTGAAGCCTCAGTATGTCTAACAGCATAATTCCATAAGCACAGACCTTGTTTGTTTTGTTCTGTTACTTTTTTCCCCAAAATAAGCAAAACTTAAACATTTACGCAGTTGAGAAGTAGGGTGACAATGGTTCCTACCGGGTTAAATCAAAAGGTACATTGTTAATCTTATCCTAAATATAGGTAGGCTTTATAGAATATCTTTTTTATTGTTGTTTTCAAGACCACTAATTGCAAAGAGAAGTTTCTCTTGATTACAAATGCCATGATGAAGATAGTCAGAAATAGCTGATTGCTTTGTTTTGGCTAAAACTTAATGCTTGTAATCAGTGCTAGCATGATAGAAGTAGAAAATTAAACTTACCAGCAGGTATTGGCGTTAGCCAGTTGTTTCCACGTACTTAAGGGCTTTGAAAGAGCAATGTGTTTCAGGATGAGAAAGGTGTTCATGTGTACCTTGTTCTTTTCTTTTTTTAATATGTAAATTTCTTTTCAAATTGCAAGGCTAGATTTTTCTCCAAGCCTCTGGAGCAAGTTTGGTTTCCTCCATTTGATTGTATCAGAGGCTTCAAACTGCAGGGAAAAAGCAGATAAAAGAGTTCAGTGCAGTTAAAAATAAGACGGTAGTTTTTTCAGACAGCTTCTTCCCTATTTATTTATTTTTTAACTCCCAATAGGCAATTAAACACAGTAGGTCTCTAATTGAGGGGCTGAGAGAGAATTTTGGACACAGTTGTTCATGAAGTACTGTCAGAATTAAGTAACAACTAAATCTGGTTGCAGTGAAGATCTTGTTAATCTGTTTAGCTGGCTACTGTGAATGCTCCCTACTCTTGTCTCACAAGATCTTTTTTTATGTAGACTGCAGTTAGAAATTCAGCCGCAACCATGGTGACAAGATCAAGGTCTTCAGCAGACAGAACACTGATTTTGAAGGAATTATCTTGGCTTCCATTTCAGATCACTGTTTTTTTTGTAACCGTTATTTTCTTAAGATATATTTGAATGATTTGTTCTTGACTCTTGACAATATTGATTTGTAGCTACTCAGGAATTTTAAATAAACTGTAAAATCACTGAGTACTCCTTAATTAGCATGAATAGGTTAAAGTGGTGTTTTGGCTTAAAGGCATATTGACTACTTAGTTTTCTTTGTATTATCCATTTAATCCATGTAGATTCAAGCCTTGGCCTAAGGAATGCTCATGGGTAAGAATAAGGAGAGATTCCATCTGAGCCCTGATTCCTTCTGGGCTCCCTCAATGAAAAGAGATGATTTGGCCTCTGAAAGATGTGTAGAAACATTATTCAGTAGGTCACTAGAAGTATGTTCTGTACAAATCTCTATTGCTGGCCTTGCATTTGAACATCATATAAACAGTACTGAGACAAGTTGCCACCTGGCTGTACTTCTGTACAGCCTCACAGACTATCCTTACAGACTTACCTTACAGACTATCTCAGAAACAACCTTTTTTTTACATAAAAAAGTATGTGTATGTGAACAGGTATATTGGCTTCACAGAAAATTATGTCCTGTCTGCTTAGCTTAGTTTATTGTGGCTGATCTCAGTTTAAAAAAGTTCTTATTCTCAAGCTCTATTCTGAGCAGAGGAAAGATTCCTTCAGCTGATAGTGTAACTAATTAAAAAAAAATTATTTACAGTTTAGGCATGAACTCTTCCAGCCCCAGCTTAATAGTTCTAATTAATACAAGGCCCTTGAACTATTCCTGCAGTTGTTACTCCATTGCCTAGAACTAGTATGAATGCTTACCTTTTTATTTCTGAAATAATTTAATTAGACATTTTATGCGTAGTGATGTTTATCAGCTTAGCTAATTCCATTTATTAGGAGTGTAATGCATCCGGACTTGATTAGCTATATGAGATTGTAGGTGGAGACAGGGTTTTTTTAAAGTGGATTTTTCAAGTCTGTAATTGAGTTAGGCCAGTATAGTTCACACAAGGAACGTGACTGTTGATAGGCCTTTGTAGGAATGCTGTGCTAATACTTAGTGTTCTTCTGTTTGATAGCGGTAGTAGTGGAGGAAGTGGCAGTCGAGAGAACAGTGGAAGCAGCAGTATTGGCATTCCCATTGCCGTGCCTACACCTTCACCGCCAACCATTGGACCAGGTATGAGGGGCTCGTTTTCCCATGTTAACTTAAGGCTGTAATGTCAGTCATGTGTTTGCAGAGGGAATTTGTACTGAACACAATGGAGGAGAAACTGTCCCGAAGCACGGTTGTAGTCAGGAAATCACTTATGAGTGCTGGGGGACATCTAAAGTTTTAATTCTTTACCAGAAGTACTTAGAGAACAATCATGTGTGCAATAACAGATGGTTAAAACACCTTTGTCTGTCCATGATTTGGCAAGACAATTGTGGGGCAGGGGATGCTAAAGAGGAAGAGTATGTCCATTTAAAGCTTCAGTACATTTTCAAAGGCCTTGCCTACAAGTAGGCATTTTTGAATGTCCTGAGAAGCAGCAGCAACTGTCAGTACATATTTGATGGGAAATCTTTTTTCCCAAATAGTCTACTAATTTACCATCTGCCAATGATTTTCTGTGTGTGTGTTCTTAATTAAATAAAGGTCTTTACCTCAAATAAAATACAGAAGATGACCTACAAAAAATTGCCAGTAGTAGAATTCAGACTCATCCACCAGTGTCATTTATTCGGTTACAGTCTGAAGTTGCTAAGCTATGAGTAAGATCACTGTGAGAGGCAGGAGAACAAGTGTTATACTATAGGACAGCAATGAAAGAGAACCATGAAGGATCTCTCATCACCAAAAACTGTTCTCCTGTTTTTAATAATGATAAATTGTGTGATTGCGTAGAATCCTTTATTACTAGACTGCAGGATTATCTTGGTAATAAACCAACTCTGACACTTGCTTACATTTGTGTCCTTGTAAGCACGTAAAATTAATTTGTACAAGAAAATAGCAGAATTTTGGTGCAATGTAATTAGACTATTGCACCTCTTAAATCATTGTTCCTTGGTTGCAAGTCTTCACTTTTTTATGCACATGTAGGCTTTCCTTTCTTTTTCCCAGGTGTTTCTGATCCTGCAGTGGTACAAATAGGTGTGAGTCTTACCATCATCTGTCATCCCATTGAAATCAATGGGAATAAAGATCTCCAGATACAGAACCCTGTGTAGGATCAGGGCCTGAGCTATTATCCTTTGACTCAAGTTGAATTTTCATATGTATTTGGGAAGCCTATCATGTGCCCATGCTTTCTTATTTGCTTTTTTAATATATGGCCTAATTGGGAATATAAACTATTTTATTAGCACACATTTCTGTTCCTCCTCCTCCTGGAGCCCCGCCAGCACCACCACTGCCACCACCTCTCCCGATGGGCAGTCTGATAGGTGAGACTTGTGTCAATGCTGAAGTGATTGCAGTCGTGCTGCATAATCAATAATCATCTCTTCCTAATGGACTTAGTGAAGCTGTTTTTTCATTTGTAGTGGGTGCTGTAGGATTTTAGTACACAAATCAATTCTGGGGTGATTTTTTTGTTCTTTAAACAATCTAATCTCCACTAATTTCCTGTGGTTAAAGCCTCTGAAGGTAAATGCACAAGGTATGGGGAGAAGTTGCTAGTTGCTTGGAATCTCTATTCCCAATAAAGTTGTGATCTAATTAGTTTGATCTATAACAATTCCAAATCAGCTTGAATATTGGTATTCTGCTGTATCACTCTTGCAGTTGAAAATAAGCCACTATGGTTGCACTCTGACTTAAAAATGGTAGCTGATGTGCGATGTGTGTGATCTGTCTTGTGGGAATAAGGTGCCTGGAAAGCAGTAGTGTCTGCCACAGTGATGCTGTACTGCAGCAGGCAGATGCCAAACTGGAAGACTTGAGGATACAAGCTGACAGGTCTTGCAAAATTATTTCAAACATTACTTATAGCTGTTAGAAATGGATTTAAAAGTAGTAAGTATAAAAGATGACAGACACCACCACCCCTTTCCTATCACAGGCTGATGGCAAAACTCATTGATGTTGTTAAGAGACGAGCTTTGGAGGCTTTGACCCACATAACCTGTAACACTTTCTCTTACTGAAGTGTTTAAGTGAAAGTGACTGTGGATGGCACTACAGGACTGCAAACTTCTGGTCACACACAGTTTGTGTGTGTACATGTGTGTGTGTATGCATTTTTGTATATATTTTTATATGGTTATAAAAGATATATACGTATGCATTTAAAAGCACAGAACATTCTACTGCAAAACAATTTTTGCACTTAAACATTGCAAAGTTGTGCATTGATCCATGTGACCTCAACACGTGAGATTCATTAGTTTGCAAGGTTTGATTCTTTCATCTGTCAGAGGTTAATGCAAAAAGAGCACTTAAATAGTTTTTATTAACCTTGAATTTTGTGCAGCAAGCATGTGGAAGGTAAAAATGGGTGTTCATCTTGATGAGGGAGTGACATGTCTTTCTGTCAGCCTGCACTGGTGATTCTGATCTGGTGGAAGTATAAGTGCCGTGAATACAAAACCACAACTAGCAAACATGATTGGCAAACATGCCAAGTGTCTGAAGCTCATGTCATTTAATTTACTGTTTTGTTAGAGCAATTTTTGATATTAGATTGGAGACAAATTCTGGTTCACAATGGAAAACATTTGCTTTGAGCAGAATGTGGATTTTTTTGTGTGTGCTTTTTAATAAAGGGTATTGCATGTAGAATATTGAGATATGCTTACGAGTTGGAAGCTGGTTCAACTTTCCAGTCCCACCCAGTCTTCAAAGTAGTTTTCCCAGCATTTCTCAAATGCCCTTTATATCAATGTTATTTTATGTCCTGTGTGTTTTTTCCCATTATTGATTATAACAGGGATGTTTGTTTTCTATTAATCTCTTGGTACTGCCTTAAGTTATTGGTGGTCTGTAATCAAGTGATTCCAATGTTCTGGGCTTTTTCTGTTTTCTGCATTCTGCCCCAAGTAATGCTCTGCTTAAGTCTTTTCCTCGGTTCCTCTGGCTAATGCTTTTCAGCTGCTCCGGGTTCAGCTCCTGGTTCCCAGTATGGCACAATGACCAGGCAAATCTCGCGACACAACTCTACCACTTCTTCAGCATCTTCTGGTGGATACAGACGGAATCCTTCTGTGACTGCCCCATTTTCTGCTCAACCTCATGTTAATGGCGGGCCTCTTTATTCTCAAAATTCAAGTAAGCTTCCGAGCTCTGAAATCACAAACTGTTTTGAGCAAAATGATTGTAAAAGCATGCATGGCATTTTAACTCATTTGTGAAGAGCATCGATAAGATTATTGCTTTCTTTCCTAAAATAGAAGGAAAAACAAACAAGAAAAACCCTCTTTAAGCTGTACAGTGATTGCACTGTATGCAATTACACTGTTTTTCCCCTCTGAGTTGTTTGCTGTTACTCATGGCATGAAATTATTATGATTGCCTATCTAATTATAGGCACATTATACTTAGTATTTCAGGTGTGCTTGGGGAACATAAACTAAAACCAGATTTTTTTTCAGGAGACCTAATGTGGCACACTCCCTCCACTGCTGTGGAGTGGCAAGAGAGTGCTGTCAGAGCACAGCACTCCTATGACAAGTTTTTCCCATTACATAGTTTCTCCCTGTCTCTGTCTCATTCCCAAATCCTATTTCTGATTCCAAGTTTCTCCTTTGTTCTTCATTTTAAACTTAACTGTTAAAGAAGGGACAGAAGAGTTCAGCCTCTTTTCTTTTCAGCAGACAACTCCTCTGTGCTTCCACTCAAGTAGAATAGACGGGGATGAATGAGGGATGGGATGCAGTGGGCAGCTGAGCTAATTTTAGTCATCAGCATTCTGCCTAACCACCCAGCAAGGCAAGCAAGGCTGACTGCAGAAAGCTCTGCAAAATAGGGATCTAAGAGAGTCTTGGTGGAAAGCTAGGTTTAGACCAGGAACTTCTGCCTTGCTGCTTCCAGCAAGGCAGAATTTCAGTAAGAATAATTTTGACCAAATATACATAGAAGAGTGATAGTACTCTATTGGCTTCTGGTGGTGTGCCAACTCCTTAAACTTCAAAGTGATGTTTCTTTAAAACAAAACGTAGGTATTCGGGCTAAAGCCCACTGCAGACGAGTGCTGGTTGTTAGTATACTTACTCTAAAGGGAAGAATAGGTACGGAATGTTTGAGACACCGAGGTGAAGAGATTTCTCAGAGGTTTATAAGTATTACGTTTGTCCAAAAGCATCTTTGGATGCAGGCACAGTACCTACCTAGCTTTTTTCCCGATTCTAATTTTCCTGCTACTCTCTCTGACCCACGCTGACCCTTCATTTTCCTCCACACTCCTGTTCCCTGAAATTAATTCAGCATAGCAATAGAAACTCCTTCCTGTTCAAACAGTCGTATTCTGTTGAATAAACAGGGCATTACTCCTGGAAATAGTTCAGTTGCCTCGAATGCTCTGCACACTGTTTCTGAACATTTGGAGTTTTCCAAAGCAATTTTTTGCTCAAATGCAGGTGCTATTCCTTAGTCTAGCCTCTCTGCTGTTTTCAAAATACTGATTGTCAAGATTTTTTTTGAACAGTATTTTGATGGGTGTTTTTCTACTTTAAACTATTTTTCTCCGTTTCTGTAACTGGTGATTTTTTTTAATGCTACTGTCTTGACATTAAATCTAGGTTCCGTGTTTCTTTAAGGTTTTACTTCTCATGCTAACAAATATTCTGTTTTTTCTTAGATGTTTACTTCAATTTTGTGAGAAACCTGTTTGTTGTCCCTCTCTTATTGTTTCCCCCATACAGTTGATTTGATTATTGGTTTTGCAATGAACTAAATGCTTCATTTTTATCCATTGAACATTAATCTTAGTTATGGCTTTATTTAAAACTGTTGCTTACTTGGAAGTACGGAACCTCTTTCAAATTTGATTCCAACTGGAGTATACTGCTGAATTCCCACCTTCACAGGAACTTCTCTATTTCAGTGCAAGAGAAATTCTCCTGAGAACGGGCATGGTATAAACAAATGAGTTATGTTCTGTTGTTTCTTTTTCTGTTTCTTTTTTTTCTTTTTTGGTTTGTTTGCTTTGTTCTCCCCCCCCCCCCCTTCACTGGGAGATGTCCCACTAGAGCTGGTACTTTTAATGGCATGTCCTGCTACCACCATGCCTCTCTCCTACCTGTAGAGGAAAGAGCAACACCTCAGCTGTCAGCCCAGCACCTCTGAGCACTGGTGCCTGTGTTTCACACCTCATTTCTCTCTGAGGAGGTCTGTACTTCACAGGAGATGAGCTTGTGAGTGCTTCCTGGGCAGCTCTGGGCACCAGTGTAGCCAGTGGTAGCCGTTGAAGCTTTTGCCAGATTCTTAAGTTCCTGAGTGCCTCTAATCAGAGAAGACTTGCTAATTTAAAACAGAGTTCCATTCAGCTCTAAACCCACCCGTTTTCCTACCAACGAGCAACACATACAACAAAAACATGGTACAGACGATGTACCACGCATACAACAAAAACATTGTAAGCCAGCCACTGCCCCCTGCAAGCCTGAGCAGAGCAAGATGACGGGAGGTGCTCCCTGTGCGGACACGAAGCATCGACATGACAGCATCATAGCCTTTGTAAAGCAGGTGTCTTTGCTCTGCGGCAGGGCTGCTGCGCTGCATTTGATGTAGCTCCCTGCTCTTACGTTAGAGGAGGAGTCCAGTATCCTCTACGGCATCACCTCCTCTTCTGGTAGCACGCTTTTAAAAGAGAACTGCTACGTTTGAGCAGTGCTCATTGAGCAGCGTGGTGGAAAGCCCTGTGTTGCGTGCTCCCCGAGCGAGGCTGAGCAAACCCCTTGGCACACGCAGCTCCCCGACACGCAGCCTGCGCCCTGCTTTTTGTTCAGGTGGACACGGGCACGTTTTGCTTTTCGAGCCTCAATTGGCTAGCCATGAATTCAGCCTTGTTGGAAACACAAGCTTGAAGAAGGTTCTTCCGTGTGTGTGTTCTTGTTGTTCTTTACATACTTTGTTTTTTGTGGTCCTCGTTACTGACGGCTGCTTTTGTTTGTTTCCTTTTTTTTTTTTTCCTTTTTCCCCTGTGTCCGTTGACTTCCCCCGATACGCTCTGTGCGTTGCTACCAGTTTCTATTGCTCCACCCCCTCCCCCTATGCCTCAGTTGACTCCACAGATACCTCTCACAGGCTTCGTGGCCAGGGTGCAGGAAAACAGTAAGTTTGGACAAGCTGAGCTGTTAAAGGGTAGAGCCTACTTTCTTCTAGCATGCATGGCTGGCAAGTCAGACTCTATTTTGTTTCCTTTTCCAGAAGCTAATACCATCTTGCATTCTAGTGTCGATATGCTATTGGAGCTGAAGGGCACACTCTTCAATATTTTATAACGTGCATGATTATTACTGACCCATTTAAGATCTGAGCTGAAAATTTATTATAGAAATACAGCGTGAAATATGTGGCATCTGCTTGGTCTGAATATAGAAACGTATCTTAATTAAAAATATTAATTTCATGTTGATTCATCCTGCCTGAGGCTTCTTCAGTAGGGATAATTGATGAGTTTTTATTAGAAAGGCTTATGTAGACTGTCAAAATATGTACTGTGTAACCACTGGCTCTAATCCTCCGGTAGTTTTTAGGAACCTACACAGTCAATTGAAAATGTGCAGTCTTAGGATCTAATGCCACTACAAAGGAGCTCCGAAGGTATTCCTCCTCTCGTCAGCCTTTCATTCTCCATTTCTGTGTGTCCTCTAGCCAGGTTTCCCTACAGAGCTTCTTGCAGCATAGCTTTGCTAGTTAGGTTTGTGAAAGAGATGCCTCCTGGCTATGATCTGTGCTGCAAGGTGTTTCCCACTGCTCTCTCTGCTTTTACTGTTTTTGCTTGATTCCTTTCAGGTGAGTGTTCCTGTCCCGAATGCTAGCACAGGGGTAAAGCCATGCTCCTGCTGCGGGGACGTCTCTGTCATAGGAGAATGTTATAGTTTAATAAACAACAGAGTGAATACAATGGAAATGAGTATAAAACATAAATAATGAGCGTAAAGCATTTCTTAGTGTGTTTGGGAACCGTAGCAAAGTCTGCTAGAACCTCAGAGGCTCTTACTACGTAGTGATGCTCCAGCCTGTACTTAGGGGCCCTCAGTGCTGCTGACCAGCTTCCCGTATGAGCTTTTAAGTGCTCGTGTTCTGAGCATTCCCCTGGAGATAGGAGGCATCTCCATGGTTCCCATTCAAAGTAAGATATTTTGGTGTAATGCTAGGTAAATACTAAATGTTTTTGTAGAATAGCACGCCACCAAAATATGTTGACAAATGCTTCCAAAATGCCAGGCGTAGAGTTAGACCTCCTAAAGAAGGTTACAGAAAGTCTTCACTTGCAGAGAAACTTGAGAAAATTGGCACCTGCTTCTGAATTGTTCCAAGTACTGTCCTCCTGGAGATAACACAGCACTTGGGAGAGCCGAGGTGAAAGGAACAGACTTACTTGTGTGTGTCACAACAAGAAATAAAGCTGACTTGGGAACGAGATTGCAGCAAAAATAGCTGAAGCTTGAAATCTGGTCTAGGAATTGTTCTGTTTATTTTCCTTCTTTAATAGTCCCTTGGGGTTGAAAGTTAGCTAATGAGATGGCTTTGAGCTGCATTTTGGAGGCAGGAGTGCGTGTGGCCGTCCACGCATACGCTCAGCAGAACTGGCTGTAGAGGCCGTTGGTGTTGAGTTTTGCCCTTGTGTGCTTCATCGGCCTCATTTTCTACCAAACGTCTACATGGAGTGGAGTTACAGAGACGCGTGGGTAGGCTTGTCTTTTATGGGACAATGTTCCTTCCTTAGCATGAAGATCTGTGGGTTTGGAAAGCAACATCCCCTGCTACGTGGAAGCCTTTCGGATTTCTTCTAGGGCAGATGGATTAAAAAACACGCCAGGCCTATTCTTTTTTTCCTGCGCCCTGTGCCCAACCTGTGGGTATCTCCTTCAGAGAGGTTTTCGGGTGTGCCCAGAGACCTCTGATGGGATGTAGACTGCTGCACTGCCACTGTCACCACCAGTCCTTTAAAGAGGACTCTGCTGGTACCCACTTAAAGAACAGGAATGTGAGCACACACAAGAGAAGATGTTTCAATTTGGAGCTGTATAAATACTGGTCCGGTTACCCTTTCTCATTTAGAGTGTTTTTCTGTTTTATTTTTTTTTCCCTGTTTTATTTTTTTTAATTTTTTTCCCCCTCTTAGGCCAATCAGTGCTATTCTAGATTCTGCCTGTTTTAAGCTCAGAGTCAGGACGTGTCTAGGTGAAAGTCCCGGAGGTGGGGATATATCCACGGGGTGGTACTTGTCTAATTTTCTGTTCCATTTTCTCCCCTTGTTTTAATGTGAAGTTGAATTGTTGTAAATGTTTCCCGTGAAGCACGCAGTTTCAGCACTGCATCTCGGTTAGGGTCTATCTGTGTTGGCACTTTCACACTTGCATTTCCTCCCCTCTTTTGTTCTTTTCAAATAAGCAACTCACTGTTGAATAAATACAACTTTCTGCATTTATTAAGGTAAGGATTTCTCAGCCTCCCAAAGGAGCGTTGCCTCGATACGATTTTTTCCTGGCTGCAGATGAAAATTAAGGGTAGAAATACATTTTGTGAAAGATGTGCCGAGAAGACCCAGTCCGTTTATAAATCGTGTTGTCATGTGTCTGCGGTGGATTAATGAAGCCTGCCTGGGAGTGCTGCTCAGTAACGCAGGCAAGACACAGCATTCAGCTGGCCGGAGACTTTGTTAGTCTGTCTCCAAGCGACACAAATGGGCTTCTGTATGGCCGAGGG
Organism: Heteronetta atricapilla; assembly: GCA_011075105.1. Classification (NCBI taxonomy): domain Eukaryota; kingdom Metazoa; phylum Chordata; class Aves; order Anseriformes; family Anatidae; genus Heteronetta; species Heteronetta atricapilla. The sequence goes on from CM021732.1 coordinate 17,519,171, forward strand.
ATCCCTGGCACAGTGGCAGGCGGCCTACTGATGCAGAGCCCTGGGCTGTGTGGCCCAGCTGGTCACGTCGCAGAGGAGCTGGGCCCACAGGTGAAGAAGAGCAACAGCTCCCCAAGGGGGTACAGTGCAAGCTGGGTGCCAGGGCTGCTCCAGCAGCTCCTGGCCCTTGCAGAGGGGGATTTGGCTTCCCCTGTACCAGCACGGCCCATCTGACGTGGCTGGGACATGGCAGCGGAGCTCAAGCCCCTCATGAGGGCACGTGGGTGAAGCCCAAAGGTTAGTCACTGCTGGAGCAGCGGCCAGGCCAGAGTAAAGAGCATTAACGCAAACAAACCCTCGTTGTAGTTCTCAGTGCTGCTGTAACTAGCAATAGCTGGAGCTTCACTCAGTGCTGTGGTGTTTGTTCCTTGCAGTTCAGCTTAGCTTCCCTAAAATTAGCCTTGTGTTTGGGAGCACGCGCCCAGCCTTTGGAGCACGCGCCCCGCTCCCTCAGTCAAACCTAGAGCAGGGCTTTTCAACCTGTCTGCGTTCAATGTGCAAGCTCCCAAATTGCTCGTAATTAAATCTGTATTCCTGTAAAACAAGCCACTTTCGGTGACAGTAACTTCCTTTCAGTAACTGTAGTTTCATCGTGCTCACACCCAGGTTGGTGTGTAGTGGACCGCAGTTGGTGAGCATTGAGAGGGATGACTTGATGGCTTGCATCTGAGCTCTCCTCTCTCCCTTTTGCTGCCAGCTGCTGTGAACTGAAAATTAATTTGATGAGCTAATTTGAAGAGTGCTTTGTACCATAACGCCTTTCTCCTTTTTCCCTTTCCCAAAGCAACTTGTAATTGTGGTGATTGGCGAATCTCAGGGCAGGGATTTGACATTTTAGCTTACACACTTCATTCCTTGAGCACTTTTCCCCCAAGAACAGCAGCTGCCTGTTGTAGTTTTCCATCTATTAGATGAGTCCCGGATGTGTGCATGTGCACAAGCTAGTCTGGAAGATAAGGATCTGTTCAAAGCTTTCCTTCTGCAGAAGGATTACCTGGCTTTCTCTTACCTGGTTAGATCTCAAACTCTGATCTCTTCCCTGTTTTGTGATCTGCACCAGATCTTTTTGCCCCCTTAAGGCCAGCTTTGAGAGAGAAGGAATCCAAGGCAGTAGTGTTTGGAAACAAATGGAAATGTTTGTCTAGGCAAAGGATTTGTTTAAAAATTGAGCTGCTGGTGCAGTCCAGAGGCCTGTTGCTGCCTGGCTCAGAGGGTGCCGCTCGGAGTCCTCCCATAGCTAACTGCTGCCGCTAGCCCTCGGTGCGGGGACGTCGAGGCAGGGAGCTTTCCTCTGCTGGTGGTCAGCTTACGCCCTGCAGCATGTGCTTCGACTCTAGTAGCATTTATACCTAGATCTGACCACTAATAACAAACGTAGCTGTATGTTGTAGCTTTTAATACGAAGCCTCTGTTTCTAATCAGTGCATGGGATCATAGTGCATGCTGTGTGTGTCGTCGTCCCCACCCCTTTTATTTACAGTCGTACAGCCTCAGGTCGGTCTGTGCCTGCACGCTGGTTTTGATTTAAAAAAACACGATTTCCCAACGTTTCCAGTTGCTGATAGCCCGACTCCTCCCCCCCCACCGCCCCCCGACGAGATGCCGATGTTCGATGACTCTCCTCCTCCTCCGCCCCCACCCCCTGTGGATTACGAGGACGAGGAGGCTGCTGTTGTGCAGTACAGCGATCCCTACGCGGATGGAGATCCTGCCTGGGCGCCTAAAAACTATATAGAGAAAGGTAAGAAGTGTGGCACCTCCGTGTTATGCAGTGCTGGAGGATTAATGGTATCTGAAGAGGATGAAGGACTTAGCTTGGGTCTGCTGAAAACAACCATTTTCCCTGCTAAGTTGGAACTCCAACCATTCTTTTCGTAGTTTGTCAGTGGCTACACCTGATGTGATAAAATATAATCCTTCTTTAGAAGGATTATAAATACCTTCAAGCATTCTAGAATGAAGGGATTAAAAAAAAACAGTTATGAGAAGCAGATGTGAATTGGGTGGCTTTTCATTTTTTTTCATCCTTGCAGAGCTGCTGGATTATGTCTGAAGCTACCTCAGGATTGCTGGGCAATCATCTAGAAAGTGTTTCAGAAATGCCAGGAAGTCTCAGTCCTATCAACCAGAGAGCTAGCCAGAGTGGGTCAGTGGACGTTTTGCTATGAAATGCAGTGAGGCTTCCATGGGGACTTGCAGTGAGTCTAGATCAGCAGACTGTAGCTATGCTGAGACACAAACTCCTGCAGTTAATGCTTCTTCCCATGAATAATTGAGGTGCTGATTTCCTGCCTGTAGAGCTGTCTGTGTTAGGACAGTGACCAGTTTGTCAACAGCAGTGTTACAGGCTTTCTCAGGACCTGGCTGGTCCTGGAGCGCGTGTGAAAGGGGATGTCGGTGATACCTGTCGCGGCAGCAGCACAGAACTCCTCTGCTCCACCTGCCCTGCCGGCTGGGCTCCGTGCAGGGCGTCCTCATGGGGTGAAAATAACTGACACGCTGCATCGGTACTTGCTAGGCATTAAGGCATCGGGTTTCTGAGATTTTGTTTCTGGGAAGATTATTTTACCTACATGTAAAGTAGTAGGTTCTTGGAATCTACACAACCGATGGTGTAAATTCCTACTGTTTTAGAGGGTACGGCTGTGATGTCCACAGTTTGTGTTGCTGTGAATTCACTTGCACTTTTTCCTACAGTCACTTCAACACTTGGACTCATCACAGCCCCTTTAGAAGAAATGTCAAAACTTACCATCACATAGAAACTCTGTAGAAAAGACAGGAAATCATCCCTTCTGTACGGGGGCCTTAAGCAGCTAAGTTTACAAAATCATGCATTGCAGCACTCACTACGTAGTTGCAGGGGCCATTGTGTAAAAAATTTTCCTGTAGGTCCTTTTTTATAGAGAGGTGAGGTTTTTTTTTTTTTAGGCTTTCCTAATCAAGAGATCCCCTGCAGGGGTCTGTATGCTTTTGAGGGACTCTGACCAGAAGTTAGTGCCACCTTACCAGACCACCTATTCCAGAGTTCAGTTTTTAAGAGTCCATCTGCACTGTTCCGCTGTGTCCCAGCCAACTGGACCTCTCCCCACCAAAAGGTTTACTGAGAATTCAGTGCAGTGACCGCCCACTTACTGGTAGCCCGGACTGCAAGAAGAGGGAAATTTCACTTTCTGTACTTGATGTCGCTCAGGAAAACCCTGTGCATTCAGAATGGAAAACCCCAGGATGCAAACTATTGTTTTCAAAATATAATTGTACTACAAAAGAATTTCATACTGGTGCTGTTAATGTGATGCTGAACTTTTTCTCTGTTCAATCCACAGTTGTTGCTATATATGACTATACAAAGGACAAAGACGATGAGCTGTCGTTTATGGAGGGTGCAATCATTTACGTGATAAAGAAGAACGATGACGGCTGGTATGAAGGAGTTTGCAATCGAGTAACTGGCTTGTTTCCTGGGAATTACGTCGAATCAATCATGCACTATGCCGATTAAAATCCTTTGCTTTTCAAAGTTGGGTCTTGGATTCAGTCATACCATGATTATTTACAAGGGGTAACTAAAAGCTAACAGAATTGTCTTAATATACTTTCAGAAAACGTGCCCATTTCTTCAGGCCATACTGTTTTAATGGTATGATTGAATGTCCATCTCTCTAAGTCTCTGGAGACAGTATGTCTTAACCTGATGGCAATTTGTAAAACAAGCAACTGTCTATAACTGGTTATACTTATTTACTTATGCATTGTTAATTTTATGACCAGCCTAAATATTCTGGGGAAGTAGGGTATAATATTTAATGAACCATGATTCAGATCGTGCCATTACATTTTTCAGTACAGCATGGTAACTAACACTACGTTAGACTAACATATTAAAATCTGGATGAGAAGTTTAATGTTAGTGCTGGTCATATTACTTTTTGTTTAGACTCTTTGCTCATTCTTGAACTATATTTGTTTAAAGCATGCATACAAACTTATGTATTGAAATATACTTTTTTAAAAATCCAAGATGCTTCCAATTGTTGTAATCTTTACCTGGAGTATTCTCACTAAAGTCTATTATAATGAGTTGTTTGGGTCTAAGGTGTCCATGTGAATCAAAAAATGGGTGGTCTTATGTATGTGTAATTTGTACCCAAGTTTTTTTAATAAGTAAATTTACATTATGACTTTTTCCATTCATAAATATATAAGTGAACCAAAGGTCTTGTCCATTACTTTGTTGGTTGGCTTGGCAAAGAAGTTTGGAATGCTAACGTAGCAAAACCATGGCTGTGTTATCCCAGGCAATGTACTAAAAAGCAAATGTTTGTAACATGACTTTATCACTGACAGAGGGCAAATAAATTAGATATGAAACCTGAATTACCCATTATACAAACTCCTAAAAGTTCTTTTCTTCCAAAATAAATTTTAACAAGGATTCTTGGTTGAATCTAGTTACTGAGAAGCAGTAATTCGGACATTATCTATGACTGACATTTCTCATTGGAAACTGTATCTGGACTTGATCCTGTGCCCAGCTGGGCAGAGAGGGAGGCTGCTCTCAAGATGTGACACAGGGGAAACAACCACAACAGGATGTGGCTTCTTTTAACAGGGCACAGAGCGAGCCACTTAGCCGTTTGCATTAAGCAGAGGTGGTTAGAGGTGCTACTTCTCTGGTCTACAAATTCTTTGGCTGAAATAACCTGAAAAAGGAATGTGGTAGTACCGGTTAATTACTGCCATAGGAATGTGTCTGGGACTTCACAGCAGTCTTGTACGGGGAGGGTACTGAATATACTCCATAAATGAGTGATGGGCGATGATGGAGCTGAAGCTTTGACTGGCTGTTGACTCATTTATTTTGGAGTGAGTTAGAAATGCCAAGCCTTTTATTTGCTTAACTACTGGCAAGTAACTACCGATAGCATCCCTTTATAACATGGACTCATAGAGTAGTTTGCGTTGGAGGGGACCTTAAATATCATCAAACTCCCACCCCCCTGCCATGGGCAGGGACACCTCCCACCAGAGCAGGGTGCCCAAAGCCCCATCCAGCCTGCCCTTGATGGGGCATCCACAGCTTCTCTGGGCAGCCTGGGCCAGGGCCTCACGACACTCTGAATGAAGAATGTCCTCACATCTAATCTAAATCTCCCGGCTTTTAGTTTAAAACCATTCCCATCACTACACCCTCCCTGACACAGAGTCCCTCCCCAGCTTTCCTGTAGCCCCCTTTAGGTACTGGCAGGCCACTATAAGGTCTCCCTGGGGCCTTCTCTGCTCCAGGCTGAACAACCCCAACTCCCTCAGCCTGCCTGCATAGGAGAGGTGATCCAGCCCCTTGATCATCCTCATGGCTCTCCTCTGGCCTCAATTTAATACATCCATGTCCTTGTGCTGGGGGCCCCAGAGCTGAACGCAGCACTCCAGATGGGGAGTCTCATGAGATATATATAACCTATTAATGTCTACATAAAAGTTGTTATTATAAACCTTTCACATATATAAAATTCCAAGTACTTCTGTAGTTTAACAGCCAGGAAAGCATTCAAACCATCTATTTTCACAGATGTTTTAACAGCTAGCCACATGCATGTTCTATTTATTGTTGTGAATGAACGAAATTTGGAGCAACTTCAGTTTTCATACAGATTTATATTTATTCTCATTTGTGGCCTTCGTGCATCAACATGTAAACATCTTTCCCAACCCCACAATTAACAGCCCCCCACTAAAACTTGTACAGCACAATTTGTATGGTTTCCTACAATAAAACACTTTAATTTTTATTTTATATTTTTAGAAAAAAAAAGTAGAACTTCCCCCAAAAAAAGTTCCTTAAAAAAATAATTTTTGGTAGCCTGTGCTGGAAGCAGATAACTTTGAAGTAAATTTAGGCACAGTCTGGTAAGTAGCTGCCAGAACGAGTGGAAGGAGTTCTCTCACTTGTCTCGCATGAGTACCATTTCTGTCAGTTGAATGAGGGCTTCTCTTTCAGGGGATGGTCGTAGCTTGCTGATCTCTCTTGTAGCTTCATGGCAGTAGCGCTGGGCGAGGTAGGTCGTTTGCTGCACACCATCACTCTTATGTAGGAAGACAGTTAAACATAACGGGTAACTGATCGGCCCCCTTTTGCCTCTTCCAGGTACAGTGGGCAGTTTTAAAGTCACTAAGTACCCTGAACTCCTACCAAGGTTCTGAAGGGGAAGAGGATTCATTCTGTATCTGCTGAATCCTACGTCTCCCTCCCCCCAAAGCTTTGGGATACTAAAACTCATCCATACTAAACTTAATTGTATTTATAAAACAACAGTGGTATTACTAAGATATGATTCAGTAGGACAGGAAACTAATTGATCAACCCCTCTCCATCTTACCCAAAATAGAGGCATACCCCAAAATAATCACAAACATGCCATGCTGACTAAATACATACTAATACTGCATAGGTAATTATTCACTCTTTTCACATCAGTCAATTAAAACTGGAGTGTGTGCTTCAGTCGCAAAAATTAGTTGCTGCTTTCATCAGTTGTTGGATGCAGGAACTCTTCAACTGAAGGAACTGAGTTTATGCATGAGCTTTTTGTTTTTATTATGAAGATTTTATGCTATTTGAGGGGGAAAAAAACTATTAAATCCAGTAACCAGTAACTTAAAAACACTGCCAGTAAGGCAGTTGCAGAGTACTAACTTGGTATTGCACATAGCACGCTCCTTCATGTATATTTGAAAAATGCAACCCTGCCACATTACTTCAGAGGCAATGAATTTCATACTGACTTCAGTGGGAACAGCACTTTGGGAATGAAGTAGTTGGTACCAGTCCTACCTGCAACACGTATTTCCGAGCACGCTCAACATCTCCTGGTTTACTGAATCGTCTCATTATCATTGCATTCATTTCTGGAAACTAAGCACACAAAGAGAGCTTTTTTGTACTGCTTATGAGTTGTTCTCCACGTGGCTACTGGCTATGCTAAGGTGAAAAAGAAACAAGTAGAGCCTCCTTTCCCTGCCGTTGTTGTTACTACAGATACCAGTAAACACAGATATATCACAGTACACTCATCAACAATGATCTGCTTTCCCTGCACACACACCTCTGGGCCTGAAACCACAGATCTACAAACTTCTTGTTGGGGAACAAACATGCAACATCCCTCTTTGTTGTGACATTTCTCTATTAGTTAGAGGTACTCATCTTGGAAGATACGTTTAAAAGTTTACTGGTGACTCATACCTGGCTTTCTTTAGATTCTAGCTTTCTTCCCATGTAATGACAAGTTAATTGCACTGTTCATATTATTCATATTTACAATGATACAGGAGGTACATGCTTTCATGTTTTACATTTAAGCTCCAAAGAATATAAAAATACCCAAACCTGTAATGAAAAGCTATTTTTAACAGCTGTACAGATTTAAAGGGTAGTACATAAGCATTTGATAGCAATGCTAATAATAAAAATAAACCCTCATTCTTCAGCTGTACTAGTTGAAGAGTAACTTTAGAATTAGCATACAGTAGTATAATTCTTAAAAAATGATCAGGATTTTTTTTTTTTTACAATGTGAATGAGCTTAAAATACTCAATGAAGAGGTCTTATGTCAAGCTAAACAATTTTGTTTAAAGGTCATTCAATAATTCAATGCAAAAAATGGGTTTCAGAGGAAGGGTAGAGGACAAAAAGAAAAGAAGGCTATCACTTAAGGTCCAAACAACGTTAAAAACTGAAGTGTGGTTGTCAGGAAGAAAACATGGGGATTAGCAGATAAATTAAGGGGTATGTAGGATAGCAGTAATATTAATTTTGAGAGAAAAGACAGCCTGTAACTAACAATTACATTTTGGACTATCTTCAAGTCCTTGGCTCAGGACTTTTTATTCTCAGATAAAAATAGATGAAACATCTTTTAGTAGCAATACAGATAAGCATTTGTTGAAGCTCCAGATTTTTTTTTTTTAGCACTTATACTTTGTTTATATATCATTTAAGTCTGCAGTGCTGTTCTTCCAGTTCCTTGAAAATGGCAGGAAATGTTCAGCTAAGAATCCTTACGTTTAATGAGAAAATCTTTGCAGGATGATCAAGTTACCTTTCAATGAAGGCCTGAATGGGAAGCTTCCATTTCCCTCTATCAAATACAAATGATTAAAAACACTTAAAAGTGACCTATGAAGTTCAAGATTTTAAAATAAAACTAATGGATTTTTTTGTTGCATTTCCATATTGTTACTTATCTTATCAAACTAACTAAATGGTAGGGGGTGGTTGCAAGTCGGAGACAACCAACCAAACCGAATGCATGAATAAAAGAATAGTTCTAATTAAAAATTTGAAATATTCAACATTCACAAGACAATTAGTGTCACCCGTTCTCTGCCAAACGGTGTTCAGTCTTTTTGCTATGTCCCCCTTTCTCCCTTCACGTATCTTGAAAAGCAACCACACACAACTGCATCCTCTTTCAGTACCTGTCTCTCGCTGTTCCTGTAGACAACCCCAGCCGTTGACGACTAACAAGGCCCTGCTGCTTATCAACAAATTCTGAAATAATGATTCAACAACAAGTTCATGAATCCCCCAGACTAGCCTGTGGGCTTAACGGTAAGAGTGACTGTGGAGGAAGGTGCTTGTCAATCTGAAAAAACATGCATGTACACTCTAAATCCAACTGATCCTGAACACACATATTTTTCACATGTGCCCAGGCCATGTTCATCGCCCATGCTTAAGGCTTGGTGTGTTCAAGCTAGATCTCTGTGCGGCTGTGAGGAGCAGTGTATGGCTTGTGGTCTGGGAGGGATGTGTCCCTTTTGACTTACCTGCCGACAAGCAAACAAGACAGGGCCTGTGGCTAATCCAAGCTTCAGATCCGCCGCTGCTGGTTTGCCTAGATGGTCAGCACATGATGTAAAATCCAGCACATCGTCTATTAGCTGGAAGAAGATAAACATACAGATTAATATAAGGCAGTTTGTTTGTTTGTGAAGAAAACTAAACACAGAATAATCCTTGTTAAGAGATTTATAGAAATAATAAAGACAGCTCACTTTGACTTCTAAGGCAGTTGGGAAAAGTTTAGATTCCTTTTACTTCAACAAAAGCATTACCTGAAAAGCGATGCCAACATTTTTTCCATACTGGTATGCAATCTCGTGAACTTTGGGATCAGGACAGCCTAGAATTGAAACCTGGAAAGAAAAATAAAACAGAGAGCTTTAGTTAGCATCCCCTTCTAGTCTCTGACCAGAAGTGCAACACTGCAGGCACAGGCTGCAGGAATCTGGGAAAGGATTAAAGCTGAGTCAGGCACACATTCTCGCTTATCTCTTGGATACACACAAATAGCGAAGCTCGTTGGAAAAAACAAGGCTGAACAGCAGCGCAGTGTGAGAGGTATGTACAACTCTGGAAAGATATTAGCTTTATTAAATATTAATCAGATGGAAATTATAATGAAAGGATGAAGAGGGAAGGAATACAAATGCATTGCACATGCAGGTTAGTAGTCACATACAGTCCGGAGACAAGAGAAATTAAATTTATTACGTTTCTACATCAGCCAGGGGATAATTAGAGGTCAGATAACAGATAAATGGACATCACATGCCTCATAAAAGATCCACAAAATTGGAAGTGATGCACCCAATACAGGAGGGAATTGAGATAAGGGGAATTATGTTTAAGGTGATGTTAACTGTCTAAAGCTGAATTGCTCAGGAAGACAACTGATTAATTTTCAGACAGAGGTATCAAGGGATAATTAGTGGCAAAGAAAAATAAAGACAGTGAATGAAAAAAGCACACCAAGCTAGACCCAAGTGTCACTAAACTAAACATTTTACGCACTGATACAGGAATCGACTACTCGAGAGACTGATTTTGTTGAATAAACTCCACAAAACTAAAATAAAGGATGCTGAGTAAGATCACAGAATTAGTATCTTGCCCTAAAGTAAGGGCACTTACACTTTTGCACTTACATATTGATTATACACTTTGCAAAAGGAGGTTGGTTACATTTAAAGGCTCAGTTTTATTTCAGCCTTCAATAAAGCAATCAGGAATAGGGGACAAAAATCCATCCAAGTCTACTGTGAGTAGCGGAAGGAGTGAAGGTACATTTTACTTAATGTCAGACTAAAAATACATGCTAGGAGAGCCATGCAACATAAAAGTAAGTACATAAAAAAACATCTTTAAAAAGAGTATGTAAGGTAGGATCACTAAAGTACAAAAAGCAAATAAAGCAAACAAACTGAAAGAAAGTCCAAGAGTAGCTTTGAAGGCGAGTATAAAGATGTAAATACAAACAAGGTGAGATTCCGAAGGCTATACCCTAACGTGATGCAGTTTGCATTAAGACTAGAGGTTATTTCATGCATCAGTGCATTTTGTAACTAATCACCAGAAAGCTTCCTACCATCACCTTTATCGATGGGTAACAGTTAAAACGCAGGAGACCGGATCCCTTCGTCATTAACACCTTGCATTTCCCAATTTTAAGAGGGGAGCAGAGCAGGGAAACGCTGCTACTTATGTATATTCACATGAAATTCTGAAGTTCACTGTTTTAACGGCCTTCAAATATAAGGTGTTTAAATAGAAGTTACTAATGACTGTCCAATTTGAATGTCTTCCCTCGTATCCTCCTTTTGAGGCTTGTCTCTTAAATAGCAGTATTTGCCCCAAGGAGCTAACAGCATCTGCTGCTGTACAATGCCAGCATACTTCTGGTTCCTTCTGTAGTGTCAGTAGAGATTGGCAAGGCAGGGTGACTGCCCCTACCCTGCTCCAGTAAAACCTTTACCTGTCACTGTGTTTAATGGGAAGAATTAAAATGTGGAATTCAGTAGAACAGTTTTTAAATGACAAAATTGTGGTTGATGGCAAAAGGTCAGAGCGAGGACAACTTAGTAGATGGAGAGAGGAAATGCTGTGTAAAGAGAAGAGCTTTCTCATTTAACCTGAAAGGTCAGAGCTGAGCTATCCCCGTAGGGAGACGGTTTTTCCGGGGACACTGTCATTACCTATCTGATTACAGTATATGAACATCTAAAAAAGATAGGATGAGTTATAGAAAACCTCCACGTGAGCAAAATTTATCGTAAAAATGAATTCTTGAATCTTTGCAAGAGAAGATCATAACTCCTTTTCAAGTTATGAACGTTTCTGAGGACCAAAAAAATAAAAGGAATCCAGCAGATTTATACACCTATCACTCCTCAAGCGAGCACCTCTCCTACCACGACCACATCACAAACCTACAACGTGACTGGGTCCTGCCTACCAAGGAGATCCTTCAGGAACCAGTTTCTGAAATCGCTCTTGTGGATTATTGCCCCCACATGGACACTCAGTGGGATGCAGGCAGGCTTGTCCCAGTCAGCCTGCCACTCCGTGGCGATGGAATGTAAACTGAAGCCATGCTGCGATAATAGCATGCATTTACAAATAAAGGGTAACAAGATAAATAAATTGTATGTGTTTAAATGATAAAGCTCACCCTCTGAGAACATCCTATAGGTCCCAAGGTATGACTGGTTGATTACAAATTTAATCTTGCAAGAAACCAGATATGTCTCTATGATGAAAAAACCCTAATAACCAAGTGGAACGAATTCTTTAGAAAGGTTCTTTAAATTCAATAAAGCAAGTCAATCTGCTTAGTATTATTTCAAACATGCTTTTTAAAACTAAAAAAATATATATAATAATTGTTTCTGATCTTTTATGTTGCACAGGAACCTATAAACTAATCATGCTTCTGTACTGATTTTTCACATCCATAAAATATCCTCCATCAGCTCTGGATACATCCTGCTCTCTTAGCATGGGAGAATACAGCAGCTGGGGTTTAAAACACTTGCACATCTATACCACTGACTTGTAGGCTCAGTAGAACAACCCACTGATGGGCAGAGATACGCTTGTATACATGGTACAAGAGATGCTTGCTCTCAAACTCCCTCTCCAAAGGCTGCTGGCTATCTTGGAAGGCTCTGAAATCTTCCCCTTTGCCTGCTCTCCAGCCTCTCTGCTCCACGCCCATCTCCAGAAGCAGTCCGGATCCTGCCATCTCAGCTGTGGCTCATCCTGCACTGGTTCCAGGTAGCACTGTCCTCTTTCCAGGGGAATAGAATAGTTTGGATTGAAAAAGACCTCTGAAGGTTATTTGGTCAGGTCATCTGCTCAAAGCTTACTACGCAGAACAGGCTGCTCATGGCTGTGTCCAGCTGAGTTCTGAACATCTGCGAGGATGGAGACCCCACGCTCTGTATGGGCAACATGCTTCAGTGTATGACCAACCTCAATGGAGAAATTTTTCTTAATAGTAAATTCTTTCATGTAACAACTAGTCCTTTCACTGTGCATCTCCATCTTCTCCTACGCCTTCTCATTACGTAGCTGGAGACAGCAGGAGGATGCCCCCTGAGCTTTCTCTACTTGACTAAAGCCAGCTCGTGGAACATTTTGTGCTCCAGCCACCTACCAACATGGCTGGCCCTTCACTGAACTCACTCAACAAAATAAACGCCTGCCTTGTATGAGGGAACCAGCCTTGGGTACAGGACTGCCAGGGAGGTCTCACGTGCTGGACAGAGGAAAACCCACAGCCCTTGAAGCATGGGCTATGCTGCTAGTGATGCCGCCCCGTACGTGCTTAGCCCTCACCACTACCTTATCCTCCAGCCTCCTCAAACCCTTTTTTGTAACTACTCTTGGGAGGAGAGTTATAAAGCCTCCCTGAGAGAGGAGGATATCTACCCAGCAGCAGCCTGCTCACACAGCAGACAACCCTCTTGTCCAGAGTTCGCATTTTCATACATTTTACCTATTCTCCAGTAATTCATATTTTATTTAATTCGGATTTTGTTGTAACATGCTAGGCAGGTACTTGCTTAAGAAGAACTGTACTTTTACAGAAGTGAAGGTTACCTGCCTGAGTATCTGTAATCCATTTATGGGAATCTTTTCCATAGTAAACAGATTATGAAGAAGAAACACTGCCAGAGGAACTACTGTATTATGTAAGAAGCAAGGAAAGCTATTGCCTGACCCTCTGATGCCACTGACACTCTTAGGCTACATCTGTAGCCTTCACTGTAGTCTGGATGCCTAGTTTGAGGGTGGGGCAGAGATCAATTTTGTTGGTGTGTTCCTGCTTCTAATATTTCAGATGCCACAGCAGTTCCATACCCTGGCATATTTTTTTTTTCAGATGGAGCTCTGTGCATACATGAAACCATGAACTCGTTAAGCTCACAGGTAGATCCAGAGCCACAGGCGCTTCTTTTTCTTCAGTCCCTAAGGCAGACCTTCCGTATCCAGCCTTGCCTCACTCACAGAGGCTGCGTGCTCTCTCCCTATCAGGGAAATCAAGAATCTCTAATGTGACTTTACAAAGATCTCAAAACAAGCAAGATTAATCCCTCTTCTGAGAGTGTGTTATGCAAAATATAAATAGCTTCACTGGGGTTAGGAATTCACTTTACAGTAAGATTAAAAAAAAGACAGAAAGAGAACCTGCTAAGCTTATTTTGCTATCTCCAGCTTGACTGATGACAGATGGAAATTCCACTTCAGCTTTATTGTTTCTTAAGTCTTGAACCAAAGTCTCCTGCAATGGTTCTCTGAAAAGGGCCTTTCATAAATAAATAACTAAGGCTTCAGTGACCCCCTGGGCCATCTGCCACCATCTACTTTTGCAATGTTACTTGCACTGCAACTTTGGTGACATTCCTCCATTTAAAACTATTCTAGAAATAAACTGTGGTCTGGGATGACTAATATCTTCAAGAGATTTTTTGTCCATTAAAGAAAAATAATTACTACCTTAAGGGACTTTTGATTCAAATGCAGTCATGCTTTGGAGATGCAGAGAATATCGAATGCAGTGAATATACATACTAGTGTTGATAGACTAGCTATTGTCTTGTTCAGACATTTTATGAGGAATACTCTACTCCCCCTTCTCAGCGTAGGGTTCTAAGATGCCTCCTGATCTAGTTTCACATCTTTATTTCGGTGAACACTTGTATCTCATTTAGGCACTGAAAACAATGTCTTCTCCAGTCATTAACAGGAACTGAACTGCACCTAATGGCACACTGGCCTGGTTATAGCTGACGTTCTGAAAAACCAATAATCTCTCTCCTTAGCTTTGTTCCTGAAAATCTGATGTGAATACTCTTCATTCCCCCACTGAATTTCCCTTCAGGCAAGAGCTGATGATCCTACTGATCACCTTCACTACTGAAAACAGAATTCCCTTCTGATTTCATCCTTCTCCTCAAGCAGTCAAAAACATCTAAGTGGGGGAAAAGGGAAAACAAATCAAAAACCCAAACCACAAAAACAAACGTTTCACTGATAAAAGTATCAGTAGAGTTCTGCAGCCCATGAAACTGAAGGAGATATGTTGATACATGAGGAGACACATCGTTGATACTGTGGGCTGTAAGCACAGTTTTGTCTTAAAGACGGCCCTCTCCTTTGCTTTAATATCTAACACCAGTTCTACTGCATATGAAATTCCAGTAATTCAGCACTGGAATAACTCAGGACAACTACTTGAAGAACAGCAGCCAAACACACATCCTTCCCATTCACTAGCATCACAGCTACAATGCGGAGGTAATTGCTTAAATCCTTAACTCTTCTGTGAGTTATGAAAAGGAAAAAAATGAAAACAAAAACAAACTTACTACTCCTTACTACTCCAATTGCCCTCTAATACAAAAGAAGAATTGCAAAGGGAAACTCTTGCCTGGGCCATACTGCCATTAATATGAGAAATCTAGAATATTTAAGTTCTCTCTTCCAGCTGGAAGAATGTATATAATGAAAGATAGAGATATTACATTTATAAGGTCGCATCCTGACAGTTTGTCTTTCACTCTGCATGTGTCCTCTTGATATAAGCAACTCACAGTTGTTGTCTATTGTTTAAAAACTACCAGTTCTCTGAGAACAAAGGCTGAAGATGGGCACTAGCACATGTTTTTAATCTTATTCCCTTAGAATTCCCTCTCGCTATGGCATTCACCACCTATAACTCCTTCGGTAAGAGGGAAAAGAAGAATTAAATATTACAACTTCGGGGATAAAACTGTTGTCCACCTTCTCCATTTTCTGCACTATGACTAAACAAGGTTTTTGACTAAGGACATTGTCTTGAATGAGATCTTTCTGTAACGAACTAACAGAACTGAATGACAGGTAGGGTTAGATATAGCAAGATCTTAAAAAAAAGAACAGACAAATCAAGAAGTACATACTTCTGCTGTTTGAGAATGTAATGCAGAGTATATGCAAGCAGTCATTTCCTCCTACTGTTATCATTAAGGTCTCATTCTACACCAGTGAGTGGGACCAGATGTCAAAAGATGTTTTAAAATCAAATTATAGGCTTGAGAATTCTCAACTGACATTAAAAACCACTGTCTCAAACTTGCAGAATTTCATGAAATTGAGGTTGCCGCTGTGAACCTTGTTCAGCAAGCGAGGAGAAACAATAAATCTCTGTATGAATATAAAACAGGAAAAAATGAAAACCAGTATTGGAGGCTACACAGCTGAATTGAGATAAAATTCACAATCTCAAACCCATTCTGGCAGAACACCATTTAAAGGGTTTACTTTGGAGGGTCTCCAGAGAAAGCAGAAATAATGAGGAGTTTAGCTGTGAAGCTTACAGTATGGTATGTTAACGTTAGAAGAGACAGACGTACATACTGCTTTACAACTGTTTGCTATAAGACTCGCAGTCTTCTTAAAAGTCTTCTCGAGGTAGTGAGCAAATCTCTCGTTCTCATTTTCCTTGGAACCCAGCTGGAGGAATTCACCTAAAAATTTGCACAGATAGGAGTTTTTTTATTTGTGGGTCTACTGCTTAGGCAAACAAGTCTGAAGATAAAAATAGAAAAAGACCTTACCACGCACCAGATCTTCAATCACCTGAGTTAGAACAGAGATGATAGTAGTGTTTCCAATTCGTGCTAAAGCTAGGGAAGCAGCTGACAGGATGAAATCACCAGCTAGAACAGCCTAAGAACAAAAATAGAAAAATATATGTTTAAGTCTTTTCCTGTAAGTGTTAGTAAAGACAATACCATTTCCTTTATTTGGCAGGTCTACTCACATCACATAATTTTCCTACATAAAGTATAAATTCCTCACTGTAATAGAGAGAAAACAGAAGATGGTTGAATATTAAAATTGGAACCATTTCTGAATCCCTATCTTATAGTGCCATTTAGACTTTTCCATTATAAGCAGTGTCCTCCCTCTATGCAATATCGGAATCTGTTTGCCTGTGAACTTTAAAACATTGCCTCTCTATTTGACTGTTCTGCTGTGACTGTAATGTCACATCACCTCTAAATTGCCTCGGTAAGTTCTGATGTACCAGCAATTTACTCGTTTCCTTGCATTTGCTCATTAAGTCTTTCCTAATAATACTCTGTAAAGAAATGCCTCTCAAAAAATCCTCATGCTGAATTAAAACCTTTTTGCATTTATTACTGAAACAGGCTATCCCACTGCGTTCTGCATAAGGTACAAGTGCAAAGTATTCCAGCAGCACCACATGGGGAAGCTGAAAGCATTAAAAAATCACTCTGCAGTCATACCTGCTCTAATGCTTCCAAAGTTCAGTAAGACGACATCCATTTGTTTTACCTACAATCCACAGGCACTGCTTCACACTTTTTCTGGAACATCCCAAGACTATGCCTAAGCATAGCAAAACTGTACCCCAGCAGAGTAGCATGACAACCCCCACTACGTATTTCTGCTTTTCCAGAACTCAAAGGCAAGCCTTGCACGTGACGACAAACTCACCTTCCTCTCTCCCCAGATTTGATTGACTGTCATTTTGCCTCTGCGAGAATTTGCATCATCGATAACATCATCATGTACTAGGCTAGCTGTGTGGATCATCTCTGCAATTATGGCCACAGAGCGTTGGCTTGCTTGCACCTCCCTAAAATAATAATAATAAAAAAAACAATAAGTGTCATTTAATTAAATACATTTTATGTGCTGCAGTACACTAGAAGAAATCTCTGTGAAAACCAAACAATGTTTCGCTGAAAACAGCTGTTGCAGCTTTTCCATGGTCTGAACCCCATCTTTCAAACCTGAAATTAGCAAGACGAGAGAAAAGTAAGATCATGTTAGTACAGTGAGCACCATGGGACATTTCCATCCTTATTAGGCCTATTTCTGCCTTGCTGCATTATTAGCACTGTGAAACTCCTAAGTTACTGACTCTAATCCCTCTAAATCCAGACTGCAATAAATAGCACAGCATTAAGGATGCTTCATTCCAAGCAGAGAGAAATCCAGAAAAGGGCACAGAAAAGAACGACAAGCAGTTTTGTAGAGGAGTTTCAATTTTTCCTCATCTCTGTGCTGCTCTACCTATAAGATGCAGCATCACAAACTCCCCAAACCTTGCTAACACAACTAACCAGCAAGCTGGAGAGAACAGCAAAGAAAACCTGTATTCAACATTTGAAAACATAACTCATGGATCTTATCCTTTATCTGATTATCTTAAGACTTCAGAGGTTCCTCAAAAGCCCAAGGAATTAGCTAGAATTACCCTGCAATCACTTTAGGACTGTAAACACTAACTACCTAACACTTAATGAAATTCAGCCTTTGGGAAGATCTAACACTAATGATTTACCCCTCACTACTTCACATCTACTGTATTTTTTAAACTAGACAAAAAAAAAGGTAAGGGAAGAACATAAAACCTGTTATCTAGGGATCCAGGCTGGCAAAATGAACACGAAAAAAGCTGTCCTGGCTCAGGAAAAAAAAAAAAAAAAATCTACCTTAGTATTCAATTGCAACTGCCTCATTCTAGTATCTATCTTTTTCTGTTTTCATCAAGAGTTGCATGCAGGATCCCAGAAATGTCTATAGCAGCCAGCCCTGCCTTATAGCTGTCACCAACCCACATTGATGAGGAAAAAAAAAATGAAAAAAAAAAATACTTTTGACATATGGATACCTTACTTCTGGTGTACAGGTAACACAGCAAATCATGCTATTTTCCATCAGAGAGGAAAACAACTGAGAAAAAAGAACTCAGAGAAAGCAGAAGATAATCATTTCAGCTCAGCTGAATGAAATTTAAAATCTTGCATTGCCTGGTCTATTAAAATCTAGTGATTAATCACAAAATGAAAGAACATCTTGCAGTCTGCTGACATAACACAGTGTTCTGACACCTACCTCTATGCAGAAGTATGCATTGCTGTCAGTGGGAGTTCTACATCCTGAACAATAGCAGGATGTGTGGCTCACAGGCTGTGAAAATGCGGCTTTTGAAAAACACAAGAATAAGAGCTGGAAACCTTCATGGCTGTTTGAAGGTAGGTTTTACTGTGGACTAGTACTTTAGTCAAATGCTAGTTCAGTGTAAGTAGTTTTCAAAAAAAACCAACCTGATGTTACTAAGCAGGAGAACTTACCTTCAAACAACTGTAAAGGTCTCCAGCCTCTTTCATGCACTGGCCTCCTTTTGGGGACTCCCTTTTTCATTAATTATGTCAGCAGACTGGACTTCCTGCTGGGAAGTAGCAGTAAATGGCAACGCTCACAGACACACCAAAATTCTTCAGTAGTATGAAGGCAGCACAAGGACAGACTTCTCAAAAGCAGGTTTTGAAAAGTTCTGTTTTACAGTGCAGTTCATCTGTGACAATGACCAAAAATGGCATAGGAGAGCTCATGGTTAATGTGTCTGGCTGCTGGGATGTTTCATCAAACGGGATAATTTAACCTGAACATTTTTTAAAAAATTACTGTTTCTGGAAAGTCTCCAGCAAAGTTCTTCCCATCTTTGGCAAGAAAGTTTGCAAGAGTTTTCTACAAACATCTTGTCAGAAAAATTCTGAATCAGAGCATGCCTGTTTTAGGCAAAACACACAAGAAACAGGATCCTTTTCATTCCCTGCCATTTTTCATTCTGCTTCGCCTGAAAAACAAGAGCAAAAAGTAGCAGTAGTAACTCAAGTCAATAGATAACTGGATCACCACAAGTTCATTAAGGGAAATTATGCCATTTTTAGGTCATTCTCAGAGTAAAGGCACCCCAAGTCAATATATATTTATAACAATATTCTGTGTAAGTGTCACTGTCTTTTTTTTTTTTTTTTTTTTAAAAAAAAAAGAGTATACTGCATGTTTACGTCCTTGGAAACATTAGATTTTTCATTAGGACCCCCTGCTTGACTGAATAATAAGCTTTTATAGTGTATCCTGGGGTCTTTTCTGTAAAAAAAAACTTGTTTCAAATGCACTGAACAAGACCAAGGCTGATCTTACAGGTGAACCAACCAACCCACCCAACCTTCTCCCTCCAAAAGAACACAAAACAATATTTACAGACACAACCAGGAGCTTTGCAACGAGCTTGCCAGTAAGTACATGTTGTCAGTTAAAAGACAGGAAACCTGCAAAACAACTTGCAAAATTTCTGTGGCATGACCACACTCCTCAAAGTGCATTCTTGGTGTTAAGTCCACGTGGCTGAAAGGAACGAACAGTTCAGAAACATGGTCTGAGACACAGAAGGGCACTGCAAACTAAGGGAAGCGTACAGAAGTGATGTATTAACCAGGAGCAAATTACAGAACAGCTGAAATACACTGTACAGTACAGGCATCTGCCAACTGTGGTTTGGAGGAGGGAAATAAAAGAGGGCTAAGGTTGCTGGCAGGTCGTCATAGATTAGGAAATAATATTCTCTCTAGTCTAGCTAGGTCATTATATTTAAGTATTTATCTCACCATTCTGATGACTTACTTCCCTTCTGGAGGTCTTATTTCCCTGGAGGTCTTTAAAAGACGTTTAGATGTAGAGCTTAGGGATATGGTTTAGTGGAGGACTTGTTAGCATTAGGTCAGAGGTTGGACTCTGTGATCTTGGAGGTCTCTTCCAACCTAGACTATTCTGTGATTCTTTCCCCCCTAAATCTTTTGTGCTCACTATTTTCTCTATTGAGATGTCTCTGTACTTCTTTGACCTTCTCTTTGTTTGTCTCCTTTTGGTTGCAGAAATAGACATAAAAACTCCTATTTACAAACACCTCTAGAGAATACACCAGAAACAAAAATAGAGATCCAGTCAGGCTAATTCTGTGAAATTCTGCACACAGGCGTTGTGCGAAGAAATGGCAGAGGATGTGTGAAATTGAGGGTTTGCACGATCTCTTTACAACAATTTTCACTCTCACACAAAGATAAATTGCTAAATTGTTAAACAAAACACATTGCACAAGGGGCATAAGGACTCAGGCAGGGATGGACTTTTGGCTCTTGGATCTTCAAGGGGGAAAAAAAAAAAGTCATGCAAGCACTGAACAATTTGAATGCTTTGGACACTTTTTGATAGTATTTTGGATTCTTTGTGGCCTTATGCAACTGTCATTCTCCTTATAATGAATACAACTAAGTGACCTTACTCTACAAAGACAGCTGACCTGCTAGGGACATTCTAAGTGGCTACCTTTATCAAATCTAAACACAAGAGATCAAGCCACCCGATCTGGAAGCAGTGCTACCTGGGTATCCCCCTCCGTTCTCTTAAGAAGTCTCAGTGATTCTTATCTTCCCAAGGGGATCTGGGAAAAGTCTGCAGCCTGCCTCAAAGGATCAGGATCTATACCCTTACAAAGTTATGTTCCATTATTTTAACAACCAAACAAGGTAGAATATTACCTTTCCTGCTAGCATTGCAAAAAATGAAAACAAAATAAAAACAGAATGAAACAAAAACACACACAGAAACAGACAGAAGAACATGCAAAAGCATGCTGGACCCAGCAAATTCTATGACAGTTGAGAAGGGCGGTATGATGAGGCAGAAATTCAACAGCAGTAACACAGGCCTCAGAGGCAGAATTAAAAAAAATAAAAATGAAAGGGATGAACAGCACAGGAAATTGCTAACCCCACAAGTCTACAGATGTTCTGGCCAGCATATTTGATTACATGTGTGGGAACCAAAGTAAAACAAGTCTAAGAGAAGAATCAATATAAACGGAGCAAAAGAATGATAAAATGCTTTAAGGGAAGCGACAAGTTCAAAGAGGAGAAACATCTCAAAAAAATACCCCACAATAACAATAAAAACAATTGAGAGAGGCAGAATGGGAAGGGTTGTTTTCTTCCCCCCTCAGGTCTACAGCAGAGTAGTAGAGTGACAAATATGCAGTGTTTTCTTCTCTACATGTACATTTTCCCTCACGAAAAGAACAGTGTCACCTGGAAACAACAATTCTGTAAGAAGCAACAATAACGAGACTACTATCAGTGTGAACTGGAAGTATACATGTATATAAAGCAGGCGTTAACACACAGCCTGCTTCAAGAAACTTGAAAGCAAAGAGGAAAAAAATACATATGAAACTTCATCAATACTCAGTAAGAAGTTACGCAAAATATGACACTATATTCTTTGGCATGGTCTACCCAATCCTAAAAAGGCACTGGTCATCACGCATGAACCAAAAGCAGTACATTAAAGGCTTGCATAAACATACATGAATTTCATTAACTATTACTTTGAGAAAAGCGTCATGAAGCAACAAGGAAGGTAAATACCCTGGGATTTCATTATCTTCTTTTGTTAAAAGATCTCTGTTCTCCCTACTCAGAACTTCATTCTAAAAAAACCCGTGTCAGATGATGACTCAGTCTGTCCTTGTACAAGGAACATTCAAATTAATGAGGAGACTTTCAAACATCAAGCATAGTTTGGAGGTGCTGACAAAAACTGCAACAGATGTACAAAAGCTGTCAAATGACATGGGTGTCTGTAAATTGGAGTGTTCGTGCTGAGGGTTGGCTGTTTGCCTTAGTTCTATGTAGCTCTCTAACTCCGAGATCACACTTCCTCACCAGCATGGGTCAGGTCTCAAAACTGGTCCTGTCGGTTTCAATTCAGCATAATGCATGGACAGTAATACAGCCATGAGTGTATACAGGTCAAAAAGCAGCAAACATGTTTTGAGCAAATAAAGGCAAATTCAGTTCTTTCTATGGCTACTTCTTCCCTTTGATTCACTGCTCACATCTGGTGTTCTATGATTCTTTACATCAATTCTGGACTTCTTGGTATTGCGTGCACAGTTACGTAATTTCGTTCATAAGCATCTCGTGCTACACATTAGAATGAGATAAAACCGTATTTTTCATTATTCTGACTAGAAGGAACTTCTAAAACCTCACTGTTCTGTTGCTAAAAGTCTCCTAAATTTCTACCCTGGAATTATATTTACTCTTATCAACATCACACATTGTCTTTGTGGTTCTTTTACCCTGATGGGCAGCTAAACTCCACCACAACCACTCTCTCACTCCCCCTCCCCAAAGAAAAAGGGGGAGAAAATACAAGGAGAAAATACTCCTCTCCACGGACTGCAGCTCCGGCCCGGGGCCTGCTCCTGCGGGGGCTCTCCATGGGCTGCAGCCTCCTCCAGGCCACATCCACCTGCTGCACCGGGGGCTCCTCCACGGGCTGCAGCGTGGAGATCTGCTCCGTGTGGGACCCATGGGCTGCAGGGGGACAGCCTGCTCCACCAGGGGCCTCTCCACAGGCCGCAGGGGAACTGCTGCTGCGTGCCTGGAACACCTCCTGCTGCACTGACCTTGGGGGCTGCAGGGCTGGTTCTGCACAGCAGATTTCTCCTTCCTTTTCTCCCAGAGGCCCAACCAGTGTCACTCCCTGGCTCGGCTCTGGCCAGCAGCAGGTCCCTTTTGGAGCCGGCTGTGACCTGACATGGGGCAGCTGCTGACCACCCCTGCAACCCCTGCTACTGAACCCTCGCCACATAAACCCAACGCAGTCTTAAATAGCTCCCTCTCTCTTCCATTCCCAATATGTTTGTGGATCACAAGCCATTCTCCCTGATTATCCTTGCAGTCCATTCTTGAAGCTAGCTATCTTTTTTTGAGCACTAGAATCATGGATACTGATGATTTCACAGAGCGCAATACAATGGTATTGGTACTTCCTTAGCTGAACCAGATATTCTATGATTGATGGATGATACACGCAAGGATCACTTTCAAGTTTTTCACAGAGAAGATGGCTGTAAACCTCATTTGGGTTATGCCATGCTGGGGCAGTCAGGAGCCGCCAAGCTCAAGCAAAAAATGTTGTTTTATTGCTCTACCTTTTATTCCACCACAGATGGCCAGTCATCAAGAATGATTTTGTCACTGGAAAGTGCCATCACCACACTCATCCCAAGATCACTCATAAAAATATTAAGCCAACCAGTGCTGTGACAAAGGACATCCCTGAGGACTTCCACAAATACTGTTCCTTTGGCTACCTCTAACACAATGACAAAGAGTGGTACTGTGCGGGTAACTGAATTAGGCTGGAGTGAAGTTCATTAGTTCTTGACAATGTTCTCCTAGAACAAGATGAACTGGCACACACAGGACAAGACACTGCCAACTAGGTCTTTCTTTCTCCCTAGAAATTATATTCACATAGAAAGGGAAAAAATAAGATGTTGCTGGCATGCAGGGCTTTGTGCCACATCAAGCCACAAAATATACACTGTGCCTTGAGGTGCAGAAATAAAGTTCAGCAAGGCACTAAGGAAAAAATGGTACACTGGCTGGGAAATCCCTTAAGACTGATACATTAACTCATAAAGAAGTCTAGAAAGACTTTTGGCAAGGGACCAAAAATTTCATATTTTAAGTTCTGTATAAGGGAAGACTGGAAACATAATTGGAATGTGGAGAGCACTCCAGCCAACATCTTTCTTCAAAACGCAAACGTAACTGATAGGAACATGTGGAAAGCAGCATTTGCAATCAGCCAGAGCAAGGGGTGATAGAGAATACAGGGGCAATACGATGTTCTGCTCTATTAATACTGCCTTCAGGAGACAAGTATCTTGAAGGACATGAGGACTACAGCACCTCTAAGCTTAGAATCTTACATGAAAGCATAGAAATTTGCTGCTAGAGGTGGGGGAAACCTCGGTTTGTCTCACAGCTCTGAATATAATTATACCACCTGCTTCATGGCTTTTCTGTGTAATTACAAAAACACTATGGAAGTCTCTTCTTGCAGCAAAGTTCTTACCTGTTCAAAGAACATAATTGCCACAGGAATTATTACAACTGAAAAATTGTTTTAGTTACGTTTATACAGTTCCCAGGATTATTACAAGTTCTAATAAAGCATTTATGTAAGAAGCTAGAGTTGGCTAAACCCCTTACAAATACCACAGTTTGGCAATATTATTTATTCATCACCAGTTCCAGCTGCAGCACAGCCAACAATTTTACACATTAAATTTACACATTTTACACTACTGATAACAAAACCAGTAGTTCTTTTTGCACTGCTAAGTACAAAAATGCAGCTTTGAAATGGATTTTAAATCTGGGTTTTACCAAAGATCTTTTTATTGTCACAAGGTTACTAGATATATTTGAGGGGAACACATGAATGACAAATTTCTAGCATGATACATGTCCATATACCTAAAAGCAACGGACTCACCTGGAATTACTATGGTGAATGTTGCAAGCTCTTGCCATTAGCACCACAATCATTGGTCGAAAGGCCTTTCCTTTCCCATCAAAGTAATATTCACACATTTCCCTAAGTTCTGCTGTAGATACAAGTAATTCCTATAAAAAGGAAAAGAATATATCAGAATAAAAGTGAGAAAGGCAATCTGTTAGTGTAAGCAGTATGCATGTGTAAGGTTATTGCCAGTGTTCATTCCATCTAATGAAGCTGAAGTTGTTTTTTAAATTATTTTTCATTGTAATCTGAAACACAATTGATGTATTCCAGCAGTGTACATCAGGATGAAACAAAAATTGTGTTCTGGTTCTACAGGATATGTAGAAATGCTCTTATTACCTTCACTTGGGATTCAGACAGCAATTTATAAGCATGAAGAATATTCCTTCAATAACTATCTTCCAAAGCAAGGGTTGCAATTATAGTCAAAATCATTAAAACATCCCAGGATAGGCACTAAAATCCCTTACCTTTTTAATATCTTCATAGAGATTCTTCAAGTCTTTTCTACCAAGTTGAAAAGGGTCTTGGTATTTTTCATCACTAACTGTCTTACTGCAGCTGCACATTTGGGATGTACTTGTATGATGAAACCTGGTGCATGTTTTTCAAAAGAGTAACATTGATAAAGCAAACTTTCCATGATTCCCCAGAGAAAAATGTTGCAAAGTGCACCCTCCTTCTCCTTTCCCCTCATACAAAATTTAGCCAAAAAATAAACACCACATCAAAATACTGATTTTAGCCAGCTAATGAGGAAAAAGAACTGCAAAGCTACATATTGATGAACATAGATTTTAAGGAGCTGGCAAAGCACAGCATTTAGAAAACACAAGAACCAAACCCCACACTCACTCTTGCACTTATCTGATTATAGAAGTCTTTTGGGAAAAAAAAAACAAAAAACAAAACTATGCTGCTTTCAATGTATTCCTTTTGAATATACCATTGTCAATATAGTATACTTTTTTAGATGCAGCCTTCGTCTTCCAGTAACACAATTTTTTTGTTTTCTTCCTTCTTCTGGGCCCTCCTAGAAAAATATTCCTGGCTTGGATTTGAGAATTCCCCTTTACACACCCAGCTATATTAGATGGCCCTATCTAAATTATAAATTAAAATCAATATTTCCAGGAAATACCACAATTCCATGAAAGGTCAGCAATAAAAGGTCAAAATTCTACCAACACAAATGAAGGTGCATTAGGCTTAGGCCTAATGAATTAACTTATTTATTTTTACATATTTCCTGGAGTTGAAGTTTATACCACTTAATATGTCTCCTTTTTCAAAATGAGCTTTATGGGTTCCCCTGGAGTGCTCTTGCTTTGCCCGCTGCTCTCCGGAATGGAGGACTTAGATTCCAGCTCCATACTGTAACAGTGGCCTACACTGAATTATCCAATGACATACTATAGCAAATAACTTTATTTTCAGTCTAAGCTTACAGCTCACATCTGTTACTACACACTTCACCCATTAACTGCATCTTTACCCATCACACAACAGGAATCTCGAACTTACCGCCAAAATATATTACACAGTTTTGGAAATGACAATACCGAGCTTCTTTGAGGAAAGTGACACATCTGCACAAAGAAAAATGAGGGTTAATTTAAAATACAGAATTTTAAACTGATGAAAAACTTGATTACAAAACTATGAGTCTTCATCAACATTGCTCCACGTCTCCCTTTTAACAACTCGGCAGCAAAGGCATTCTCACAATCTCCTGTATCACGTGAGGCATAACTGCCAATGTGTACGTTAACTTCTGACTTAAACCGACTCTTCTGTTCTGGCACGGTGAACTTCCACCCCTTTCAGGAACAGCCAGGAAAGCATATCAGTTCACTTCCAAGGAACAGCTCTAATGAAATATTGCTTTTGCACTCACGGAAGGTGGTTTCCAAACATCCCGTCTTGCAGATAAATCCAGATAGCACCAGTCACAGAGCAAAGGGCAAGAGTTTCTGTAAACTACTACACTAACGGAAGATCATATCCTTTTTTCTTCCCCTGCAGCAATTATAATTTGGCTCACTTCTTATTATAATTTACACCTGCATATCTTCCTCCCTGCTAGATGTCAATAACTTAACCTCCAAAGCCAGCAGTCTCTCCAAAGACCTTTCCCTGGAGGTGGAGACCAGGACTCTGGTAGAAGGCTTGGTCCCAGGTACACGATTCCAGCAGGGACAAGGCGAGAAAAGAAACACTTCTGTTTTTTTTTTTTTTTATGCTCATAGCAACGCTGCCAAGACTTGCCCAGCCCTGCTGCTTTGTGTGCACACTGACTCAGGGGCCCCGTAAGGCTGACCCACCCTGATCCTTGCAGTCACATTCACTGAACTGCCTCTCCCAAAGCCCGCACAGAGAGAGACACGTGGGAAGACCTGGAGGTGGAGAAGGGTGCCCTCAGCGTGCTCCTCACCCCTCCGTGTCTCCTCTTACACGGCTTGACCTCTCTGCTTGTGCACAAGGAGCGAAACAAGAGTACCACACACACCCCAGGGCACCCTTCTGTCCTCCCTGTGTATGGGAGGAAAAAAAGACAGGCAAATAGAGCAGGAAGGAAGGAAGCGGATGAGGAGGGAAGGAAGGAGCCCTAATTTATCAAGGACTTGCAATTCATTGGTGCATGACTCCAGTGTCCCAAAAGGGAAGCGTGTCAGTCCCATGGCTGAGACCTTTGCAAGTCTGCTCTCCCACACCTCCCATTTTCTGTCAAAAAACTGCCGAGCTTTTCCTTTTTGGAGGTCACAGCTGGACTCTTCCCCGCTACCATGCTGCCTAAGGCTGCCAGGGCCTGGCCAGCCATGAGGTTGGGCGCAATGCAGCAGGGAGGCTCAGAAGGGGAACGTGGCCTTGGGGTAAGGCACTGAAGGAGCCAGCCCCGACCACAACCCACACCGCTAATTACTCCCCCTATCAACGTGAATCGCCTTCTGGGCTCCCACCTAGAGAAGCACCCGAGATGACCCTCACCACAGCAGCACCCTCACCTACAATAACCCCAGAGCCCTCACTTAACCTTGCACCCGCAGCCCCTCATCCCCACGGGAACCCCCCGGGGACCGCTCCGAGCCTCCCCCCATCCTCCTGCCGCCCAGCCCCACCTCAGCCCTCCCGCCCTGCTCGTCCCCGCACACCCCGCTGCCCTCCGCCCCATTCATTGCCGGTGACCTCCAGGCGCCCCCCCGGCACTCACCGCCCCGCCGAGGGTCGGCGGCGGGTGCCGGGAGCCGGATCCCGGCACGGAGCCGAGCGGTGGCGGCGGCGCCCGGCGGGCGGAGGCTCCGCACCTCCACCGCCGCCACCACCACCCCCAGCGCAAGGCCATGGCGTCCCCCAGCCCCGCCGCACCAGCGCCGCCTTCCCAGCCCCGCCGCGACCCGGAGGCGGAAGCCCCGCTCCGCCACCACCCTCCGGCAGGGCGGCACGGAGGACGGACGGACAGACAGACGGATAGACAAACGGACGGACAGACGGGGCAGCCCCCGGCCCCTCATCTCGCCCCCACGCGGGGCGGGGGAGCGGCGCCATCTTAGGCGCCTCACGTCCCCTTCCCCGCTGTGGAAGGGCACTTTTGGGGGACATGCTGCGGCTCCGCGTCCCGTGGGCTGTCGCCTGCTTCGTCTGGGCTTGTGGGGTCAGCTGCGGGGACCTGGGCCCGCTCTGCCCCTCCTGGGGGCTCTGCCGGGCTCCCCTCGGCCTGAACGCATCGCCCCTGGGGCAGGGCTGCGGGGAGACGTGGTGGGGAGCTGCCGGCCTCGGCGCCTGGGGGCTCTCCTCAGCCAGCCTCATAGGTACGCTGCCTCCTGCCCTGTCATTAAGTCATTAGCAGTCATTAAGGCCTCGTTTCGAAAGAGCTGGAGGGATTTGTGGTGATGACAAAGATGGTCAAGTACTACTTTCAGTATTAAAAGTAGATTGGCCATATGGAGGTTCTGACATTTGGTTGATTCCTCCTCCCCCCCCTCCCCCCATATTGACATTTTATAATAATGCACAAGTCCCAATTATGTGTCAAAGCCAAATTGATAAACAGACACCTGATTTGAAGTGCCCAAGGCTGTGTAGTGCTCAGGCATGCAGAATTGCCTGTAATAGCAAAGATGATTGCTATCAGATAAATGGTTTCTTCAGGTGGTAGAATTGCTTGCAGTAAGAACAAGAATCAGGGATAAACCTTGTGGCAGCTGTCTAAAACAGCCTTTGTCATAAGAGGTATTGAGGAACATGGCCAACAGCAAGTGTCCAGAGATAATAACTTAGCGTTTTTACAAATTGATGTCTGCAAGGCATAGGAATTTTATAGTTAACACGGAACTGTGTGACAGCAAAGCAAGCAAAGATCCAGGAGGATGTTAAAACCCCCAGCATTAGTCCTGTGGTATAAAGCAACGTTTGTCCTCTCTTACCATCACCCGGAGTAGCTCTGAGGGAAGGATGAAGTACATTGCTACCGCAAGCAGTGCATCCTCTGCCCCTTTCGTTTGCTCTTTGCGTTACTCAGAGGAGACTTCAAGCTGGTTGCTCAGTGTTCATCGCTGCCAAGGGGCTGTGCACTGCGCTTCCAGGTGCGCAGCGGCTTCCTCCATTATGCTGCATCGTTCAGCTGTGCAAGTAGCTAAGCTGGACTTTTCTGTCTGAAAATACCTTTTAGAGTTGAAAATAACAGCAATATAAAACTGTCCTGAGACTATTCTAATCACTGTTGACTGAAACTACTCCAAAGCAGGTTTTAGAGCTTAAAACTGGCATGCTCTGCCTGTTTCTTTAACTGCAGGACTCGGTCTTTTTCAAAAATCCCAAACAGAACAAGATCCTAAATTTATCTGGGCTTGATTTTCATGCAGGTTTTTCATGCATTGTTTCTGAAGTATTTTTCATTTCATGCATTCATTTCATTTTCATGCATTGTTTCCAAAGTATTTTGATTGGATTTAAGAGGAAAGTTATCAAGAATAATAAGGTTAATTCCTATATTTTAATCATTTCTCATGTGTTTCTTGTTTACAGATTCTTTTCCAATTGATCCAATCCAGGAAAATTATGTCCGTAACGTGAGAAACTGCATTTTTTCAGTTGTCTATCCTACACCTTTTAAATCTAAAGTTCTTCTTGTAGCTGTTTCAAAGGTTGGCTATTATTTTTTTCTTTGTTCCTCTCCAATTAATAGTGATTGTTAACACATGTACTAAAATATATTATAATATTCATAAGCTGTTTATTGTTAAAGTCAATAAACAATATACACATTATATGCACTTAACAATATTCACTTTAAAGCAATAGAGCATTTAAAATACACCATCAGATGTCTTTTAATAACAAAACCTGTATAGAAAACACATTCTTTGCCATTGAAAATTTGATTATGTTCAAGTACTATGTATATGTATTACCTTTTTCTCTCCAGGATGTTATTGAAAATATTTTGGATCTTCATATATCTGTCCAAGGAACGTCTGATTTTCTTCAGTTTGTCAGTGGTGGGAAAGTGATATTTGGGTCTGTTCCATTGGCTCACAGATATGGAGGACATCAGGTAGCTATAACGCTTGTTCTTCCAGATGGAATTATGTAGTTCCTTCATATGAATTATACCTTGAAGTATATTATATCCTTAATTATATACTTGAATTATATACATATACATACCTATACCTGTAAGTATATGAGTATGTGCCTGTAAGTACATGAATGCTTATGGATGCTTAGGTTGTGGATTTGCTCTTCATAGGGACTACAGGTAGAAGAGAACTACAATGCTCTTTCATGGTACCATGTCTGTTTTCTCTGCTTTTCTGTATCTCAGAAGCAAATTATCCTTTTAACTTTTATTAGCTGCAGAGTCTGCTTTGCACCCCTGCAGCCTGACAAGCTCTGCTTTGTGATAGGTATTACCAGCTCAGAGGAGTGAAGAAGGTCAGAGCCTCACTGAATTCAGCAATAGCATGATTAATAAGTGTTAAATTTCATTGAAATAGATAAAACTGTTCATGGAAAAGAGTGGCAGAATTTGATGTGTAATTTCCAGACACAAAAAAGTATATATATATATATATATTTATATATATTACAAGCAACGTCAGTTAAAAACCTTCTTATATAAAAGAGACTGGAAACTGAAAGCTAGGGGGGAAAAATTGGAATTACTCGTGTTACTCTTTTTCCATGGCTTTCTAATTTGTTGTTTATGTGCATGGAAATACAGCCTTAGGGATCAATATCTAAGTTACTACCTGAGCAGACGTGTTGCATTGCGTAGATCACAGTGAACCTGCATGTGATTTGTACTGTTTAAGTATAACTGCTATAACCAATAGAAGAGAATAACTTGGTTTTCATTTTGTCAGTTTGGTAGCTGGGCAGGTCAACTGGGTGATGGAAGAGCTCACTTGCTTGGAGTATATACAAACAGGTGCGGTATTATTTGAAAAGACTGATTCACTTCTGTATTCTGTGTAGCTGATTCATGCAAACCCCAAGATGTACTGTCAGAAACTCTAAAGGTATTTTTGCAGGCATGGTGAGAGGTGGGAACTCCAGTTGAAGGGCTCAGGAAAGACCCCATACTCCAGGTGAGTTGCAGTTAATTCATAAATACCAAAACTGGATGTTTTCTTTTTTAGATTTGCATAGATCTTATGACTGATTGCGTATTTCTTTGTTCTCCATAGGAATGGTGATGGAAGAGCTGTGCTTCGCTCTTCTGTGCGAGAATTTTTGTGTAGTGAGGCTATGCACTATCTTGGAATTCCAACAAGCAGAGCTGCCAGGTATTTTTCTTTTCTTTTTCACAATATCCTTATTTAAAGGCAATTTTGTGTCTCAGTTTCACTGTGTATCAATTAAACAGGACAGCTGTTTTCCAGGACACATCTTTCTTTATGCCTGTATGCAGTCAGAAGAGTTTCCTAGATTTGTGGATAAAACTTTCTAATAATAATGATCTCCAGCCATTTATCCATTCACTTTTATCTTTGATATGTTGTGCACTTGTAAGACTGTCTTAACTAAATTACCTTAATTTGAAATCTAGTTCATTTGTGAAGAAAATAAAAAGTGGAAATTAGTTTGAGTATCTGGCACTAACTCCCCTTTGCAATTTTTATGGTACTGCAATCTGAGTTTATTCTCTTAAAAAAATAAAGTAAGTTCTTTCTTCTCTTCTCGTTCACCAGAAAGGCTTGCAGTACTAGCAGGACTAGATTCCTGCTCTGTAAATGATACTAATACCTTTAGTGGATGAGGATAATCAATGAGTCCAGTAATACATTTTACATGGTTAATAATTGAGTCTATTATTACGCTAAAGTTAAGTATTTGGCCAAGTAGGAAAATGTTGAAAGTAACTATTTCTGTATTGTCATAGTCGTGCAGTTGCATTTTTTTAAGATTGGTAGGAAGAATTGCCTGGTAAATAGATACTAATATTGGAGAAAGCGTTGAGTGTAGGTAGTTGCTCCCAATTCCTTATTTATACAACACCCCTTGAGCAGAGGGGGAGATTGCATTAAAAATTCATTTCAAACTAATTCTGTCTGAACCAAAGAAGACTAATAAATTCACTCATTTGGATGACCTTCTCAGAATGAAGTGAACTGAATTTTTCAGATGATTGTGTTTAAAATGCCAAGTTTATTTTGTGTTCTAAGGGATCTCATGTCTGTACTCCGGAATTTCAAGCTTTAAAGA
Source organism: Heteronetta atricapilla (assembly GCA_011075105.1). NCBI lineage: Eukaryota > Metazoa > Chordata > Aves > Anseriformes > Anatidae > Heteronetta > Heteronetta atricapilla. The sequence continues at coordinate 17,551,510 of CM021732.1, forward strand.
AGTAAATGTTCTTCAGAAAAGGCCAGTACTCAGCTGCCTCATGGCTAGGTTTCTAAATTTGCAAAGTGCCTGCAAATCTCTCTAGCATTAATTCTAACACATTTGCTCTGTTGAAGTGCTGTGTTTGTAAATGACATTTTTGATGGTTTATTCCCGGACTTCACCTTGAGACCCTTTGCTGTTAGCTATTGATGCAAAATGTTAAATCTGCCCGAATATCAGCAGGAAAGCATCTGGCAAGGTTACGTCCTTTCTTTGGTGTCGTCTCAACAATTTGCTCAGTGCAAAACAGTATGAAATTGTTCCTTAACAGTGCACAAATTCTACTGAGTACGCAGTGTGCTTTAGTTCTCTGCCGGCAAATTGGTTAAATGCCTGGCTCTCTTAACTGCTGCACAGGCTCTCCAAACTGTTTGCAAGGCTTCATTTGGAAAAACCCCAGCTGATACCCATATTCTTCCCAACGGGAAGCTGTAGTACTGAGGCGGGTGAGATTCGCTTAGACTTCTTGTCAAGTCTTGGCAGAAGTGTGGGGAGAAGCCTTACGGCTTATCCCAGAACACCCAGCAGGTTGGTTTGCTCTATTAATTTCAAGTACTGCGTTCCCAACGGGGTGCTAGAGTTTATGACTGTACTGCCAGATATAGAGCGCTTCCTCATGTGGTACCAGTTTAGCCACGTACTGGGACTACTAGTTAGCGGTGCTGTGGGCTCGGTCAATAAAGTAAGGCAATATGTATAGTTGTCAGAGGGAAATGGCCCTTAGTTGCATAACGCTTGGTGGTCACGCAAAACAGCATGTGGAGCACTTGGGAGAGTGAAGTCTAGCCTTTAACCCAGAGCTAGGGGTGGGGTGGGATGTAGTCCCTCCATCCTTCTGTGAGAGCTGTTCCAGCTTCTCTGATGTAACAGCAATTTGAGTGCTCTGTTCCGTCTGGCTGCGTGTACATCTAGTCTGCTGCTGAACAAGTAACGGTACTTGTAAACTTCAGGGGCCATTTGAAAACTGTTTTATAGTGGTAATGTAAGTATCTTTACGTGGCTACTCAGTTATCTGACTAGCTCCTAAGCGTTGCTTGTCCGTTAACTTGTATTAGTAACTAACAAAATGTTGCTGTCCCATTGGATTTTATTTTTTATTTTTTGTCAGCAATAAGAAAAGCGCTGGTGTTCTGTAAGAATTTGGCAGAAATTTGGCAGTTACACCGTCAAAATGAAACAACCCTTTTGGCAGAGGTCTGTTCAGAACAGTAGAACAGAGTAACATTGTTCTGACTACTCTCTCCTGGTGCTCTGGTGCACACACAATTGTGTTAGTGCCTGGGGTTCATACTCTCTGAAATTTTTTGATTTTCTTGATTAAGATTAATCTTCTTCAATTCAGATCAATTCTTCCATCTCACTTATGTCAGCACTTCTTATACTTACTCTTAGAGACATACCAATCATCAGATGATTGTTTCCAAACCAATCGTATCTGGAAAATTTTCCTAATGTTGCTCCAGCATTAGCAGCAGCACTGAGAGTGAAAGTGTAGACAAACCACCCTACAGCCTCTGGTATTTTATCTGATACATTTTTAATTGTTTGCAAAGCAATACTTCTGATATTTGGTTTTCTATACATTTTCTTCCCTCGTGCCTTTGGAACAATACACAGCCTTTTTATTGCAGTTAATAGAGAACGTTCATTCTGGATAGCTACCAGATGCCTTCAGAAAGACAGAAAAGAAATATAATATAGTTTCGAAGCCACAGTTGATCCTTATTGTTGTAAGAATTCAGACAAATTATTCCTTCTAATGATTTTTTTTTCATACATATTTATGTGTATATGCACACCCCACATTTTTGGTCCAACTATTTTTTTTTTCCAAAATCTACAAAAATCTACAAAATCTACAGCTAAAGTCTGTAAAAACTATATGGTAACCTCTTAAAATTTAACACTTTGGAGTCGTTTCAACTCTTGACTGTCTTCAGTCGTATTTGTGAATGGAATATTAGATTTTCCTGATGTACTTTTTCTGTGTTCCTCCAAGGAAGGTTTGGTTCTGTTTTCTGTATGGTCTTCAGCTACCTAAAAGGTACCTTTACTTAGTTGCATTACATTTCCAGTACTGTGCCATCCAGCTATTCTGAATAGAAAGACCTTTTTCAATTATCAGCAAGCAAAAAAGAATTATATAAAATGAGGTAATTTTTCCTGCTGCAAGGCTCTTAAACAAGAGGTATTCTGCCCCTATTGAAAGGAGAACATTTCCTTCAAAAGACAGCATCAAGCATTCCTTCTGCTGAATGGTTCGTGTAATCTCAGTTGCTTTGGAGAGAAACTTCCTACACATTAACTTTAGAAAATAGTTCCTTTGCATGGTTTGTGATGATTGATGCAATTTTCTTTTTTCTTTTTTTTTCTGATAATCAAAGAAAATAGAGTGAAATTACATATTTTGTTCTGTAAGATGAGGGTAAATTGTGACGCGTTTTAGAGCAAGCAAAATGGGTCATTTTCCAAGCACTTGTAAATCTCAATATTTAGATACATGTGAAAATGCATAGGATGTGCAGATTTTTAAGGCAATTGAAAGGGGGATATTGTTTTTAAAAAATCAAGTACAAGTAGCAATGAAGGAGAAAGGAATAATTATAATGCTTCATCAAAATTATGCCTTTTTTGTGTATTGATACTATTTGCAGAGCTCCTGATTGCTGAGGATCCCAGATCTGTGCCCGAGGTTACTGAGACAACAGTTTTGGCTCATATAAAGGGCAGCCTCCATCTGATGCAACAATTTGGCTTCTCATTTCTCTGTCTTTCTGGTTTTGCTGTTGTCCTCCGGAGACTTGTGACTTCTTTATGTTATCATCACACTAATCAGTCACTGAAGTTCCAAATGCATGCAGTGCTTTTTCTGAACGCAACCCGCTTCCCAAGAACAACGTAGGTAATGGAAAGTGGGCAACTTAAAGAGAAATTCATCTTGCTAATGAAGCTTGGTGAGCCTCAGCTTTACTGTTTGCTGTGTTATTTGTGAAAACAAAGCTTTTTTTTCCAGAAAAAAAGATTATTTTTTCTTTCTGAAAGAAAAAAATACATAAATATCACTTGATCTCCAATGCAAATTATTTTTTTCTAATGTAACCTTTTAATTTTCATTTCTTGTTTCTTACAGCTTAGTTGTAAGTGATGATGAAGTGTGGAGGGACCAGTTTTACAATGGGAATGTTAAGAAAGAGAGAGGTAACGAACACATTTCAGAATAATATGATACAATACTGTAACTTAATTCCCCATAGCAAAAATCAACTTTCATGCCATATATGTGTAATAAAAGTGTGTAATAGGCTTCATTTAATTTATTGAGATAGAAAACCTTTCTCAAGAAAGTTGGTCCCAAACATAACCTAGATAAAGAAATGAAGCCCTATGAACAGACTTGCTGTGATTGTGGCATATGTGTTACAGGGATTTAATATTTTTTCACATGTTGTTACAAAAATGATACTGAAATCTAGGGGAAATTTCCATCGTTCTGTTAGCAATACTATATGGGAACACTGCCATGGCTGCACCATTGCTCCATCCTCTAAACCAGTTCTGAAACAGAGCCGGATAGCACAGCACGGGGAAAAGTCAGAAATGATTTATGTTCTTTCTTGGTTGCTAGCATCTCTGGGGCAATTATAAAGTTAATACCAGAGTTTTGCTTGTGTTTGCTGGTATAGTGTAGCACACTGAACAGATGAAAATGTGGAGGAGTAAAAAAACACCAATTGCTTTCCAGCAAATTAAGCTTTATCATTAGCATACAGTAAAGCAATATTACATGTATTCATCTGTTACGCATTGAGCATACTTACAGAAATATTTGTTTAACTATGCACATATAAATTATTTGTCTAAAGAAACAACATATAATGGCTTTTGCTATGGGATTCATTTGTTTTGCTGATACTCTCTTTACATTTAAACATGTGTCTGTCTATATGTAAGGTGCTGTAGTGCTACGTCTTGCCAAATCGTGGTTTCGTATAGGATCCTTAGAAATCTTAGCCTATTCTGGGGAACTGGACTTACAAAGGTTTGATTTTAATCTTCCTAGTAACTATTCTCTTAGTTTTCTTAACAATTAAATATATATTGGAATGCATATGTACAGTTGAAATTTAGGCATAAGTTATTTAGAAAGGAAGACTGCATAATTCAGAAAGATAACAATGTTTATTTTTTTATTTTTATTTTTTTTTACAAACATACAAAAGATACCAACTCACAGAGGTAAAATCCCTTACCTATTTTTTAAGACCAGGATCTTATAAAATGAGAAAGGTATTATAGCTAAAATAGTTCTGTTAACTAAGCATTGGGAGGATGGGGGAGTTGTTTGGTAAGATTTGTAAATTCAGTGACTAATATCCTAGATTTCTCAGTTTTCTGTGAGGTTAAATTAGCAGAAACGTGAAATAAGTCACTTGCATGAGTTTGTTGTATAAGCTGTGCTTTTGAGGAACACATATAACCAGAGAATTATGTTAGGTAATAATTTATTGCACAGCTTTAAGCCTTTTAGCTATATTAATTTCTGTTATTCCATCTCAAGCAATTAGCGTGGCAAATTTTTAGTTCTATTTTAAATACTTGTTGGTCATTCCCCCGTAGGAGTAATGTGCTGGTTGATAGTCACTTGCAACAGAAATTGTTTTGGGGTGATTAAAATCAAGAAAGAGAAGTAGCAGCTGTTGTATATTGTATTAACAGTTAATTCAAGATAACTTCCTGCATGACTCTACACTGTCTCTCTTTTTTGAAACCTCACAGCAGTGTTTTGTTGTAAAGTGAAAGACTGAATTAAGGAATTGAATTTAAGATGACACAACACTGCATTTTTTTATTTTTTTTTAAATTAAAGTATTTGTGTCCCATTGGATTTAATGAGCATGTTAATGGCTGGTTAATGTGGCAAGTGACCTTACTTCCTGAGAATTCAGACGTAAGATTTTTCTTTGTGGAGTATTCTGTTCTGCAATTATTCCTTGTAGTGCTACAGTTTTGTTTGTTTGTTTTGTTTTTTTTTCTCATCCACAATTTTTTTTTTCCTAAAATATTGATATTACAGAATGCTAAACCAGATCCTAATGTGCTCTGGAAAAGTAACACATAGAATACTTTTAACTCTATGTGGCAGTCTCCAATCATGTTCATAACTGGAACATTAGCTTTTATCTTCAACTTTTTGGAAGGGCTTAATCCAAAACACATGGGAATAAATAGATTAAGTTTTCTAATACCTGTTTGCAGCAGGCCGTAGATCAGCATTATCTATTCAAACGTAAGAATTTTGAATGATCAGTTCTAAAAGTACCTGTGTTTTTTTTTTTTAATGAATTCTGCATCTCATATTACAGGAGATTGCTTGACTTTATCATCCAGGAACATTTTCCATTAATAGCTGTGAATGATTCAGATCGATATCTGGTAAGTCTTTTTTTATTGGCTATATAAAGCTATTTTTATTTCATGCAATCACATGAACAAAAATTATACGAAGCTATTTAATTTTTCAGTTTATAGGGTTTTAAAATTTGAGGTAAGTTTCCTGGTTTTATTAGCAAAAGCAATTTTTACTCTTCTAAAAAAGAACACAAACCAAACCAACCAAACAAAAAAACTAACAACAAAAACCTGCTTCTTGTAGTTTTTCTCAAAATCAAATATGAACATTTTTTCACCACTTTTGATTATGGAAATGTTTATTGGGAAGCTTCAATTTTCCATTACTTTTTGTTCTCTGACTGCCCAGACTTCAAGTGAGCTGTGGTCACGATGGGATCAGTTACGTTTTTCCTAATATAAAAATAGTATATATTGTGTCTTTATTTCTTTTTAGGACTTTTACATTTCTTTTAGTATATCTGAACATAGCTATTTAACTATAGTCTTTGCTGGATAAGGTTGTTTTGCAGTCCCATCATTTAGAATGTGATTATCAGTCCCAACTGACAGCGATCAAAGATACATGTTTAAAACCAGAATGTATTAAGTATTTCTGAAGTGAATAAAATGTTTATATTATTCATTATATTCTATAGTTTTACTTGAAGTAAAATGTGTGTTTGATTTTAGGAATTTTTCTCTACAGTCGTATCAGAGACTGCAAATTTGATTGCATTGTGGATGTCTGTGGGTTTTGCACATGGTAAGCTGCAGTGGATGTTGTCACTGTATCGGCTTTACAGGAATGACTTTGTAGTTGTATACTTAAAGATGGCTTTCGTTTGTCACTTTATTCTTCAGTCCTTCTGATGTCTGTGCCTACAGCAATATCTGTTGTGCATTAATACTGAAGAGTTTTTTTTCATAACAGAGAGAACTTCCTGATTTTTCAAAGCATGACTGTATCTGACAGAAGCCAGGAACAGAACAAGCATATGGGCTTCTCAGAATTATTGTGGATGTCTGATGTACAAAGACCATGTATTGATGTCACGTATTGCTGGGAGTTTGATTCATCTACATAAAAAGCTGTTCTTTTATAGTGTATAGAATAGAATGCTGTCCACTTTTGTTTCAGATTTACATTATGAAAAATAAAAGAGCATTGTGTTGCTAATACAGCACATGGTCAACTTAGAAAGAAGAAACTAATTGACAAGTTGTGCAAGATGCTGTTTCAAAACAATGTGGTGCTGAATGGAGAAGGAAACAGTGCCACCTAGGTATAAAAAACAGATGCAAGATAATGTAGCAAAAATTCCTAGTTTTCATACTTTAAATGCCTGCTAGGTCAAGAATACAAGAGACACGTTTATTTTCCTGAATGTGTTTTCTTAAAGGTAACTGCTCCAATGTTATCTAGATTTGGTGGATTGATTTCACAGGAAATCTTGAAGCTACAGAGTTCAGGTAGAACTTTAACTTTTGTTTCTCCTTGTTGTTTAATTGTAGGTGTGTGCAATACAGATAACTTCAGCTTATTATCCATAACAATAGATTATGGTCCATTTGGATTTATGGACTCCTATGATCCAGGTGAGTGTAGCATCCATCTTTAAAAACAAATTTTGACTTAAAATAAATGTCTTATATTAGTTTATGTAATTTCTGTATGCAAGAAAACATATTTTGTTATTAGCAGAAAAATCCCAAGGATGTGTATTACTTGAAGAGTTTTAGGGGAAAATATATCAAAGACCAGTTTTATAATACGCTATGCAGGTTGTGTTTCAAGTGCTAGAACTCTAAAAATGAAATGTCACTATTAAACCTTTTTTCATGAAGAATGTTTCCTAATGGATTTCATCAATTGCCACAACAGATGCCACAACAGAAACCTAAAAAAACAAATTAAAATTGCATATATAAGCAGCCTATGCCAAAAACTGTATACAACTTCGTATGCGTTATGCTCTGCCTTTATAGTCACAGCAGCTAATTATATATTGGAAGAAAAGAAATCAAATCTACCCTTTTCTTTGAAAGTATGAACTCAGTCAGTCTGAGATTGAAAAGTGTAGGTCTAGTACGTACACAAATGTATTACATTTGATTATTATTTGGAAGTTTCATCTGAGTAAGCTTCAGAACCACTAGTGGTTATCTTATAATCTGTTTTCATGAGATTGCAGCCTCAAATTAAGGAAATCTTATGAGAGTAGATTTTATATGGCTTCTGCTGTATTGAGAAAACAGGTCTTTTCTGGCTTCAGATCTTGTCTTTTATGGTGAGTTGACCCCTGCCAATAATTAAGCCCCCACCAGCCACTTGTTCATTTCCTACTGCTACAGGGCAAGAGAGATAATTGGAAGAGCAATGGTGAGAAAAAACTTGTGGTCAACTTCAAGACAGTTTAATAAATGAAGAGAAAAAAAGGAGAGGAGAACACAAGTGATGCAAGACAGTCACTCCCGCCATCAGACTGATGGCCAGCTGTCCCCAAGCAATACCTTGGAAAGAGTACTGCTCAGTTTGTTTTTATTGCTGAATATGACATTATAGAATGAATCATAGAATGGTTTGGGTTGGAAAGGACCTTAAAGATTATCCAACTCCAACCCCAGTGCCATAGGCAGGGATGAATTATGTGGCATGGAATATCCTGATCAGTTGGTGTCACCCAGCCTGACCGTGTCACCTCCCAGCCTCTTGCGTACCCCTAGCCTAACTTGCTGGGAGGGCAGAGTGAGCATGGAGAAGGCCTTGGTGCTGTGCACTGCTCAGCAGTAGCTAAAGCCTTGGTGTGTTACCGATATGATTGTAGTCACAAACCAAAAGCACAGCAACATACAGGCTGCCATGAAGAAAAATAGCTCCATCCTAGCCAGACCCACTGCACCCTAGAACTGGATGAAATGCTTTACAGCTAAAGATTCCGATCTGAACAGATCTCCATACCTGACAGATATGTCACAGGTCTCCTCCTTAATGCTGGTTGGTATTAATGTCCTCTGAGGTTCCAGGCAACGCAGTATGCATCGATCAGCTTATCTGCTTTTGATCTGGGCAGGCAGTTCATACTGCATCCATTCTGAGACCAGTGCTGTAGATATGTGTACATTTAACTTCTGGATACCCTGTAGCATACCTATCACATATTTATCTCCCCCAAATAGATTTATTTACTTGAAGTAATCTTTCAGAAATGAATATGTGAAACTTGATTATTCAACTAAAATCCTGGTCAGGTGGCCTATTTTTTTTTTTTAATGCATGTTTATATGTGTTACTTTTCCAAAACTATTAGTAAATCTAGAACTCAGTTGTACAATTATTTGCTTAGTCTTTGTACTTCATAGTAGCACTATATGTAGTGAAAACATTGCTTATGTTTTTACACATTTTTAGTGTTAAAAATGTTTAAACATCTGAATTTACTTTGTATCTTCAAGTTGGAAAATGCCACCTATGACATATGGAAATGCGTTTGTGAAGTATGTATTTCCTAGATTTGCAAATATTAGATTTTGAGTTAATCCACTGTAAATAAGTATCCTTGTGATCTAAGTTTAAATATTTTAATATCATCAGTACTTTATTAGCTTACTGTGTAAGTATAAAATTGAATGTACTTCAATATTTTAACATTAATTGTTTTTGTAATTACTCCGTTGGGGAAAAGTAATGTTTTGTTTGAAACAGATTTTGTTCCAAACACATCTGATGATGAAGGGAGGTATAAAATAGGAAACCAGGCAAACGTTGGGCTGTTTAATCTGAACAAGCTGTTACAAGCTCTAAAACCTTTATTGGATCCCAGGCAAAAGCAGCTGTAAGTAATCGTTAAAATACCTAAACACTTTAAAGAACTAGTGAGATGAGAGACCCCTAGCCACCATATGTATAGGAAAGAAAGGGATTAGCTTTTTAAAACATTTTTTCTAAGTGAAAATTGATTCTGAATTATTAATCGTCCAGAATAAGGTAGAAAGTTTTTTTTTAATCATAATTAATAGCAAAACATAGCTAGAAGACCATCTCCGTGAGAGCTATTCTTCTTCCCCTAAGTAGGATTTTTGCCTGTAGTTTTCTATTTATAGGTTCTTCTAGCTCATTCTTTATTCTTAGGAAATATTCTTATTCTTCTAGCTTATCCTTTATTCTTAGGAAGACCATACAGCCTCCTGAAATTATGGAGTAGTATTTTGATATCCTTTTGTAAAGATTCCTGATACTAATCTTTTGTGCAGTTTAAACTCATGATTTCTTGCTCATACGAAAGACAGATTGCATTTTTCTTCTTTGCAACAGCTGTTGATGTATTCAATGTCTGTGAAGTTGTTTCCCCTCATTCTTTTTCCCACTGCAGATCCCAGTTGATTTGGATTCAGCATATTAATGTTTGTGAGATATCAAACAGAAACTTGTATTGCTTAGTGTACAGTAGGGTTGCACCCACAGTAGTGTTGTAGTTCCATAAAAATTGACATTTCATTTGCTTTTACAGAGCTTCCCAAGTTCTGGAGGGATATGGTCAACGCTATTATACCCGGTACGCAGTTCTAGAACTCCCCCCCCTGTAGCCACAATACTACAAATCATCTTATGTGACAATTTTCTTACTATGTTGCTATTTTCAGCTTTACAGAATTGTTCAGAGCAAAACTGGGTCTTCTTGGGGATGATGAGGATGACAATTATTTGATTGCTTTCCTCCTAAAAGTGAGTATGGCTTGCTAATCCTGTTGGCAAACATCTGAACTTATACCCCATACTTTAAAAAACACTGATAGAAATTTCTTTATTTCACTAGCTCATGGAAGATGGGAGGGCTGACTTCACAATGACATTTCGAGAGCTGAGTGAAATTACTGAAGACCAGTTAAAGGAGCTCCACATCCCTGAGGTATTAATTAATATAGGCACCCCATTTTAGGAACACTCAATATCAAGTGAGTAAATCAGGTTGGACAGAGCCCTGATATAATGTGGGGGATGTTTACTTTTCCTGGGAAGCTCCACTGCCTTTCCCTAACTTCTAATGTAAAATGCACAGAAGGGAGTGATACCTGTAGTGAAATAGCAAGGAAAATAAAGTAAGTCAGCATATAAACTGAAGAAGAATAGGGGTTAAGAGCTGGAGTTATTAAGGTAGAATTTGCTGTAGCACAGGTGGAATAATACAGATGCTAGCAAAACAGAGTAATCTAAATAGAAAATAAAGATGCTAGTAAAATTCAGGGCAAAGAAATCCTTGGGGATTCATTACATGATTCTGCTTTATATCCTCTTAAAATTTGCTCACTTTGGTTTTTGCTTAACAGTAACAAAATTCTGTTATCTACTATTAACTCTTTCTTTCTCTTTAGGAGTTCTGGGCTCTCCAGGATCTGGGTAAACACAAGTTATTTTCGGAATGGGTCGCTATGTACCTCTTGCGATTAGAACAGTAAGTCTGATGGAGTTTCAAATTTAAAAATATCACCAACTGTGTATTTGCCAGAATGCCAGAATCCACAGTGGTTTCTGGAATCTTTATTGGGACTGGTAAGCTAGACTAGACATGATTTGTAATGCCTTTTTTTGGTCTTTAATGTTCTACATTGTACTAAGTTCTTTAATTACCATTACAGTTCTGATTTGACACACAAGTACATAAAAATGATATGGGAGGAGTGATCTGATTTTGGCATCCTGTGGTGAACATCCGATCAAATCTCTTCAGTTAATAGTTGAACCTGAAACTCAGGCTGTGCAAATAAATGGGAACAGATAGTCTTTCATTACTGGCAATAACATACATTTTTTACTGTATACTAGTATTGCCTTAGGATGACTGGGGGTGGAAGTTGCACAGCAGTGAATATGCAGACTGTGTTTGGACATCACTGTAGTTGTGTGAATAGGGACCTTCATGTTAGAACTTCCTACCACTTCTATCTTAAATCAATAAAGACTGCATGCATTCTTCATAGTCATATATGCTATGCGTGGCTGACTAGTGGAAAGAAGTACATATTGGGTACTCAGAAATTAAGGAAAACATTAATACTAGATACAAAACCTACAAGAAAGTGCAGTTTTTTCCAAGTCTAATTTATTAGTCATGTTCAGTGTTATCAAAGCTGTACTTACTGATTTGGTACTTACAAAATCCATTGGAAGCATGTGTGTCAGTTATGTTTGACACACAACTACATAATATTTGCCTAATATTATTTGCATAATATTACAAGTTAAAGAGTATGTGATAAATATATATACACACACACACACCTGCAGTAGGAAACAAAAGCTATTTGGAATATATTCATTATGGGAACTGCAATCAGCTATTGCACAGCGGATGCAGAATTTCCTTGAGGAAACACAGAAGAGGTATGTGTACCCAAATTCTGAAAAGGAAACTGAAGACTTCATGGCTGATACCTTGAAAAAGGGTAAGGAGAAACACAAGAGAAAAATAAATATACTGGTTAGCATTTGATCAGTTCTTGTGGTTGAAATAGTGGAACTACTGACTTACTGTCTGTTAATAGTAGATGTTGTAGTAAAAAGGTGAAAAGTGATGTGAATGAGAAAAATGTAAATGAGCAACATTTGCAATTACTTTTTTGTTTGTTTTTATATTTAGTAACAAAGGTGATACAGACACCAAGAGAAGAAAAAGAATGACAGGTAAGTAGAACAATCCAAAGGAAGTCCTATGCTTGGAGGTGGCAACTAACTTCTTTCTTAGTTTGCTTTACTGTTAATATTCTCTCCTTTTGAGGAGAGTTAAAATGTGACCTGATTGTCAGTATTTTGTTGTGTCTCAAGTTTGGCTTCACCTTAGTGTCCTGAAATGGTTGGTGTGTTCAGGCTTCTGTCCAAATTTAACATTTCACTACAAAGTAGGGTGTTCTGTTAAAAGGCCCCTAGGATTTGATTTCCTTATGAGAGATGCCCTTCCACTTCAGCTAGATCTGCTTTCTTGAGTCCATTCTCTTTTCCCTGAATCTTTACTTCCTTCCCTTAGCAGTCTGTGATCGTAACAGTTTGCATTGCTCAGAAGAACATTGTTCTTCTCCAGTAATGAACCTTTGGTAACATCAAGAAATAGTCGATAGCCATCCTGTATTGGCTCAATGGGCTAGGATTTATCCAAGCGTTAAGATATGTGCAAATACTCCCTACATGTTATAAAGAACTCATGTTTCTGATAGGCAACCACAGGGCTTTTTTGTGCACCTGAAGAAAAAACCTCTGTGCTTGTGAAAGTACAATCAGGAAAGGAAGGTGTGGTTTTGAGTGATCAGATACCCCATTTACTTTAATTCACCAAGTTACTCTAAATGCAAAATGGTAAAGATACATAGCTATCACAGCAGAAACAGTGGATATGAAATTCTAGAAGTTATCCAGAGAGAGGCTTGTTTTCTTTTTTTTTGGGATTTGGAATAAGCTGTGGGAAACTTGTGAAATGTGCCTACAAAAGACAATGACAACTGAAAATTTCTGGACAAAGGGGAGTGAAGTGAATGCAGGGTCTGTCAAATTCTGCACAAGAGGTAGTATAAGCTTCATTGTTATTCTGCTTTGCAGGTGCTTTATTCACATCTCTAATGGCTGTAGCCTTTCATTAGATATTGATTGGTTGCTTTGTTCAAAAGCTTTAATTGATTTTGCAGGAAATGGCAGGAGATAGCACTGCATTTCAGTAATAAGATAGTAACACCGTTCTCATGCACATTTTCTAACTAATGCCCCATACATTTTTAAGAATGCTTCTTACAATTTCACACACGTTTTTACAAAGTTAATATGAGAACAGTTACCAAGAAGAAAGACTTGTTGTATTATTTGTATTTTGGTATGGTTGAGAAGTTCCAGCTGTGGTACTCAAGGCTTATAGCTCAACTGCTATTTTGAAGTTCCCAGCTTCCATATTTTCCTTAGCTAAAATTTAATGCTGCAAGCCATCTAGACATACTTTTAATTTTTGTTATTTTTCTTTTTCTGTGTTTTTGTGAATCTGCTTACTGAGAAGTTAGGACATTCTGAGTATTCATTTCAAATCAGAAGGGCTCCCAGTTTGGGAAGATTTTCTGTAAACCAGCATCACGTTTATCCACACACATCGGAGAGGATTTTATGGTATAGGAGACAGACAAAACAAGGAAAAGGCTTTCCACCCAAGACCATACTTCTGCTACTGGTCTCAGCTTTGGTAGCAGACTGAAGCTTGATATGCAAACGTTCATGGTTAAATAAGTTCCACATAATTTGTCATAACTCCATGTTCCTGCAATGGAGCAAGTAGAAATTCCTGATAGGCTACTGAGGTCAATTTGTTATTGTTTTCTTTAAAATTGTATTTTTTTTCTTTTAAAAGATCAACAGACTGTTACATTTTTGCTTGCCTCTCCATTTTACAGTGTGACTGAAGTTTCTTAAAAGGTTATTTTCTTTTACATCCATGTATTTATGTAGATCTCTTAGACACCTGTTACGGTCTCTTGAAATGTGATTTTTTTAAAAAGTATTTCCTTTACCAGCTGCCCCTTGTCAATACAACATGCATGGCAAATCTGGCTCCAGGCCACATCCACCTGCTCCACCGGGGGCTCCTCCATGGGCTGCAGCGTGGAGATCTGCTCCATGTGGGACCCATGGGCTGCAGGGGGCAGCCTGCTCCACCAGGGGCCTCTCCACAGGCTGCAGGGGAACTGCTGCTGCCTGCCTGGAGCACCTCCTGCCCTCCTGCACTGGGTTTATGGGGAAGTGTTTAATAACAGAGGGGCTGCAGGGGTGGCCTCTGTGAGCAAAGCCAAATCTGAAAAAAAATATTTTTTTCTCTCTTCACTTAGTTTTTAGTTCTTAGTAGCACTTTATCATGTACTACATACACTTAGTTCCTTAGGAGTTGATCAAAAAATTTTGACAATCCATGTCCCAATACAAGTCTATCATTGTATTTAATGGAATACAAAATAAATGTGTTAAAAAGAGAAAAAAAAATAAAAAAATATGTAGGCCAGATCATAAAACAGTTGTAAGGGCACCAAATTTATTATGCTTTGTCCTTTTCTTATCTGGCTTAGCTTATTCTTTCATAATTATCTTGTCACTTGTGTCAGTTACAAGTATTTTTAACTCCACTGTGAGACTTGTCAATTTGCAATTTTTAAGAATATATTTCTGGGACAAATATTCTCTTACATATGAGTTATGGTTTTAATGTGAGTTACCAGTTTTATATGAGTCATATGTTCACTTCTCCACCTTTTAGTATTCTTTAACTATTGAAAATCCATGTACAGGATTAAATCAAATGCTCAGCCAGAGCAAATCACTTTGCCAAGACTTTTTTTGGTGGTTAGGGCAGGGTGTTGTTATGGCTATGTGAGGGGTGATCAGGGTTCCCAGCGGCCAGTCCTATTTGTCAGGTTTTGTTTAATTTCTGTAGGGACGTACAGCACAACGCTAATGTGTAAGATAAGAATTGCTATACCTGGACGCACTGCACTTCAGTCTTCATTCTCAAGGAATTCAGACCTGGACACAGTGCCTGAGTGTCATTATATGACCTGAACAGCTTTTATAATAGAGGAACATTGTAAAGAAGCATTTGGACAATGCTCTCAGAAATGTGGTCTGATTTCTGGGTGGTCTTTGGGAACCCAGGAATTAGAGTCAATGATGCTGGTGGGTCCGTTCCAGCTGGGATATTCTATGATTCTAAGGACAGAATGTTCGTCTGGCTTTGTGCTTGTTTAGTAAGTGACAGTGTCATCTGAGATGAAGTGCTTCTGGTTTCAACCCACATTCTCATCTTGTCCAAGAGCTTCACATTCCCTCTTCTGGCAGGAACGTGAGTGGTCAGGGTACAGGACTTAGAGCAGAGAGTGATTTCAGCCTTTTACTTTTCTAATTAACGTGAAGACCCATTGTGTGATGCTGCTTTTTGTCAAATCCTGTGACTTAAAATGGCTATCATTCAGTTCCAAACATAAAGAATTTAGTTGTGTTGTGAGACATAAAATGATCATGCAAGTGTTGTTTTGCTGATCACATAGCTTCAGTAAATTCTGGTTTGTCAGCTGATGAAATGTTCTTTGTAAGAAGCAACACGTATTGCAGAGAAGTCTGTTCGTTGAGCTAGGCACTAGTTCTCTGCAGGGAGCTCTCAGTCATGAATTGTGCTGTGATTGTCTGACCACAAAACCTTAGGAGGAGGTTTGTCATAGCTTCCCTCAAAGCCGTCAGTTGTAGCCAACTAGGATAAACAAGTTATGTCTGCAAGCTGAAGAAGCAGTACAAGGAGATGCAACAATAGAATGAATTGAGAAATAGAAATAAATTAATTTTGTTATTTAAAATACTGTTTCTGATCCTCCCCCTCAAAATATGCTATTATTTGTAAATAAAATAAGATCATAACCAATTGACTACAGGAATGGATAGAGGGAAATATGGGATGGAGATTTCCATGAGTGCTTTGCTTTCTCTAATTTCTTTTTCAAGTAAACTGTAAGTGAATATATAAGGGTTGAGGTTTAACCCCAGCAGACAGCTGAGCCCCTCACAGCCACTTGCCCATTCCCAGCCAAAACCAGGACAAGAGGAATATACAGCTGCATTGAGTTTTTGAAAGAAATATTTCACATTATATAAAATATGAGGCTTCAGCTAACATCTATTTATACAAAATCTTAAGGGACGTCAGTGGAAAGGGAAGGAACAGATGAGTCTTCTATGTCCATAAATCACCGGCCATAGGTGCTAATGGCTCTGACATTACTAATTAATCTCTTCATGGGATAAATCAGCTACTGAATTTGGGAAAATATGCAGACCAGTGTCAAAATACTATGTATGATTCAAGCTGAAAATATTGTTACAATTAATCTGTAACGTTGTTTTGATCATTAATTAAAGGGAAAATGTTTCTGAAGCAGAATCCTTTGCTTTAATTGCAGAGGAAGATCAGAAGTTGTGTTGACGTTCTATCTGCTAACAAATTGATAATAAAAAGCATGTAGGCTTAGGAGCATTTTCCTTGGCATACAGGTTGGCAGAGATCCTTTTCATAAGCTGTTATTTACCATCCACAAAGATGTAGCCTGGGTTACTAATTCAGTAGTCTCATTTTCAAGGTCCTTATGATCTCCCTACCACTAATTAGACACAATCAGCCGGGAACATGTCAGAGAAGCGAGGCAGTCGTCACGGGTGTTTCGAAAAAGATCCAGCAGACAGTTGTGGAAAGAATTGTGGATTACAAAAAGGAAAGGAAGAGCAAAGTTAAAAAAAAAAAAAATGGTTTCTTAAAAAAACCAAAACAGCTGAAATGCAACATTAAAGGCTTTTATGGCTAACCTTTTGATACATTACATAGAAAAAAGAAAATTAATTACATATGGTTCTATGAATATCTTATTAGTTTTTATCTTTAATAATGATAATAATTTTTCATTCTTATACATGTTTTTTACACATGCAAATTAAAACTTCCTGAAGGTTTCAGTGATTTTTTTTTTTAACCGTGTTCTGTTTTTGTTGAATATGTCTCACTGAATTTATCAGGATTTACTTTTGCTTCCAGCTGTTAATCCCAGATACGTGCTTAGAAACTGGATGGCAGAATCAGCAGTGCAAAAAGCCAATTTGAATGATTTTTCAGAGGTAAAATTAGTTAATCGTTTCCTGATATATTTGTTAATAACTGATCTGACTGTTAATTAAACAATTGTTGCATTTGCACTTTGAACCCGTATTTCACTTTGACCAACATTGTTCTATGTCATTACCAATCACTACTACTAATAGCAGTAATGCTATCAGTAATATTAGCGATGTCAACAGTATTAATTATAAATAGTGTTCATTATTACAAGAGTAATACTAATAATAGTAAGCAACTCATGGAACAATTTCTGGAGCCAAGAGAGTGCATAATATGAAGTGGCAGAGAGTTTTCTTATTTGCAGGAAAATATATTGTATAAAAGCTTACTCATTTTAATTGCTTCTAGGTTCACCTCCTACAACAGATTTTACAACATCCCTTTCGGAGACAGAAGGCTGCAGAGGAAGCAGGCTACTCCCTACGCCCACCAGCTTGGGCCAAGGATCTTAAAGTAAGCTGTTCATCCTGAGGAAGCTAAACAAGGAAAATGGGAAGGGTCTTGGCCATTGGAAAAATGGCTCAGGCCTTCAAACAGGAGTCAAGCCTGTTCAGGGAATCAAGAGGAAGTTGTCCCTCTTACTCTTTGTGGACTGGAATCTGCTACGCTGCTGGACAAGGTTTTGACCAACTTTATAAAGATTAAAGAAATGGACCACTATGTATGGCTGCATCAACAAATCCTATTGGCATTTAATAACTCTGCCCTGTGTCTTCAGCTGTGCATTAATTTGAGTCCCAATATTAAAGTTCTGCCAAACTGTCGTATTTAACATCGCAGAATTCACATCTGATCAGGTGGTAATGTCTAAAGGACGGGTCAATTTAAAATGCATCTAAATTGGTTTTAATTATAGAATGTTTTGATTAATGTTCTTGTTGTTACACACTTACCAAATGTAGTTTTATCTGAAAACATAAATTTTAAGTCTTGCAGAGTACTACCTTACTCTTTTCTCTCCCTTGACCTTGTTTTGTCCCATTAAGCTGCCAATGAAGATCTAGAGGAAATTGAATTAAATTGTAAGCAAATACACCTGTCCTGGGAGTGACTTGCCCTGACATAGATTTTGCTGTCTTTGCCAGAGTCAGGTGCCTGTTAAGCCTGGCTTACTGTTCTTTGAAAGTTTATTTTCTGATAGTAGTAGAGAGATTGTTGGTGCGTGGCTGTAATGGCTCAGGCCATTTTCACTGGTTGGACATGGAAAAAGACTTTCTTGCATCCTATTAGGTATGTTGTCAGGTCAATGTACCTTTTGTAGTCAGCCTCCGGATGCTGTTGGACTGACAAGAATATTGCAGGGAAAATATTTAAAATACAACTGAAGCTGTTACATAGCAGTGCCTTGGATTGTAACAGAGTGAGACTCGTCTTTGTTTTGAGTCCAGCATCCTGTTATTTATCTTTGTTCAACACTCCAATTCCACATCACAAACCTTTGTCTATAATTAAGCTAAAATTAATACGCAAGCTCTCAGGTGCAATGTTCTCTTAGTAAAATTCACTTATTGGGGGCTTTGTTATTTCTTGATGTTACCTCTGGGAAGGGAATGGAGACACGGACTCCAAGACAGTTGAGAAATGGAGACCCTTTATTGTTCCAATGCCAGATCTTATATAGCTTCTGATTGATGCATTCCTTTTGATCAGGCGTACGTCATGCAACTCCCTATAGGCTCGTCTGAGCCTAGAAACTTCTCACTTTAGCCTGTTTACCACTCTGTGCCCTTCTTCGTAACCCTTAGTGCACCGCTGTATCAATCAGCTCTAGTTTATCACCGGATGGGTCACCCATACCTCTGCCCTTCCCAAATCCAAAATGGATTGGTTTAGAATATCCGCATCTCTTCTGAAGAGATTTGGATCTCTTCACTTGCTTCTGAAATGGAATGCTTCTGAAGTGGTATTGAGTGCTATGATTAGCATTTCACAAATCTATTTCTAGAAATGTAATTAGTGGGAGAAAAGAAATCTATGATATTAGAAATCTTTCACTAGCTAAAAAAAAAATACACAGATGCCTTTGCTTCTTAAATACAATCAGTGCAATTATTCAGGATGGTTTCCCCTCAGATACACAGTTGCCCAGCCTGAATTAACATTCCTTGTGCGAGCAGTAAGTGCTCTTCTGCAGCCACTGCGTTTGTGTTTGTGTTGGCAACGCCTCCAGGAAAAAAGGAATGGGCTGGTGGGGGAGTTCTGCAAAAGCCCTGTAGCCGTGGGCTGTGTTCGTAACCTGTGGGAACATTGCCATTGATATCTGCTCTTGGGAAACTGCAAAATAACGTGTTGTGATGAAATGTAATCCTGACTACTCTGATTTCATAGTAGTGCTGCTGACCGTTAAAGGTAATCACGCTGCCTTCAGGTGTTCTGCGAGGCCATGATGATTTGTCAGTCTTAGTTCTATTGAATCTCTTCTGTTCTGTTCGTTTCCCTCAGAAGAAATACGCATGTATCCCAGTTTGTGGGAGATTGTTATTGATAATCCCTACATCATGGTTGTCTTGTACTTTTGCCACAAGGTCCATTTAAATATCTACTTTTTCCTGAAGTGCCTGAAAAAGAGTACTTGGAGAATACGTGGTTATCTCAGCGCTACCTTATGTTTTGTCACAGTAGAAGTGAGACCACATCATGCTCAGAATTTTGTAGCACCTCACTTTCTACTTCTGGATTTTAATTATGATGGTTTACGATTACACTGTAAACGTTAGTACTGTGTTTCATGATGTAAGTCCTAAAATTCTTTGTTACGTGGGCTTTTGCTTCCTGCTCCGGAGCTGCCTCTTCCTTCATGTTACATGAACACTGCAGTGATGCAAAAGCAAGTGGGAACTAGAAATACTGATTAAACGGTTACTCGTTTGTACCGTCTTCTCTCTCTATGGGAGGACTGTTAGGAGGGTCAGCAGTGGTGATCCCCCACGTGTGGACTTTTCCATGTGAAAACGATGGTCTCTTGAAGCGGGTCTTTTTCTGTAGCAGTGATGTAAAAGCCCAAAGAAAAAGCCAGCTGCAGAGCCTGCTTCCACTTGAGTTATGAAGAAAGGTTAGGAATAACGTGCTGCAACTTCAGCCTCTGCTAATGTACCTAACTACAGGAATAGACAATTTCATATGGCAGAAGGTTAGGCAGGGGAGGAAGGATTGATTTCTCCTTTCTTTTACAAATGCTTTTAGAAGATCTTTCTGTGTTTTGTAGCATCTTTTTTTGGTGCCAAACAAAGCCAGATAATTGTGTATTATCAAGCTGGTAGCTCTGTTATTTGAATGGAAAGTTTGAGTACTTACACTTCAGAAATTCAGTGCCACCATTACATACACAAAATAGTTGATAGAGGTCTAATCATCACAGCATTTTAATCGATCTCTGGAGTTTTCTGTCAGCTCTGATTCTTCTTGAAGAAAGCTCTTTTTTGTGTGTAACATTAAGTACATGAGTTATGATTGACTGGGGCTGTAAAATGGATAAAATTGAGTTTATTGTGCTGTAACAAAGGCAAGGGAGGAAATAGGGCAGGAGGCTGGGCATTCATGTGAGAAGAGTGAACGCTAGGAAGGCTGTGTAAAAATCTTAGTGCTTTGTGAACTCAGAGAAAATAGCTTATTGTGCAGCAGTTGTCTAAGAACATATGCCACTTTAGTTTGATGCTGAGTACGTAAATCAAACCTATTTTCTTTTATGAAATATAAGCAGTTGGGTAGCAGACAGCTGGTGTCACTTAAGTGATTCAAAGATGAGCACTCCTAATAATTCACAAAACACCACCCAGCTCTTTCGCATCTGATGGTTCTGCATTTTGTTTAAATCAGGTAGATAGGGAAAGCAAGTGAGAGTCATAGAGCCTTCCTCATTTGTTAAGCTCTTAACTCTCCTACTTCTAGCTAGTTAGGATTTTTTCTCCTGCACTTAAAACTAGTTCAAGCTGCAACCTATTTGGCTATTTTGATCCTTGCACTGGTTTCAAGAGCAGATTGGCTCTCTGGAGATGGTAAGGTACCTTTTGAATTGTTCTCACATGTCAATTCAGAACTTACCAGTTGAAGTTGTGGTATCAGTGAATGCAGTTCTCCAGCTGCATGCCTTTTGCTCAGTTTGGTGAAAGCAAGGGAACTAGAAGACCGCTAGGGGCTGCATGGGCTCTGTCTTTATTAACTAAAAGGCCTGGTACCCTAACTGGCCATACCCACAGCACAGGTGATCTCTGTACAGTCTTTCGCCTCCTCCATGTCCTCTGGGAGTGGAGCCTGGGTGCTTGGACAGCTGACAAGCCGAAGAGAGGCAGGAGGAAGAAGGGACTGGCTGTCCCATGGCTGTCCCTGAGTAACTGTGGGGATGGATGGGCATGCTTGATGCAGAAAAACCATGCCTTAGCTTCTTCAGCTTGTCTCAGCTGAAAACATTAGCAGTATGTCACAAACCTTTTTTTGGTGACTCATTTGGCACTTCCCTGACTGAAGTACCCTTGTTCTATGATCACTAAATGCCTTGGGTCCATCCTTCCATCTCTGCTGGCTGCTTGTAGCCTCTATGGGGAGCGCGCTCACCCCCAGTAAGCGAGGTGTGACACTGGGGTGGAGCACGGGGCCTCCTTTACGTTGCTCCTGTCTGCACTCCTCAGGGGTCCCCGCAGACACCACCCTAGCTCCCCGCCGTCTGTGCACAGACGTATTCAGCTCTTAGCATCACCACACAATCTTGTAAAACCTTGTAATTAAAATGCTTTTATATTTTTTCAAGTTCAAAACTAGGCAGATTATTACATGCAACCACCTTTGCCCTCTGCAGTAGCATCTACGGGTCTGCCTCAAGCAGGCACTTCTTCCAGCAATGACGCTGCTTCGTGCCTAGTGTAAAGTCAAGTCACTTGAGTGGCAGGCAGAAACACGTGAACACGTGTGGTTCAGAAGGTTCAGAATGCTGTTAGTGTTCACAGCTTTTTTTTTTTTTTTTTTTTTTAAAGTAGCCAAGTTGAGATCCCACCACCGTTTCAAAATAAAGGTACGTCGTATTTCTGCCGGGCTGTTTATGCAGCTACATGGGCATTGGCAAAGCAGCGTTAAACCAAAAATAAGATTACAGATGACCTAAAATGTTCCCAGGTCATGATGCTGCCAGCAGCCCATCGTTCCCTTGCCTCCCAGCACCACTTTGGCACTGGCCCGTGGCACCCCGGTTTGACAAACTGCAGTGCTTTCTCTTCCTGCCCTGTCAGCTGCTTTTATTTACTCAGACCGCATGCTTCGCTTTTTGTATTGGAAACTACAGAAATGTATTATTTATGGAAACTTAGAAAATGATGTGCCTGAGAGAAAAGACTGGAAGAAATAAATACGGAATCCAGGAGGTACTGGCAAAGGCAAAGCCTGTTTAAGTGGTACCAACTCCCAGTAAAATGCCTGCTCATCAACCGTGACACTTGGTGCAGTTACAAAATAGAAGCTATTTTTATTTGAGGACTAATAATGAATGCTGCCTAAATGAACAATGGAGAATTAAAATGGAGAACAAACGAAAAAAAGTAGGAGGAGACATATTCATATCAGGTATGAGATAATTACAAAGTCTTTATGAAGACAGACTATTTCTAGGTAACCAACAGAAAAAGACCCTGCTTACCTAGGGAAGGATACAATATTTTCAGATACGAATTTTTCTTTGTCTAAAATTAACCAAATAAACGAAATTTCAAGACAGCAATGGTGAGTGCTGACTGGAGTTGCATGTGCAAACAGTGGTGTGTTAACACTTGGGGTGATACCTTCTGGAACCAGCCCCGGTCTTACACCACATCTCAGAATAGTCTAGCTGAGGGTTTTCTTCTTAAGCCAAGACTATTTTTTTTGGAAAAAAAAAAAGGAAAAAAAGGGAGTCTTTTGATTGAAAAAAATAGTTTGGGGTTTTCTGATAAAGAGCCCTCGGGGGAATTCTGTTAAAAGGCATTTTTCCACTTCTCAGAATTGACACAACACCGCTGCTGTATTTGTTGTTTCCTCCAGCTATAATTCTACTAAAGAGGCAGCACAGTTGTATTTGACCCACTGGCCAGCCCTGAGAGTCCTGCTCCACCACCCTGGGCTGTCTGGATGGAGTGAAGCAAGACTCTGCAGCCCAATTCTTCCCTTGGCCTGCTGCTGCAGTGGTAGTTAAGGGAGTGCGGGGCGAGGAAGGAGCAGACTGTAGGGACAAGGTAGGGGACAGAGGGCACCCCGCCTCACTTCTTGGGCCCCCCAGCAGGAACTCTGAGAATTCCTCCTGGTGAGGCCCGACCCAGCACAACCTTCTGTGACACAACAGCAGCTATGGCTTAAAGTCCACCGGCCCCCAGAGTTCAGGAGCTGCTGCCCCTTTTCTTCTCGAGAGCTTTCATTAGGTCAGACATGAAATCTGCTTGCCTGCCTCCACCCCCAGCTGGGGGTGGCCCAGCTGATCTTGGCTCTCCATCCTGTACGGCGTTTTCCTGCCTTTTTGAGGGAAGTGGCACGGGTTTCTTCGTCAGAGGCGGTGGCTTACTGGAGACAGGTGGAGGTGGGGGGGGTAAGGGCAGGTCTTCATCACCGCTGCTGGAAGAAGGTGGCGGAGGAGGCACAAAATCAGGAGGGGGTTCGCAGAAATCAGACGGCGGTGGTGGTGGCGGTGGCAAATCAACCATCAGGGTAGCTGGCGGTGCTGGAAAGCTTTCGGGGTCTGCCAGGAAGATGCCGCTGTCTCGTTTGACTTTGGAGGGTAGAATCGGCGAAGCGGTAATAGCAGACGACCGCCTCTCAGGAGGAGGAGGAGGCTGCAGTGAGTTCCTCTTGTTCACGTATTTCTGTGGCCTCAACACCGGCTGTGCCAGGCCAGGTGCGCTGACATTATTTGACTTAGCCTTTGATAAGCAGAAGGAATAAAAGCACAAGACAGTCAGCGCACACGTAAACCAATGCACTGCCTAACAGTGAAAAGACGGCAGAGCGCAGCACACAGGCTGTGAAGTGAGGTAGAGGACATTTTGCCTGAAGCGTGCAAGCAGTATTTTGTTTTCTTTCTGGAGTTGCCCACAGAACTTGGACAGTGTAAGTCTCCCTCTTGAGAGCATCACAGTGCTTTTTGAATGCTGTCCTCGGAAAATGAGTGCTCTTAAGCTTTCAATGAATTGCAATTAATAAGACGTATAAAGATACTTTCTTGATGTTCTGTCCTACTGTTCATTTCCTGAGAACATGAAGACCTTAAAAAAAATGTGGTGTGTTTTTACATCCAAAAAGTACTGAGCAAGGTTTGAGGACATACAAAGCAGGTATAGTTTTGGCTTTTGTTGCCATCATAATCTCCCATTCTAGCTGTGACTGTTGGGTCTCTGGGTAAGGCTAAAATAATGAAGTCATAGAATCCTAGAATCACAGAACATCCCGAGTTGGAAGGGACCCATAAGGATCATGAAGTCCAACTCCTGGCACTGCACAGCTCTACCCAAAAGTTTAGACCCTGTGACTACGTGCACAGTCCAATCACTTCTCAAAGTCCCCTGTCTCTGCCAAACTCATGGCACACAACACCAGCGAGTGGGGAAGAAGGTGGAGATATTTGGGGTTTTAAAGCTTCTGTGTCTGGAGTCACTGTGCCCATCACTCTGATGTGCGTTCACAGGCAGAACAGCGCGCTGCCACTCTGTGCAGGAGGGAGGGCACCGCCAAGCACTTGGGAAAGCTGCCTGTGGTGTTCTGGGCAGTGCACAGCCGAGGAAAGGCATTCCAGAGGTGAACAGGCAAGGGCCACTGACCCATTGACAAGGCTGGAGAAGGGTGTTTTCTGCCTGCTGGGTAAAGCACACACACACACCTTCTTCACTTCTGAAACAACAGCATGACTAACAAGCCCTTGAGGCCACTGAGTTCTAGCCATGCTTGCAAGGTCAGTGGACATTCAAATGTTCTGGTAACTTTTAAAGCACAAAATTAATCAAAGGATCCATCGTCCAAGTTAGGAAAAAATGTAGGATAGCACTTCAGTGCGGTTAGGTTTATTCTGGCACAATTTCAGGTGGGTTTTCTTTTATATTGTGCTTGCTTGTTGACACTGAAGATAAATAAAGCCTATCTGGCAATATCTGAGCATAATTTTCTCTTCTTTTTTTTTTTTTAGATGGCAGTCGGTAGCTGTTGACAGTTACTGTACAAACATGCTCTCTATCCTTGTAAACCCGTGTAGAAATCTGTTCTCCCGAAAACACAAGCTTCCTAACACACACATTTCTAGTTATGCTAAATTACCAGTTTAAATCCAGCTAGCTTAGAGCTCTAGCAGTAGCCCAGTGTACCCTGAAGGACTTCAAACCGGCCCTTTGGTCCTAGGCATGTAGAAACGCTGAGATGGGGAAGGCAACATGCTTGCTTCTGCTAGAGAACAGTGCTCTGCAACCTTGCAGTCAGCAACGCTAGTTTTGGCACTAACCAAGTATAACCTGCTTGCCTTCTCTTGCTCTCCTTGCCCACACAGAAGCAAGTAAATGAGACATTCAGGGGGAAGGAACCACTGGCTGAGTTCTGAGAACACGATCTATTACAGAGGAAGTGAGGTTCAGAGCAGAGAAATAGATCTTAAAGGAGAAACTCAAAGACAGAAACAGGAACTGTATGACACAGTGCAGGTTAAAGAAAAATCCTAGGAATTTAGTTTTGCTTGTCATGTGCTTTTAATGGAAGATGGAGGGACACGACTGATGAGTTGCAAACAAATGTAATTTTTTCTGTAGGACATGTATATGCTTTTGCAGTCCTCACGCTGTATCAGACTGGTATTTTTACAGCCAGAGATGGAGCAGGTATGCAAAATTTGGAGCTTAACAAAGGACTGTATTTAGTGTTTAACAAAAACACGTTTGCCCTTACTTCTTCACACTTCCTTCCTTTTCTAACAGACACATCTTCAGCTGTGCACAGTGTTTGCTACTGAAACCGCTATGTAGCCATGGTGTTACTAGGGCCAGATCTGTTTTCTTTAGGTACAGAAAATGGCACCAAGAATCTGGCGGCAGGGACTCTTTGGCACCACCCCAGAAGGTGTGTTCCTATTTCTGCTACATGAACTCACAGCTACTTGTTCTGAAGAACGGAAGCGGTGGATGGCTGTGCCTTCACTTCCTATCGGTGGCTCCTAGGCTTTTGTGCAACAGACACAGTTTTGCAGAGGGTAAAGCACGCGGAGGAGCAGCAAGGAGTCAGCCACCTTGTCCAGAAGCCAAATGCTTGTCACAACAGCATGCGGGCACTTTGAGGGGGGAAGACAGTGGGTAAAGAGAACCAAACTTGGAGAAGTGATTCATAGGTGACATTTAACTAGTGCACTGCTGCTATCTGCTGACCTGTGCCTCTGACGTATCCGCTTGCTTCTGAGTCTCTGCAACTGCTGCACGGGATGGAGGAACAATTTGGGGAATCTGTCCATTTGCCTGAACAGCACCTGTGAAAAATACCAAGGAGAGAGGGAAAAGAGGGTTATATTTTTGCAGTATTAATCAGATCAGGGACTACCAAACTAAGAAAGACACAATTAAAAAGCCTTCACAATTTCTACCGCTCATTACAGGTTTTATAAGTAATTCAGTAAAATCCATGAGGATGTCTGCTTCCTACTTTGGGCTTGTTTTGTGACTTTTGATATTCAGTTCATTGCCTGAGGAAAACAAACACAATACCTTGTATCAAAACTAATGCCTGTCCACATATCCCCATGATTGCAGCTGATAAACCTGCAGGAAAAGCAAGTAGTAGAATCATGAAGATGTGTGACAGAAATTATCAGCGTGTGCATAAAGGTGGTGACAAATGAGGGTCTTTCTCTTCTGACTGCTGGAAACAGTGATTACACACAGGGACAGTGCAGCCTGACAGGAATATAGAAGGGGAGCTGGCTTTGGAAGAGGAGCTATGCAGAAATCAAACTGGCATAGTTAAGATCACTCTCTGGCCTTTGATTGTTTAAATACCTGTCTTTCTTAACAGCATTTTAAAATTTGTGGTGTACTGTAATATTAACTACAGCCAGTTTTTATTGCATGTTTTCCCCTTTAATTTAGCTTAGAGACTAAAAGCGCAATAGTTTCATGTCGGTGAGAGGCATGAGAGCTGAAGGTCTGAAGAATTACGAATGGGCTGATCCATTTTTTTTAGTAAGTTAGTTAATAGATCTAAACCTTTTCCCTCATCTGGATCATGGAAGCTCACTGAATTCTCAGATTAGCAAAATTCTGCTAGCTGGCAAAGCTAAAGCTCTGCAAAACCTTTGCTCACCATTAGTGTGTTTGTAAGGGATATACACAAAGAGCCCAGTACTGTCAAATGGCATAAGTGAATGTAAAAGCAAAGGAAAAAATTGTGGTTTTAATTAGGAAATAAATCCCCAGCCCCTGTATAGTCTGATGAGGATTAAACAGACTCTCCAGTTTAGTCTAGGATTTTTGGAAGCTGTACATGTCGAAGTAGTAGATAGCATTTGGTGCCCAGATACAGACATTTGTAAACCTTAGTGACTGCTTTAACTCCATGATAATTTACAGTTCTGAGATGCTGTAAAGTTCCACTTGTGCTTTTTGGATACAAATGAACCCTTAGCTGTCTGCAATATAAATCTAAGCACAAAGATGGCTTTAATCTTAACACATACTTTTCTGATTAACCAGGAGGTTCCATGACTATGATATGAAATAAAATCTTTTCATTGCCATGCCTGCAAATCACACAACTGATGAAGAAGTAAGACAAACTCTGCAGTGTATTGAATTTAGTAGGGTTATTTAGGTTTCGAGGGATGACCAAAGATGGTCTGAAGTCCTTGTGTTTTATGTCTGTGCCTGCAAGCAATCCAGCATATTTAATCCTAAAAGCCATTTAGATCATTCAAACTACAGCCTGTGTTTGTTGAAGGACTGACATGGAAGTTTAATAACGAGATTAAACCAAACTTGTGGCTCTAAGTGCTCAGCAGAGAGTGAAGAACATCCCTGGGTTCTGTGGCCAGGCTCTCAAGCAGAACAAGTTACCATCTATCTGCAGTTCAGCTGTTGTCCATAGCAGAGCAGGAGTTTGGGTTCCACACTGCTCAAGGACATTGTTGCCCTCAGTGACACTGAAATTTTATAGAGTAGTGAAAGAGGGCAGAGAGAGATCCACTCTAGATACTGCAGTGTACAGTGTTCTACTTGGCAAATGCAATATATCAGAAAGTTAGGATGCAGCTAAATGGTAACATCTATCTTCTTCTGTTAATGGATTTCATAAGCTATGAAAGACTTGAAAACAACAGTTATTGTATCAGCTCCTGTCACATGCCTCTACATATGGTACACAGCCAGCCACTTAAAAGGACCCCTAAGTCAACTAAGATGTAAGTTCAGGCATTCTTATGTCAAGACTTACTTTTAATTTAAATGTTACAGTATTCTTTGCAAGTCAGCTTCTCCAAAATTTTATGTTGAAATAACATATATATATATATATATATATATATATATATTTAAAAAAGTAGTCCAAACACAATGCAAAATACAGAAAACCAAGAGCCTAGTAGAGATACAGAACATCTGTAAAAGGCAGCAGCCTTCTTGTGAACATCGTGATATTGTGCTGGCACACAGCACACACTGCTGTTTGAGTGTCCAAAGACACGCATAGTGAGGCAGAGATGCAGACAACTTAATGTGCCTGAGATGCACCTTGCACGTGGGACACGTCAGAACCACAGACTGTGCAGTTTGAGGTATATGCAAGCACACAAACGTTGGCCACAGCAGTGACCAAGGAGTACAGACTATATGAACAATGAGAACAGAAGTTCTGCCTGCCTTCCTGAGCATTTCTTCTGACTGCCACTGATGTTAATAGAGTACAGCCTCCTTCTAAGCTCATACAGGACTGTAATTTTCAACAGCAGAATGTAGCTTGTACTGAAACTGACATACACAAATGGCTGATCAGTTCCATTTCTAAAACCTGAGCCAACAACTGCTCTCAGTCAGTCAGTTAAGGTAATAACATAGTTGGGCCCCAGGTTTCATAAAGGGCAGTAATGACAACAGCAAGGCAGCAAGAATCACACTGACTTGCCTCAATTAGAACACTAATGATCCTTCAGAGACATTTCAACAGAGACAACATACATGACTAAAATCTTTCCAGCCTCCTTAACCATTTAATGGGATCCATTGGTTACGATTAACAGTATATTTTATGACTACAAACAATTTCGCTGGATTCTAGTCAGGATCTCAAATGATACACATGTACCTGTACTTTACTAGTCAGCAGCAATCTGATGGAAAGCTGTTGGAAAAGTAAAGTTAGAAAACTTTAGCCCAAGTGAAGTTAGAAAATAGCCCAATTCTTTCTTCCTGTCTCCTTTTCCTGACACCCACACTGTAACCCTGCAAATGAGTGAAAAGCTAGGAAAGAGAAGGGCTTACCCTATAACACTCCCTTTCTGAAATTACTGTTCTCTGAATAGCTCACTCATCCCTTCTACCTGCTGGAAGAATAGCTCTGATGCGGCCGGTTTAGAGATGGACAAATAGAAAAGTTCAACACATGGACCATCAGACTGCAAAATGCAGCAGGAGGTTAGTGGATTTGTATTGAGATGCCAGCAGAAAAATACCTTCTTAAATTGTGCAGATTTAAACTGACCTTTTGTGGGCTGTCTGTATTCTTCAATCTTAACTCTAAAGCAAGGGCTTAGCAGATAGCTGGTTACAGGTCAGAGCTACTCTGGCCTGTTTACAACAAGGCATTATCTTGCTGAATGTGTGGGACATTTTTGTGAACAAAGACTATGTGCAATGCTGATGATGACAGAAGAGGGTAATAATTGTGATTTCAACCATTCTGACAGCTTTAGTACCTGTTGATAAGGATCCCGTGGGGGCAGCTGGTTCCACAGTTCCTTGGTTTGTCCACCGAGAGGACAAGCCAGCTTTCTTCACTGCGCATTTATAATTATCATATAACATCTTGCCATACTGCAAAACAATTAATACAAAGAAACACAGTATTAATCTTGAAATAGGCCAACCATTCATTTTGCTCTTAGCCAACTTTTCTGACTCCACTACTATCAGTCTAGTTTGGCTAAAAAGTAGCTTTCTACAAGCGCTTTCCCTGTTTCTGTACAGGACCAGGTAGAAAGCTCTCAATAATAGCAAAATAAAACATTAATCCCCATCCCCGTGACCAAATGCTGTCCTACTGATACCATTCTCCCATTTTTTGTTCATTTCCATATCTGTAAATGTCTTGAAGCTTGTCTTTAAAGCCAATCGTGTTCAATAGATTATCTTTTTTCTAGTGCTTTCCAATTATTATATTTTCATGTTTATGATATGCATTTTTCATATTTTTTTTTGTTACTGGAGAGGTGAGGTGCTGAATCCTGGGTTCTACAACAACAGCTCTCGCCGTGTAAGACAAAATAAATAAGTCTATCTCCACCCCACACCTTTGTTAGATGTCACCCTGCAGTAAAATTGGCAGAAAAGAATCTATACCTAACAGCAGCAGGTCTGTGCATTCAGGTATAGCCAGCCAGTACACTGGGCTATGTGCAAATCCACCTTCCTCAATGTTTTGTGCAAAACCAAACAGGCTGTGAATCCAGATCTTTTTGAAGAGGGTGGGGCAGGCAATTTGGGTAGAACTGTCTGAAAAATGACACACCTGGACCGAACAGAGCTTGCACAAATTTAGCCACAGCATATTATTATTACACCAGAGAACTGCGGAGTGAGTTTTTTGAGTAGGAGTTTTATAGCTACAGAATTCATCCTTGTGTGTTAATGAGAAAAATACACTGATCACTGGGGTACAGGAACATCCAGCAAAGCCATGCTGGTCATGCTGCCCTTCTGCTCTTTCTTCCTATGGTAAGATTAGCACGAATATACGTGTCTGTTCTTGTCACAGTACCTCCAGTTGAGGTGATGACAGTCGGCAACCCGAGGTAGACAGGATTTTACAGAAAACATGCTTAAATAAATTTACTTTTAATCTTACCTTGGCAATTCTTATTCCCGTTACCCACTGATGCAGGGTTGCTTGATCATCACAGCATAAGTATTTGATATACTGGGACTCCTTTTGAATCTGGGGATGCTGTAAGATATTAATTCATGATATGAGACAAACGTAGACATCAGATCACAATACAAGAGTGCAAAAGCACCACACAGCTGACCTCGGTGAGAACACTGCCTACAGGCATCCTGTTAATGCTAAGATGACTTGGAAAAAAAAAAAAAAGCAGCAAAACCAGAATATAAGAAAATAGGAAAAAGATTATGATTATGAACTACACGTGTTACCACTGGCAGCATTTGATTGAAATCATTTTAATGCATTGTAATAGGAATTCAAGGGCTCCAGAAACCTAATAGTGATCTGGAGTTCAGTGAAGTCTAAAAGTGTCATGGTTCAAGGTCTAACACTCGATATATAAACGCTGGGAGGAAGTATGTTTTTCATTGTGGTTTGTCATACGTAAGGCATCCAGACTGAAAGCTGAACTTAATTAGTTTCAAAGAGCATGTTAAATTTGGATAAGCATAACCTCTCAGCTGAAACAGATTTTTCCTTCTACTTCACTACCTTTCTTTGGGCCTAGGCAGAGCTTTCTTCCTACATGTTTTGGTTCTGCTTTACTCTTGCTGTTGTTTGCCAACAATCTTGTAAAACTGCCGCATACTCTAGGTAGAGGATTATTCAAAATGCAACACCATCAGAAGTAACCTTTCTCATTTGTTTGTACCAGAAGCCTTTGTAATTTTTAAGCCTTTTTTTCTTCATTTTGAAACAATTCAAAACCAACTCTTCCCCTTACTGTTCAACACAGTAATGATAGGCAGTGACGAGTCACTGCGACTCAAAGACCATCAAAATGCCATGCTCCTGGCCTGCCTGCCTGAGACTGAACATCATCTAAAGGACACTGAAGGAATTTGCTTCCTCTGCTGCAGCAGGGTCTTTAATAGCACGGATGGAACATTATACTGCCACCTCTTGATACGTAGGGAAAAGAATGAAACCAAAGGAAAAGGCTTCATTTTCCTTCATTGAAGTGTTAATTTCTATTTATATTGCCATAAATTACAGGTGCACAGTCAGCGAAATCTGGCAAATACACAGAAGTGCAGCCAAACATGCCCTGCAGACTCACTACAGCCCCTTTTTGGCCTGGGCAGTAGAAAATCCAAAGCCCGCCTAGCAGCAAGGACTCCGGGTCAATACACGTTTCATGATGCCCCTGGAGCAGCGCGGGCCTCGGGGGGCTCTGTAGGACCCCACACAGCACAGAGAGCTGCCAGCAGCCACCGGCCCAGGCTGGCGAGCTGCTGGGATGGTGCTGACGCAGCAGCCGGATGGCTCCTCGCAGACGTCTGCTGGTGGCTGGGGCGGCCCCGCCGCTGATGCCAAAGCCTGGCCACGGCTGGGTGAGCCGGGCAGGGGCTCACAAGCAGAGCTGGGTACAGAGGTCTCACTCCTCAGCCACGTGTCCCTGCTCCTGCCTCAGCGCTGCAGACACCAGGCTTGTGCTGACCCAACCATTTCTGATGCCCCAGGATGACCCAAAAAAAGGAACTGATCTCGGTTAAATATAACACATTTTATCTTGAGGCACTTTTTATTTTTTTTTCCCCAGCAGTACACAGCATGGCCTCACGTACCGTGTGAGGACACGGGGCACTAGGCACATGCCCACGGTGCCCAGGGAGTAGTAGCAAGGGAAGGATGTGTCGATGGGATTGCGCAGCCAGCACTGCTGCCAACACCCTGCATCATCACACTATGGAGCAAGAGCGAACACACCAGGGAGATAGGTGAAGACAAAGTCACAAAACCAAGTGATATGACTCTTGAGAGGACTTACAGCAACAGACGTGTCCCAAGGCAGTGCTGCGGTGCCTGCATTACAGCTCCCCACGTGTTTGAACTCAGCTGCTCACCCTGGTCGCAGGTACATCACCATGCCATGCACTGTCTCTCTGCCAACACACAGCTGTCCGTCTCCCCCAGATTATAAATATACGATGTCCATGTCAGCCCTCTGGGTGGGCCCACAGCTACCTTATTATATTTCCTAGCTTTTGGGCACTCCCAAGATGAGAGCTAGGGACGTCTGACACCGCAAGTCCAGAGATGCCAGCAAACTGTCCCCAGGTGCCCCAGCACTGTGCCCATGCCGGGGACCTGTGCCTCCCCCACCTGGCACACCCACACACCTCCCCTTCAACACAATTCAACATGCAGGGCTTCCCCAGCTCCCCCAGCTCCAGCAGCCTGCTGCTCAGAGCAGGCTCCACTACTGCATCGTGTGCCCAGGGCACGATGACAGACAGTCCTTACTGCCTTCCATCATTTCTCTGTTATGTGGTCAGTTACAGTGAAACTCATTAGTGGGTTACTTTACCATCAACAGAGCCCAGGGAAACAGGAGATGAAAACGACACTGCAACCCTGGGTAAATTCAATTCCTCCAGCACTTTTTAAGTAATTAGCAATTTTGCTCCACAGTGTAAGGTCCCACTGAGCCCAGCAGAGGGCACCCAAAGCTTTCAGAAATAAAAAAGCATTTATTTTTTCTTGTTTCATGACAGCTAAGTCCGATGGGTCTATGTACCTCCCCTCATTTTCAAACAGCATACGTACCAGCAGATTTTTATTAAAAGAAAGAAATAGACATCTATATTTTAACAATCCTCTCCCCTGGGGCACCCTGCCAAAATCCCAGTTTCACAAGAACACCCATACTGCCAGATCAAAGGTCCCCAAGCCCAGGATCCTGACTTTGACAGCGGCCATAAATGGATGAGGGAAGAGCACGGACAAAACAAGCATACATGATACTTTCTTCTCCAGACTCTCCCTCTCTGCAACTATTTTTGGATCAGGGGATTTTCTCATCAGGAGGTGGCTTCTCCATATTTAGATTCCTCAATGGATTTCTCCTCCAGGTACTTCTTCAGCTTCTTCTTGAGCCCAGGTGGAATTTTAGCATCCATAACATCTTTTAGCAATGATTTTCCCAGATTTGCTATACACACCATGAAGACCCATCTCCTTTTGCCCTGAACCTGACTGCTACTAGTTTCATTTATCGTTCACGTTTTGGAAGAGACACTCAGTGGCTGACGTCTATCCACACTTCTCCATGCCACTTCTGAGCTTAGAGGCGTGCATCACATTCCTCACTGGTCATTTCTTTTCCAGCCTGCAGACTCCTAGCCTACGCAGTCATTCAATTCAGTTGTTCCTCACCTTTGCTCATTCTTGTTGCTCCTCGATGACCCTTCTCCATGTTTACTATATCCTCTCTGAACTGAGAGGGTTGGAGATTCACAGGTGAGGGGAAACCATACACTTGTGCTGTGGTATGGCACTGTTCTCTCTTTTATCATCTATGTCTTTACTGTTAATTCCTAACAGTTCATTCATATATCTAACCACTACTGAGCACCGAAATGATGCCTTCATCAAGTTACATACCATGACAGCAGCATCTTGCTCTTGAATGGTACAGGTCACCACAAAGTTAGTAGTGTCATAGGTGAAGTTCTGGTTGCTTTTGTCCCTGTGCACATCACCGTGTGAATGCCTAGACTGTGTTATTTACAGTCTTCATGTCCAGAACTTCAGTCTCACAAGGTCCTTCTGAAATTCTTTGGTCTGCCCTTGTCTTGGCATAAAATAGCACCATCAGCAATCTTCCTCACCTCACTGCTTATTCTCTCTGTGAATATTTTGAGACTGGGGGGTTATCACTGTTCTGAGGAGTCCAGGGACTAAGTAAACAAGGCTAGAGTGTCCTATGCTGGACCACATGGGAGTTATTTACTTCCTACCCTATCCCTTTACTATCATCTCCACTGGGCAATCCATCTTAACTACTGACATTCACCACTAGGGCCTATTCCAAATTACCCCAATCAGCTTCTTGATTAAATTACTCTAATCAGTGACCACGATTAAATGCGATCACAAGTATATGCTGACAATTAGGGTCCAAAGCAGCAAGCTGCTGAACACCCAAGTCTCATAAAGAAGGTTAAACACTTCAAAGCCTTGCAGGCAGCCTGTATCTCAGCCTTGTAACAAACATCAGCTGAGAACTGTATTGTCTCACTGTCTCAGAAGAGGTTTCTTGGCACTGGCTCTCTTTTTACATGTAACTTCACTGATGACCCATAAAACACCCTTGGTAGTGTGTTTTTACATGCAACTTTGGGCACAGATGCACGATGTTTCAGCCAAGAACTGTCACACACATCCCCACCTCAGCAGCTTGCTCACGTGGGAAGTACGGGGTAGTGAAATTTCTTTGGCAGCACAAAATGTTAGAAGTCTCTGCTGTTGACACGGACCTTTACAAACTCAAATCTCCATTGAAAACTTCAGGTTGCATGCAATATTTATCCGATGGTGTGAAAATGCTGACTCAGTATAATCAATTCAAAGAGTAAGGACATTCTGCAAATGAAAACCTGGTATGAAGATCCATGCAAACCAATTACCTCCTTTCACAGCTCCTGCATCTCTGGACAGTTTAGTACAGAACATGGAGGTAAGGAGCTCTGGCCACTGCACGTCCCTGTTCTTCCTAAACTAGATTCATAGCCCCCGTAATAACCTCTATGGGAAACTAGCAGAGGCCATAACATCAGTCATGGCAGAGTCACAGTGAGAAACACTGTACCTCCAGACAAATGAACACTAACCTCACGATGGCACAGCTTACATCTTTCACACGTAAAGAAAGATAAACTGCTTTGTTACATGGTGCATGCTGTGTCCTGAAAAGGTCACTAAAATCATCTGACAGCAAAGGGAACACATCTCCTCTGGAAAGGTTTATCACATGCAGCACCGAAGTGAATTGCTGAAGAGAACTGCTTAAGTAGCGACCACCCCAGAATACATAGTTTGAATGAAAAGTTGTAATTAGCAAGTAGGAAGGGACTCCGAATTTTTTCTCACAGAAACATACATAGTACAGTGCTTGGAAAATAACATGGCGCATTGAAATGCAGTAAGTTTGACTAGTGAACTTTTTTTCTCTGTTGATGTCAAAGCTCTTAATAATGATAAATTAGTAGCATCATCAGTACTTTATGGCTGGGGAAACAGACACAGGTGGAAGTCTGGCCTGATTTTTCCAAGTGTTGGACACCTCTCCAGTCACTTATTAAGGCCTGAGCACCTCAGATGTCAGGCTGCAAAAGGATGTGCCGGGTTCCCCTCGGGAAAACAGTGAAAAGCTTTAGAACAGAACCTGGTGCTCTCCTCTGCCCCGCTGTTTCTTTTACAAGTATCAACTGCCTGGAGATAAAGAAAGCAGAAGCACTTCAATGTAACAAGCTTATTTTCTGAAGAGGTTTTAAAAAAAGTATTTGTGCACAGATATCTTTTCAGATGTAAAGTAAACTCTTTGCCTAAGGGAAAAAAAATAGAACATATTGAAAACCTGAAGAAATGGGAACTGAAAGATGTGGTTTCTATGGTTTGTGCCAAAAAAATGACTAAAAGCAGTCACATCGCATGTGCATGAAATCACAGATTATCCCAATAAAACGTTCTTTTTCTTCACCTTCTTCCAACACCAAAGATGAAAAGCAAACCGAAGTTATTCAGGCATCTCATTGGATTTCTTGTGCCAAAATATATGGATCATTGCTCAGTCTTTCAGGCAGAAACAATAGCCAGAAGCATAAAAACAGTGAATGGTTTGGATCAAAAGCCTTGGCTTTGTCTAGATTTCCTCCAAACAGTCGATGTTTTTTGATACCTTATCTTCTGACAATGAACTTGTGCTATCTTGAGCTAGATTTTCAGCAAATCTGAGACTTTTCAGACTCCCGTGACTACAAGTAGAATTAATACTCAGAACCCTTTGAAAAATCACTGCTAAGTGCTTCAAATTTGCTGTCTGCCATTAAATGTGGTCTATTTCGGGTGTTACACACTCCTTGCATTAAGATCACCAGGATTAGCTGATCTTTTAAGACTTGTGTGACCGGTACTGATAAAAGAATAACTGCTCTGCTATAAGGAAATTATTCCTCTGACTTCCACTTCTCTAATGACTGAGACAACATTTTTAGTTCATTAAAAATGTCATGTAGCCATTATAACCAAAGAGTACTGCTTTATGCAGCAAATAAAAATTTCAAAACCTGTTACATCCCTTTTCTCACGGTCCTTTCTCGGGTCTTATTCTTCCCATTGTTTATACATTTATCTTACAAAACTGTGTGTGTGTACTAGAATTCCATGTATCTGAGAGTTATCTGTAATTAAAGATACTGCTTTTTTATCTAACAATTCATTTTGCTCTGAAATAACTGAAGCATTCACACTAACCTAACAGTTCAACATTTTCACATGAAGAACTAGACAGTTTTCGGCTGTGTATCCTTGTTTCCTGTGCTGACCATTTGTTCCACGTCTTCCATCTCCAACACTGCTAATGTTCACCTTCTACCTTCTTAATTGTCATTGTGCTGAATGCATGGTACACGTGACTCAGTCTGCGACGGAGCACGCTGGGTGTGAGGGAGGAGGGAATCAGCACTGGAGTGACTAAACATCAAATTACCTGCTGGAATGATGCCACTGTTGCAAACAGAAGCTATTCTTCCTGAAAATTTACTTCCAAAGTCCTTTGGATCATTTTTTTTTTTTTTTTTTTTTTTTTTAATTTGGTAGTTTCCAAATGACACCAGGAAAACTTAGCTGTTTAGACTGTACAGGAAAACGTACCCAGCTGTGGAAATAGAAGATGATTTGCCTTTGTCTCAGTTTATCCCCAGGAAACCATTTTTTTTTCATCCTAGATTAATTCAGCATTATGCACCATTACCTCCAGATTACTCAAGCAAAACCAGCACCAATAAACTATAATTAAATTCACTCTTTGTCGCAGGCACATCAGACTGACTAAACCAGCAAATTTGCATATAGATTACCTTGCTATTTGTCTGCATTGAAAGATTTTTCAACACGGTATGACAAAAACAGCTCCTGGACTAGCATACACATGCACACAATACACAAAATAAACGTTATGTTCACAATTTCTGCTCGGTGCAGCCAAAGCTGTCGCTAGCAAGAGCTGTTCCTTTATGCTGGATTTGTTTTTTTCCCCTGAAGCTTTCAGCTTCAGAATATGAAATAAATCACAAAAGGTCTCATCCTTTTCCACGGCATTCCCCATATAACGTAGTAGATGGTGAAAGAGAAGACCTATAGGGAGTCTAGGTATAAAAATTGCCATTTTTAAATGCAAAGGATACTGCGAGGAACCGAACGGCTCCAACTTGCACACTTGCTGTGTGCAGCATGAGAAATTACTTCTTCTGTGAAGAAGAGAGATTTCTTGCCTCTCTGCTTCGCACCCAGGAGAGGCCAGCAGTCTCCACAGGGTGGCAGGGGGAGCCCTGCTGCTCCCCTCTCCTGCCTCCTCTGCCAGCTCTGAGCCTGGCAGATGCAGGTTTGAGGGAGGGTCTTCCTTCTCAGGTGGCTGCCCTTTCCTTTCCTCTTCTGCATACAGAGGTGCTCTATTTTCAGTATGTTGAGGGGCTTTTATTTTGTTTTGAGTATTTTAAGTTCCTCCTTTGAGAGAGGAAGGCTTGTTCAGCACCGGTATAGAACAATTCAATTTAAGAAGGTTATAACTCACCACGGCCCAAGTAGTTACTGGGAAATAACGCGGTTTTTCAAGCTTTAGTGTTGCCCCAAAGCCTAAGGATTCCTGAAAACCAAGTCCACTGGGGCCTCTGTGCCAGGCTGTACTCTTGTCCTCCAGACCCGGCCACATCTGTTCTGATTTGCTGCACAGGGTCACCTAAGGGTGACCCTGCTCTCTGACACCACCGGGCCAGCTGTGCTCTTTTCGGTTGGTCCCAGCTGGGCTTTCCCCTGCCTGAAAGGAGCTGACATGAGGAAGCAGCTGCTTTGTTCAGTTGCTGCAGTTGTCTCCTGAATCATCCTGAAAAGAAACTCCTGAATAAGCTCAGCAAAGTGTCCTGACTTTTGCTGGCATACATGTTGATGTGCTTCTGAGTTGGCACGCTGCTCTTTTCCTCATTATCTCATTATTATTAATTAACAAGGAAAAACCTCCCCATTTTAGATCTGAGCTACAGCATATACAACAGGGTGCTGGTGTGACAGGACAAAATGGTAGGCAAGGAACACTCACACCTCATCACACTACTCTAGCTATAGCACGTACCTATAGACGTATATACAGACATAAATATACCATCCGACAGCATGGACCTGCAGCCCAGAACACATACAAGACCTAGTTCAAAATATGTTGTCTAAGTGCAGCTGCCAACATCACAGGCTGCAAAACCTCCACTGGCTTCTGTCTTAAATATCAAAGCAACTTATCCATGATGTGCATGATTTGTTGTTACACTAACATCAGTACCCAAGCCAGCATCAGCTAATTAACCCAGGTATGACCACTGAAGTTGAAATTAAGCGGCTAGATTAAAAGCTAAGCAAGCAAACAATAAAAATCCAACAAAACAAGACAGAGGGAGCTGCCTGCTCGTAGGCTTTGTGATTGGATGTCTATGTGTTAGCTGGGGCAGGCACTAAGACCAAAGGCTCACTGTTTCTGCAAGCCCCTCACCTGTCTGTTAGCCTAAGAGAAGGAACTGGAGAAAAAGCCCAGATTCTATATAGAAAGATCAGGGTGAAACAGCATTCAAAATGTCACAGAGATATTGAGGCAAAAGCTCATATAGTTCAGGGCAGTGTCAAGACAACCTGAGAGATCTCATCATTCTACTTAAAACCAAGGCACCAGTGTTGGTTACATTTAACAATAGTTCTAGGGTTCCTCTTTCCTGCAAACTCTTGATGATCCCTTGCACACAGATGCAAAAATGACAGGACACTCTGCTCAGTCTCAAAATATCTCTTGAAGGCTCTTCCCTCCAGAAATGTGCAAGTGACCAGGTTAGGATTTAGCAGAAAGGAATGTTGTATCTTTTCTCCCTGACAACATGAGACAGGACCTTTGTAGTCAGTACAGATGTTACTGGTTTTAGCCTAGTTACGTGTTTAGAGGGCTCAACATTCAAATGGGGACTGAAGGAAAAGAAGGGATGTTTCCTTCAAGCATGAAGTCCCATTCAACTCCAATCAGACCACCTCAATGGCCATTTGCTGCCCTTTGAATGAACAAAAGGCATTTCCCCCTTTCTTGAAGTAAGGATGCCAATTGGTTTAACCAGTAGGGTCAGAAGTAAATAGGACAGCTTTTCAGCTCAATGCTTGGATCAGGGAAATTATGTTTGCTTTAAAATTCAGCAGGACTAGCACAGACGCAAGATACTGCCAAAGTTGGTAAGTCCCTGTATTTCTCCTGCACTGTAAAGTACAAGCTGGTCTTTTGCCTCTAAGCTGGGCAATTTCTTTTGTAATGTTTGAAACACAAGAGAGCAAGTAACTTGGCTGATGACTGCTCACTGCTTTGAGGGAGCAGTTCCTCCTTTCCTAAGGAGCTCCTCAGGATGCTCAGAAAGCAACAATCCTTTTTAAAAAATGTTAAAAAATGATAATCTTCCCCTGCAGCCAACACAAACAAGTTACTGGAAGAGAACCTCTGCAAAGCCCATTGCCCTGAGACACACATAGGGGCACAGAAGAGCTGTGAGGACACAGCAGGGCAACCTCAGCTGTGGAGGAATTTCCATCTGGGTTGGACTGAGCTGAGCATCCACATTCCTCCAGAAGTACCAGGTTACCAGGATAATGAAGACAAATGTTTACCTGTTAAATCTATTGCCTTTTGCTCACTGCACCTGTCTGCAAAAGTACTGTCATTCCATCTTGAGGACTTTATTCTCAAAATACAACAGGATGAGAAATATCTCAAGGACGATGGTTTGTTTTCCTTTGACATTTCCGAACAAGTGTCTCCCAGCAAGAGAAATATTTTCTTCTGGGAGACTTCCATGTGAAAACAGGCAGGAACAAAATGTGACTAAGTGTAATAAATGGCTTTACATTCTTCTCCACACACTTGCGTGCCACCAAACATCCAATCAGAGAGACCAACATTTAACTTTGTTCTTTCCCTTAGCCTACAGATCTCAAGATGTATTACAACCTCAACTCCGACTGAAGGTAAGAGAAGAAGGGTATGAAGCACTCATCTCAGCTGTGTGCCTTCAAAATTGTATATACTGAACTTGAACGACTGCATGGACATTATAAGAAATACCAAACTCTCCACTGCATCACCCTCAGAAAGTAACTCCAAGTGAGAGGCTCCCATAAATAACAGAAGATTTGAAAATATCAAAGCTTTCTTATTCTTCCTTTGCAACTCCAGCCACCGCAAATGCCAACTGATAGTAGAAGCCAAGTCTGAAACGGAGCCAGTCAGGAATCTACCAAATGCTGACTTGTGGGAATTAAAATGAAGAACAATCAGTGTAACATAATCTATTCACCACAAAGCAGGATTGCTTGGATATAATGATCTCATCAACATGATGTTTATCCTAGCATACCACAAACACATTGAAGAAGCAACAGAGAAAACATTTTTGCTAAGTATGTTTCATACATTTATAAGGCTATTAGATATAAAACTTTCCCTAGTGAGCTCTTGATCTTGTTCTTCACATCTCATGTTGAGGGTACAGCGCTAACATCACACATCTAGTAAAGCAATTATTTTAGTCTAATGGTAACTTTTCGACTTTTTTTGTGTGTAAGTTCTTATTTATACCTCTTTTCACAAAAGATGGGAATAAATCCAGAAAGTTTTCCTACTCACTGAGAACAGTTAAATACATTGCTACATACACCTAAAAAATCATACTTCTATTCTCATCTGAATAGAACGTGAATAATTGTTATTAAATCAGTCAGATACTGCTATGACTAGTCATTTGGTTTGGACTGGATCTTGTAACAAGAACTGAGGTAGGTAGATAAATATGCACACACACATGGTCTCAATGGTTTAGCAAATCTATTTCCCTTTCTTTTTTAAATCACCTTCTCTTTCCTTTTTTTTTTCTCCCCATCAAAAGTTGTATTTTTCAGAAATAATGCTCACCCCGTTGATTTCAGAAGGATCATCTCTATTTTGAAAAATAGGATTAAGTTTCTTTTTTTTTTTTCTTTTTCCAGAGCATTTTATGGAGAACTGTACTATTAAAACTTCATAGCACTGCTAATTAGTTACATCTGCTATGGAAAGCAAGTCAGAGTCTATAAACCACTTCTGCTTGGCCATGTGTAAATTAGGCCAGCAGACATTTTGAAACTGAACAGAAGAGTGCTGTAAGTGTTCAGCTACAGCTAGAGATGTGGTATTATAAGTGACCTCTGATGTGAATGTTTCCTGTACCTTTTACTGAGATGGCAAAATACCATGTTTTCTCATATCTTGTTTGCAACACAGGCCTTTAAATAGACAAAAATCAAAAAGATTATTTTCTGTCTTGCACATGGTAATCCCACTAAAACCCGTATTAAAGATAGGAAATAAAGCCTAAAAACTGCAGCTACAAAACTTCATTTCTGCTACCTGAACTATGTGAACAGCCTGGGACTCTTTTCCTTTCCTGAGAGAAACGTGGAATTTCCAGCTGAGTTGCAGTGCCATTACCTGGACTGGCAGCAGTGCAACACATATTTCCATAGCAAGAATTTCATGACTGTGTGAACAGTGTCTTTTGCACTCATGCCAC
Organism: Heteronetta atricapilla; assembly: GCA_011075105.1. Classification (NCBI taxonomy): domain Eukaryota; kingdom Metazoa; phylum Chordata; class Aves; order Anseriformes; family Anatidae; genus Heteronetta; species Heteronetta atricapilla. Next base: position 17,594,360 of record CM021732.1, read on the forward strand.
AACTAGATGTGCAATAAAATATGCCACACAAGATGTGTTGCCTCAATACAGGCAAGATTTTGCATTAACATACTGTTCAACAGTTATGACTACATTGCATGTAAAAAAAGAAATGAAAGTGCTGCCTTGTGTACCAATTGTCCAAGCGTGTGCAGTCACCTAAGGAGTCACTGGAAGCATATTCAGCCTTGTTCTGAAGAAAACTTTATAGATGCAGTGTAGATATGCATCATAGGACTACCAGTCCTGTAAGTTCAGAAGATTCTCAATGTATGTTGCTAATCAAGAACAAAATAAAGAAGAAAAAAACATGATTTTGCAGGAGGTGTTTTATCTTGTAAGGGTCCATGAATCTTGAAATTTAAATACATTTGCATATACAGTAATCTGTGTATCATATTTGCAGAACTTATCTGTTTTGTACGTTACCTTTAGGACAAAGCAGTGATCTGTAGGTGCCTTATATTTCACTTTGTGTTGAGAACCGTAATAAACATTCATATTCTCAAACTGAATGAAGCATGCCAAATCCCGGGATGTCTACAAACAAAAACAAAGCACAGTATTGTTAGAACAAATTAAATTTTGATGTGAGACTCGTTAAAGGAGTACTGTCAAGTGTATAGATGCTGATGTTTTTTACTTTTTTAACTGTTACAAAGTTGACTACAGAAAGAAGAGTGTGCATACTTCAACATTTGCAAGACTGTCGCTACAGATCGGGAATAATATGTAACAGTGCAATATTTTGCTGTAGTTCTCGTTTTGTTATGCTTTATTGCTTTGCGTGGAAATTTTGACTTATGGCTAAAAAAAAAAAAAGCCGAAGACCACAGTAAGAAATAACTTCGGTAAAATAGATACAGACCTTGCAACCACACCCTTACAATCCTCATTGGAGAGTGATGGTCTGGGGTTCTAAATTGCCTTGGGATCTTGACTCTCTTTGATACATGTAACAAACGTAAACTCCCATCAGAAAACGAACACACATTTCATCTGCTTTGCTTGGAATCTTCTCAAATTTCCTGGCAACGTTCCTGTTCTGTTTATCATAATATTTACTTATTCACAATATGTTGCTTAAGTAACAAGGTTTCTGTTACTGGCAGACTTTTTTTTGTGAAGAATTCTGCATGCAAAGCACACCTTTTGCAATCCTTTGAGTGGAAATGCAGCAATGGCTGTGTCATATGGTCACTGTTGGTTACTGACATATCAGGAAATTGTGAAAATAAAACAAAAAAAGAAAACAACCCCTCATTTCCTCTAAGAATGGGGTTATATTTCCATATATGATGGTTCTTCTAGGTTGTTTTCACTCTTACTGTGACTTTCACTACAATATGCCCTTGAGTTGGATTTATTTACACTACCGCATTTATAAACCGAGTTTGCAACTAAGATTTTTGGGGGAAACACTCCATATGGTACATAGACATGGCTTCTCTCTCTCCCGCCTCCGCTGAAGTTCATGTCAGGGATTTTGACATTGAGCGTATGAACCTAGGATCTTCTGACACCACAAGTTCCCAAACATGCTCAAATATATACAGTATAATAAGGAGTTGTTCTTCCCCTTTAGGACCCAGGTCATGGCAATTAAAACCAATACGGATGCAGTTGTTACTTTCTTCTAAGAAAGGAACAACTTTTCACGAAAGGGACAAAGGCACTTACTGCTAATATTTCTCCAATATTAATATGACTAGATGACAAAACATAATTAACAGAAACATTTTAAAATTATATCTACAATTCAAATTCTGCTGTTTTGTGGCCCTGTGGCTCATTAACAGCACATTTTTGAATGGTATGAGTAGGGTAACACTAAAGAAAGAAATGAAGATGATAGTGCTGACTGGCGTCTGGTTTGTTCAACAACAGAAAACACTAAAGGCACGTATATAAAAACATCTAGAAATGTCCCTGTATTTTTATAGGTTTGCCATGTATTTTACAGCCAACATGAAGTGCAAAAGATATGCCAGACTTTTTTTTTTTTTTTATATACATAACATGTGAAAACATGATTACATGATGAATTTCAAACCAACTGCAGCAGCAGCGGATAGTATTGCCTACCAATGCTTGTTTCTCAGTGAAAAGGATCACTCTACCCACACTGAATGACTGCAGCAAGTTGCACAAACACTCTTCATGTCACCTTGACATGGGATGAACTCTCATAATTGAAGGGTTTTGATTGAAAATCTCTGTGAAATACTGCTGTAGCGCTTGAAGATGTTTAGCATGCTCAATGCATGCTGCTCACCTAACAGAGACTGCTGTCTCCACAAAAGAGACGTGTACCTGAGTCTCAGCTGTTCCAATAGCAAGTCCACTGACTAACTTAAATCACCGTTAAACATCGATTTGGGCTAACAGACTTGATACTCTCTGCAATGGCTGAGTCATGGACACATGGAACCTTTTGCTGAAGCTGTTACAGAAGCAGGAGCAAACAGTTGCTTGTGGTACATTTTAAAGAGCTGTGTCTATTTCCTGAATAATTTGAGTAAAGATCCTAAATCACTGTGAGTGACTGGCTGAATACACAGTTTTTAACAGTGGCTCAGTTATAGCCAGAGTGATAGAAAGATTGTAACAACTAACAAGCAACGAAGTGTTAAAATACAAGAACTGTTCCAAGGTGAAGGTGTAGCTCAGTCCTAAGCTCTGTTTGGAGTTCATCATCTGGAAAAGAAAAGCACTTTCCTCATCTGCACTATAAAGGAAAGTCACCAAAACAGGCAAAACTGGAGGATGAAAAAAGGTTGAGTAACTGTAAGTATATGCTTGCCCTGCTTAGGCACTGTGCTACTGGCTCTCCTTGGGAGGCAAGAAAGTGTCCCAAATGGACTTTTCATTCCATTATTCTTATAACCTTTCTACATTAAGTGCCTTCCACTTAGCAAGATTGTACGAGATGACTGGAGAACTGAAAATCATTATCTCAGGGTCAGGTAAGGTCACAATAAATTGCTGTAAAAGTAGCAAGGTAATCTAGGTCTGTGTTTCACTGAGATTTGGTTATAAACACAGGTCACTGGAACAGCGACACTTCCTTTAGAAGCTATCATTTTTTTCCTTCCTTTGCAAATTTAGTCAGGGAATGGCAAAACAGTTAAGTTTCACAGCACAAAGCATAACAGTAAAGCTCCAACATCAGCATCAAAAATTTTCAATTATGAAGCATTAGCAGAGCTGCAGGTGATAACAGAATTGGTTTTCAAAATATTAAAAAAAAAACACTACTAGTTTCAGAAGCCACCATTCTCCCTCATCACAGTGGAAACGAGAAGCCAGCTGTCCTCTTGTGCAACATACTCAGGACCACTTTGCTTCTCCAGTGTTGGCAATTCAGACTCTAAATATTATGCAATACTAGATGTCAGTACATTTGATTCTATCAGGTGGATGTTTCTGTCTCACTTCTTTCTACTCAAAGAGTAGTCTTAAAATACTTTGAAAAGCACAACACTTTCTCTCGTTGAAGATCACTGTAGGAAAAAAACATGCCATTTCTGCACGCTGGTTATTGGCACAGGAAGTTAGCATTCAACAATGTCAGACTGTGCATTTTTTGTGATAAGAAATTAGTTTACTTCAGATTTTTTTCAATGTACTTCCACAGGGAACCAATATAACAGTGAAGTACTTTAGCAACATAACACCAACTGAAAGATGCTGTGCTGTTTTTCTTCCCCCTACTGATTTCCGGAGGAGTGAAATTTCTTTAATGCTTTTATCTCTCCATGGAAATCAAAAGGAGGGAAACGTGACAGGATTCAGTGACTACATTCTAATATTTGCACAAGTGGTGCAGACAAAGTTAAAAAGCAAAACAAACAAACAAAAACCAGCAAAAAAGCCACATTCTCAGATATGCCAGGCAGTACTCTTAATATGTCGCCTTGGGAGTTCTTCACTTTCACCTCCATGAATTGTTTGATTCCTAAAAGTATTATTTGGCTTCCTGACCTTGGTTTTTCCTTTGGGTACATAATAAATTCCAGAAGCTCGTAGAAGAAAATAACGCCTCTTCCAGGACTTTTTTCCATCTTCTTTTAAATAAAGGGCTCCTTCAAGCTCTGGCACAATGACAGATGCCCCACAGAAGCTTTCCTGTGCAACAATAATAATGTAATTCAGAATAAATGGATTTAAGCACATCCCTACTAATAAATAGCAGAAAAATGCTCCCTTGAAAAATAAAGACATTTCCTGTGATAGTAAACAGATTAACATGGGGAATGCAGTTACCAGGGGGATGAACACCTTAGATTGGCAAAGGAAACTTTTCCAAGCTAATGTGGTAACTCAGACATGCAAGCTAGATGCTCACGCTGGAAAAGGAGGCTTGCAAACCTCCAGTCTCTAAAAGGTCAAGGAAAAAAAAAAAAAAAAAAAACCACAAAAAACTACAAAAGGTTTTAACTAGACAAAGATTTACCTAATGAAGACAATAAAACAGAATGCTTGATATTGCTGCTGTTGCTTTTTCCCTGTTGCTGTATCTATAGGTTCTGTGGACAGAATCTTTAGAGATCCGTTAGAAGAAAAATCCCCTTAATCATCACTTTCACTTTTAAATACATGCTAGCATTTGCAACACTCTAAACAAATATACTTCACTGTTTGCTTGAAGGACCTGATGATGGGCAATTTTTAATGTCAACATCCTTATGCACTTACTATTTTGTTTTAGAATTTACCAGGACTTGTGCTGGTTGACCTCTGTTGCCTCTGTGATGATGTAGTGATTTTAAAATGGGAATCCTCAGGCACCCAAGAAAGGCATTCCTTTCCTGATTTTTTACCAAAGCCAAAATGCTTTCCAGGAAAACTGTGATAATCTTTCACAAAACTTCAACTCTGGATTTTTCTCTCTCTAATCATACAGCTGAAGTAAAACTTTAGAAGGAAAGTCAAGAGGCTAAACAGACTTCCTGAAATAGTGCAAAGGTTCATTTTCTGTTGCAGTACAGCTAACGATTTGAGGTAGTGAGAAGTACATCTGTTTCTAACACAAAATAGAATTGTTGCTACTGATCAGTCTTCGTAATACAAAGTCACAAAAGCTGACCTAAGGGTGTGGCTCAATTGTTTCTTATATTTGTATTTGCACAACATTGCCTTTATTGGTATCGTGTCATTACTCTTTGTAGAAACGCTAAGCAAAACATTTCTTTGTGTTGTGGTCTGCCACAATAAATCATCATTTAATTTCTGATAGGGTACAAAACCCGCATCTTTAGTAGTGAGCAGCAGATGCAGAGGAAAAGCCAAATGTTAAACCTTAGACACAAAGCTGCTGTTAGCAACCATCACAGAACTTCCTGTTGTTGCACTTCTGCCCACAAAGAACTGAACCCTGTTGTTACAGAGCAGATGCAGATGGTGGCAGAGTTTTGGTGACAGTTAAAGCTTCAACCTAGAAAGCTGGCTTACCTCCAGTAAGGCCTCTTTGTTTTTATCATTCATTTCTTTGCTTTCATTCTTCCCTTTGTTTGCCAGGTAGAAATTCTGATTAAGACACAAAAGAAATGGATGTTGTTTATAAAGACAGCAATACAACAAGTAACAAGATCACTACAAACTCATTCAATAGTTACTCAGTCTTCTGATACGGAGTATGCATGCTAACAAATGTAGGAAGCAGTTGCATATGAATTCTTATAGAAAGCCTCAGTCACCTTTGCCTACTGATGAGTTTTGATTCTTCATTTTGAATATAATAGAAAAGTAATTCAAAATTATTATTGCTATGTATTTATAGCCTCCCAAAATTTAAAAACACATTTGGCTGTTTCTCTAGATCCATGGGTTTGATTTTATCATTCCCATTTTCACAGTTTCCTATATTATTATGGCAGTAGAGAACACATTTTACGTGATGATATAAGATGAAGAAAATGCAACACCAGAAGGCTAGAAAGCATGTTTGCTAACAACCCAATTTGATAATTTGCATACTTCATATCTAGTGCTCAATAGACTCAGTTCTTCATTTTTAATAAGTGTTTATACATGAAGAGTTTATCAAAAATTACTACCTTCTACTTTTAATTCCCCTGCTCACGTCCTGCAAAATGTTTTTGAAACAATGGAAAAGGTATTCAAAAATCAAGAAGAAAACAGCGTACTAAACGATTACCATGCTATCTTGGCACATGCTCTCCAGAACACCGAATCACAAGCCTACACATTGAAACTAGCCCTCTGCCTCTCTGACAGTGGCTATGTGAAGCTGCAGCTGCCCTCAGAGGACCTAGTACCTGCCTGCCCCTGAAAACAAGGAAGCACAACGCCTCATGCACACAGTTATCAGCAAGAATAAATTCACCCACTGTTAAAAAGCAGAAATAATTTTGCATCCATTTGCACTGTACAAGAAAGCATTGCAGGCTTTGGGAAGGTAGCTCTGGAGAATGCAAGGCTTTGCATGCCGCAGCACATCCAGTGGCTTTGCTCAACAGCGAGCATGGCAGAGCCCCTGGCTGCCTGCAGACGGTACGGTCATTGTGCATGAAGGAGGCAGGGAGATCATGGAGCTAAGCCATGCATCAAGCAGAACCTGGATCCATGAGCCCGAAGTCAGAACGATAACACTCAAAGTGCTTGTGTTTTACCACCTTCTAAACAAAAATACAGAAAGAACAGGAACTTGGATTTGAGAATCACCTCATGCATGTGACAGTCTTACTGATTTCCCTGAAATTAATCAAAAAGTTAAGTTTGCAGAACAAAGAGCATAAAACACTTTTTTTTTCCCCAACAGACAGACAAAATAGTAAAAAACCAAAAATTTTTGAAAGTTATCTATTTAAAAATTACTCCTAACTTTAATTCTGCAGCAATATGGAACTGCTGAACAACCAAGAATTTGTCTGACTTCTTTTCTCTCCCCAGCTTTTTTCAGTGAGATACACGTCTCAAGATTATGAGATTGTGGCAACGTATTTACATGGCTAGAAATCAACAGAGAGTAAACTACAAGGCAAATGCAAAGCGTTATTGAAAAACAAATGAGAAATATATACACGAAGGAACATGCTGTTTCTACACAATATGAAATACACAAACAAGCAGCAAACCTACCCTGCCATCATAACATGTTTACAGCGACAAGATTTATCTGCCTTTTCAAACAACCACATCTTCTTTTTCAAGCAGCGCTGTGAAGAACAGTCTGCCAGAACGCAAGCCTCATAACAGATGGCTTTTGGAGGGGCACCAAGAGAGGAAGAGGTATGGATGATCTCAAAGGCTGTTCTTTAAAAAATGCTCTATTAAAAGTTCACATTAAGTCAGACAGGGGACATCAAAAACTCAGCCACTGTGCAATTTGGCCTATGCTGATGCCGTGTCTGTGCTATGAACATAGGATAGGAACATATGGCTTGATGTTGGCACACACAGTTTTGCATTGAGGAAGGTATGAAGAGAAAGCTCAGAGGGCACCATGAGACTGGGTTGGGCCTCCAGACCTTGGGATGGATGTGGAAAGTGGAGGGACTTCCAAGCTGAAAGCCTCTTTCTTCAGGTCATTATAAAGATGTCGTGCAACCCCTACCGTCCACAGTGATGATTTATCAAGGTAAATGCACCTTGTCACTGTCTCAACAAGGCCTTGAGTCATCAACTTTACTACGGGTGGGGAGAGCATTCATCTGTCTCAGTCAGTCCTCGGTGCACTGATAGTAAGAAAACAAAGCTCCTCTGATTACAACGGAATCACATGCAGGCATCTGGCATTTATTTAGAAGAAACACAGACCACCCTGTGCTGACAAATCAATGGTAAAGAGAAAAAGTTTCTAACAATATCCATGCTGGATCTCTCACAAGGCAGCTTGTTCATTAGGAAAGCAGGGCTCTGTCACCTAAGCCCCTGTTACACAGATGTACACCGTCATCCTTCACTTGTCAACACACATTTCACTTATTACTGATTACCTCCTTTACGTCTCTGCCCTGAAATGTGGAATTATTATGGTGCTTATTATTTGTCAGTGGCTGAAGACCTGGGGAGCAGACAGAACACTGTACTTGTTTTATCACTGTGTGGTCTCCTATTTTTATCAGAAGCATTCATCCTATGGGAGGCAACCACATGTGTCCATAAGAGGTCATTCCAAGTCCAGTAGTCAAAGGTCATGATGATAAAAGGCAAGATCTTGCCTGGCTGAGAACACCACTGATAAAAGCATGTTTGGTTTGGGATGTCCGGTCTTTAATGGGACAAGATGTGTGTGGCTGCAGGGCAGCTCTCAACATATGTCTACAGATTTGAGAATTAACTATTTTCTACTTCAAAAGACAATGTCTTTCTCTTGACAGAGAGCTGAGCTTACTTAACAGGACAGATTCATCCTCTCATGATGATAACATAAGAAAGCAAACACAAAGGATTATTTTAACAAAGCAAACTATGCTGGCACACTCTGTCATTGGGTTTGCTTTGTTTATTCTGTTTGGGCAATTTAAAATCAAATGGTTCAGTTGGAAGGGACCTTCAAAGATCATCGAGTCCAACTGCCTGACCGCTTCAGGGCTAACCAAGAATTAAAGCATGTTATTGAGGGCATTGATCCAAACGTCTCTTGAACACTGTCACTATCTGATGGGGCATCAACAACCTCTCTAGGAAGCCTCTTCCAGTGTTTGAGCATCCTCGTAGTAAAGAAATTTTTCCTAATATTTGCAGCAGAAGTGAGCAGTTGAGTGTTTCTGTTGAATTCTTCCCCACGCCTTCACACCCCACATCGGCTGAAGCTAACACAAAGCCAGTTCTCTCTCCCATGCCGTTTTGCCTGAGTCAGATTAATGCAGAGCTACAGGGGCAGTTTTGGCACGTACTGCCAGCCAGGTATGACAGCTTTAAGAGATGTTATGCCTGCATTTCTCCCTGTACTCATGCAGGACAGTGGCAATGTCTCCGTTTAAGTGGGAATGCAGCAGCTACTTGCCGGTACATCACAAAATGTACTTTTCAAGGCAGCATCCTCCTTTGGCTTTCACTTCTGCTTAGGCTGCATTTTTGCTTTCATTCTACTGAAACTGTTTTTTCCAGAAGACTTGCAAAGTCCATAACAGTGCAGACCAAACACTGCAGTGAGATAGACATGAGTCTATCTTCTTCGTGCAAAGAACTGCCTGATTACCCTCATCTAAACCGCACCTGGAACGAATCAAAAAGTGGCCAGCTCACACTCATGTGCTACATGCATCCCATTTCAACTGTGTACACAATGCAGCATAGTTGGTGCGGAAAACAAACAAACAAACAAACCAGAACACAGTCGTATCTGCAAACCATATGATGTGTCCCCTAAAAAAGTGCACATTCAAAATATTACAAGATACCTACAATTGCTCTGGAGACCACAAATGAAAATAAAGAAAATAAAGGCAAAGCTTTTTTTTTTTTTTTTGAAAAATTTTGACCTCTGCTTCCTCAATTTTATAACATTTGAAGAAATTGCTACAGCTTACAGGATGATGATCTCCAAGTGTTTTAGGAGGGGGGAATGTGGAACAAATGAAAGACATACATAAGCAAGGCACTTAAGCAGCTAACAACAAAGCACTTAATAGGCTGATTAAAAGTTGCTTGTAAAACAGTTAAACCATATATAAAAACTATTTGTGATATGGTCCCAAGTCAGAAAAAGAAAAAAATATTTATCCAAGTAGCATCTTCAGCTTGAAAGTATACCATCCTCTGAGATATAACTGACAGAGAAAGAAATTAAGATTACTAAACACTGGGAGCACAGTGAAAAGCACTTCCCTTTTCTCACTTCTATTTCTCTGTGCCTTTGCCAGCACACTGAACAGTCAGGTTCCCTACCACCCGTCTATGTTTCCTTCGCACAGTAACAGTGGAGGGAACAAAATAAGAACAAAATACGTGGTTCATAAAGCCTGGCCAAAGTGGTAAAAAACAGAAATGTCATCTGGTGGGTACCAGCCCAATTTCACTGACTTCAAAATAAACATTCAAGAGTGAAACCCACTATAGATGTCACGTTATGAAAGACATCACAAGTTCTTAATCCACCTTCTGCTGCTGCTTTTAGGGAAAAAAAAAGACTCAATTCAGTGTATGGTTTCTCCATTAGAGGACAAAGCTTTTGCTTTTGACTTATAAATGAGAGAGCAGAATCATAAAGTACATACTGTATCCAGATTTCAATTAGTTTCCCAAATAATGCCCTGTGGTATCACCTGATCACCTGGACTATTTGAAATTTTCTCAGTTGTTTTTATCAGCAACAGAGAAACACAGGTAAACAAAATCCACGTAAGCAGTGGATTTTGCCACCGCTAAGAGGCCACAAAACCAAATGCAATGTTCTAAGGGTGTGACCAACACTTAATAGTCAGCAGTTCAGATTCAGCTGCCCCTTACAAATAACCTTGTTTAGGTGAAGCAAAAACACTTCCTACATTCCTAAATGAGAGTTTCTATTAGCTGAGGGTTGTTCCTTGAGCTTTTTGAAAAAAAAGCATTGAGACCTGACAACCTTCGCTTTCAAAAGTCAAGCATAGCATCATTCACAGCATCACTCAACTGCATGTCAAAGCATCACCCTTCCTCTGTTATGAAGATTTTCTTTATCTCTACACATAGTATGTATTTTTGCTTCATTCTTTAGTCATGGACTCATGATGCTGTCTCTATAGATGAGTCACTGATGGCATTCACAGAACAGTCTTTCACTCTGATTTCCCTGTGAGGAAAGAGCAAAAGTGTTCCTGTCTTGGTGAAGAAGGGGAGACCTGAGTATTTTGCAAAATGCTTTTTCCAAAATGTGTTCCAAAGACTTCAAATAATGTTTTAAGGAACAAAGCTGCAGATAAATATTAGAGAAGACAGCATGACAAGAATGACAGTCTTCAAAAACAGCCAATAGTCTTAGCTAAGCAGTACGTTGCTAGAATAGATAAACCCTGTCGTAGTGGATAAGCCCTGCATTTCAAAACTTCAATTCCTCCTTAGAAAAGGAAACATGTTTAATTAATTGTTTTTTAATCTATACCAGATATGTGAGCAGTTCACAGAAAGAAACAATGAATATTAGCACAGGTCACAGGTATTCTCCAGAGGTCCGCATGTTTGAGCAATGCATCTTGACATTGTAATAATTTAATTTAAAAAAATAATTTCATTGTATCAAACCTCTGTAATTAAAAGTTAGTATCACTATTTCATCCAAGGATAACTTGTAGGCATCTGGCTGCATTTGGAATTTGTCTCTTTTTTACAGAAAAATATCTGTAAGTTACAGATCTTCACAAGTAATCTCTGACAGAACGAACACTAAATAAGAATACCACAAAAACAAGGTTTCCTGCTGCTGCTGCATTACCAGTGGTCATAAATAAATAAATATGAAAAATAAGATATAAAAAATATATCATAATTTCCTTAAGTAGTTTGCTACATAATCATACATCATATCTGTCCTCCACCACTGAGCCTTTTTTGCTTACTTTACCTTTCCAGGGATTCACTCCTGATTACATACCAAACATAAAAATATAGTAAGTGTACAACATCCTCAATAATACGGTTTAACTTTTGGTTAGCCCTGAAATGGTCAGACAGATGCACTAGAAGATCTCTGATAGCCCTTTCCAAATGAACTAATCTATACTTCTGTATGCCTGTACTATTCTGCCTGTCCCACAGTGTTTGAATTTACTGAGCCTGGCAGATGGTTAGACTTTATTACTGTCAAAATACTTCAATAGTGTGATAGCTACAACTGATCCATTTTCCTTAGGCTGTTCATTTTAGAGCTTATCACAGAGGTGCAGAAGACCAAGGACTGCACACATGTCCAGGTCAAGCTCATTGTGCCCAACAGGGAGGACAGAGTTAGACTCTTATTCTGTTCTTGGCTTAGGTCATGTTTATTTCTAAAGGTCATTGCTATCAAAATACTTAGAATCTTCATCAAAGATTTATTTCCCCGGAGGCCCTGCCCTACGCCACAGCACACAACACTACCAGTGTACAAGGCAAATGTACAATTTTCCCTCTGCTGCTAAGTATGTTTACGTGCACTAGTAACTATGATATCTTGAGCCATCACGTATGTTTTACTTCCAAACTTGGCTTTGCTGCTTCATATTAAAAATCAACATTAGACCATGTACACTGCAGGGTAAGTTTTCTTTCCCTGACTGTGGATACTTGTTATGTCGATGATGGAACTTTCCTCTCTGCAGGTTTTATTTGAAACATTGGCTTATTCTAAAAAATACTTCCTAAGTATATATTTGACTCATTTCTTCAGCAATGCTGAATTGCTCGTTTTTCTCTTGCTGCCCTCAGGATCAAACCAGGTGCTCAATGAGGTAACAGGAAGGGGAAAAGACCTAGCGCTCCAGAATCCATCACTTGTATGTGGTACGGTATTTGTAAACATGGTTTCAACCACGTTTTACAAGAAAGAAATGATTCGTGAATACACCTATGTGAAATGATTTAATGCAGCTTAGTGTACAGATCTTCTTTTTACAAAGTTAGTATCAAAGAAGGTTCCTGTTTCTCCAGTTCCTCTTCCCAGTCTAAATGAAATACAGATAAACTTTTAGTACTCAGCATACTCTTTTATGAGGTTTCACATACAACTGATGAAAACCGGACCTTCAAGAAAATATTGATTTTCATCAGAAGGAATAGTGAAAATGTAGTAATGACAAAGGCCAGGTTTTTACAGATCTGCGATCTCAACAGCTTGTATCAGAGAAGTACACATCTCATTTTATACCACTGCAGACATGATTTTACAATAGTATCAGCAAATAACAGAAAGCACTCGCTTTCAAATTCTTGCATTTAACATTTTTTTTCTGAAAATACGAGGTTAGCTTTCTCTACTTTAGAACTGACAGAGCTGAAAGCTAATTAAAAATGGAATAGGCAGTGCACAGATAAAATGACATCATTATCCAACTACCACATCACCTTACCTGGGGATTTTTAAATAAAGCATATTTTTCAGGTTTTTCCAAAAATAGAATCTTATTCTCAGTGTCTCGAGTCCAGTCTGATAACACTTCAACAACATTTTCATGGTCTTCAAAAAACCTTTCTGGAGAGACAAAAAAGGTAACGTAAGACACACAAACTCTCCCCTCTCCTGAGGCTGCAGAAATTCCTGTGTCAGAATGTAATCCTTATCTGATGTTCCTTCAGAATTGGAGAGCCCAGCAGTCTTTTCCATTGCACAGAAGGGACCAAAACCACATGAAAATAATGTCACACGGAAGTTCAAATCAGCTACAGAAGGTGCCTTATGTAGCTCAGGCACACACTTAGAGTCCTCCTGCATCTTGGGGCTGTTGACCAAAGGCTGGAACCAGTGACCAACTAGGAGTGGATGGTTACACCCATGTTTCTCAATGCCCTTCTTGTTTTGATTGCTTTTATTTTTTTTATGGTTTCCAGTATCACTGGGGATATATTCTCACTTTGACTGCTGAATTGGGGAAAAAAAATATTTCCTTGCCATTTCACTTACTGAAACAAATGAAAAACTACTCTTTGTCAGCAGGAACAATTCTATGCACTGAAAATAAAATGTTTAGTTTCAGACCAATATTTAAAAACAGAAATGGCAAAACAAAGGAAATAGAAAGATTATGAACTGATGTGAAAATCTACTGTTTCACTCAGCATCTAAGCAGTTAAACTCACCAGAGAGGTGGGAGACCTACTGTCAGCTCTCTACCTTCCTGATCTGATCTGAACCCAGCACCTCCACCCAGAAAAGCCACCAAATTATTCTGAGGTTAGGTAACGTTTGATCTCTCCCTTTGGGGGTTTCACTTGTATAAAGCAGGTGAACAGACACATAAATCCCCTTCAGAAGGAAAAGGAATTCAGCATAAATTGGTGGGTAATTTTGGAAGGACCCAAACTGCAGTTTTCTACAAATTTAGCATCTGGGTGAGGAATTCAACCAGCTCTGATTTTCAAGTTTGAGTTCCCTGAGAACAGCTGTACTCCAAATTCAGTGGTCTTCGATGATCACATTTTTCAATGGCCTAGTGTAAGGGGAGATAACAACATATCTGTTGTATATTTTCTCTAGCGCTTCTCATTACTTTAAAGAGATCAGGATGCCCCATCAAAACTCAATTCTGTGAAATAAAAAAATCACAAACGGAGATTACTTTCAAGGACTGTTCACAATTACACAGTGGTATTTAACGCACAACCAGTATGATACTCTCCATTTAGCAACAGATATTTCTGCACTGCACTGGAAATATAAAACACAAGTCATCTTTTGAAACGCTGTCTTACAGTCCAGGATAACTGTAAAATAAATAATCAGGTCATAACAGAAAACCTACTCATCTACTGTGATTATACTGGGAGTCAAATTACGTATCAGAGAAAGGTGAGTAAGAAGAGCAAGGCAGAGGGAAGGGGTGGTTTAATTATTTCATCATTTGTTCTTTAACACTAATTTTTTTACACACATACTTTTGTTTGCATATTTTCAGTCCCATAATTTTCTTATATAAAAGGTATCCTTAGGAGTTGGGTTTTTTTTTGTTTGTTAACAATTAACTTTAGAAAGAAATGTCAAAGCTGGATGTATATTATAAGACAGCACTCTTTATTGCAAAATACATACTGGTATGTACAGCCCAGTGTTAAACCACTGCTGAAATTATTTGTGATATTAACATGCAATTAATATAAGGGTGTGGCAGCTCACTTGCAATGATTGTAGAAAATACTCTGTCTTCTGATATAAAACTAGCTTGGACTTTTTGGAACACCAGTTCAGACAAATATTTGTTGCTTAGATTTGCTTCTTAAAGTAAACGTAATTTTATTCTCTAGAATTCTAAGGTGGAAAGCAAGCAGAAAGATAAAGGAAGAGAAAGCCTGTATCCTAAGTATGCTCAGTTATAGAACTATTTAGAACTGCCAAGAAATAATCTGACAGGAATTAAGAATACTTCACATTGTTACGATTTTGAACAAAACAAACTGCATGTTGCTGTGCATGGGAAGCAGACAAAAGAACATGTACCCTTGCACCCATATAAAAATTCCATTCTACAAACAAAAAGGCTCCATCCCCAGCTCATTGGGAGCTGGTGAGAGGCCAGGAGTCACAGACTTTTCTCTTCGTCCTGAACCAACTACTGATTTACTTCCTTTTCTACTCTTCTTCTGTCCTCGCTTATAAAACAGTTTTTACTCATTACGAGAACAATTTTTTGCTATATTAATACAGTGCACAGCACCCAGCTTTAGTGGGGACTAAAGTAACACAACTGATTCTTACTTAAAAAAATAATCCATTAACCCCAATATTTGTAATATATGCTCTCACTGATGCCTGTGGTTTTAATTGTGTGATGGTAAATTAAAAAATGGCCATTCAGAATACAAAAAAAAACCAAGAACATTCTTTTTAATATTCATAATGTATGTATACTAACGTATGTATCAAAATATGTGCTGTCATCCTAACACTCAGACATGATTGTCCAAGTCACACCAGACCAGGGCGGGAAATTTTGAAGACAAGAAAACACCCTAGAACTATTCAAAGTGACATTTGTGACATCTATAGGGTCTAATGACAATTCCAGTGCTTCCTTAGGTGACATAAGCTGGTACAAAAGAATGTGGCAATATTGCTTCAAGTATCATCTTAATGGAGTAGAAAGAACAGATTGGCAGTTACTGTCCACTGCTCTTACAAGCAGATGAGTATCTCCTTTGCTTATGAGCAGTCAGCCTTTTTCCAGCTATTTTTACATTTCTTTGTTCTAGTTTAGCAGGATGATTACTCCTGGGGCTCTTTTTAAGTACAATATTGATACTTAATTTTGTGTATATTTGCATTTCTGTTGGGAACCTGTAAACTGAGAACGCTAAAGATTGTTTGACAGTTTCCAGTTTCTGTAGGTCAAATGCTACCCTGGAAGAAAGTTGTGGCAATTTTCTTCTTGTGTTGTGAATACCTTTGCAGCCTGGACATTAAAAGTTTCTGAATTAACTCATAATGAGAGAATACACCGTCCTTAATTAATCCTTGAAGTCTTTTTGAAACAAAGCTTATTAAGTTGTAACAAAAAATGCACAAGTTTTGCACAGCTGTTTCTTAGGGACCTGGAGGGCTAGTTACTTCCTAGAGTCATATCGTACCACCAGCAGAGCTGCAGTCCTGTTGAAGAGAAATATCCTGTTCACAACTTCGCTTAAGAAAACCACCACCACAAGTGAAACTCATTACAAAAGACTGAAATGCTTCTCAGACAGTCTTGTTTAATCACTGCATTTGTTTGGCTGGTATGTAACAGCCTGCTGACAGCACTTCAGCACTGCATCCTCTCCTCAAAGAGGAGGAACTGAGTACTTTTGTGTTTGGGTCTGCCAGTGCCTTGGCAATAGAATAAAATTCATGTGTCCCCTTCACATTGTATGAAACTAAATAATGGAAATGGTGGTGAGCAAAGTGCCTACTACAGCTTGCACCACTGACAACTGGAAGCATTGATTCCACAGCAAGAATGACCACAGTACTTTCCTGCAGCATCCCTCAGCTTCTAGACTGGGATGTTTAATGCCACTGGATGCATGGACAGGAGAAATGTTATTAATTGTGTTTCAAGACTACCAAGAGCATAGAACACACTGTATCTATTTGTTATACACCCCAAAACGTCCCCGCTGCTTGGCCACTTACCAATTTGCAGCTCTGGGTACATTTCATATAGACACCAGTCCACGTTGCAGTCACAATGAGTTTTCTCAAAGAGATTGTCTAAAACATCCCGTGTAACCTGTCGCTCATCCACCATGAGTGACTTTGTGCTGTTATCATACATGTGCACCTTCACAACAAGCTGAGGACAGAGTCACAGAAGAGGCAGTTAATTTCAGAAGCAAGTAAAGGGCTAACCTGAATCTGCTAATGCAGATAAGAAAAATCAAGGCTGAAGGTTATTACTGATTCAAAGACGCCCTGTCCCACAGTAAGCTGAGGGAATAAAACATATTGGAAGCTTTGACATTACATTGCCACCAAAATAATGGCCTTTTCTCAGAAAAGGAATTTGAGCTTTATCCTGTATGTTATTTCAGGAAAGGTAAAAATCCTATGGAGAAGAAGCAAAAGCTAATCTCTTCTCTTAATCTACTAGATATCCTATTAAGGAAAAGGCTTGATAGGGAAACCAATACGAAAAGACAGTATCCTAAATGCAGGCTAGAAATATGGAAAGGTGTAGTTTAGTTTTAAATGATAAAAAGAATGGAGGTATCCTGCCATGCCAGACTAACCTGAAATCAATAGTAAGCAAATAGATGAGTTACTTGCATTGACCAAATTAACCTGAAAGACATTCCTCCCTATTGTGAACTATTTGTTAAATGACAAATTGTGTGCACCTTTTCAAAGAGGAGCAACGCAAGAAAATGCCAAAGTAAAATATTATAAAGAATTGCAAATATATTATAAGGAAAGTACTTACATCCGTTTTCTAAGTTGCTGAGCATCTGTAGCTTCTGTTGAGCTCAGCTGGAACGCTAACTTGGGAAGAGTGGGCATATTTACATGGCATGCTGCAGCACTGTGCAGACACAGGCTGGAAGCCTTCTATCTTACTGGTGTAAAATTTCTTTTATCTTTCTGCATTATTGCACTGCAATGAGAGGACTTACCAAGAAGACTCTCACTAATTCAATTGCGATTAGCTCAATCTGTATGCACTCTAGAAGTAAAATTGCATACTTCTGGAATTAGCACAGCACAAGTAATCAACGTTTTTATGTACCTTCTATATTCTCTAAAGCAATCTCTCAGGACAGAGAGAGCCCCTCTCAGGGCTCTGCCTTAACACTGGGGGAAGAGAGAGGGGAAGGCAGAACCTTCCTGGTCCTCTTAGAAATAAGTCCCCTGGAGGTAACGTTCTGATGGAGACTCCCATAATGGCAGATGGCAAGACAGCTCCACAGAATATTTTTTGATGCCTCAAGTTAAAAACAAAGTATGAAAAAGCCTAATGGTTTTAGTAAGAACTTTACTATTGAGAATAATGGTAACAGACTTGATAGCTCTTATGGTAGTGTTTCATGGTTTTAAGGCTCACCTTTTTAACTTTGGCTTCCTTCAGTTTCTCCAATGCAAGTTTAATTTTGTCAGCTTTAGCCTGTGCCTCTCGTTCTTCCTGAAAAGACACAAGATATTTGGTGTACTTATCAAGGCCAGCAATTTGCATTCACTTGAAAAGAGTTGTTTCTTGTTATTTATATCCAGAACATAAGGATTGTCATGGGAAACTTCCTAGTTACAGGGAAACCCCAGCTTTCCTTGAGTTACAAGTGCAGTGTTACCTTCCGTTTTCTAGACATAAAGCCCCTATGTGATCAAGTGATACAGGAATGCTTGAAAACTGGACTCTTCTGCGTCTTGACTGACTTCTCACTGCACTAAACATCTTTTGTTTTATTGCTGTTTCCCCATGATACTAGTAACCCATAGGATGTCAAAAATACAAGGTGAGACATGCAACCTGAAAGAGGTTTCAAATGTCTTTGCTCTTGTCAAATCCTCCATGATGAAAGCCAGGCAATCAATTCATAAATGTCTTTTTTCCTCCTCAGGTATGGAAATTTGCATTGCTACAGCTCAGATATGCTGAACTTCAAGAATCCAAAAATAGTTTCTGTGGTTGAACAGAAACTGTTGGACAGAAATGGCTTCCACAATAAGGTTGGCTGCTCTACAGAGGGAAGTGCACACAGCCTCTCAGACCGTGGTCTTTGTCTCACCATCTCGAAACACTTTTCTGAAAGAAGCAGGAAAAGCATCTTAACTAAAGTGGTTGCGTGTCCTGCAGGCAAACTTTCTGTTGAAAAGTTTAGGCAGCTATAACTCAGGCTTCACCTGCATGTGACCTGTCAAACAGAGTTCACACAATGTACAAATCTGTGCAAACCTCCTGACAGTTGTCATGTTGCCATAACCTTGGTCTTTCTCAATGTAGAAAAAGGAAATGATACAAAGTAAATAAGCTATCAGATACAAAATTTTAGCACCCTTAAAGAAACGCTTTGACAGGTTAAAAGATCATTCTCCCACTGCAATATAATCACCACATTTTCTGTATCTTTAAATAGAAACACATAAAAGTCATCCAGATAGTGTCACAGAAAATATAGAAGCTGTATTTAGCTTAAGGACAGTTTTAAAAATAAATGTCAGAGTTGATGGAAACTTATGAGAGAGCTCACTGCTTCCTTGAAAGAAATGTTGTACCTTTTAGTTTTGGAACAGTTAAAGGTTAGAGAATAGAGTCTTAGTATCACAGATGCAACAGGAATAATGAAATTGTGCTTATTTGACTATAGAAAAAAGGAAGTATTAAACAAAATGTCAGCTTTGATTTGCTCAGGAATCCTGGCTAACGGGTGTGGATTTTGATGAAAGAAAAGATATTCCACTTACAGCTGCAATTCATCCTACTGAGCAGACATGTAATTTCTAAGCAAATATTCACTAACAAAGACAGGAAATAGTAATTTGGAATCAGTTCTTTCCATATGTTTCTTAAATAGTTATTACCTCCATCACTCACAGTGTAACTCGTGTAATAGCCCTATAGGTAATTTTCTGTATGGACAGCAAGCCGTACCTCGCAGATGCCATCAGTATTTGAATATAACCTGTACCTGAAAATGAGGCGAGGGCTGTGCGTGACAGCAGAATCAGTACCTAATGAGGAAATCAATTACTGCAGACAGATTCTTTAGAAATGCCTCTGCCTCTTGTTCCCACCCTTTTCTGCCCTCTCCCTGTATCTGGAAAGAGACCAGGAAACTCTACTAGAGACTCAATTCGGCATGCAATCTCAAAGGAGCACTTTAACTGAGGGAGATAGAGGTGATTTCTGGCTACATTTTTGAATTTAGAATTCCTCTTGCATTTAGTAAGTAAACCCTCTTTTTGCTGAATAAATCTTGTTTGACCCTCAGGTAACGAAGGATGCCAGTTAAAAGAGAATTAGTCTCAGCAGGGCTACCTGAGACTGGACTCCATAGAAGTAGAGCTCGGTACAGGATTCAAGGGAAGGAACTGTATTGAACTGTTGACTTCAGTGAGCTTGAGATCACAGCATCATAAAAGCAGTGGTTGGAAGAGAGCTCTGGAGGTCTGGAGTCTGGATCCCTGCCCAGAGCAGGACTGTCACAAGGACCAGATCAGGTCAACTATGGCACTATTTGCCAGGCACAGTTGACAAAAAATTCCAAAGAAAGAGAGTCTGTGACCTCTCTGGGCAACCTGTTCCAGTGCTACACCAGATCTTGAAACAAAAAAGGTTTTCCTAATGTTCGGTCTGAAGTTAGAAATAACTACAATCTATCACTACCATGGAAGAGTTTCATATATTTTAGATTGTCACTTAACCACTCTGTAGCCTCCTCTGTCAGACTAAACAAGCCCAGCTCCACCCGTCTGCACTAACCCTCATCACTCCATGCCCACCTTCCCAGAGTCTCTGCTGGAGATGCCCCCCCTCAGAATGGGATGCAATATTCCAGGTGTGGCTTCACACCAGTGCCAAGAGAAACAACTAATGACTCCCTCAATATGCTGGCCATGCTCCTCTCACCACAGCTTGGTTTCCATATTCAGTGTGGCACCCACAAGAACCACAATTCAATGTGGCAGCCTCAAGAACACCAGCTCCTTTTCGACTGGACCTCAGCCTACCCCCTCCCAACCTGTACAAACGCACAGGGTTATTCCACCCCGGGGTGTAGATCCTTGTACCTTGCTGACTTTCTGAGGGCTTTGCTGGGCCAGTCTTCGGGTTTTTCAAGGTCTCTCTGCACTGAAGCTCTGCTACTCATCCTGCCAGTCAGTGTAGTTAATTAAAAGTATCTTCAGCACATCTGCAGGTGATGCTTCACACCACCATTCAGGTTGCAGATGAAAATATTAAATAGTATGAGCTCTAATGGTGATCCCACTTGTTAGCAGCCACCAAAACATTGATTATTACCCCAAGAGTCTGTCAGTTTAGCCACTCTTCAGCTCACCTAACCAACTACCCTTCCAGACCACACCTCCTTGGCTTCCATATCAGACTATTTAGAAACTTGGTACTTCCTTAAAGGTCACCAGTGTAAACCAAAATGGGGATATGTTCATCAGTCAATCGAAAGAGCTTATCTTACAGCATCTCTTCTGTATCAATTATACCAGTTAAATAAAAAAAACCCTTCAGTTCTGAAAGAGTCTAGCTGTTTTTTACAAATGCTGATTTTCCCTTAAGATAGGAAGTTAACTATTATCTTTGAAATACGGAGAAATGGTGAAGTTCCTCCCACAGGTTTACAGCTTTCACTCTTCAGACAAAGCAGTGAAAGGTCCTACACACCAAATGAAGCTTCATTCCGTGAACTATTTTTGTATGATCACTAAGGTCCTCTTCCTAACAAAATTTCAGTTCCTTTTGCTAAATATGTTTGCTGTATGATGCTAAGCACAGAGGCAGCAGTAATGTTGAGGTGAATCATATCAGTTTGTGTGGGCTTTTAAATTGCAATGAAGTATCTATGGTTTTAAGTAAAACTGACCAGTACAGTTCTATGTTGGCAGACAGAGCTCTTTTCACCTTCCCTAAATTTTTTTCCATCCTGTAAATGCCAATAACTCCTCTCCATCATAGTGACTATGTACATTAATACTCAAAGAGACACTTGTAGATTTTTCAGCATTTCAGATTCATATTTTTGGACTGCATCACTATTCTAACAAGCACACTCTTCCCAGAGGGCTGACAGGGCAGAATTCTTCTTACATTACCTCCCTCTCCACAACCTCATGTCAAAGAATTGAACTTCAATGCTCCTGCTAGACATACCACGCTTGACTTCAGTCCTTAAATCAGGTTTCCAAGAAACACAAACATAGAGGAGGTGGCGATAACTATTTTTTACTGTACCAGTAAGTCAATTGTTTATAAATAGTACCTACTTAAAATTTTGGCATCTGCTAAGCAAAGAGCTTTTGTCCCATACTGCAGATGGTCTTCACTATTTCCCTTCAATAACAAGATCAAGAGGAGCAGAGTGATTCTGCACTGTGATCAGAAGAGAAGTACTTCCCATGCTCAGCCTTTCACTCATTCTCCAAGAAAATGCTAAGTCTTGCAAAACTGAACAGCTTTTCCCATTTATTCCTATTCCTTTTCCTGCAGGAAATTATTTAGGCCAGAGATGGACGTGGGAAGCATCCACAGAACTTCCTCATCAGTAGGGTTGACTGAAAATAACAAAATGGCATCTTCACAAAATGGTAGGATATTTGGCCATGCTTTGCACAGATGCCAAAGCCAAACTCTCTATAAGAAGGTACTAACTGATCAGTGCTTATTAAAAAAAAAAAGTAACAAGTCTACCATTATAGTAAACCATTCCCAGTGATGAATGCCTGACCTGCGCTGTCAAAACGGCAATTAGAATGGCAAAGGAATGAGCAACAGGTCAAGGATTTGGTAGAAACTGCTAACGCCACTGGAACAGAAAACTCTTGGTCCGCCGTTGCCAAGTGTTTCAACACTGTAGAACCTGCCCAAGATGTTTCTAAACTAGATATCCTCATTGTTCCTACGCCAAACACCACCTGTAAAGCTACATGAGCTGCTGAATTCTTAGAATGAGACTTACCTGGCTGAGTGGCTCTGGAGGAGGTGGTGGCGGAGGTGGTGGAAGGTCTAAATCAGGGACTGGAGGTGGAGGAGGCAAGTCACCCCCAAACCGTCCCGTAATGGTAACATAGGGACTTGATTTACTGTAAATGTCACTATCCAAGCCTGTTGAAGGCTGAGTGGCACATTGTGTTGAAGGCACACTTTGCTGGTTGCCAGAAGAAGTTTTCTGGGCTTGTAAAGTTCTCTGTTCAACTTCATTTATGTCTGCTACAAGATCAGCCATTAAAGCATCCAGGTCTTTGTCTTCTAGAGCACTTAGGGATTCTGTAAAGAAAATCAAAAAATGTGTCAAAGTGAAAGGAATGAAAAAGTCTGTTTCCAGCTCACTGAAGATTATATCTTACAGTAGCCATTAATGCAATTAAAGATGATAGAAAAGGGAACAAATTTTGAAATGTGTTCAAGAAAACAAGCACGTTTTAGGAATAGCCATTAATCTGGTCACACTGAAGTTTAGAGTACAAGTAACTCTACGAATACAAATTAAACAGGACAGGAAGCTTCACTTTCAGTGATACGGTCTCAGGCCTATATGTTGTTAGGAAATCTGGCCCTGATCCAGCAAACTTCATGGGCATATGCTTAGTGATATGGATGCATGAAATTCCATTAGCTCCCTAGGCTATTTATTCATCTAAACTTAGGTATACGTACATGAATGCTCAGCAAGTTTTTGGTATAATATACAGCAAACTTTGTAACTGATACCTGGATCAAGAATATTTTAATATATTAGTACTGTTCTACAGATCTAAAATTAACATGAAGCAGAAATCAGAATTGGAGAGTTCTAAAACACAGGCAACTGTACGGTTTTGTTTGCAGCACATCAGTAATTGCATGATCAGCCTCTGTGACACACCTCATGTAATATGCAGGGTTTTGAGGCTCCTTTAAGCAAAAGAACAAACAAGACAGTCTTTTTCAAAAGCATTTTATCAACCAGATATAAATATGGTCAGAGTATAAAACAAAATCTTATACTGTATTTTGGAACTTGATATGCAGTTTCTTCTTGGGTTGTTTGAACTGGACATGCTATAAGAGATCCAGTATAATAACATCCTGTAGGATGATTTAGTTTTCTGGAAGAGAAGTGTTATTTAAGAACCACTGCATTCAGTGGTTTAAATCTCTTTGAAGAGTCTAGTTCTAGAAAGCTATTCCAATTTGTGATTCTTTTAAGTGGAATTTTGGAAAGAGGTAGAGAGCCATGAACTACATATTAAAAAATGATAATATAGTCCAATAAAAAAACAGATCATTCAACAGACTAAGTGAGTATGTCACTAGACTATCTCAGCTTCCTCTGCTTTATCTCTTATGCTAACAGTATATTTTCATAAGCTTTTATTTTCAGCTGACTTATGATCTCTTCAATTTACATACCTCTAACCACCTTGCTGGTAGAGGCATTATGTAGCTTAATGGTGAATTCATTCTGGGACAAAAACACTGGTTAAAACCAACTCAGGGGAATGCAAATAACCAGGCCCTCCAGTAAAAAACACCACCACCAACAATAAAAAAACACCACCACCATATATACCACCAAACATTAAAATAGCATTATTTTATAAACTCAGATCAATTCCCTGACTGTTGTCAGGAAAGCAAGCAGCTGCAAATGCAAAAGTGCCAGTGAAAGCCAGAATGAGAATAAGCAATGTAAAGTAAAAGCAGCTGAAGCCAGTACTGCACTGGAAGAAAAATGCTTATGCATTTTCCAGTATGTTAAATCTTTGGATAAAAAGGTGGCATTTTAAAAAGTAATCTGGGGGACTTCTTCTTTGTTTTCCCTTTATACTTGGACATCTTAAAAAGTCTGACTTCTGTATAAGATTGAGCAATGTCCTTTTAAAAAATAATGGCTCCTCTGAAGTTTCCTAAATTGAGACACACACGTGTACCTCACCCTCCAGCAAAACTTTTTTTTTTTTACTTTATTTTTGATAGAGTGTTTGAAGTTTTTTGTTACATTTGTTGCTGCGAAGTATTTTAAAAAGGCATAAAAAGCATGAATGAGTCCATTCTCTACTTACCATTTAAATCCTTAAAACCCACTGTAAAGCTGCATTCCTTGTTAGACACTTTGGGGGACGGGGGTTGTATAGTCTCCACTCCTAAACTCTGTTAAGGTAAAAAGAAAAAGAAAGGTGTCTCAATGACATAACTACTGTTACAGGCATTAACATTTGTCAATCAATTACCTGAAAGCATCTAATGAAGCCAATTCTTCAAGGAGCAGAATGCCACACACTAGTTCTGGGATTATGCTTAGACTGGTAAACCAAACAGAGCCAGGACATGAGTTCAAGCACCATCTCAAGCCAGGTGGTTCATGGTTTGCATGCTTCCCAACACAATGTCAACTTAGGCCAATGACAACTCTTGTCAGGGAACAGCTGGGCATGGTTTGGGAAACAGCAGAGGCTTGGGCTGTTTCACAGAATCATCAAATGGTTTGCGTTGGAAGGGACCTGAAAGCCCACCCAGTCCCAACCCCCTGCCATGGGCAGGGACACCTCCCAGCACACCAGGTTGCCCAAAGCCCCATCCAGCCTGGCCTTGAACACCTCCAGGGATGGGGCATCCACAGCTTCTCTGGGCAGCCTGGGACAGGGCCTCACCACCCTCATAGTTAACTTCTTCCTAATGTCTAATCTAAATTAACACCCTTTCAGTTTAAAGCCATTACTCCTTGTCGTATCACTACACTTCCTGCTAAAAAGCCCCTCCCCAGCTTTCCTGTAGGCCCCATTTAGGTACTAGAAGGCTACTATAAGGTCTCCCCAAGGCCTTCTCTTCTCTAGACTGAACAACCCCAACTCTCTCAGCCTCCAATAGAGGCTGAATAAAACACTGAATAAAAGCAGACTGGTTTTGAGGGGTTTTGTATTTTTCTGGGGGGAGGAAGATGGGTGTATGTGTGAAAGAGTTTAGCTGTGTACGTGCACAGATTTGAGCTATGCAGTGCCATTTGTTCCAGTGTTACGTTTACTAGTATAAATGTAACTTTGCTGTTGTTTTCTCCAGTTGTTTGAAAAACAAAAACAAACAAAAAATAAAACCCCCATAAAACATCCCGTTTTCAATGGAAACTCCAAATCTGCATAGTTAAATAGAGAATTCCTTGATTGTGGCTTGTGTTTAGGAAGCAGGCAGAGAAACTGTGCTTCCTAAGTTAGGAAAAGTGCATAAAGTGCAGGTAAATTCCACTTCTATTCCCCAGTGAGGAAGGTGATAGTTCTAATAAGCAAACACTGTGGACAAGGCTGGAAGGAATTTCAAGGGGTTGTCTAGACCTGCCCTACTACAAGTAAGTTATACCTGGGTCGAATCTGACCAATGTACAGCTAGCCTCATTTTAAAAGTTTGTGATCAGATAAATTCCATCTTCTCTGGCAATCTGCTCCAGTGCTTCACTGCTGAGACGCTATCCCTGCCATCAGGCCTTTCTTCTGCTGCTTAACCTAAACTTCCTTTGCAGCAGCTGAAGGCCATTCCCCGTTGCACTATTCTCTGTGGACATGGGGAACCAAGTACTCCTTTCTGCTCTGAAGCTGCCTTTTAGGTACTTTAAGATTATCAGCCTCCTCTCTAGACTAAACAACCCCCATGCAATCTTTTCTCGTAGGTCGTGTTTTTTTTTCTCATCATTCCTGCTGCTTTCTTCTGGATTTTCTCCAGTCAACCTTCCTTCTCTTCAAAATGCAGTCCTAACACTGGACAAAGTTTCCCAGTTGAGGTCGTAGCAATGCTACACAGAATGGAAGATTACTTCATTCATCCTACAAGCTACATACCCTTGTTCATACATTCATGCAAGATGTTGGTCTTCAGGTGCAACAGTGTGACATTTTGTTCACTGTCACATTGCACCAGAGGTATTTACATTTGCAGAGCTGCCTGAAACTGACAGGCATTTTTCATGAAAGCTAATGCAAATGTTTTTCTTGGCAACTCTTTTCAACTAGTACCCACCCAAGACCTGTTGGTTTCTTCTGAAGTTGTACAGAGCTGGAAACCAAAGCAGTGACAACTTTAAACACGGCTTCTGTGTTAATGCTTACTCTCGTAAAAATTGACTTGGTTTAAGTTGGAGGAAAGGAGAAACAAAGCTAATAAGAGTTTCACAGTGATGGAGAAAATAGTAAGATGAGAAAAATGAAGAGCAAAGTGTATTGATGAAGCAGACTGTAAGAATATAAAGGAAAAGCTCTAATTAGTTATTCAACAAGAAGTTGTAACATCTCATAGTGGCCATGAAAGTACAGAATGAAAAATGAAAACAGAGAACGTACAAACAAATGGAAATGAAAGAGCTAACAACTGAAATGCTAAAAAAATAAAAAATTAAAATGAAATACTTAATAACAGCAGAAAAGTGCAATTCTAAATTCGCATTCAGTTTTCAGACTCTTAAAAAGTGGGTAAACTCTAGAAACTGGTTTAGGAAATTAAGAATCTAAAGGAATTAACAGATGCAAGGTTTATATGGCAAGGGCTTGGTAGCAGGGGGCTGCAGGGGTGGCCTCTGTGAGCAGAGCCTAGCAGCTGCCCCATGTCAGCTCAGAGCCTGCTCCAGCCTGCTCCAAAAGGGACCTGCTGCTGGCCAGAGCTGAGCCATTGGCAATGCTGGTTGGGACCTCTGGGAGAGCAGATTGAAGCAGGGGGTTAAAAAAACCCAAACTGCTGCACAACAGCAGCTGAGAGAGAGGAATGAGAAGCAGCCCTGCAGCCCCCAAGGTCAGTGCAGCAGGAGGGCAGGAGGTGCTCCAGGCAGGCAGCAGCAGTTCCCCTACAGCCTATGGAGAGGCCCCTGGTGGAGCAGGCTGTACCCCTGCAGCCCATGGGTCCCACATGGAGCAGATCTCCACGCTGCAGCCTGTGGAGGAGCCCCCGGTGCAGCAGGTGGATGTGGCCTGGAGGAGGCTGTGGCCCATGGAGAGCCCCGGCAGGAGCAGGCCCCGGGCCGGAGCTGCAGCCCGTGGAGAGGAGCCCACGCAGGTGCAGGGGGTCTGGGGGGAGCTGCCGCCCGTGGGGGCCCCTTGCTGGAGCAGTTTGCTCCTGGGGGATGGACCCCATGGTACGGAGCTGTGTAGGAGCAGTTCTTCAAGAGCTGCTGCCTGTGGGCAGCCCCCACAGGCTCAGTTCAGAAGGATGGCATCCCGTGGGAGAGACCCCACGGGGAGCAAGGACAGAGAGGGACTGTGAGGGAGCAGCAGGGATGAAGCTTCAGGAACTGACCAACATCTGCTAGTGATAGTCAATAAATTATGTGAATCTCTCTATGCTGAATCTGTTTTGACCCTGATGATAATTGTTGAGTGGTCTCCCTGTTCTTATCTCAACCCCTGAGCCCTTTCCATTGTATTTTCTCCCCCTTTTTCCTTTGAGGAGGGGGAATGAGAAGTGGTTGTGGTGGAGCTCAGCTCCCCAGCACACTAAAACATCTATAGCAAGTCTGTTCACTGGAAGACTTCAGGCTTTCACATATGCCTGTCTCCTCCCATGCAGGGTTTAGGGAAAGGGTGATGCCAGCACATCAGAGAGGAGGGGAATAAGGTCAATTGTTTAAGCCCAATTCCCATTACGTGGCTCAGAATTATTGTATTTAATTTGGCAAGCACTGGGATTCACCAAAATGAAAGACCCCTCAAAACAGATGCTATAGTAGTCAAACTCACACAATCCAAGAGATAGCTTAAGCATTTTTTTTAACAGGCATATACTAATATACAACACATTTACTAAGTTTATGTTTTTTTTTAGAAATACAAATTATCTTTTTCAGGTTTTGCAGGTACTATTCTGTAACCGTAGTGTTAGAAATAGGTTCCTGCTGTTGTATAGTTTCCTCTCAAGTTTGTATTCTGCACTGGCAATAATGTCTCTACAAATTCTTGAATTGCACCCTAGCTGTAACTTAATATATTGGCATATCTAAAGATGCCTGTTATTGCTACATTCATACATTCAAGATAATATAAAACATTGGGTTTAGTTCCTAAGTTTACATATGACACTCAGGCTACATCTAATTTAGCCATGTATGCAAGGCATTCATACCTGAAAATTCGGACTCAAACTGTTCCTGTTTTGATGGAATCTTTCAACTTCTTGGGACTGAGGCCAAGAAGAATATAAATTGCTTATTTGTTTCTTCAGGGGGAGAAAGCATCTTTCATAAGCAGTTAGCTGTCTCTAACAATCAAGCCTGCATTGATATTACCATATTATTCAGGCCATGTGGTTTAAATGTCTGTCAGAAAAAATTAGTTGAAAGTTTTTCAGAAGAATTTAGGTGTATATTTATTCAGAGTGAAAGAACATGAAAAAGTTGCCTCTTTTCTCTAATATATAACAGCTCTTTTTTCTAATTTTGCTTGGAAAAAAAAAAAAAAAGATTTACCTGGGTCAGCATGTCCATCTCCCCAAGTAAATTGCTGAACATTTCGTCTATATCATCACATGTTTGCTCCATCTGAAAGAAAAAAATCCACAGACAACAAATCACCATGAGTTCATTTCAAAACCAGCAACAGTCAAAAAGCAGATATGCGATATTCTTTTACAATTCTTTCCCAGTTAACTTTAACACAACTGCTGGCAACTTGCAAAAACCTCCATCCATTGTTTAGAAATAACTAACAGATCAGAAGCTCAGTCCTGTACATGCTTAAACATATGCTTTTGGGCTCTATACTCATGAGTTCCCATCACCTCAGTCCTTGTATTAGTTATATTCCAGAGGAAGCCTCTAGCAAATAAATCATGGTTGTATATTAAATATCAAAGAAATCTAACTAGTGAGAGATGGAATGGGAAATGAAGTTTGAGGTTGAGAAAGGTTCAGCTGAATGCTTCGTCTTGAAAGCTTTCCTTCTTTGGCTGAAATGGCTGATACAACCAGAGTTACGTCTCACAGGTTTACTAGGTATTATCTGGTTCAGGACCTGGTTATGATTAGTACATAAACAACTTTTTGTCTCACTATTTTTCCTTGTTTTCTTTCAAATATTCGTACACTTAGAGAACTCTAAACTTACTCAACCTCAAGGCATCTGAGCAGCAGCACTGAGACACGGAAAGCATGTACAGCCTGGGTGGCAGTAAATGGTGACTTCTGTCGCAAGAGGCAGGGTGGGACGACAGCACCAAATGACATGAAAGGGGTGATACAGCTTCTACACTAATCCCCTTCCTCTTTCTCATGAATCTGTTCCTTTGCAAGGAGTGAAGTAGTGTTAAAGGGTGTCTGACATGGAATACTGCTGAAGACAAGATGTATAAACATCGTTTTCTTAAGAGCCTCAAGCCTGCAAGGGACTGCGAACTCCTACTGATGGTGTAAGAAGTTCAATGATCACACTTTAAACCTACATAGCACAATTGATGCGCTAAGTTTGTGTGCATCTTCCAGGATGAGGACCAACTTGATGCAAGACAACAATCAACAGAGGACAGGGACAACTCTAATGACTGGAAAGACTGGCAAGAAAAGATGAACAACTTCCCTGTTCTTCAACCTTTACGCCTTTCCTTTAATAGAACATCTAAAGTCATATAATAACTCCACAGTTCAATATTAAACACTACTGGACCACTAAAGTAAATACCTGTTGTTTGTGAATTATTTGCTAGCATGTTTTTAATGATAGTTAATAGTGGAAGAGTGAAGCTATCTGAGCTGCTCTGCCTCCTTTGAACTTCGTCCTTCAGGCATCTACATAGGCAAGATCAGCCTCATTTCCATGTGTCCTTCTGCCACCTGTGTTATCACTGACACCAGAACTCACTAGGAGCAGGCAGGTACAGCTCCCATCAGTCAGGCTCGGTGTGTACCCTACCTGCTTTAGACCGTTTTTGTAGCTGGTATAACTAAACAAGGTGCAAGCAACCGGGAACAGAGCTTAGAATTTTCCCAGTTCTCTTAGATCCTAGCAATCCAAGCCTTACAGATTTGGAAACAGGATGCTGTTGAAGGTGCTTTATTGTGGTCAGGAGGGTTGAGTGTAACCCTCGTGGTGGAGACAACAACGCTACGCCCACGTTTGGTAACAAGGCAGGCACGTCACACACGGCTGAGCAAATGGAGAGCTAAAGGCATCTCGGCTGCTTCATTTCCAGCTGACAAACCCACACTGGATGGCTCACACCCTCGGTATGTGTCACACCTATCACGCAGAGCTTTCTCTATAAAAGTCAGTCTCTGTACATCAGCAGTAGCCTGGTTGGGTAAATAATTAGGGAATGTTACTTCATTTATTTGAGTTAATAGCTGCGTAGCTTCCTACACACCAGGTACACAGAAATCAATTTTCATAAAATGGATAGATAAAATGCCACTTACATGAGCAGGCAAAGTTGGACTTGCTATATGACAAAAAATGGAGCTGCAGCTCATACTGACAGTATCTCCTCCGTGCTTACGTAATAATTATTTTATATGTTCCTGTTTTCTCTGATTTAGGAGAACAAAACTATCTATTGGGGGAGTCTTATCAGCTGTACCCATTTGTACGTTGTGTGGTTGGTTTGGTGTTTTAACACTGGCTAGGTCTGCTTTCACAAACGAGTCTTCATACTAATTCCTTTGACCAACTGAAAGTCTGCTTTGCTATATTTTTCCGGAATAGAAATATAAAAAGGGGAAAAAATTCTCTTGGGTTACAATCAGAAAACCTTATCAAGAGGAGGAGAAAGGACTATCTAAAATGGAAGAAAAGCCTATGAAATCTTTCTAGTATATATATATTTACATGTAATAAGAAATT
Source organism: Heteronetta atricapilla (assembly GCA_011075105.1). NCBI lineage: Eukaryota > Metazoa > Chordata > Aves > Anseriformes > Anatidae > Heteronetta > Heteronetta atricapilla. The sequence goes on from CM021732.1 coordinate 17,625,915, forward strand.
TAGATTTTAGTTCTTTGTAATCGTATGATTTTCTGAATCTACAGACACATCTGATTCAAAAGGGAAATAAAGTAATTGCATGGAAAAGCAATGTGCAAAGAATTCACTAAGAATGTCCACTGTAAATACGACCTGAGTTAGTCAGCGATGACTTTTCCTTATCAGTTCAAATAAATGACTTTTTACACCTTTTTTTAGACCTTAAGCACATGAGCTGGAACATATGTATTGAGAAGGATGTGTGTCAGTGTCTCTTTGAAGTGTCACTTTCTGACCAGACATCCAGCACGATCACCCAACTGATCAAGCCGAGATGTCACCAAGCCATTCTCTCTAGCGGTATCTATTTATCTTTTTCTCTTTAATTTTTATAGATTGGTTTGAGGAAGAAAAGTGAACACAATCAAATCAAACATCATCAAATCCCATGAGGAAAGTATTTTCACGTTAAAACACGTTGAGTGATCTCTTAAACCACTCAGAGAACTTTCAATATTCATTGGGGATTTTGTCAAGAGCTAGAAAAGCAAAAGGTAGCAAAATGAATCCCCAAAAGGTGGAACTGCCAAAGTGTGCCCCATCCACTCTTCTCTTCTTCGGTCCATTCCGTTCATGACTCCTCTCCATCCTCATTGCTTTTCTTTCAATGCCACAGCAAGAACAGCGAGACTAAACAACAGGCAGACACGGGAACTATCCCATTCAAGGAAGATGTTGCTGTATATTGGACCAGCAAAATCTTTCTTTTGAAATAGCCTTGAATTTATACAAACCAGAAACTCAAAGTGAAACCTGCAGGTGTGTAAGCTATCATTAGGAAAAAGGGGAAAAGATTTACCTAAGTCCCAGAAGAATACTGAGTTTCACATTCAGCTCTCCTTTATATCCTCTGAAAAGCAACTTTTTGTACAGTTACCCTGTACATAGTACTACCACTACTAACTCTTAAAATCATTATAAACTAAACTGAAAAGTCAGTACTTTTACAATGTGTTGTATGTGTTGTGTAAGAATTCAAGCAGAAAAAATATCAGAATTAAAATAAAAAGAGGAAGTTGTGGTTCTAAAACATAACAAGGGGCACAAATGAAGGCATGCATCTGAAACCTAACCTATTTTTAAAGTGATTAGTTTTCGAGTTGATGCCTTCTAAACCTCTTTTTTTTAGTTAACACCAACAGTACAGGAAAAGGTATTCCTTATTGTTTTCTTCCTTCCAAATTTAATTCTCAAATCTCCACTGAGCGCCCATTTCCTCATGAAAGCTTTTCTCTTTAATACTCCCACATTTCTCACACTTCATAAATAAGGTGTGGGTGCATTTTCTCTTCAGCTTGCTATTTTAACCACCAAGTCCCACTATTTAGTTTATATATATTAACTCTCACAGGTTTACAAAGAACAGAAATACCAACTCATTGCATTTTGACTCATCAATACATTTATTCACCTCGCCACTTACCAGAAGTCCCCCGGACCTGTTAGGCCTATTATTTTTTTCCCTCTCAATTTCAGATTTAGAAGCCTCTTTGCTGTTAAATCACATTTAAATCTAAATTAAGAAACATGTGAATAAGAGAATTCATTGTACTTTTATGTATTTCTGTGTACTTTGTATTTCAGCTCACCCCATGAAAAAAATGTGACTTCTGCCTATTTGTTCCTATTTCTCCTTAACTCAGAGAGTCTAAGGGATACCTTTTGTTTGTCAGAGGCTTTGCTGGCATTTCCAAAGACACACGTACACCCACCCAGGTGCCCCTGAGTGGGGGCCTCCAGCCATTTCACAAGAACCAGCCTGCAGCCCTGCCTGACACCACAAAACTCTCTCTGCTGCATTTCTAAACAGCAACAGAGCCTCACAAAACTTTTCCCAGCTTCTAAATATCTACTCCCTACATACTCTTATTTTAAAGTGAGATGTAAACGTCTGTATTTCTTGAGCTATGGGCTAGGATGTTGGAATTTAGTTATCTAACCTCTAATACCAGAGAAATTCTGCAGAAAATTCTGCAGGGAAAACTACCCACAGAGATGGAAGGGAAACTCTCCCTTGCCCGATTTGTTGCTCTTGCATGAGAAGCAGACTTTGCTGACTGTGAAGGATATGATTTTCCCACAGGGCTATCCCAGGGCACCAAAGAAGAATACTAAGAAACATTTTGCTCACATACAAGACCAGAGAAACAGTCCTTGCACTCAGTGTCCCAGTGTACCATCCTACAAGCATAGTCTCATCTACATCATTTAGTGCCACGCACTGACAGGTAGAGCAGGAACTGCCCTTGCTGGTCCATGATATGAACGATGTCACTAACATCCAGATTGGCTTTCTGTATGGCTGCAAACATCTTCATTTGTCAAGATACTAGGGAGAAGAAAAACACCAACAAATATATATATATCTTTTAAGAATGAAGGAAGTTTTATGATTTCATAGAATCAGGGAATCATCAAATGGTTTGGGTTGGAAGGGACTTTAAAAACCACCAAGTTCCAACCCCCTGCCATGGGCAGGGACACCTCTCACCAGACCAGGTTGCCCAAAGCCCGATCCAGCCTGGCCTTGAACACCTCCAGGGATGGGGCAGCCTCTTCTGATATCTAACCACAGTCATAATAAAGAAATTCTTCTTTATATCTAACCTAAATCTACCCTCTTAGTTTAAAACCAGTCCCCCTTGCCCTATCACCATACCCCCTGACACAGAGTCCTTCCCCAGATTTGCTGTAGGCCCCTTTAGGTACTGGCAGGCCACTATAAGGTCTCCCTGGGGCCTTCTCTGCTCCAGGCTGAACAACCCCAGCTCCCTCAGCCTGTCTGCTTAGGAGAGGTGATCCAGCCCCTTGATCATCCTCATGACTCTCCTCTGGACTGGTTTTAATACATCCATGTCCTTCTTGTGCTGGGGGCCCCAGAACTGAACACAGCACTCCAGATGGGGTCTCACAAGAGCAGAGCAGAGGGGCAGAATCACCTCCCTGGCCCTGCTGGCCACACTGCATCTGATGCAGCCCTGGATCTGGCCCAAGAGCTTTTCTGGGCTGTGAGCACATGTTGCCAGCTCATGTTGAGCGTCTCATCCACCAACACCCCCAGGTCCTTCTCCTCAGGGCTGCCCTCAATCCATTCTCTGCCCAGCATGTATTTGTGCTTGGGGTTGCCCCAGCCCAGCGGCAGGGCCTTACACTTGGCCTTGTTGAACCTCATGAGGTTTTCCCAGGCCCACCTCTGAGGTCTGCCCAGGTCCCTGTGGATGCCATCCCTTCCCTCCTGCGTGTCAACCGCACCACACAGCTCAGTGTCAGCAGCAATCTTGCTGAGGATGCACTCAATCCCGCTGTGTGTCAGTTACAAAGATACTACACATTAACAGTCCCAATACAGACTCCTGAGGAACACCACTCATCACTGGTCCCCACCTGGACATCAAGCCACTGACCACAACTCTTTTGGGTGTGACTATCCAGCCAATTCTTTATCCACCCAACAGTCCATCCATCAAATCCATGTTTCTCCAGTTCAGAGGCAAGGATGCTGTGTGGGACTGTATCGAAGGCTTTGCACAAGTCAAGGCAGATGACATCATTTGCTCTTCCCTTGTCCACTGATGCTGTCACTGTAGTTAACAGACAACTTGCACACTTAGATAAGACAACTGCACTATGTCCATGATGAACACATAGGGAATAAGTTGTTGGACAGAATCGTTATCCATCAGCAAGCAGCTAGCAATAGTAGTAAAACAAAAAATTCACACTACTAAAATAAGGTAAAAGAAAAAAACAGCACAAAAGCTAACTGTGATCACACTGTGTAGTTCTAAAAGGAGGCACAGTGCTACACTAAGCAGAGTGAGAGCTGTTAGCACCTGATGGCTCTGTGAGAACTACCGACAGGCAGGCCCTTTCAACAGGAAGAGCGGTCTCAGGCACATGGTAACGAGGCTTCTGCGCTTGCAATCTGAAAACAGGCTTGGAGGCTTTGTGCAATACCGAACAGGAAACACCAACGGTATCACAAACGAGATTACCATCTCTGCAACTCAGTCTTGGTTGAATTGATGCAGTTTAATCAACCTGAGGGCTACAAAGAGAAGAGGCATGAGGAACAGCACGGTATCAGAAGAACAAGGACATACAGCAGAGCTGTGAGAAGAATTGAATTAGGAACCAGCCCACCAAGAGATCTGACAGGAGTTACCAACACTGAATTCAGAGTGTTGCTGTTGTTCTTAACCTCTGACACGTGCAAACAGCACGGATAAAGATACATGAAGTAGAGTTTTACAAGTCATGTGGAAAGATCTTCGCCTCCCACTACCTGCACTACAACACGTAAACATCTGAGTACCACATCCACGTGGAAAGCCACCATGTTGGCTTTCTCTTCTGGCAGTTATATCTAGAAGTGCTGGTATTCCTGAGAATTTCAGGTAGGGATGATGAACCTCATGCTTCAAGACCTAAAAAGAAGGCTCCACCAACGTGGAATCAGAGTAAAGCTTTTTGTGACCGACAGGCTACAACATACCTCTCAGCAAAGGATTTCTTGTACCTTCAGAAAGCACGTGATGCTAGCCACTGCCTAATGCAACTCGCTGGCTAAACTGACTGCAGGTCTGAAACAGATCTAACTAGGTTTCTTACAATGATTTTACTGCTGGGTATCAAGAAAAACTCTGACTATTCTGATGTCTCTTATAAATTTCAGTGAGGGAGGTGAGAAGTTCCTTAACCACCTACTGCATTGTCCCTAACAGCCCTTTAGGTCAATTTTTATGAAGTAGAAAATGAGGGCACATCCATCTCTGCACAATTCAGCCCAGTAGAAGAATCCAATTAGTTACCAATTCTTGTAGGTACTAAGAAAGGGAACAAGTTTAAGAGGGAAAAAGTAGAAATGGCAAAGTACCCTTACTAGTTCAGAAGTCACATTTGGCTTCAGATTAAAACCAATATGGCAAATATATATAATAATAAAGGAATCCTTTTCTAATGTTAACCTCAGGCACTAGAGCATCTTCAGGTGACCATGGCACAAGCAGCACATCACAGCATCTTCCACTGATTGTTCCAAACACACATTTTTACATATGCTGTGGAACTCATTTTCATTCCACTTGCCTTGTTATCTTGTATCACACTGCTCATACTGACGCTAGCAAGACTCCAAGTACACGTGGTAATTAAACTTCTAACTCGTAATCTACTGGCTCCACAATGTAAATACAAACACCCTTAGACAGAAGCACCCCAATCTCACAGATCCTACTTCTGTTACACAGATACTGTAACCATGATACATAGACAATTACACCTCCTGAAAGCTTATTCCCTTTTTGATGTTTTGGAAATTCACAGTTAACTCGCACGTATCACAGGAACAAGCATGCAGTTAGGACTGAATTTGGAAGTCCTCGTTAGTCCAAAAGACCCAGATTTCATAAACCTGGGAGTTATACAACTGCTGTCATCAGTGAGGTGCAGCAATGTTTTACCCTTGTTTTGCCAAGTCGATAGCAACAGTTTCAGCATCACGGGAACAACTATGCACAGGTACCCCAACACAGCACAAGTACAATAACAGCACGACGTTTTCATGGATAAATTTGAGAACCTGAGTTTCCATTAGTGAGAGAGAGGCAAAAAGCTTTACTGTGCTTATAAAGCACAGCGTGATGCTGACTCTGGGGCTGTCCTTCAGATGCTGCTGCCTCAGCAGCCATCACCTCTGCAGTCCCCACCCTGCCCCTCTGCTCCATGCCCTGCCCCAAGCACAACCGCTCCCCTTTGGCCCGCTCTCTCAGAGCGGTGGTTTGGAGAAGCAGCTGTGGGTCCTGTTCTTAGAGTGACGTGGGATGGGAAGCTTACTGAATGGTCCCAGAGGCTTGGCTACGAGAGACAGGGACCTAGAAGTTTATCCACAGTAAGCCAGGAAGAAGTTAGCCAAGGCCAGAGGAGGGGTTATGCAAAGGGCACTGGTGCTAAGATGAGAGTGCAGGAAGAGCATTTAACCAGAGGCAAGCAGTGCATGCTACAGCTGCAGAAAAGTGCTGAACGATGTGCCGTGCAGGCTGGTGCAAGGCAGCTCCTTCACCAGGCTCCTCTCCAGAATCACTCTCCCAGGCAGACAGCCTGGACCTCAAGCTCCAGAAGAAGGATCCCACTGCAGAGAAGGACTCGAGCAGCTAGGGACTGAGTTAAAAGCACCTAATGCAAGGGGAAAAGAAACCCTGATGTACAGCACAAACTCAGGAAGGAGTCATTTTTATCCCCCAGAACTTCACTTTAGAGCCCACTGTCAACTCCCAAAGGAGTTGCTTTGATAGAGCTTGAAAGCAGTGCCAGTTCTGCTCCTTATATATCCTGTTGGCAGATAACGTGCTTCCGTCTGGCCTGTGGGTCTAAGAACATTACAGAAATATTGTACAGCGCCAGGCTTGGTCATCTCATTTTTTCTTTGTCACAACTACTTATTGCAGAATGGTTCAGTTTGGAGACCTTCTTACCATGAGCCACAGAGAGAGCACAAACTCCCTGTAGGTTGTGAAATGATAGGAGAGGACACAACATCTTCACATGGAATTGGCTGAAGAAACAGCTCCCAGTCCTATGCCAGATTGCTGGCACACAGAACAAGACTTCCACACCCCAGGTTAATTTCTGGGAAAGGCAGCAAGCTGGATGGAAGTTTGTCCCTTAAAATGGAATAGTAGATTAGCTCTACTCAGGTACAAACATCAGCAGACATCCAAGTTACCAGAAAACATACACGTCGTCTCTAAGGTTCTTCCTATTCCTTGCCACGATGGGAGGGCAGAATGGTGATGGAGTAAGGTAAGTCCGAATAGCACACATTGGCTCCATCTCTTCCCACATTCCTTCCCATAATTTGTAGTTGGCTAATGTTGGTGCAATGTTTTCCTTCCTGTTTTCTCCAGTTACCCAACACTGCTGCAGAGAGCTAACACGATGAGACAACACTCTCCTGTATTTTAAAAAACTGCCAGCAAAATGAGAAAGGTGAAACTGTTGGTACTTTCTGGATCCAGCAAAACTGGATGTTCAGCCTAACATTCCATGCTCTGAAATGGAAGACAAACATCTCATCCACACATCTCATCCCCAGCTGATACTTTTAACCTGTTCCCAGAATTCCCCATCCTCTGGTCCGTGAGCTCTGGGAGCTTGTCTTGTGGCTCCCCACTAAATGAAGGTTTTGCTGTTCAGCTTCAAAATCCATAAGCAGGCTGATCTCTCATTAACAGATTGGCTAACCAGCAGAAAACAGTAGACAAAGAGGTCCACACGTGAGAGATGAAAGAATAGATGGATCCACAGAGTGGGAAAATCTGTGTGCCTTCTTCCCTGATAACCTACAGAATTAAGAGACGTCAAGTGCCAGAAAATACAAACAAGAGCACAAACTTAGAGGAAAAAATGAATGAGAAATTACTGTACAAAATGTAAGGGCAGGAGCTGCTGTGTCGAATAACCACTGATTCATCTGTCCCAATATTCATGCTCTGTCAGTGTACCATTAGGGGTATCTTAACTCTTCGAATCACATGTTCTTATTATGGCCAGAAATATTTAGGGGAGGGCACACATGGTATGGGAAAGGAAGACTGAAAGACGAAAAGATATTACCATAAAACGTTCTAACAGATAAGAGCGAAGCAAAAGGGTAAAAACAAACCAGTAAAACATTTTTGAACCCATGTGTTTGTTTCATACACAGCTTGTGTATTAATATCAAACAATTCAAGTAATGCTTTACCTGAATTTCTAGTATTTCACCTAAGCGCAGTGCTCAGTACACAGTGAGTAGTAGAAAAATGAAGACTTTTTAAACCTTTTACATGGTTACTGCTGGCTGAAGAGTTAATTTCAAAGCCTGTTACTAACTTTCCACCTAAAAAGAGTTGCTTCCTTCAGTCCGCATAGTGCACAGCAACCAGAAACAGCAATAAGCCATGTGTTTCAGATGAAGATTTGTAAGGAAGGTAGAAGCTTGGGGTCACCCCAGATGGGATGCTGTATCACCACAGCCCAGCAAGCCCTGAACCGCACAAAGGAAACAGTTACAGGAAGAGAACGTGGCAGGATAAGAATCTTGTGACATTCCCAGCGTATTTCTTCCATTTCTTTATGGTTTTCCACGAGAAGGAAATGCTGCTGCCTCCTTCTGGTTTTTCCTTACCATGTGGAGGAGGGATGGAACAACTGATCTGCTCAGAGATAACGCCTCTATCGCGGCACAGGGGGGAGACAAAGGAGGTGAATCACGTGGCAAATATGAAAAGTGTTCCTGAATTGCATGGAAGAACAGAGCCACCACAGACAAAACTGCAGTCAAGTTTATGCTGAGTCTCCTTCTAGGACTGACACCAAAACCAACAAGTCCCTTGTGTTGGCTCTCCCATACCTTAGGTCTGACAGCTGCCCCTAAGTCATGAAGACATGGACAGCAAAGTCCAAAACCAAGCTGTAACCACATCAAGTATCTAGGAACGTTTTCGACACGTGGTCTCACTTGCTCAGGGTCATCTCACCAACTTGGACATGACAAGCGATGTGTACAGCACATCTTCCAAGTACAGGATTTTGTTGAAAAGCACAGAGAACAGGGATGTATACTTGACTACTTTCTATTTATTTTACATTTTTTTAAATTTGCAATCAGAGAAAACACATTAACTTTCAAAAAGGCTTCTTGGGATGAAACATCCTTGATTCTGTGCTTCAATGAAATTCCCACAGCAAGGGAAGAAATGGGGGTTCCTTGCACTGTTGGAAAGGTCACATAAAAATCTTTCTCTGAAGAAGAAAAGTTATCATGTGTGTGTAGTCTGGGCTACCTGAAGATGTGCATTTTGGTATTCTCGCTACAATGCCACTGAGAAGCAAATTTTCATTGGCTGCATATACGGACTGGATGCCAGCAGGTAACCATTATGTGGACAATTCCGTGGAGCTGACCTGCTCTGTTGGTGAGGTGCCTCCTAGCTGACACGTTATTTTGCCTGAATCAGGAGACTCAGAAGGTCATTTGCAATTTTTATTAAAGCAAAGGCATCCAGACAGTGCCACTATGTTTTTGACTCCTATCTGTTCTCTCTATGATAGAGCTCTTTGATAGAGTTGCTAGAAACAGATTTATTCCCTATGTACCACCCCCTTCCTGGTATGAGTGGGCAGGATGACAACATTTTCACCAGAATTTTTATGATATCTGTTTGATTGTCTGAGGTCAACTGAGAACTTTCCGTTGTTGGTGATGTCAGCCAGACGGGGTCTGCCCACCACCGATAGCAGATACACAGGGAGTTCCATCCTTTAATACTAGTGTTACATGTCATGCTTTCACATCCGCTGCCTCAGATTACAAGCAAATACACAGAGTGAAAGTAAAAATGGAAATACACTGAGGAGATGCATTCAGTGCAAAACTACTACCAGAAATGTCTCTAGGCATTTCCAAACAATATTTTATAAACAGAAAAACACAGAAAAATTGGTTCATATCTACTGAACCTCTTTTTTCTTCTAGGATTCATAATGCATCAACTCCCCCAAATACTCCTATTAACCCTAATAACTGTAACCCTGATTTATTTGAAGCCAAATTCTTGAAGTGCTGGATCCATGCTCGACTAAAAGAAATAGTGCTGTCTGCAGTCTGCCATGGCTTCTGGTAGCAGAAGTTATGATAGCAATTAGCTAGCCACAGATCTGAAAGGTCACTTTACTGGAAGAAAGGATTAGAAACTAATGACAGAGTTAAACTTTTTCAACAGTCATTATCAAGCTAGTTTGTAAATTCCCACATTAAATTTCTAAGTCAGATCAGTCAGTTTTGTTTCCTTTTCATTCACAGTTCAGGAGCAATGCTATAAATTGATGGGTGGTAAGGAACAGATGTTCATGCAGATGCTCAGAAGTCTCCTACAGAAACTTAGGGAGGACATAGGCACCGTACCCTTCTTCAAATTGCAACTGCTGTCTTCCACTCTGGCAGCTGGGCTGTTAGTATCTAGGGTAGCCATGAATCAACAGGCTGGATGATAAGGAAAGCTGGCTACAACATTTTCATTTCCAAGAGCGATTTTACTGTACCATGGGTCATTCCTAATCATGAAGAGACATATGGTGGAGTTTCTGTGAAATTTGCATCTGCCTTCGTCTTCCCAGACTCTTCTTTTTAGTCAATGAAGAGGAAGAAAGACAATTTTATAGAGCATGATGCGTAGCTGTCTAAAACTGGGCAGTGGAATCAAAAGAAACAAGCTAAAGCTTCCATAATGTTGCAGGCAAACAAAAGGTCTGATTTTCACTTTCGTTCAAAATCAGAACCTGACAACGAGAAGCTGTCATCACAACAGGTCAGATAAGTCTAAAACAAAACAAGTCAAGACATATTGAAATGAAAGATGGAAAAAAGGTCTGTGGGAAAGAAAAACACCTGTAGTTTGCAGAGATAGCGAGAAAGGACAGGCTCCTGAACGATATGCGGTAAAACCAAATTCGGCTACATTCCCGTAAAGCCCCCTGTGAAACATAACTGTTCTTTTGAGAAAATCCATGTTCACACATCTCCTTGAAAGACAGATGTTTGTGAATCTGCAGACGCTCAGGTTCTCTCTTGAATGAGGCAATCTCTCCTCTCATCTCCAGCAGCACTCCATGCTGCTAGCTTTCTCAGACATTTTGTAGGGTCAGATGTAACTGCTGATCCCTCCACCAGCCCTACCTCCCCCTTCGCTACATACTGCAGGATAATAGAAGGAAGGCTTCCTACTTCTTGTTCCTCTCACTGCTATAAGACACCAGTTCCTTTTCTGCTAACAAAAAAGATGAAACACAGCAAATGTAAAGTTTTACTGCTTTAGGGAAATTCATTACTACCTAAGAAATCTCAGGCCATGTTCACATGTGCTCAGTTAAGAGGTTACAAGACCCAACTGGCCCCTGTGTTCATGCTTCTGCCCCTCTATGCAGGCTACTGCCCTCCCAAATATCTTAGTCTCTAAAGCTTTATTCACGAAGAAAGGCCAAGCCTCTATATCAATTCACAGATGCATGAACGTGTCATCTGGTAGACACTGCTCAATTATAGTAAGAATCAGACTTCTAACCTGTAAAAATTACATTAAGCTGGAATAAGCATTTGATAATAATATAAACCAGCACTTCAAGGGCATCATACTCTGCTTGAAGATACAGCAAACCAAATAATCATTAATTCCAACTTGAACAATTAAAACACAATGTATTCAACAATTACTTCGAGGCTCCAGATATATTTGCCTCCAAATGCCAGAAGCATCTATAGTACCCACAGGAAGTATTTAAAGAAGAAAAGAAGACTCAGGGAATGATTAAAAACACAATTTCACAGAGACAGTACATTTTTCCAGTTATGTATGCTCCCAGATAGATCCAAGTTCTCTGATAACTCAAGGATCACTCAGCTATCTGTAACACTCTGTTGATTAAACCTCCCAAAGACATTTGTAATCCATATTTCAAACCAAACAGTCTCCATTTAACGCTTGCGCAAAGCATGAGGTACAATTAAATTAATAGTCTCATTAGCAAGCCCACTGGCGAAAACAGAACTCAACAGGTTCAGCAAAAAAATTAAATATTGTGCTTTAAACAGAGCTTTAACCTAGATTCACATTCTTTACAAAGTTTCTGGAAAAAAACAGGTTGTAAAGCGAGTGAAGGCAAATGAGCAGGAGGCTATACAGGTGAAGCAGGTCATGCAGCATACACAGCCCTCTGAAACACTTGGGTTTATGTGTCTGTCTGTGCTGAAGCAGGTGTACTAACCAAAGTCCTGGGAACACTACATTTACAACCCTGCCGTGCAGCGCAGGGCAATCAATTGACAGCAATGCCACCAGAGTCACGTGTGAAACGGGTACTATGTAGAAGTTACTTAGGGGCAGCCGACAAAACACAGATTTCATGTAGTTTGCAAAGGGGAACTAGAACCAAAGAGGAAAAATTACTGCCAGGAAACCAAAAACAGAGGTTATAAGGAGGAAAGCTTGAGCTGGAGCCGCGCCAGCCCCAGAATCGGGGAAACCCGCACCAGAAGGCACCCCAGCAAACCAAACCAAATCAAACTGCCTGTCCCAGACTGGTGGCATCCCACACCTTTTGCTCGAGGGCTGTATTCCAGCACCCAAATTTCTAGCACCAGGCTGGAAGGTAGGCTTCACAGCCCCAGGTACATCTTGCCAGCGTGACAGCGAACAGATGTAGTAACTTTCATTTTGGTGCGTGATGGGTTGAAACAACACCCCAGGCGTGTGGAGACGGTATTTATACCACTTCTCCCTGGTATTAACATGCAGGTATCACACAGGACAGGCCTTCTCAAAGCCGGGGACGCGTGTATTCCTCCTAGAGACCATGCGGCCAAACAGACCGCCAGGCAAGGGCTGCAACCAGCGGCACCCTATGCACACCGCTTCGACCCGCCGCAGCTCCCTTTCCAACACCGCTACCACCCCGCTCCGTCGGGGCCGGCGCCTCCCTCACCACCCGGCTTTACCTTGGCAGGAGGGCGACGGCAGCCGTCGGCTCCCGGAGGCGCTGCGAGCAGGAGGCGAGGACGGGCTGGGCTCCGCGGCACCGCCTGGGGGGAAGTGGGGCCGGCCCGCCGGCTGCCGGGCTCCCCGGGGCGGTCACCTCAGCGGGAGCCGCCCCGGGGCTCGCAGCGCCGCCCTCCACCTTCGCCCGCCGGGGGCAGTAGTCCCACAGAACCCGTGTCCGGCTCCCCTCGCGGGGACTCCCCGCTGGAGGCCGCCCCAAGGGCTGTGGTGAGCCGAGGTCCCCGCTGGAGGGTGGGGGACCCACAAAATGGAGCCTGAAAGCCCAGGCGGGAGGCGCCGCGTTTCCCGCTCCTCTCCTGCCCCTCTTCACCTCACGGCTAGGCCGGGCGGGGCTCACAAAGAAAGGTGATTTCTCTTCCCACTGCGTTCGGAAAGTCTGTCTAATTTTTTTTATTATTATTTTTTAAATAATGCTGCCTCAAGCCCCAAAAAATTGCTTTTATGGCATTTCTGCATCATTCTGTAACATTGTGAAGTGCTGCTTTGAAGTGTACTAAAATTTAATTCACTGAGTAGAAATAGTTGTATAACACATTAAATTCCCCCTCCCTCCCACTCCCCAAAACGGGAATGTCTCCATCTTGAACTTCTGTTACTTCAAAGACAGTTTAGAAAAGTTGTCAGGTAGTTTAGCTTAGTGGTTTCTAAACCATTTATACTGAAGCACCAGGTTTTGCTCGAAATCAGCGAAGAAATCCTATGTTCCATTCTTCCAGTACTGCTGGAGATTAGATAATCATGGCAGAAGGATGGTAGCATTTTAAATTACCACCACTTTTGCATGGCAAATACGTGTCAATGCTTTAAGGGGTAATTGCATTGAAATAATCCAGCTGAGACAGTTCAGCTATACTTAAGAATGCATTTAGGGAATATTACATTGTTCTCTTATTTAAAAACAAACAACCAAAAAACAAAACAAAACAAACAAACAAAAACACACACAAAAACAACCCAGGCACTGTTTAATTGAGAAGCTGGCTAAAATTTACCAGAGACTTTGCTGAACTCTGAGCTACATCTTTGACCAGGCAAAAAATACATCCAAATCTGGAAATGTACTAGCATTTGAAAAATCATGCACAAAGTTAATAAACTCATATTTAGTTCAGCAGCTTGGGAGCCTGAGATCCCATGGATAGTGCATATTTTCTTTGCTGACATTCTTTGCAGTTGTTCTTTTGCCTTTTGGGATCACTATGGTGCCAAGGAAAGAGGTAATTTTAAAATGCAGATTGGCAATTAAATATTTATCTTTTAAATCATCCCAAGGTCAATTTTGAAATCTTCACCTTAAAGTGTACGCTTTGCATGTGTTAGAATTATAGCTGATAGTGCATTTTCTTGCCAAAAAGTGTTACTTCACTTCTGTGTGTGACCTAGCAGTAATATGGCCACACCCTGACTGTACGAGTGGTTTCTCACTTATTTTAATTTTCCCAAGATACATGACCAAGTTATTTGTATGATATGTACAAAAATCTATTCTGGTGATGCAAATGAGCCTTTGTTTCCTCTCTGTGTAGTTTTGTTCACTGCTGCTCTCTCTAAGTGTCATGAAATACAGTTGAGAAAGCCAAATGTTAGTATTTTCCTGTTCTCCTTTTACCTATCTGTGACAGATCAGCATTGTTCTCCCTAAGAGGAACGGTGGAGATAAGAAGAACACAAGGAAAAGAAAAACAAGGAGAAAATGGTGAGAAAATAATAGAAATCCCAGAAAATCTTGAATGCTGTCTGAGGTTTTGGGCTGTGTTCAGGAGCATGAGCATCATGCTCCAGTGGGATGGGTGGAGGCCATCATGTGCTCGTAAGGAAGAAGTGTGGTGAGGGAAATGCTGCAGCAGATATGGACCTGATTAATGATATGGTTAGAGAGAGACAACGTTTGTGGCAAGAGCAGGTGGAGACATGTAATGCTTCCTAATTTGTTTTCTCTGTTCTCAGCTAAAATGAACACGTAGCAGAATCATTCCCCTGAATTCCAGCCCTGCGTTTTGCTCTTCTCCAAATGCTTTTTGTTTTGTAATGGAAAGAAGAAGCACGCTCCCCACCCACATAACAATTGTGTGTTTCACAGCAGTTGCATGACTCAAGATTAAACGCATGCAATCGCAAATTGCTCTTTTCCTTTTCTTATCACTGGAGAGCAGATCACTGGGTAGATACACTGTCATACACCCTCAGCTCTGGGAGCGTTGTTAATCTGCAGAGTCCTTGTGGATTACATTTACTGTAATGTAAGTTTCCATTAAGCAGAAGATAAATCAGAGTTAAAGCAGAACATCTGTTTTTGAAAGGGAACAAACATAGATGGTTTTGATGTTGGGAAACCAAAACTCCACTGGCAAAAATGTAATATTTTCATGTAGGTGCACTTCTTTAAGTTTCATTAACGTCACTTTTTGCACTGATAATGGTCAGCTTTTCAGGCTGACCTTCATTTTCTCACAGGGCAAATGTGACACTCTGTTGACTGTGATCATACCTGCCATGAGTAATGCATGATCAGCCCATAGACCTCATTGTTATCAATGAGAAGGCTGCAAATATATAAGATATTGCCAAGCCACTGTGCCACTGGCCAACATTTAAAAAATAAATTAAAAAACATATAAAAATTAATCAGTGTAGTAGTTAGATCTTTTTTTCACAACGAAACACATAAAAAGCAGATTTTTTACTGTTATTGTTTAACTAAACTTCCAGAATGATGGAAGAATGAAGATTTTGATTATGGAGGCCTAAGCCTGGAAACAAGATACAAAAAAAGCAAATAAAAAAATCATCAGTTTAATTTAGGGCGGGTGATAACTAAATGGTGGGGAATCCTCTTTTGAAGTAGCCCTCTTTATATATGGTGAAAGTCTTTGGCATAGTGATTGGAATGTCCTCTGGGGTATACCAGATGTCACTAAGACAGCATTTTTTCAGGAAACCTTGAAGAGGTTGCAATTTGTGCAAAATGAATCACAGCACCACATCAGACTGTGATGTCAAGTAAGAGCATTTGGAAATTTTTGTATCTCTGCTTGGGGTATTCCTAGATGATAAAGCAGAAGGTATAGGGATAATCAAGTAGCAAGTACAGGTGTTGTGTTCTTACATTGGGATTTAATTCTATTGCAGTGTTATATACATACATATATGTATATATTCCTTTGTGATTATGCAGTAATGCAGAGAAACTGTAAACTATTAAAATTTCCTATGAGAAAGATGGAAAGCTCTCATTTGAGAGTTTGTATGTAAGCAATTACCAGAAATAGCTTTTGAAGAATCACAATAAAACAAATTTAAGTAAATTGGATTGGATTGGATGCAGAAGCTTGTTAACAAGTACATCACATAAATCTTCAAATGAAAAAAAACAAACAACCACTAAATAAATAAATAAGGAAGAAGCAGAAACTCAAGGGCTGAAGAACAGCCCTTCTGTTCATCCATCTTTCCATCCCTTTGATTCTCATATGTGCTTTTTAATTTAGGAGACCGCAGTTATATGGATAGAGGCAGCTCTTGGTAAAGGAACATAATTATTTGCCTTAGTGAAGGGAACAATGCGCCAGCTAACCAGAGAAATCCACTTACAGAGATACTGCATTATCAGAAATCCTGAAGCTGAGATGCAGTTAGTGGTATCAGAGTGAGCTAAAGTCAAGAATTATCTTGTGTCAAAGAACATAAAAGACAAGAAAGTATAAGAAGCAGTAGAGCTACTCTGCAAGTTTGTTTTTCTGAAACAACTAAATGGTATCTGTTGGTCATTCAGAATTGAGAGTTACTCACCATAGCTATTTTTAGGAAAGTTTACATGAATTTGTTCTTAAAATAGAAAACCCAAAGCAAAACACAACATGTACATGAATGGAAAGATGAAGGAGAGATTCTCAGGCTATTTGAAAATGTCATTAGTGGTGCTAGAAAATTTATACTTTTAACTGCAGAAAATTAGGACAGAAATACTTTTGAAAAGTTTGTGATCACAGCTTAATTTCTGCAATTCTGTGCACTATGAGGATTTGAAGATAATTTACACTTTCTTGTTTTATTTATTTCCTTTTTGTACAGTAGAGGCTCACGTTAGTCAGTGGCTTCCCTTTCCATTTGTTCAGGCAACGATTTACATGTCTAGGCTGTAACCCAGTCATTTTTCAAAAGTTTTAATTCAAAACCCAGAGATGCTTTTTCCCCTTGGTTCAATGAGTTTTTGATCGGGTCTCAATCTTCCAGGTCCCGCTTGTAAGTATCACTCTGTGTACATCCCTATTTCTTGTGAGTGCTTATACATAGGGGATATAAACCCTTTCTGTTCTTCAAAATTTCCTGTTCAGGTCGGCTCATTTCTTCCCAGCAAGAGCTGGGCATCTACCAAAAATTCCAACTGTGGTAGGAAAAGCATGACCATATCTTGTTTATTAGTTTTATTAATCTTATGATAAAATGAAATTGTCTGCACTGTAAATGTTGTTAAATAGAAAACTGAAATATCATCAAACTTATTGAGAATGCTACTTGTTATTAACAAAAATTGTAACCTGAGGGTTTTGTTTGAAAATGGCAGCATTTATTATTAACATTGTTTCTTCAACTTTACAGGACAGGCATTTTGCTATTGCTCAGAGCAGTGTGTACACAAGTCAGCCTAATGAGAAGCATCATTTTAAATTGGACATTTGATTTAATAATGCTGTGTATTAGATTTCACATGTATGACAAACTAAGCATGATATAAGCAAAGATTGAAAGCTTCTTACTGAAGTGAAAGGGTATTTGAAGACAAAAGAAGGTGGGATGACCTGGCTCTGTTAACAGAAGTAAATGAATGACGTATTTTATTCATTTCAAGCTATTTAGTCCCTTCCTTGTTCACTTCTTTCCTCTGATTTATTTCTCTATTCCTCCCCCCTTTATTTTTCCTAGTTGTTAAAAGGTTTTACATGTGATTTACACAGAAGAATGTTCATTTGAGTTTTCACAGAATCACAGAATTGTAGGGGTTGGAAAGGACCTCAAGAGATCATCGGGTCCAACCCCCCTGCCAAAGCAGGTTCCCTAGAGCAGGCTGCGCAGGTAGGCATCCAGATGGGCCTTGAATATCTCCAGAGAAGGAGACTCCACAATCTCCCTGGGCAGCCTGTCCCAGTGGTCTGTCACTCTCACTGTGAAAAAGTTCTTTCAGATGTTGGTTGCTCTATCTTGCGGCCGTTATCCCTTGTCCTGTCCCCACAAACCACTGGAAAGAGGTTGGCCAAATCCCTCTGTCTCCCACACCTCAGGTATTTATACATGTTGATGAGATCCCCTCTCACTCTTCTTTTCTCCAGGCTGAACAGACCCAGGTCCCAGCCTTTACTCACAGGGAAGATGCTCCTGGCCCTGTTTCATCTTTGTGGCCCTCCGCTGGACTCTTTCCAGGAGATCCCTGTCTTTTTTGTACCAGGGAGCCCAGAACTGGACACAGTACTCCAGGTGAGGCCTGACCAGGGCAGAGTAGAGGGGGAGGATCACCTCCCTTGACCTGCTGGCCTCTCTCCTTTTAATGCACGTGTTTTCTTCCCTCTAAAAGTCAATCTGTGTGAACTTGCATGCGAGCCCTTTCTGACATAGGGCTCTGATCATGCCTGTGTTAAACCTTCTTCTTTACTTGATCCCTGTTGATTGTTTGGTTGCATTCATATAAACAGTAAAATTTACCCCACTGCCTGAAGGCTTATCAAAAGACTTTGAAACTCTAATGGTCTTATTTGGGGTATATAATAGTAGGTAAACTATGCTGGGATTTCTTCTGAGGAGGAGACGCTGTATCTCTCAAACTGAAATGATTGAAAAGTCAGAAAGCAACTTCATAATTTTATTTTAAGACTTCACTTTTTTCCCCCTATTGTTAAGGATTCAGAATAAATCTGTCCACGTCCTTCCTCCTGTCCTCCCAAATACTTTTACAGTATTTTACAGTAAGATTCATGGAAATAACTGTCAGAATTTTTTCGTTGTCAGAAAATATCCTCCATGTCCAAGTATGTATTTACTCTTTTTTCTCAGTAGTTAGTCCAACACTTCCCCTGTAAGTAAAATGAGAAGAGAGTTTTAATTCTAGTGCTATGAATATTTCTCTAACATTTCCTAAGGACTAATAATGATGGGCAATTCTCCTTTACTCAGGACTAATTTATAGATGCAGTAATCTGAATAACCACCCAACAAAGTATGAAGTACAGCGCAGAATTATTTGTACAAGAAAAATCCTCCAGCAGCTGGCAAAATTTTGTCCTTCGTTTTCAGGTGCAGATGCTAGGTTGCATTGTTTTGCACATGCATTTGCTTTTCTCTAACTGCATGCCAACAGGAGGCTCTGTGGTTTATGGTGAGCATGTCTGTCGCTTAGAGCTGAGCTGCCCTGTGTTGCATTCAGCCAGTCGCAGTGTGTGTGCAGGGTGAGGGGCAGTATGAAGAATGTGGCACTATATGCCAGCTGGGCTTTCTTTTATAACATGAAGAAGTGGGAAGTGGAAGTTTTGCACAATCTCTACTTATTTCCCGTCAATGTAACTGTGTGTCTAACAAACTGATGGAAAACTTCAGAAATGGTCTTTGGACCTATTTTTTTTCCACAGCAGAAGATACTGCAATTTCCTGCAGAGTAGATTTTAGGTGTATGGTCCTTACTTACTTCTCACAGGGGTCCAGGTAGGGACTAGAACTTTCCTCAAGTCCCTCACTAAATCTGGAAGCAGAAGGGGAAAACTGATAGTTTCATGTTCTTGCTCCACCTTAAAGGGAAGTGAATATGAAGTTAGCTCAGTCATATGATTTTTACTTGTGATCTGATTTGTTTAATGGATTTGTTTTGGGTAGGATATGCTGCATTAATCCCTCTTGGTAGATGACCGAAACAAATATTTATTGCTAGTGTGGCATTCGGTAGAGGCATGGTATTCTGATGAGGTAAATATGGAGAAAGGTAATTTTGGCTGATGCTGTTACTTCACCTCCCAAGTCCAATGCCACTCCAAGAACATGTGCTTCTGATCACTGGGGGATGAAAAACCACAGACATGGCTGGTGTGGAAATTGGTTTCTCAACAGGCTTTTTCATGTTTAGGTCTTGAATTGGAGTGGTACATGGTCATAAGACATCCTCTAGATATCAGGATCTTGTTTAAGGAATGTGTTTTTGTTGTTGTTGTTGTTTATTTCCTTTAATGTGTCTTCCACTATACCTGCTAGCTTTGAAAGTTTGATTATTATAGTCAGAAGAGTACAGTTACCAATATGCGGTTACAATATCCACTGTAATTAGTAGCTATTTGTCCTCTGTGACCTGACTCTTGCTTATCAGTTTTCTCCCAGTGCCAACCACCACATCAACTTAACCTACACAGAACAATGGAGTAAAGCTTTTTGGTAGACAGCAATGACACAGAGGACACTAACTGAAGTTCTGATGACTCTCTTGAGCAGGATTCGGATATCCCTGCGGACTTCCATGGCGCTGGTTTTCTTCAGTAAACGTGAGATACCTGCTGAGTTTCTGTCCTGTTTGAAAAAAATATGTATTGACCTTAACGTGCCCATCCACTTGTATCCATCTAAGCAGTCAGCCAGTAGGTTGCAGTGGCTGTCACAGAACCACAGAATGGTTTGGGATGGAAGCGACCTTAAAGATCAACCAGTTCCAACCCCCAGACTGATTCTCACTGTCATGATTTTCACTGTCCTATTTTTCTCACCATCATGATTCTCACTGTCCTAATTTTACCCTTCATGAAAACCAACGAAGCTGCTAATAGTATTTGTCTCTGAAGTACCAAAATTAGTGTCTGCGTGAGCACTCAGAGAGCAGCTCACACTTCTCAAAAGTGCAGACTTCGATGGAGATTGCTCAACCATCTTAACCCAGATACCTTCAGGCCTTATTTATGGCTTCTGCAAAACGGCAGGAAAGTGAGGCTTCTTGTCTTCTGAGGGGGTGTGTGCGTGGAGAGAGCATGAATATCAACACCCCGGAAAGCAAAATAGTGACTAACCTCTTCCTAGCACAGCTACAGTTAGGGGCAGCACAATTATAACTTCACCTTCAGTTTTTGAATGTATGAAGCATTTAAATTCTGCTATTACATATATATTAAAAAGCAAATTAAAGCTGGTACCCTGCTAGACAAACTTAAAACAAACAAACAAAAAACAACAACAAAGACAACACTTTAGCCATATTATTGATTTTTAATATATTCTAGGATTGCTCAACCTTAAACACATCTGTTTCATGATACCTTAGAATAAATATCTGCAACAAATAGTGGAAGCCTTACATCTATTTTAAGATCTCCATTACTGTTAAAATACATTGTATTTTGAAACAAGCATAAATATTTTGGAATTTGGGTACACAGACAGTCCTCTCTCTTAGGTCCCAATGAGCCTAACCAACTTAAGGCCTAGCAGTGCAAGTTGAGTCAACAGAAAAGGTCCATGTAATATTAAAACTTGAGGCTCTAAGGGCTTTGTCATAGCATACAGGTATCCTTTATTGGCCAGAACACAGTGTTAGGTTTGTGTAAGAGAAAGCACAGTAGTTAAACAAATAAATATTCATAAATTTCTCCCCTACCACAATGTTGTTTGTTAAATGCTAAGAGAAAAGCTGCTTGTTAGACCTTAACACACTGCAGCTGTGGTCTCTGCTCATGCTTGACAGTCTACACTGCTACTGATAAGTAAGTATAAGATTCCTGGGAAACTTTTAAATTTCACTTGAGTCCATAAAATTTTGTCTCCATGAAACTGTAGATTATGTGAATGGTAGTACATACCCCGCTCAAGTATGGTATAGCTGAGCTCTGAATATTCCTGTGAAAAATCTGGGGACCTTGACCTTCTTGTTTTCTCTTCTTCTGCAGCCCTCCACGGCTTGTAGTTGGTGCTGGACTGCAACCACATGTCTGTGAGCCATGCAAGAGCCAGGCTGAGAATTTCCTTCCACTGTGCAGAGGAATTATATCACCCCACCTTTGGCTGCATGCATCACTTTTACTCAAGACTAGCATCTCACATGATTCACAAGAGCATAAGACAGTGAGTGGTCCACTGAGATAGATAGATGTATTAAGCTAACAGTGTTTTCCAGATGATGCTGACGGTACAGTTTCCCAAAAAATACAAGTTGAATATGAGCTCTATTTGAGTTTAATAGAATCAATAATATATGAAAGAGGAACTTTAGAATAGCTTTGTTAGTATTTTTTAACTTTAGTCAGAGGAAGTGAATTCTCACTTCCCCTTCCATTGAATAACTCATTGCACAGTTGCAATGTACAGTTCATATTATTTTTAGAATATAGTTATAATTAATGTATTAACTACTGTCATATTTTCTTTATATGATAGCTTGAGTGTCCAGTTGTCAAAAAACATTTATATTCTTGTCCAGTGACACAACCTTCTGCTGGCCACAATAGAACTTCCTGTGACAGCAAGGAAAAACAAGCTTTCACTCACCAGCAGAAGTCAAAATCATTCAACAGCTAAAGTGTATCAGCCAGAATAAAATGCTTTACCAGTCTTTGGTGTTCCTGGGAATAAGGTTTCCCATGTCCTCGCTATGTCAGTGGTAGTATGAGAGTTGTTGCAGGACACACTAAGGCAGGATGTGGCTTTGGTTTTCTGGGTGAAATTTTTTTGCAGGAAGTATTTCAAATAACGTAGCTTGCCTTTGAAAAAAAAAAAAAAGTTTCTTCTGGTTTAAAAAGATGATAGGCATGATAGACCCTTTGGTTGATATTTTTTCTCTGAAGGTGAGCAGATTATTTTCTCAAATAGGCTTAAATAGCTTGAAGCTCTTAACCAGTTTTGTCCAGGATTTTCTGGAAAGGGGGTATGTTCTGTTTTGTGGCTCTATTTCAGCAAAACATTTAAGGAAGTACTTGTACCATACCTGTGTTCAGTCCAATAAGCTTCTTTGGACTGAAGCCTAGTATTAATATTCTTTGATACGTGACTGTGATAGCAGTTGCAAATGTTATCAATTACATTATTCATCTACCTGCTTTTTAAAACACTCCTGGTCCAGGTGGTGTCCCAGAACACAGGAGTGCTTGGACAGAGTTACATCTGTGATTGGGCTTAGAGATTTTGAACAACCAAAAGAGAGCACCTCTTGTTGGTCTCCATCAAAATACAGTGTAGGTACATTTAATGAAATGAGAGGGCTTGTGAATTAGGAAGGGTTTTCTATTCTCTGAAAGCAACAGTGCCTATCCAAAATGGTTGATAATATCAATGCCAAAATAGAAATAAAAAATAAAAAATGATATAACACTTTGCCTTTATTGTTGAACTGTTTGTAGAAACGTTCTAAATGCCACTAAAATTTTAAAGACTTCTTCAGTGCGTATGAAAAATAAATGAAGATAAAAAAAAGAGCAAAAAAAATGCTGGTTTTTACCCACTGTAATGGAAGAAATGTATTTTCAGTTCTTACTTCTATTCAAAAACAGGTTTTCTGTGTTTGTTTTTCTTTTTTCTCATTTGTTGCATCCAATGTGGAACAGAGCTGGAGTCCGTACATTGGGTGCTCATACACTGGAGCCCCAGGTGGACAAGGCCCAGAAGCTGTCAACCTGCAAGTGAGCACCTGTTCTGCTTAAAGTCACTGACCAATGTGAAGAGACACTAGAAAGGCTGCAGATGTATTTCATTCAGGAACAACATAAAAGGGTCTCAGAACTACCAAAAGAGGAGTAAGAGACTTGCTGTGGGTAAATTCAGTTTATGTCAATGCTAGGGATTAGCACATGTAGCAAGGAGAGGAGGTCGCCTTTCAATACATAGAGATTCATGACTGGTGACACAAAATTGCGTTGATTTATCATTTTGCGTTGTATTTCTGGGCTCTTTTGTGAGATCCAGAGGGTGTCTTCTTACTCCTGTCCATGTTTCAGTACCCTTGCTTGTTCTTCATAGCAACGGCCTCTATGTGTAGGCTGACCTTTTCATTCATGACCTTTCCCTGAACAAGAAACAATTACAAAATAAGGTACTGGTCAATGTGAATGTACCTGAAAGAAATTTGGTGTTTATACTCTGAGCTTTCTTGTTCATGCTGAGGTTTCTGTTTCTGCTCCCTTTTTACCTCTAAAATTACTCTTCTCGCTCACGTTATCTCTGAACACAGCTCAAATTGTTTGTGTACTCTTTTCATTCTTCAGTATTATTTTTGCTCACTTTCAAATGAAATCTCTTTGCAGCAGTGTTTAGATTATCCCCAGCTCTCAGAGATAGTACCTTTCTAAATACTGGTAGCACTACTAGAGTAGTAAGTACATGTACTGCACTGTACTTGATTAAAACAACAACAACAACAAAAAGTAACAACTTTTGAAGAGGCTTTTTAGAAGTTTCAGGTGTGAAGAATAAGACATGAAGGCTCTTGGAAATTTTAATAAGTGGGCGAAGGAGGGGTGGGAGCTGATGAGTCCATAATGAAAGAGAGGTCATGGTGAGTATGGAGAGTCCCTGGAGGGACCTGAAAGCGAAGATAAACAGCTTGTGTTTGATATAAGTGTGAAGCCAGTGCCAGCTGAGGAATGCAGAGACATAGTGATAAAAACAAACAAACAAACCAAGCAACTATATCAACAACAAAACCACCTACCGTCACACCTAGAAGAAAACAAACAAACAAACAAACAAACAAACAAAAATCTGAGACAGAAAGAATAAATGACAGGGGAAAGACCACATCTTGAGACCAAGGATAAGGATACGAAGTGAGAGCCTTGCTTCAAGCTTTGACGTATAGAAAAGGGTATCTATTTTAGAGTTACTTCAAAGAATGAATCAGCATGCTCTATATACAGCTGATCTGGCAGGATGTGGATGTTTGACTGTGTCAAAGATGATGCCCAATTCACAGCATGGAAGGAAAGCACATAGAAACACATTTTTTCTTAAATCTCTTCATTGGTTCACCTTTCTCCTAACTGAGACAACTCAAAAGTAAGCTGACAGCTGGATAGAGAGACAATTTGAAAAGCATACATTGAAAGCAAGCCTGAAACATATAAATGTGCATTCCAAGTAAATTCAGCAACTGGCATGCACTGATTTTTGAAGCAGTCATTGTTTTCACTTACATTATATATATTTGATTTGTTACTTGTGAAAATCCAACTCTACAGTTTGTTCCAGTGGAAAGGAGTGTTGAAAATGTAATAGGGCTTTCAGAGAATAATTTAGCATCTTAGTTGTCATATTTTTCCCTGTATTCTGTTCTCTTTTTCTTTCCTATGCAGAAAGAATTCATTGACAGGAATGCACACATACAAAAGGAATGTCTTATTTATGTGAACACATTTCAGAAGCTTTGAAGATTTGCAACTTTGGGAGTATGTTCTTGTCTCATAAAGTGAAGATAGTCAGCTTTACAACACCATATTCCACTTTTCCTCTTTAAAGGTTGTATGAAACAAAAAGTGTAATCCTCTTACACTAAAAATGAAAATTTCCAAAATTTCCATAGGTTTATTCTCTTATAGGTTTCTTTTACTCTAGTAACCGTGGATCTTACATTCTGCAATGTATCTGCCCTAAACATTTCTGTAAAGTTAAGGAAGCCTCCTCTTTCCCTTAGTGCATAGAGACTGGTGAAGGAGCCAAACTAGGGTTTGGAAGATGTCACTTGGTTTTCCTGCCCCTGGACATTTGTAACCAGGTTGCTAAAGATATTTAAAGCCACCTAAAATTGTCAAAAGAACTAAATGTCAGCTCGGACTGTAAAAGGCTCTTTGGCTCCCAAACTCCTGGAAATCTGCACCTTAGCTGCCTATGATTCAGATCCTTATGGGTGAAAAATAGAGAGAGGGGAGCACTGCTGCAGGTCAGAGACGTGTTCTGAACACACGTGCATAAGACTATGACCTTCTTATAAACGCCAGCCATGGAAATACCTCTGAGGGCTAGATAGGCTATTGAACCACAGCACAGAAACTGTAACACAGCTCCTGAAAATACTGAGCAAACACGATGTAAGGGAAACTGATGTAGTACATGAGAGGAAAGATATAGATATTTAGCCTGCTCAACGGCCTTTTTCTTTATAGAAACAGCATTATTGCCAAGTTAATATTATTTCTAGAAACAGAGGCCAAAACAAACACTCTTCTTGGACTATCTGATGAAAATCTATCTTGAGTAGAATAAACTCAGCTGGGTCTTGATCAATCGGTGTTTGAAACATTTCCAGTTTGACTGTTAATGTGTATTTTTTTTTTCCAAAATCGTAGCCTTTAAATTTATTTTAAAACTACATTGTTGAGAAAAGTCTTTGTAATTGATCCTACCCTATTTTTAGGATTACTGAAATAAGGCCTTGGGTCTTGGTGGTGGGCAAATAGCCATACTGAAAAAAGATCCATAAACATCTCACAGCTTGGAGCAAAGATCAATGTAAACTGTTTACAAAGGCTATTTAGGAGACCACCAGACACTGGAGCATTATTGAGAATAACTTTTTGAGTTCCTGTGCAGAAATCTAAACTACTAACCAAGGAAGCTAATTTGCTTTTCTCTTATGCAGCAAGAGCAGAGTTTGTCCCTTAAAGAGAAAATTGAATTCTTCTTATTTGACAGAAAGGCACTAAGACAAGCTAATACGAGATCTGTTTGTTGCAAGTGGTTTTATAATAGAGTGGAATACACACAGAACAATTGATTGACATCTGTAGGAAACCTCCTTCACATGGGGTAAATGAGGATCAAGCCAACAGTATTTAGCAGCTTAAATAGTTTTAATTTATTTGTCTTTTCCAGAATAGCCTTCACTTTCTATTTAAAAATAATAATACTAAAAAAATCTAGGCTTGCATTCAGAAATGCACAGGCCTAAACTGTCAGCCAGTACAATGGTGACTATTTTTGCAGAAGCAATTCATGATGTATTCAGTTGTTCTTAGATGAACTGGAAACACGTAAATGCTCCATGGTATCACTCTTGGGCTGTTTCTCCCCTTGTTAGTCTGGAAAACCAGAAATTGTCATGAACTAAAAGAAAGGAAAAACATAGCCATAGCAGTTATTACAACTGGAGTTTTATTCTCATTTTTTTTCCCTGAAAACCGAAAGAACCAAGATGCATTCCTGTCTTTCTTGTAATTCTGTAGCTTTGCTTTTTGGAATTGTACTACTGTAAGTTTTGTGGAAAAAAAAAATGTTTTTGTTCTTTTTGGCAGCCTCGAGACTGAATGGTGATCTTTTCAGCATTAGTAAAATACAGGTAATACTCAATTTTTTGAAAATTTGAATTTCAGGTTCAGCCCCCCATTTTTAACAGTAACTGTACATTTGTCTAAAACAAAGTTTACCTTGTTTAGATTTCATTTCTTCATGGTTGGCCAGTGTTTGACGTATTGTTTTTGACTGTTAGACATAAATTGATAAGGGGAAGAAACTTTCCTCAAAACTTTCCAAAATCTTAAGTATATGATTTCTAACATAATGTTGTTGTTGTTGCTGCTGGTTGTTTGTTTCAAGAATAATCTTAACAGAATACAGCAACTGAAGCAACATATAAAGCTGCCCAACTTTTCCTACCTCCATATTGACAAGGAAGAGGCTTGGAAGGAGATGTTACATTTCTTACTCTGATCTTGTTTATAGCACAAGTTAGAAACCTCTACACAAATACTCTCTACTAACCCAAATATGTTTTTTGTTCTGAAAAAAAATAAAAATGTTTTTGTGATTTGAAGACATCTAAAAGTAAAGAATCCAATCTTCACCCAGCTAGCTCCAGATTTTTTTTTCCTACTTTGGTTTTCTGTGTGAAATCCTGACACCATTTATAACTCTGTGTGCTTTACCATTGACTTTAGTGTATCCAGGACTTTTCCTCATTTTTTTTTCACTTGTGTTAGCTTTTAAAAATGTTTTCTTTAACCACCATCTTATTTCCCTCAAGGCCCTTTGATGTACCAAGAGTAGTTGCAACATTTTAGTCCAACCTGTACCCATACTTACATATGTTCACTTTTGTAGGGGCCATGGAGTTTTGGTAGGTGGTAACCTGCCAGTGATTTATTGTGTACCAAATATTTAACACATAAGCATACACAAAACCAAAGCTATATTAAGGCAGAAAAATAAAACTTTTGTGACTTAGGAAATGCCAGAATTAAGACTGCTTATGTGAATTCATTTCTATCACATTCTTTGCATATAGTATACAGCTTTTTATACGGCCTCTACACTTTTTCCATAAACCACTGCCAGAGGCAAACACCTACCAGAGTATATATCAGCCCAAACAGTTAAAAACTGGCAAAAGTACAAAAAACTCAAAGCAGGTCTAAAAATGAAAAAAATGAGAGACAGTTTTACTACTAAGTGATACTTTCTGCTACTTCTGTAGTGGAAAAGAGAGACAACAGTCTAGATTTGAGGATGACCATTAGAGTGAATATATGGGAGGAAATACAGAGTTAATAAGGAATGGTTAGGTACCTCCTGCACTAGATAAAGTTTATTTAAAAGATGTGCAGGGACCCTGCTCCACAGTTCAGAGTAGCCCAAATGTACTTTTGATGTGATGTACCTAAAGTGCACCTTTATCTGGTAAGAAAAGACCTTCTGTATGAGGCTGTTGAAAAGAACAGGTCTTCCAAAACTGAATTCTTGAGTTGCTCGGGGAAATCTTTTCTTACAATTTGCACACAGTTTCTACTACCATGATGTAGGGACTGTGCAGAAAAAGACAGAATCCTTGTTGAGGTCGTTAGTTCAGGAAAATTTCTGGGCAGCTTGGTAATCTATGTTATATAAACTATATAAACCATAAGACTTCAAGGTAGAATGCGAAAATCTCTATCCAAGAGATTCTCTCTATCCAAGCACAAATTCATTAACAAGGAGCTGAGCTCATAGTGCTCACATGTGGCATTGCTGAAGCAAGTGCAAGCTGCAATTAGATCAGCAGAAGGTGACCCAAGGGCTGTTGTTTTAGGAGGCTGATTTGTAGTACCTAACTAGTGCCGATCAGCTAGCCAAGCCTGAGATGTTTTCATCATTGTGTCATCCAGCTCCAAATGCATCTCTTTGAAAACACCATTCATCTGGAATGCTTTCTGTCAAAAGTTGCTGGTTCGTTGAGAATGGAACATTTCATGAATGCTTATCTTAGAAAGCCTTATAATGCAGTACAGATAACGTTTGATGGTTCTCTGTTAGGTGGGTTGGCTGCCAGTTTTCCATTCGTCAGCTCTTCTCCTGTATGGTGACCCCTTTCTTGTCCCAGGGACCCAGGGAACATAGGGACCTCCTGGGGCTCAGGGCTCCAGTGCACTAGAGAAAATTGTTACTTTTTTGGAGCGTTGTGAATCATTGTTTCCCAAATGAAATTGCTACTGGAATGCCTATTTCCCAGGCAGTATTATAATAGTTTTCATTCTAAAAGGGGGCAAATTGAGATTTCAAAGTGGTGAGATTTCTCAGAAAATGCAATTTCTGAGCTGTAACCTGTTCTAACCATCTGCAACTTCTAAGTACTAACAGTATGCTGCAGCTGAAAAATCCTAGTATAGGCAGAGTCTCAGAGCCTGAAGGCTCTGAGACTGAAGGTCCACAGGGCACGTGCAGTTTGTTTGGAGGAAGCAGTTGCAACACAGAGCATGTCTGTGGAGCTGTATGCAGCCTGGTGAGCCAGTGCTGAGCAAATTAGCACAGCAATATAGTGCTGCACACTGTTGGGCAGAAAAACTACATAGGGTTACGGAAACACTGAAATAGTATCAGTAAAGAACTGTGCTTGCAGCAGCTAACTTTATTTCCTAACAAAGCGTACTAACTCCAGTATGGTGCTGTGTTGATAAACAGCACCTGCATCTACTGCTTTTCAAGCTCTGGTGTGTGCGTTCACCCACTCAGCTATAATACAAGAAAGAACTACATTGTGGAAAGGATCTGGTTTTCTCTCAGCAACTGAAGAAGAAAGTTTGTATTTCATGTTTTTGTACTATTTTAACCATGCTGTGTTGAAAAGAAGTGTAATGATGCTATTTTTTAATCAACATCCACAAAAAAATATTATATGTGCTCCTTTAATTGTTTTAATAATCACATCATTCTCAAACTTGCTTAAAAAAGGGGATTCATTTTTGTTTGTAGCTATGCTGCAGCATTGGGTGCTATTGCTTCTGTGTAGGTATGGCTCATCTGTGGTCTATGGCATTAATCTTCTAACACAGAATAAACTGTGTACTTTCCCTTTTTCTGACTCTCAGTACCCATATGCTGAGGTGACTCAACTTCTTGTGTGTGACTGAGCAACATTAAAGTATATCCTTTGAACTACGTTATTTCCCGTTTTTATTATTTGCATGAAAACCTAGCATCTTTGTCGAGCTATTTTATTACTGTCATTGTTCAGTAGGAGGCTTTTGCATCTTCTCCGTTTGGACACTCATGAGTTTTCATTTCTTTCCCCATACCAACTAGAGGTTATCTGTCAGCCACGAGGGGATGACAGTCCCCGTGTCTGAGGGAAGTTGGCTATCTCATAAGATTTGATGGCAATTCTTTATGGAGGACATAGCAGAGAGAAGCACTGTTTCACTGATGTGGATCTCTCCCCTGTTTATCTACTTGTTCAGTCTTGTAAGGCATGGTTACAGGCAAATTAGTCATCGCAGCTATCATTGCATGGCATTTTGCATGACATAAAATCATTCAAGGAAAGAAGGAATAAAGGCTTGAAGTCTATCTGCTCTGTAACTCTAGGTGATGGCTCTTGCAGAAGAAACTTGTCAATCCCTAAGCACATACTATTAATCAGCTCAACTGTACTTTGATTAGCAATCCTTTTACAATGTACAGAACGCACTGCTTGAAAGTCAGTCAAGAAATAAAAACTGAAGGTTCGTGGACATTAAAAAGGATTTTTGAACGGGAAACTCAGCCAATCTGAAAGCACCTTGGAATATGAATTTGATAATGCTTTGAAAACCAGTGAAGGGTACAAGATGTTGAGTAAAATGCTGGCTGGTACTGAGTTATGTATATTACAGCAGGATTTATTTCTTCATATTTTCTTGTCATTCCTTTCCTATTTAATAACCACACAAAATTCACAATAGCTTTAATGGAAAAACTTGAAGCTATTCCAGTGCTTTTCATCTGGTTTATAATTATTTCTTTATCTAATTGATCGATCTTCTTTGGAAATCAGCATTTAGAAAAAATGACAGTAATAAGCATTTTTTTAGCCTGAAAAAACCAGTTGTGTAAGAAATAAATAATTGAAAATGACCAGACAAAAATAATAATTTTGAGTTTTTATTAAAAAAAAAAAAAAAAAAAGAATGCATTTATTGAGAGTTATGCACTGTAAGCAGTCCTGAGGGTTGTAACAGTACTACAGATTGCTATCTAAGCATGTCTGCAAAGCTTGTAGGATCAAATAATCGCAGGACTCAATCTTTCATAAAAGATTGTGAAAGGAATACAAAACAGGGCTTAGATCGCACCTGCCGTGGAATTTTTCCAAAACTGCTGCATGGTTAAACTAGGGATTTGAGAAACATGAATCGTATTAAGCAATCATCCTTAGGTGTACCTGTGTTGTGTGGTTTTTGTTACTCACATTACAAAACATTGTCCAACATCAAACACGCAACAAAATTGTCCAACATCAACCACGGGCTGTCCTGACTTTTGCAAAGCACTGGCTCATGCAGAGAGCGCGCACGCACAAAAAAGTACTTGAAAGCATCCAACTGCCTGAAGCGGCTGAAAACAAGGCAAAAGCAGAAAATTTGTGCCGTTTGTCAGGTTTTGGCAAAACAACAGGACTTCCACGGCGAGCAGTGCCCGCCCGGAGGCCGCGGTGTAGGCCTTGCCGTGAGGCCCACGAGGACCCTGCCGCACCGGGCCCGGGGGGCAGTGGGGGCGACCCCTTGGTGGGGCCGGGGCCAAGCACGGGGTCCTGCTGCCATCTGCTGGCTGCCGACCCCCTTCCCCGGCCCCTCGCCCCCCCATGGGCTCTGGCAGCCCTGGAGGAGCTGCTTGGCTTCTGTGAAGGGTCTCCATGGCCTCAGGGAGAGGGATGTGGGCTGAGCAAAGGGAGTCACTGGGGTTGTTGTGTCTCATTGAAGGTGGTGTGACGATTTGGGGTTTCTCCTGGGTTTGTGTGCTGGTTCAGAGCAGCAGGGTGGTTTTTGAAAGCAGTTACCTGCCTCGTCTTACCATGGTGGTGCTTGCAGAGGAGGTCCTTTTTGGAGGAACCTGACACATAAACTTTTCTGGACAGACACTGAATGGGCACGGGCACCTGACTGTGGTGGTAGGGGTGCAACAACCAGTTCTCTGTGTGAAGTCAAATCACCCCAACGTCTGAGGAAACCCCTTCCATACTGCAGGTAGTATAAATGTCAGGGCCTCCTCACCTACTTCTTTGATCTGAGCCACTCCTGTTGTGCTGGTGAACACAGCCAAGCCAAAAAATGCTGTGAAGCGTAGAAAAATGCACGGCACCAAACCATCTTGCAAACACATGAAGGACTGGCTCTCAGAGCCTGGTCAGGGGAGAAAAGCAAGAGTAGGGTACTTACTGCTTTATTTATATTGACATACAGCAGTATGGATCATTGGCAGGTTTGCTGGTGACTCTGATGCACCTATGTACTTGTACAGACAGTATCTACAAATGGTGTCATATATAGCTTATATACTGTGTACTAGACATCAGCAGAACAGCTCTTTTTTGGGAGGGCGGGGGTGGGGGGGAGGATCTATTTAGTTGCTACATACTTTTTTCAGTCATAAAGGTGAACATACATGGTTTTATGCTGCTTGTCAGACCGATGGTAGGATTTCACCCAACTGCACTCTGCAGTACAGGCACTTCCAAAGTCAAAACACAAGCATGAAGCAGTACTCTTACTTGCACTGTCATGCACACGATGGTGTGTATATATATATATCCTCTTTGATATAAATGATGAAGCAGGGACAGGAACAGGTGTAGAACTGCACAAATTACAGGATCTTGCTGAAGAATAAATTTAACAGCCAGATTCTGTTCTGAATACAGCCAAGAACAAAAACAATTGCACTAAAGTTTTGTTGTGAATTGGAACCTGCTTTCCACTATGTCCCTGAGATACCTACACATGGTGTTCCTGAGGGCTCAGACAGCTGCCTAGTGCAACTGGAAAGAAACATATGCTATGGTTGTAGAAAACAGGTCAAGAAGAGAGGTAAATTAGATCATATTTCCATCTCGTAAAAGGACAATTATACCTAGATCATTCCTGATAGATACCTGTTTTAAACATATGTTTCTTCTCAACTCTTGCAAGAGCACTCTGCCGATGAGTATTCCCTGGATGGACAGATCCTGGAAGTTTCTTGCCGTTTATTCCGTGTCCCTTTGTGACAGAGATGCTGGACACCATAGGAAAGAAAACCTAGAATCTCTGAGGAGTAGTTTTTCCAGGAATCCTGCTTCAGTTGAGGGAGAAGGTAGAGATTCTAGAAACTGTGGGGAGTTTCATGTAGGACTCGGTCTGGCAGGGCTTTCAGATTTCCCTCTCCCAGGCTTGAGCCCTGCAACCTGGCAGATCACTAGCCCCACAGAAGTCAGTCAGCTGGGGACACCATGGCTCTGTGCTCCTGGAGCTTTTGCTGCTGCTGCAAGACATTTCTAACAAGCTGGTGTTTTCAAAAGAAATAACAATTAGTCAAAAAGTGCCCAGCCAGTTGTAAATGGTGCATTTGGTATGCTTTTTCGTTAGCAAGGGGAAGCATCAGATAAGCCAAACTGGGTCAAAAAATGGAGATTCCCAACAAGTTTAACATAGAAGTTGTAGGGAAAAGGGGAGAGGAAAGGAAAAGAAAGGAAGGAAAGGAAAAGAAAGAAAAGAAAAGAAAAGAAAAGAAAAGAAAAGAAAAGAAAAGAAAAGAAAAGAAAAGAAAAGAAAAGAAAAGAAAATGTGCTGTTTCTCCACTTTCCTGCACAACTGATAGCAAATATGCTGTGTGAGAGCATTGCAAAGATAATGTGAGGGAGGTTACACGTGTGTGAGCCGATGGATGGCAGGAAGCCAAAGATAATGAATCAATTAATTGTATTTTCTGTAATTTTTCATCTGTCCATAACTATTGCATCTGCACTGGCCAACTTCCCAAAGACAAAATGCGGCATCTGCAGTTAGTGCTGAAGCGGCGACATACGTGGTGTCGCCTTCCACCAGTAACATGTGGAAGAGATTAGATAAGCGAGGTGGCTCCTGCTGTGGGGAGTTATTCCCGCTCCGCAGCCCCTGGGAGGTATGCTGCTTCTCACACACCGGTGTGAGCGCTGCTTGAGGCGTCTGGGGAAGTCGCTTTATCAAAAAGCAATGCACTCAAGTCAAAACCACCCCCCTGCTCCAGCTTAGGCTTTAGGTAGCATCAGAGCAAGCGGCAGCTAGCCATCGTGCTTTTATCTTTGATGCGAGTTTCTGGCGATCAAAGCGGGAAGCCAGAAATCCAGCCCAGCCACACGAAACTTACTTATCGGTAGCCGCGCTGTGCGTGCGCTTCATTCCCGGCCTTTTGGGGTAATTGTTATGATTTTTTTTTTTTTTTTTTTTTTTTTTTTTTTTTTTTTCAATGGGAAGGCCCCCGCGGGCTCCCCGCCAGCCGCCCCGCCGGCAGGGGCCCGGAGGAGCGAAGGAGTTAAAGGGAGGCGCTTGGGAAATCCGATGCTGAGGAGCCCCAGGAATGCTGCCCCTTCCCACTCCCCGCCGGCTCTCGGAGCAGCTCAGTCCCCGCCGCGGAGCCCCGAGGCCGCGCACGCTCGCTCCGGGCTCTGCCCCGCAGGTTCCTGAAGCGGGAGACACCGAGGGAGGGGTGCCGAGGAGGGTTAAAAAGTTATTTTCATTGTTATTTGTGGATACTTTTTCCCTTGCAGGCGCTGCCGGAGATGCCGGGCAGGAGGCGGTGGTGGGCACGCTGCTGGCTGGGCGTCTGCCTCTCGCTGCTGGGCGCCGGGGGCTGCAGCGGCGGCGGCGGCGGCTCCGAGCCCTGCCGGCTGCCCCCCTGCGGCGGCGAGGCTCCCCCGCCGCCCTGCCGCGGGGCCCGCTGCGGAGCCCGTGCCGGCCGGCCCGCCCGCTCCTTCCCGCACACCGCCACGCCGCTGCGGGCCCCGCAGGGCAAGGCGCAGCCCCCCGCAGCCAGGGGGGTCCCTCCGGAGGCCTGCCCGGCCGGGGGCTGCTCCGCCAACGGCACCCGCCGCGACTGCCAGGGCCTGGAGTGCCGCCTGCCGCCCCGCCTGCGGCCGCGGCCCCGGGGCACCGCCGGCTGTGCCGCCTCTACCGCCGAGGGCTGCCCCGAGCCCGCCCTGCTCCGCGCCGCCGAGAGGGCCGCCCAGTTCGCCGGGGATGACTTCGCCTACGGCGGGCCCGAGCTGGGCGGAGGCGGCGCCCTGGGGGTGCAGCTGGCCTGCGACGTGAAGCCAGGTGCGGGTGGCCGGAGGGGGCCGGGGGCGGGCGGGTGCGGGGGTCTCCTCCTCGCACCCGGAGGCTGGTCGGAGCCCCCGGCGGTGAGGGAAGGGGTTTAGCACCTCTGGGTGCCGAGTGGGGGGAGCCGGGCTCGGAGGGAAGGTTTGAGGCACGTCTGTGGTGCTGGGCTGTGGGGCACGTCGGGGGTGTGCTGCCCCTTCTTCCCCCTCCGCACACAGGTGTGGATGCGTGCTCGTGAGACTCCAGCAATGGATGAGACATGGCAAAATGGGGACATTTTAGTGCTATTTTAAAGCAAGCGTAAGACCTCCAATTGTCTCTTGTCTTTACAGAGACAATTGGTATTTCTCAGGGCTTTGCTTTACAACAGCATCCTTCGAGGCCTCAGGTGCGTATGTGCGCTCTGCACCCTGAATGAATGGGCTGGTGCCATGAAACTCACTGCTGCTGACAAGCTGTCTTACAGTGATAGCCAGCAGAAAACAAAATCGCAGGGCTTCTCTTATTACACTTAATTCAGAGCATGGTACAACTCTCATCAGTTCAGTGTTTTTGTAGAAAGCCAGAGATGTCCATGGTTATGCTCACAGGTCAGCAAAAGATGCTGTGTAATTGCCTGGGATATGTGGATTTACCCACATTAAAAGCATCAGCCAGTCTTTAATGACTGCAGAGCAGTTTGGGTTCTGGTTCATTGCTTTATTTGAAAGACCTTGCCTTATTTGAAATTTATGAGGAAGAGTGATTTATTTAATCCATGATTGATGGTCAAAGCTAATGGAAAGCGTAAAGGATACTTAAACTTTGTCAAGTCATTGTGGCCAATCTAAGGGCAGTGGCTGCTCCACACAGCAGAGCACATGTCAAGCCTCAATTTGAACAACTAATTGGTGAAGTGTCACCTCCTCTGAATTAGGCAGCAGCACTTAGTGGTGATGCCAGTCCCAGGGCTGAGATTTACCCCCCTTGTGCATATTACCATGACGCTGTGTGCCTTCATCTTGCCTGGTATTGCTCCCAGATGTCTTACAGAACCTCTGTATGCCCCCGACGAAAGGCGTGCAGAAAACTGAGAAGTCGGTATGCTCAGCCTTCATTTTTTTCTGCTTCTGTGCATGTTCTTTGTACATTCATCATGATTGCCATACCTCCGTTCTGCAAAAGGACCTAGGATTTTCGCATTTTCTTTGTGTTCACCAAGATCCATCTCCACGTAATACAAGTCGTGGCATATAATAAGGTCATTCTGCACAGGCAGAGAAGACACACTTCCTGGATGGTGCTGAAAGCAGACACACTAAGGCATCTTTGTGAAAGTCTAACAAAGAGCATCAAGCCCAGCATGACCTCTTTCTCCAAATGTCCTCTTATTCCGTGACTGTCTTTAGAGGACTGAGATCAGTCTGTGCTGCCCAATCTCCAGTGCCTTCAGCTAACACGGTGAGTTATGTGTGTCTGTCATCTCCTAGGCCGTAGGGTTAGGATTAGGTCCTCTGTCCTGTCTGACACAGGGCAGAGGAAAACAGAATAAGGGAAGGTAAAGCGGAGGGGTTGGACAGTGAAGACACTGGGGATTTTGAGACTTGACACAAGTGTTCACTGTAATCTTTCAGCTTTGTGCTCTTTGCAGGCATGGTGCCAGGTGAAGTCTGGGAGAAACAGCACTATCATTAGAGGTTTCCCTTAAAGTCCTTCAGCCCATCAAGAATGGATTACACTTTATGGCCAGTGGCTGTCATGGATCTGTGTTCACCTCCTTCACTGGACCCTGCCATTCTCCCCCGTGGCAGAGAGAAGCATCCTGTATGTTGGAGGGAAAGCAGTGAACAGCACTGCCCACTAAACTGCCTAATACTGTGGAAGGTGCCGTCAGCATGGAAGCACACAGTGAGCAAACCCATGGAAACATGTGAGCTTCTGTGTCTGTGTTTTTAGACAAGGACAACTGCACCCACAAAAGTTTTCCCTTCTCACTGCTTTTGTCTCACAGCCTGTGAGTGACACAGGTTGGCAGCAGCCCACACCCAAGACCACTGCAGCAACCATGCAATTGGTGTGGATGAGACCTGGGCTGAAGGCTTACTTCTGTCCGGATTGCACAAAGGACATGTGTGCATGTTTTGCCCATTCCGGACACTGGACCCAATCCTTTGCAAGGCAGCTTTCTTTCCCAAGGGTGGAAGATAATCAAACTGGATTCATCAACATGTAGCAGAAATCCCATGCGCTTGCAATCACGAGCAACAAAATAAGTCATATCTACAGTCTTTGTTTTCCTTCAAGCTGGTGTACAGGCGTGCATCTAGCATTCTGCTGTGCCTCTAACGTTCTCTACACATGCCCAAGACCTTTGAGGCTTTCCTTTTGAACACAGATGAGTGGACTTCCTGCAGTACTGTAGAGAATGCCTTCTTCAACCCCCATTTGCAGCTGGGTCTTGGAAACGAGCATGGTTCTACACAGCAATTCCAGTATGGCCTGCCTACTAGAAAAAACAGAACAAAGTGTGGTAATCACACCTCGAAGCAGGGGAAATACATGTGCCATTGTATGGGAAGAGCTGCTACTCAAACAGCACGCAGTGAACATGATGGGGCAAATCCAGGTAAATATGAAGAACATCCTTTGCTTCTAGTCCTCTAAAGAGCCGTGCTAGAGGAGACTGAGTGCTCATGCAAGAGGTGTGCTCAGTCTGTGGTGGCTTTCCTGTCATGAAATTGTGTGAGTGAATCTTGTTGGGCAGGAATGGCAGGAACCTGTCTCACAGGCTTACAGATGTGCAGTATAGATGTAAGTTCATGGCGAAGGACCAGATGCAGGGGGAACTAGCCGTGGTGGTCAGTAAGAAGTCCTTGGAAGGAAATTTGAACTTTTTCAGTGCAGCAGTGAATATGCTGGAGATAGGCTAGGAATCTCCAGGAGCAGAGTATACAGAGTTGCCTCCAGTACTCAGAGTAGCTGCTGTGTTCCAAGTTTTCTTTTTGGTGTCTCATGAGATGAGGCTGCTGCATGTGCTCAGCAAGCGGCTTAAACACAGGGCAAAGAAAATACCAACTTTTTTTTTGTAAGTACAACTTTTGCATAACTACAGGATGATGTCTGTACATTTTGTGGACAGCACAGGTGATCACACATTTACGTAGGCTCTAGGAACTTACCAACACAGCTGGAAAGAGCACAGGCTTATGACAAAATTATCTGTCACTTCTACAGCTTCACCCATTCTCCTGATTCTTCCTAAGTTAATCACCCTAAAAGAGGCTTCTTTGTCAGACATATGCAGAGAATTTGTCTTGGGAGATTTCTGTCAGTTTTAGATCAAATATAAAAGTATAATTAGAAAGAAACAGAGGCTGTCTGGCCCTTTAGGTGCACATTTTGAGATGCTGTAGCTCAAAACAGGAAAGCACCCATACAAGAAGAAATGGGTCAGTGACTTTTTCTGTCTTTCCTTCATTTTTTAGGGGACTGTTCCTGTTTGGTTACCATACTAGCACATTACTTGGCGGCCAGCAGCATGGGGTGCTTGCCATTGACCTCTTCTCAGACAGCAGGGGAGCTGGAATACACGTGGAATACCCAGGTGACCATAAGGCCATTTTCTGCCTGCACTGTCACCACCCACAGGTGGAGGAGACCTCTTGGCCCACCCCAGCCTATGACTGCCAGCTCTGCGACAGTGCATAAATAGATTTGCAATGGTTCGTCAGTCACTGAGAGAAACCTTCTCTCCAGTTTGCCTGATAGAGAAGGCTGTGTTTTGGTGAGCAGAATAAGGGTATATTCAACCTGTTGTGTAAACCCAACGAAGACTGTTCATGTGAGGTGTGCTCTACTCAAATGCTTGCTGAAGACCGTACCAAATACCAGATATCCAAGATAAAGGTCAGCACCAGGGGCTCTAGCTGATTTTCAGCATGATGTCTGTGTTTGTAAGCTGATCTGCACGATGCAGGTGACTCTCACTCTTCATCAGCTGTCTGCCAGAGCAGGCGCAGCCCTGCTGCGGAGATCACACCAACGTATCCATCATCTCTCCAGCCAATATCACCGGCACCATAGATGCTATCTAGAAAGCTCCTGCCAACTGCAGCTGAATCACCACTTCTGTTGGCCAGGCTCCTGTGGTCACAGGAAGATACCAGAGTGCAGACCTGATCTCCCATTTCAATCAGATGAGACCATTCCTCTGCAAAATTGTCACTGCTGTTTCTCAACACCTCCCTGAGTACACCTCACTCCAGATGAAAGACTGGTGTGCCCAAAGAAGGAATGCACAGAGCCTGTTTTCATTGTCTTATTTTGTATTCCTCTATGTTTCTCCCCTCATTCTTCAGTTGCCATTAAATTCCTCATTTTTCCCATCCAACACATCTTTCTGTTTTCTTTTGGACAGACTTCTCAGCAGTTAATGTGCAGCTGCCATATCTACCTACCAAGCCCAGTGACAAGTTTGTAGCTTCTCATGCTGTTGCACTCTTCTGAGCAGTTCCTGCAGCCTTCTGCTCTCTTCTCCTGGGTTATCAGGAGGGGTGGAACCATCAGGTGGTCCCGTGCCCTCGGGACCCACTAAAGATCTCAGAGGGGTTAGTCTTTCTGCTGCCCTTCCTCGCAGTAGGATGCCTTCCTCACAGACTGCCTGCTTTTAGCCTCTGCCCTCCTGCAGTGGCAGGTTCTACCTGAGGGCTACATTGTCCACGCAGCCCACCCTCAGGATGACATGTCCTTTCCAAGGCATACTAGAGAAATGTAGCAGCAGGTCATAGGTAGGTACTGTGTTTGCACCATGGATCCTGGAAGTGCGGAGTAGGTGGCTACAAAACAGACCTTACCATGGCTGCATACAGTGTGTGTGTGTAAGAAAGGTAATACTGCATCTGCGGTCATGAGAACATCTGGGTGCTGCAATGGGGTGTATCTGTTTGATACCTGTTGGGGAATGGGGAAAGGTAGTTCAGTAGGACTGCGGCAGTGTACTAATTTCTAAATATCTCTGGCAGTGGAATTCTTCTTGTATTATTTTAGATGACTGTGATAGAGGCATCCCCATCTGACATTCACTGTGGGTTACCTTTATATAGTTAACAGAGAGAAACAGGGCCATTTTTAGGGCATAAGACCTCTGAGCTATTTAGACTTCTCCTTCAGAATTCTTTTGGCAAACAAGATTCCCCTTCTACTTAATTGTGTACCATTTCTTTTCAGTAGTCTTTCTTTTTCTGCTTTATTGTGCTCTCTGTTGCTCTGGAGTTGTGAACTACCTGTAGCACCAACCAATCTGCAGTGGAGGGTCTCTCATACTGGCGTAAAACTAAGTTTTGTCATAGTACTGTAAAATTATAACGGGGATAAAAACAGTCGTGAAGGATTTCTTAGGGCTCGTATTGCCACCAGCTGAGCCTTAGACAACCAAAAGGAGCAAAGGTAAATTGTCAGACTGGAACACTGCCATTCTTACAGAGCTCTGTAACTGTTGTGGGGAGAGAGAATCACGAGAGGAGTTTCACTGCAGTCAGCAAGTTAGCCAGTTTTTGGCTGAAGATGATGCTCCTCAAGTACGTGCTTAAACATAAGCTGTACTTGATGTGTTTTACTGAATCAGGGCTTTAGTTAACCTTTGCATTGATGAATCTGCTCATGTTTGTGGTGAAAGACCAGATTCATAGAGGGGGAGGTTATAACACAATAACCCTGCTATGTATTCCTCTTCTAAATACTCCTAACATTTTATTTGCCTTTTTAACCTCTGTTGGGCCCTGAACTGATGCTTTCATGGCTTCGTAGCC
Source organism: Heteronetta atricapilla (assembly GCA_011075105.1). Classification (NCBI taxonomy): domain Eukaryota; kingdom Metazoa; phylum Chordata; class Aves; order Anseriformes; family Anatidae; genus Heteronetta; species Heteronetta atricapilla. The sequence continues at coordinate 17,666,829 of CM021732.1, forward strand.
CAAGATCTGTATCTAGACCTGCTATATTATCTCAAGATCATTTTGGAGTGCTAATAATCATCGACAAGCACAGCATTTTTTAATGAAAGACTAAGATTTTTTTATTTTATTTTTTCCAGTGAGTGCATCATTTCACCTTTATCTCCTTTGAGTTTCTTCTTGCTATTTTATTGCTGATACTTAGTATCATAGACTCCTTTTGCAGTTCTCTGTAATTGGCCTTTATTTTTACTACCCTAAATAGCTTAGTGTTCTCAACAAGTTTTATCACCTCATTTTATCACCTTTACAGTGAAAATTGACCGTTTTCTCTCTACTGTATTTGAACATGTGTGTAGAAATGACTGATCTGTTATTGACCCCAACTGATGATTAATTTATGCTCTGAAGCATGGGGTTTGATTATGACTTTTTTAGTGTCTCCAGCTATAAATGTTGCTTTTGAAATGGAAGAGCTTGCAGTCCCCTGAAGGAGCTATAAAGATAGTAAAGGAATTGGCCTTATAATCATGACCTGAATTTAATGAGACTTTTCATTAACTTGTTAAAATCTGAATGCCTTTGAAGAGATAATACAGCAACCTGCAAAATCATTTTTCTTGGATAATAATCAGTCAATTTTATTTCAGGAGAAAACGAAGTTCCGTCTGAAGACGCCCTAATACTACAGCTGCACCTTGCAAAAGGACACGAGAAATTTACTGAAATGCTAAAAAGCCAGCAGCAAATCATTGTGGATTTGCAGCAAAAACTTGCTGAACAGCAGCACATACTGGTTAGCCAGCAAAAGGAGATTCTTGAACAGCAAAGAAAAATGTATGAGCAAATGGATCTGATCAAAGTCCAGTATGGCATGCTTTTTGACACAGTGAAACAAATGTCATTTCAGAGTTTGCAGGAAGATATTCAAAGTTATTTTGAAAGTCATCTTCAAGGACTTCAGAACCAGGTCAGGAATCATCTCCAGAAGTCATACTCTGTCCATAAAGTAGAAGTGGATGCAAAAGTGATTAATGTTGGGGAGTCTTTGCTGGACTGTGGTCTTTGTGAAAGTGATGAATTTTGCAATTTCCAAAAGACACCTTCACAATGTGAAAAATGCACATTGTGTCCTGCTGGTTTTTTCCAAATGGCTGAGTGTTCTGCAAACTCTGATCGGATTTGCCAGGTGAAATATCATTCTGTATCTTTCAGTTATTGTTTATGAAGTATTGTGTTGGACAAACGAGAATGGCTTTCTGGAAATAACTAGTCAGAGAGCTAGTTACTGTGTTTTATTGAATGGGTCTGTGGCACTTCAAGGTTTGCCTGCAGTTTTCTGTGGGTTTTCTCTTTACCATTTGCTGCTGTATATGGGGCACTAGTATGTGAGTGCTAGATGTAAAGCTTTCCCAACGCGAGGAGCTGGTGAGACATAATTCTGTTAATTCTGGTAGAAGAAGACATCCTAAAGCACATACACTTATGCATGCTAAATTTGTTTATTTAATCCCAGTCCAGTCTACATGAAGTGCTAGACACATTGGAAAAGTACAGGAAAGCTTTATTAAATAAAACTAAAGAAAGGTCAGGTGTTTGTTTATAAATTGGAAACAAAAGTTGCCAGTTGAAATAAATGTAAAATCTAGTTCTAGCTTAAACGCAACATACAAACATTTAAATATGTTTTACCCTGATATTTTTAGTCTTAAATATGTTTTATTATACAAAACCAACATGTTAACAAGATGGTTCTTTGGTCACTTCCATTTAAAAGTCTTAAGACATGTGAGGATCTTCATATTTAAAGCAGTATCTTTGCCAAGTGTTGCTCCTAGCTCTTGGCTTAAAGTGAACCTGAACAGCTGGAGACCTAAGCCTATGCTGCTAAGAACCTGAAAGTCTGTGTCCTTCCCTCTGCTAGTCTCACTTTTCTTTAATGCGAGTGTTTGAAGGCAAATTTAGCTTTTTGTTCTTTCCCCTCTACCTGCAGTAGAGTGAGGGTAGGGCTTGTTGATAGGAAAGATTAATTCATTTCACTTGGTTTTCGGCTAGCACCTTCCTCCCAGACTAAATGTCCGTAAGAGCTTTTCCTAATGCTTTCTTGGTTGTTACAACGTCCTCAAGACCAACTGAGTGATGGAGTTAGTACTGTGTTACAGATTACGTGCTGTAAAAAATGTTAATAGAACAACTTACCCATTTAGCTTGTGCTCTGTTCACTGCTAGCTTTCTGTGGTGACTACACAGTGTTTCGATACCTTGCTAAAACAGGTCACAAATTCAAACAAGTTTCTTGCTCCAGCATGTTTGTGCAATCACTCCTCTCTTCCTCCCCACATATGTCTGGGTGTCACAGAGCCTGAAGAAGTACCTGTTTCAAATTCAAGTGATCGTGTTAAGATGTTTCAATATGATTCTTGTGATTTACAGGACAGAGATGAATGTACTGAATCTCCAAGCATTTGTGGTGAGAGGATAAAGTGTCTGAATACTCCAGGTAAGTTATATTCTCCGGTAATTAAAGAACGAAGATAATTAGGTCTTTGGGAACAGGCTAAAGAGATAGATAAAGTCTTAGGCCTGTGTGTTTGTGAGTAATGACATGCTCAGCTTGCTGGAGTCAAAGGGGTTGCAAAACACTCAGCTCTAAGTTGATGGCAGTTCTTGTGTGTTTTTTAGAACATAATACGGGCTATTTAGAACACAATATCCCCTTGGACCTTTAGATGGTCCTCTTAACCTTATTTTCATGGGTTTTTATATGCTTTGATTTTAATTTTCACCGATGACCTGACCTTGCTTATGCTGGTGCAAATGGGGTGAAAATCAAAGATATTATTCCTAATGGAGAAAAATAGTTGTCATTTTTTTTCCTGCTGCACAGTGGTAGATATTTGATTTGATCTAATGAAGGTTCTTATAAAGGCTTTCTTCATCAATCTTACTCTCTTTTAGCAATAATATTGTCAATTATTGAGGAATGATCAACAGTTGTCATCATTTGAAGGTGCATGGGGGAACTTTCAGGCACAGATTTGAATGGAATTGTGCAGTTCAGACTTAGGCTTCATTATTTCTCATGGCAGTCAGACACAAGAGCAAAATTAATAGATGTATTGAGCAAAATATATCAAGGTGCTAGTTTTCTTTCTACATGTCTAATTTCTGGTTGGCCATAAAAACTTGAAAGGAACTGTGTGATCAAACAAAGCATTTCAGCAGCTGTGGCCTCTACCTGAGGGTTCCCAGTAGAATAACCACGGGAAGGCTTTATCAGCTTATATGCTTTTCCTCCTCTAAACTTCTTACTTGAAAAAGTGGTGTCTCTGAGGGGCAGAGGCTACTTTCTGCTCTTAATGAGTGATCTTGTACTATTTCTGCCCTACCACTGGTGAAGAAAAATGTGGAAGAGGACTGGTCCTAGGAAAAGGTTAGGTCCTAGGACTCATGTTTGTGTACATTGTCCTTTATCTGGGCAAGAACTGTTGTGGGTTGCACGGTGTTACTACAAATGGCCACAGAAAACTGGAAAAGACTAGAAGAGAACACCGAGTGCTGCCTTACCTGGCAGGTGCTGTAGAAGAGGTACCATCAGATTTAAGAAAGAAGAAGCAAGACACTTCTTTGTGTCTTTCTTTTCTCTGTCGCAGTCTTGGGCAGTTACAGGCAAGACAGCTTAAGGCACAAAATCTGAACCAGCACGTTGGGATGATATAAGGCTTTGACTCTTTTTTAGTAACAGGCTGAGACTGGTGCCATCAAGTCAGTGGTTTTGTCGGAGGAAGCCCACAGGACCCCAGTTGGAGGAAATGAGAGCCACCAATATGGTAGCCATTTTATATTGCTCTAGTTTGTAGCTTGGAAGAGGGAAAGGTGTAAGGAATTTATCCAGAGGGCTGTATGGGATGACCCAGACCAAGGGTAGGTCTGTTTGACTGCTGGAGGAAAACAAGTGTGGGCAAAATACTACTGTGAAGCAGATGGGCAGTGGTGGTGTGTCAGACCACAGAAAGTCAGTAGCAGTGTTTCTGAAAGGATGGGACTCTTCCCCTGATTCCTCTTCTCCCATTTTTAATGGTAATTTATAAACGAGAAGGCAAGCTCTCTCTATCACTTGGATCAGGATTCAATGTCCTGTCGGTGTCTTTCCCATGTGTAATGGAAGAGAGTGCGCTCTCTTATTTTTTATTAGAGAAGACTGCTACTTTCTGCCTGTTCATGGTAGCTCATTATCTATACAAGTGCAATTAACTTATCAAAAGGGAGACTGAAACTGGATGTCTGTTTTGGGTAATAGAGGGTATATGGGGCTGTGATCTGATGTATGAGTTCCAGATGCTGTATGTGGTTTCTTGAGCTGCATGCAAAGGTTGTTGGATCTGTAGCAGCTCTTGTTTCCTTGACAGCATGAAGGGAGGCACAGCAAATAATGATAAATAAACATGCAAGTAGGAGCCTCTCTTTCGTCACCCTTTCACTTTTTTCACAGGCTTTTGTCCTTGGTGTGATCCCACTAAGTGGAGCTGGCCAAAGGCCAACTCCCTACAATGCCATGCAAACTAAAAGGGACTTGAAATAGAACTTATTGTGGGATGCAGGGGGAGAGGATTTGAGGACTGTATGGGACCTGTTATGGAGTGTTTTAAATGGATATGGGAATATACAAAAATTACTGTGGGTGTTTAGGGGAAGGTAGCAAGTGCTAGCAAAATGCAGGCTGGACTAGCTGGTGAGTAGGATAAGAGGTCTGAGTACCAGCGACTGTACCAGGACCTCAGACTTTGGGGAGCTTGGTAGGTTCAGATGCTTGCAACTGGAGGGGACCAGACAGTGTAGAACCAGTTATTGGAATGACCCGTATAGCGTGTGCATATTCTGCTAGTGGCCTTCAGTTCCAGGCATCTAGAGAAGAGGAACAGGATTGAACCTCTGAGGCAGGTATTCCCTTGGATCTCAAAGCCTACCAGGTTCAGTGATCTCTAACAGGAGTGAGCAGCTCCACTCTCTGAGTAAGTCAGTCTGCTTAGCAGCCTGGCTCTGTAGTGGCTCCCCCTCAAGTGAGACACTGCAGGTTTGTCTTCTGCAGGACAGTACTTGGAAAGACCCCAGAAATTCATGAAGTACTGCAAAAGCAAGAATGTGAATGCAAGTGGTGAATAACGAGAACTTAAATAGTGCTGATTTATAATTAGCCATGTTGATTAGTAATGATTGGAATCTGATGTAGAGGGTTCAAGAAGATGATGGGTTCCTGTACTCTGCTTGAATATCATGTTTGCAGCAATGAATAGTCCCAGCAGCACCACAGTTGCATGTCTACTCTAGTAACGTTGCAATAGCCTGGCCTTCGGGAAACATGAGGGCTGGTGAATGTGCTACAGAGACACCCAGTTTCACAAAAACAGCTCGACTACAGCTGGGCTGCTCACAATAAAACCAGGTGCAGCAGTGCCCAGGGAGAGGTGGGAGAGATCATCAGAGAGAAATAGGAAGCAGTCACAGCATGCTGCTCTGCTGGCTTTCTGATGTTGGGCTGCCATTTGCTGCTCGACCTCTTCTGGGCTGGCAGAGGGTAGGATGCTACTCTTGCTACTGTGTCCACGGTATAAAGCAGCACATGGGCGGCTTTGAAGTCCCCTATTGAAAATACATAAAGGGGGAGCACCCGCTGCAGCTTTAACTGATAAAAACTAGACAGCAAATTGATAAGAGTGGTCACCACATATATGTGTAAAACTTTGTATTTATAAAAATCCTTAAATACAAATGAAAATATTTTAAACAAGCAAATAGCATGAGAAGTATTTCTAGGCATTTCTGCAGGTCTCTGCTCTTTGAAACAATTGTGTTTTTATATTCAATAGCATTTCATCCTGTATTTTTGACTGTTGTGGGAGCCATTGATATGAGCAGTAGAACTGGTTAAAAGGTGTTATGTGAATAGTTATGCTATGGTGTACATTGATCTATTTTCAACAGCAAAGCCAATCAGGGATATTCTTTTATATTCCCTGTTGAATATTCATAGTTGAAAAAATTTGATCTTATTTATTTGGTATTTGCTTCTTGTAAAAAAACAACTCAACACTTTCAGGGGGAATAAAATGATAAATTTCTTTTAACTTATTTCAAATGGAAAAAATCTTACTTTTCTTTAACAAGCTCTTTTGAGATAACCATACAGGGTCTCTGAAAGAATATTCTCACATCATAAATTATGCAGTCCTATATATCAGTGTTAGTGAAGAATCATCACATCAGTGAATGAAACATGAATAGGCAAGATATGAGGGTGAATATATGAAGTCTGTATAAATTAATACAGTGTCTGGTATTCTCAGCTGAATAATGTTGTATCAGAAGTGAATTTTAGCCAATATTCTGACCTTCCTTGTGTGCCAGGTGCAGATGTACTGCTCTTTCTTGCAGTTCTCAGTATGTGTGTTGTGCTTTTCTGCCTGCATCAGCAGTCTGGTGATAGCCAGCTCCGCCCCGGGTTTAGCAATGGAGAAAATTGGCCTGCTGGGCTCTGTGTCAAATGCTTGTAGTCCCAGTCTTGGAGCAAATCCCTACTCAGATACAGCAGATTTCCAGCTGAGGAGTACAGCAAATGGATGCGTTTAAGAAACGCTTGTGAATAAAATAACTCAGTAGTTAGATAGGGAAGGATATTTGAGAAGAGCTGTAAGAAAGACAATTATTGAGTTTGATTATGTGTGGTCAAGGAGCAGAAGCAAGTGTCTTGGTGATTAAACTGAGGCACAAACTGTAAGTGGTTATTCTTTAGCTTGTCTCAAATCATGTGCAACGATTTAGATCTTGAAGGCCCTGTGCACAAAGGTTTTGGGCACCAGCTGCTCCAGCTGGAGGCAGTGGCAGCTGGCAGTGCTCTTTGGAAAATTGCCATAGAAAATTACAGGCTGTTTTTAAAACCTGCTCTTTGGGTGTGCATTCTTTGATCCCCCGAGGTCATGGTATGCTGGCCAGCAGCACAAAATTGCTTTCTTTCAAATGAAGTAATTCCAAGTGGCACCTCTAGATACTCTCTGTGCTGTTTACAGTGGGGTTTTGTTTATTCCTGATAACTTTAAACTATCAAGTAACTTTATAACTTTATAATTTTAAACTGCTGTCCTGTATCTTAAGGCAGTAGTTTTATGCCTTTCACAACGTGGACATCTGCATATTGATTTTAAGCCTGCTGACTGCCATTTTGCTTTTCTTACTTGTTTCTTGTAGGTTCTTTAAAAACAGTACACAGAATGCCTGGGGTCCACATCCCTCGGGTTGAAAGGCCCTACTTTAGAAATCACAGCTACAGCAGCACTGCCCCAAAACATGACTGGGCAGACAGTGGGGTTTTTTTGACTAGAGGAACTCTGCATTGTTGGAAGTATCTTGTCTGTTTAGTGCACCATGCCTTTTACTTAAGAAAAAGAGTGTCTTTGGAGCAATGTCATTGTATCTGGCCCATTGCAGGTTTTGGGTAGAATTGCCCCTATGCAGCCCCTTCTCTCTCTTTACTCCTCACACTCTAAACCACTGGATTCAGCTTGGACAAGGTGAGTTACCTCTAGTGTTTCCTCTGCTAGCAACAATCCTTTCATAGTGCAAACTGATCTAATGTAGAATCATATAATGGCTTGTGTTGGAAGGGACCTTAAACTCTGTGCAGTTCTGACCCCTTGCCATGGGCATGGACACCTCCCACCAGACCAGGTTGCCCAAAGCCCCATCCAGCCTGGCCTTGACCACCTCCAGGGATGGGGCATCCACAGCTTCTCTGGATGACCCCTTCTAGTGCTTCACCATCTTCATAATAAATGATTTCTTCCTGGTTATCTTAATTTTCATCATGGTTATCTTCTGTTTTATCTCTTATGATTAGACGTGTTACTTGATAGGCGGAGCTGTAGAGTTCTTGTATTTAGTGTTTTAAAGGTTTAATGATAAAAATTGCCCATTTCCTGTGAACAGGTGGCTTCCGATGCCTTGGAATTGCTGAGAAAGATGCTGCTTTGGGATTGTGTGGAGAGGAGTATTTCTTTAATAAGGAAATGCAGGAATGCCAGGCGTGTTTGAAATGTGAAGACGGAATGGTGGCCATGCCTTGCTCCACTGTCAGTGATACAGTTTGCTCAGCAACCAGTGAAAGCAAGCTCTCAGAGTCTTGGGCTGCAAACATCATTTTACCATCTGTAAAGCCTGGCATCTCTCAGGTCTACTCTGGTTTGAACTTGAAGATAAGGGAAAAGCTTCACCGTGAAATCCTATCCATTGAAGATACCAGCCTGGTATTCAGGCAACATGGTCTGTTGTGGACTGACCTAAATTTTGCAGTAAAACATAACTGCAGGAATTTTTTGCAACTTTCCTTAAAGCTAAATGGCAGTGAGGAAGGCTATGAACTGAGTGGTGTTCGCATTGAACAACCAGAAGGAAAATATTTCCAGAGCACCAGTTTAAGCAGTGCTGCTGAAGTGGAACCCAGCCAAACTCTTTCTGTGTTTTTAAGGAGCCCAAATCAGTTCTGCAATCAAAGTAAAGACTTACATATTTATGATCTTAACACACCACTAAGTTTGTTTTGGTTGTCTCATGACACGGGTGCTGTGGCAATCAGTGCACAGATGTCAACAGCAATGCATTACCAAACCAACTATCGACCTACCTTTAAAATAATTTCTGTTTCCGACCCTTACATGCTAAGTTTATCTCACGATGGCAGAGCTATAAAGTTCACTGAAACTGGTGTTGTCAAATTTGTGTTCCACCAAGCATTGTATTCCATGGGTCATACGTGTGTCCGGGAGGGTTTCTCCTTAATTTCTTATATAAACAGGAATGGCACCAACAGAGAATTAATGAATGTATTTAAATCTGGGGTAAACTACAGAGACACATCGATATCTGCTTCTGGGGCCACAAAAGTTGCTGCTGGAGATCTGATTAGCTTTGAGATACTTTCTCCTGCACAATGTAATGTTCGGTATTTTGGAGATAGTTCTGGAATTAGTATTTTTAGCCTCATCTGGATACCTTCAGCAGTTTCTAGTGCCATATCAGCCACAGTTTCTGTTACAGGTCTGCCTACTGGAGCTGTGAGAAACAAATTACTGGATTTCACCCAGGTCTCATCCAGTGAGAAACAGATACAGCTGGTTTCTTCTGGACAGCTTGCTCAGAAGTACTTCATTTTTACTGAGAAGGGAGTTGCCAGCCTTGCATTTAACTTAAAGCTAATCCATTCATGCAGTGTGCTTAAAGTGACCCTCAACCAGCTGACCATGGATCACATGCAACCCACAGCAATTGCTCAGCAGATTGGAGGTCAGATGCCAGAGGGAAGCATATGGACCAGTGTGTCCCTCCGAGCATCTTTTGAAGTACACAACGGAACGCTGATATCAGTTTCTCTTGACTGTGTGCGTGGAAGGATCAATCAGATCACTCATGAACACGGAACCAGTATATCTATTTTATGGATTTCATCTTAATTTCTATACAGTGGTGTTAGCACAGAACTGGGGCTTAAATTGGATTTGGATTCTGCTCTGATTCAATGTCTGTATTTGACACCTTACTGTGTGTTGACATGAACATACCGTCCCACTAAAATGCTCTCAATTTTAGGAATATTTAAAGATAATCTTAATTAAATGATCAGTATTTAAAGAAAAGAGAGCTTTCATTGTTCCAATATATTACTTCTGTTACCATCTTCAGGCAGGGGAAGCACGAATTCAGCTCAAACTTGTTTTTAAAAAAGTTGTCTTTTAAAATCATTTATTTCTAGACCACAAAAATTGCAGGTGAGGGTAAATGCATACCTTTTAGTGCTGGAACTGAAAGCAGCACAGCCAGGTAATGGAAACCTGCTTTCACTTTTTTTCACTGCAGCAGGCTAGCAAGAAGATGAAATGCACTTTGAGGCTAATTTGTCTACATCTTATAAAATGTTGTGCTTTCTATAAGTGCCTCAAACATGCCATAGGCTAGAAGCGATAGTATGTTAACATTCAAGTACACATGCACAGTATTCTTGAAGTGGACCTGGGTCAAAATAGATCATTGTTTTTACAAAATATAATAATTGTTCTCAACAAAATCATTGGAACTAATGGTCATTCTAATTTAATTTGGAAATTGTCTGCTTTTAAGTAATTTGGGAAGGCTTTTTCCTTTTTTTTTTTTTTTTTTTGCCAGTGAAAGGTTGCATGATAAGAAGGAATGAAGTATGAAACGAATGTCTTAGAAATTAAACTTTTTGAATGAAACAAATATTTATTCCATTTATTATAAATGACAAAATATTTTCCTGACCAAAAAGGAACACCATTCACAAGCATATTTATTTTTCTGAATGCTTATTTTTAAAAGTTTTTTGGGGGGGTTAAATCACTCAGATAATTCTAAAAAGAAACAATGTATTCAATGACACTGATTTTTGTCTTCTACCAACTCTTCAATCAAACTGCTCTATCTGATTGGTGAAGAGCATTTCCTCTCATTTTCTCCTCTTTCCATCAATACTGCTTCACTCTCCATTCTCATCTCTTTTGTTAGGAGCAAATAGCATGCTCTGGCATCTAGCTCGACTCTTTTCAGACATCCTTCCCCGTTCCTACTAAAGAGTGGGTGTTTGTATGTCACACACGTAATTATGGGAGAGGGACATTAAATGAAGCCCTCACAAGCTGCCTCACATCAACCTGCTTGGAAGCAAGACTATTGTGCATGATACAGCTTTATTTTAAGTGCCAGCTTGAGCATCTATGTCTAAATACATGCTCTTTCCTGTGCACTTCACCTATTCGAGAGTTTGTTAGAATTTTCTGTAAAAGCAAGAACCTTAGCACTAGACTTCTATCTACTGGTTCAATTTTTACTTGTGATTTTCTAATTCCGTCATTACCACCTGTGGTTACTTTTCCCTCATCCTTTCTCTTCAGGTTTATATTCAAAGATGTGCAGGCTTTGGACAGATTGTTCTCCTGTTCTGAACGGAGAACACTGGTTTTCCTTGCTTTCAGCTGTAAGGTCCAAGCAGCCCATCACAAGATACCTCACTGGATGCTGTGTTGAGGCCAGCATAACTGTGCAAACCACAGTAAGTTCAGTCCTGGTGTCACTGAAGTCTGTGACAGAGGGCTTCATGCCTTTGTCATTCATGTTTTCGGAGACATAAGGAAGGACAGATTAAAGCTAATATTGAAAATGTTCAACATTTGCAAAATACTGTTATTATTACAGATTATATTTGGTATTGATAAAGGAAGACTTCTGGGATTAGAGTGCTTGAAGGGCTGCCTTACTAAAGAACAGAGCAGTTTTTCTGATTTCTTTACCCTGGGAGTCTAGTGAGACTGAACAAAGATTCAATACCACAGGGGTTTTAGTTTTCTGATCTGCCTGACTGCTTAGTAAGGCAAACTAATCAAATAATTCCTAGGAGGTATCAAAACCATCATACCTTCTCTAACAAACCCAACCCTACAAAGAGGTGATTTTGTGAGGAGTGGGTCAAAGGGCTTCTTCCTCTCAGAAGGCAGCTTGTTGCTGTATAAGGGATGCATGTGCTGTAAAAGATGCTCTGCAGAAAGCAGGTCAAGGTATTTCTAAGATAAAACTCCAGTAGAAAACAATGTTAGAGAAGGCTTGAAATTATACGCTTATATTTTTGTGTCAGAAGAAGTTAAGAAAGTCACTTTCTCACAGACATAACCCCTTATTTTTCTTTGCTGCTTTGCCATATGCTGTTGTTTCAAAGGCTGTCAGCCCCCAATATAATGAAAACTTAAGAGTCATTCTCGATTTAAACCTGTGTAGCAGATAATCAGAATCTGATGCTAGACATAATCTAATACATCTTCAGCAAAGTGCAGATGTTACTTGAATATGATAAGCATCTGCCTACATATAGCATAAAACAAATCTAATGGCATAATTTGTATGTATATGCTTGATTTGGGTGGCCAGTGGAATTGCTTGAATAAGGAAGAGACTGATGCTCAGTTCCTGTATTATACACACATTGGTGGTACTTGCATTCAAATTCACCATTATTAAAGGATGCAGAAACTACTGGGGAGGTACAAGTGAACATTATTACAGTTAAGAAAGATTTCAGAGTATGGATTCTTAAATGCAGTAAATCTTTTCTGAAGATTCTTGGAGGAGTGTCCATAACTGCTCTTAAAGAGTAGATTTTTAGATACACAGGGCAAGACATGCAGTATATTGGACCCATCTCGTAAATGGTAATGCATCTAATACAGTTTTGCTATTGTCATTTGTGATAAGGTACTCACATGATGATAAAAAAAAATCTTACTAAATACATAGTATTAGTTGCAATTTACAGCAAGCTTAGCCTTATTTCAAGCAAGAAAAGGCTGTTTATTTGATCCTAATTTTCATCTCTCCCATGAAAAAAAGAAGCCTGAATCTGAAGCCACTTGCTGACCTTGATTGCAGAAACATGAATTTGGAACAAGTGCGCTTGAATCAGTGTTGATTTATGGTAGTCTAACTAACAGCATAGTATATAGCCTTTGTCTCTATGAAAATGATATATATTACCCCATACCATGCAACGTTAAGTGGTGTACTACGATCCTGAGTAAGATAAAGTTCAAAAGGAATCAGACAATTTACAATGAATGCTCATTTTATGGCACTTATCCCATTTGCTGTAATTAATTGCATGCTTTATTCTTGACAGGTATATCCTATTAATTATATTTACAGCTTTGATCTTTTTTTATTCGTTTTCATACCATTTCGTTCTTTTAGTAGCACAATATAATGCTGTGAAGTACAGAATTCATTTTAAACCTTTCTGTTGCATGTTTTGATACCACGTTTATGATTATGCTTAAAAAACCTGGAGATAGTCTCCCCACCCCTTGCTTACAGACAGAGTTTCTAATGGGGTTACTTATAAAGTAAGGTCTTGTAGAGGACAGATGAGGCTAGCAAAATCCAGTCAAACAGAGGGAAATAATACATCTAGAAAGTCAGGTGCTTATTTCACTTATGTGATGCAGGTACCTGCAGCAACAGGTGGTTATGAAAAACTTGACCATTACAGGAGGAAAATAATTTAGGTTGAAAAGTGCTGCCATTGTGAGAGGAGAAAGGATCTGGTTTACAAAAACCAGCATCATTTTGTATTACGAAATATTTTGCAAGTTCAAAAATTTTACCTGAATATTTTTAATTGCCTGTACATTTTTATACTTTCTATGAAGTCAAAACTGGGCAGAATATGTTAAGTCTATTTTAATTTAATATTTTGGATGATTCCTTTGTTCTGTGGTCTCTGCAGATTGCAGTACGCTGTGAAAACTACACTAGTTTCAAGTGGTGCTTTTTTATGAAATTTCCTATTTTGAAATATTACCTTGTGTTAAAAATACTATTTAGACACGTACCTCTGTTAATATTATATTGTAATATGTTTTAAGAGAACTTTACTGAAATAAATAAAACAATAAGGCTTCTTTGGTGCCATTGCAGTTTTTACTACTGACTTTGGAGACAGGATTTCATGTTATCTGAGTTAGTTTGCTAAAGTGACTTTAAAGAAGAACAGCAATAATGCACATTTCTAGAGATCATCCACTCTACTTTTTTTCTGTTCCCTCTGTTGTCACTATAGATCTGAGAAGATGAAAATTGCATTTGATGGTACTACACCAATAAATACTTGTATCAGAAAAGCAGTACAGCTCATCTTGGTCCATCACAACCACCATTAGCAACGCAGAGATGAGAAGTGAGAATACAGTATTTTAAAAGAGAATTGTGTACTGCCTTGGTACTTCATAGGCTCTGTTGTTTATGGGAAATTTAACAGCATTTTTGGAGTTATTCTGATCAATGAGATTGGGTGCACCCACAGCAAGTTTGCTGCTGACACCAAGCTGTTTGGTGTACTTTGACACGCAGGAGGGAAGGGATGGCATCCAGAGGGACCTGGACAGACCTGAGAGGTGGGCCTGTGTGCACCTCTTGAGGTTCAACAAGGCCAAGTGTAAGGCCCTGCCACTGGGCTGGTGCAACCCCAAGCACAAATACAGGCTGGGTGGAGAATGGATTGAGGGCAGCCCTGAGGAGAAGGACCTGGGGGTATTGGTTGACGAGAAGCTCAACATGAGCCAGCAAGGTGTGCTTGCAGACCAGAAAGGCAACTGGAACCTGGACTGCACCAAAAGCAGAGTGGCCAGCAGGAGAGGGAGGGCATTCTGCCCCTCTGCTCTGCTCTTGTGAGATCCCACCTGGAGTGCTGTGTTCAGTTCTGGGGCCCCCAGCACAAGAAGGATGTGGAGCTGTTAGAGTGGGTCCAGAGAAGGGCCACAAGGATGATCAGAGACTGAAGCAACTCTTCTGTGAAGACAGGCTGAGGGAGCTGGGGTTGTTCAGCCTGGAGCAGAGAAGGCCCCAGGGAGACCTTATAGTGGCCTGCCACTACCTAAAGGGGGCCTTCAGGAAAGCTGGGGAGGGACTCAGGGGGTGTATTGAAAGGACAAGGGGCATCTTTAAACAGAAAAAGTGTAGGTTTAGATTAGATTACACATAAAGAGGAAATTACTGTGCCCAGAGAAGCTGTGGATGCCCCATCCCTGGAGGTGCTCAAGGCCAGGCTGGATGAGGCTGGGAGCAACCTGGTCTGGTGGGAGGTGTCCCTGCCCATGGCTTGGAACTGGATGGGCTTTAAGGTTCCTCCCAACCCAAACCATCCTATGATCTCTGTATATATACATGTGATTCACAGACTAGCTCTTGCTGCATCAAAGCAGAATGACGACAAAAGAGGAATTCAAGAATCTCTTGTTTTGCATTAAATAGTTGAATAGTTATTGCTGAAACTTGGTTTCTTGGCCAGATGCAGTTTGCATAGCTTTCTTCAGTCCTTCCTTGGAGCTCTGCAGTCGTGTTGTGACCTGCAGGATTGCGTCTTCTGTTTACGGGCTCTTTAGAAGAGAAACTTAACATTCTCCCAGACAGTCTAGTGCAGTCTTGTTAAATGGCATCTCTTGAAAGTAGCCTTAAAAGGCTGGATGTAATTTTCTCACTGAACAGGTGCTAATGCCTGGTTTTAGGAAAAGCTTGAAGTAAAAGCCTTTCATGTTTATATACATATATATCCTTGGGTTAATTTTCTTTAAAAGAGCAACTATGGAAAAAGGATTTTCAAAAGTTTCTACATTTTCTTCAATTTCACCAACTTTCCCCTTTGCCATCCTTTGACTGGAAAAGTAGATGATAGAAAGGAAAATTAGAAAGTGAAGGTAGGGAAAAAGGAGATAGAAGGTGAGAAAAGTGGGAGAAGGAAGAAGAAAACTCTAGTGTTTAAGTTAATGCAGAAGACTTTAAACTGGATTTGTTCAGAACCTTCTGAAATAAAATCTTGTTTGTTTGTTTGTTTTTTTTTTCAACCAATTGTAATTGCAAATGTGTTCAACTGAAAACAAATTCTATCACATTTGGCTTCATTTCTGTCTCTTTTCATTAAACCACTTCCTATCTACAAACTTCTGTAAACCTCAGTAACATTAGAGTATGCTAAATATGCTTAGGTATTTTGCTGAGCTGGAACATTAAGTTGTGTAATTGAGTAATTACACAACTTATATTGTGAAATCTCTGGATATATTTGTGGGTTTTAGCATGGAAAACTCATCATTACCTTCTAAGTATGTTTATATTGGGAACTACTTCTCATTAGATAAATGAGCCTTCTCTGAGCTCCACGTTATCATCACTTGGCTGCTAATTGTACCAATGTTGCTCATTTAAGTTACCTTCAGGTATTTGTCTATTATACTGCAGTGAATAATGCAGACATGTAGTAAGTGTCTTCAGGACCTCTGTACATGTTAGATGTCAACAGGCTGTTCTTGTCTTGATTTTTTCTGACTTACTTGAGTGTTTTAAATTATAAGTTGAATTTTTTTTTCAGAAGTCCATATGATAGATACAGGCTCTCAAAGCAAATGTGACCTGGTGAGTGATTTAGACTGGTAATCACATCTGAGATGCATGATTGCAGTCTTTTTTTTTTTTTTTTTTTGAGTATAAAAGACTTCTGAGACTTCATAGATTAAACACAGGTGTTGAGTAAAGAGCTGGAGATGCTTTGCATCAAACGCAAATAAAAGCCTCGTACTCTACTCAGAAGGTCAAAAAAGTAAAAGATTTAGTATATATTGTAAAATATTCTGTTTGTTGAAGGAGAAGTACATTTGTTGGTTTTATTAGTTGAGGAGAATAAAAACGCGTGTTATGCCAAGTAGGTAAGACAAATTGCTTAAGATACCTTTATGGCTGAAAGTGATCTGCACTTCACTTTTTCTTGAACACATACCTATATTTGTTTAAACAGTTACTTCAAACTAGTATCAGTGACTTAATACAGACTTGATCCATGCTAAAACCTCTTAAAGAATATTTTCTCTTCATATGCTTAAATCCCAGATAAAAATAATACATTTCAAATGCAACTGTTCAGTCTTTCAAAAATAGTACCCAGTGCTGCAAGGCTCCCCAGAGGCACAAGCCCTGTGATCCTGGCTGAGGTAGCAGTTGTTTTCCTCTGCTGCTTCATCCTCCTGAAGCCCTGTCCCAAGGTGGTCAAAATTTCTGTCACCTTTTGATATTGCTAGAGGGGTGCAGTGACAGCTTTCTTGCCTGGGAAACTGCAAGTGTTTGTTCTGTATTGTCTGGAAATGTTCTTTCTCTTTGATTTCTGCCATACTGCTTTCCACCATCCTTTCATGTTCGGCATGCAATTGAAAATCCACTGTTCCCACAGCACCACCGCCAATGTGCACGACCACTTCTGCTGTCATGTTTCCATGTATAACTGCACTTCGAATAACTGTTTTGTTGTCTGCAGGCTTCCTCGATTCTCACCTGTAAAACAGCACATACACATACACACCACATACCTCAGAGAGACTGAACCATGTAAGTAACCAGAGACCTTTTGTCCCATTTGGATCTGCCTACACCCCTGGAAGATGAGGGTGGTGGTATTCTGCAGGTACAGTGGGAGTCATTACAGCAGCATTTGTGAAGAGCACACAGTGGTTAAGCCATGCAAAATCCCTCCTCCAGCCAAGGCTGGATTTTGATATTTTGTGTTTTAGTAACTCTAGAGAATTAAGTGTCCCAATACAGGTTAAAAACACTTCTAATGCTGAGAAAAACTATGCATTTTTTTCTTCTCTGCTTTTCTACCAGTTGTGTATCTCAATCTAAGGCAGCAAACAACTTGTTTCCTTCAGTATAGTGTCACTGTGCTCCATGCTGCAAGCTTTGAGAACATTTTGACAAGCCTGATCCTGCCAGCCTGCTGTGGACCTTGGAGAATCCTCCCTTAGCCATATGTGTTCCCAGCTGAGGCCTGATGAATTTTGGTACTTAGTATGTTTAAAGGGAGCAATAGAGAAGTAAGCCAGAACCCAAAGTAAACTGGGGAAAAATCACATGCACAATTCAAGATTATCCATGAACATCTTCTAATTCTGCTCCTAAGAACAGTAAGTTGTATGGAAATGACATTTGGTGAAGTAAGCATGATGGTCAATCCAGACCATAAAATGTGCTTGCAAATTGACAAAGCAAGCAGTTATATCTACTCCATAGCTTGGAGTAACATCCAGAGTGGACTTGGGTGCACCACTCACACATAGGCTGTTTTCAGTGGAGGTTTTCATTTTCTCAGCTCCCACTTCTGTAAGTATATAAATTCATACCAGATCTCCACAGTTCTGCTTTTCCTACCTAGAAGTGACCTGTTTCAATGACAGTGCTCTTCAGTGTTTTGCACATCTTTGCACCATACCTTGCTCCAAGACTGCAGAAAAACTGCTGTCCTTGAAAGCTTCTTTCAGCTTAGTGTGTGGGCACATGCACATGAGAATTTGCTTATATCCTGGGAGAAAAGGGAATACCTTACTTTCCTTACCTCTTCAATTGCTCCAAAAGTCAACTATACAGAAAAGATCTGCTTTCATCCAGTCTTCCTGGCAACTGATTTCCAGAGGCCAAAATGCAAAGCATTGTGTTTCCTACTGTGCATATAATATTTTAATAAATACCTACAGTATTGTAGGTGTACTATGTATAAAATATATTTCAAAAATTCATAATCTTTAAGTAAAAGATAAGCCAATCATCAGGTACTTCAGCTGGTTTAATTATGACTCTAAGGTTAATACTCCAAATGTCCTACTGCTAATGTTAGTATTTTGAATAATAAGAAATACAAGTTATTTAAGATTTGCAATACACATTTGAAGAAATGGACAATATTTTAGCTCATGGCACAGTTTTTACAAAGGTAATATGGTGAAAACTGTCTTAAAGATGCCTTTTCTCCCAACCCCACTTACTTAGATATGGTCTTGGGGACTGTGGCAGCTACATAATGTAGAACAGTTTATGGCTTTTTCTGAAGTTATGCCAGAAGCCATTTTATTTCTAGTTGCTCTTAGGGCTACAGAAGTGCACAACTGGATTAAAATTCCCTTTCTACCAACCTGCTCTGCTCCACACAGCTCATCTGGTATAAATCTGACAGCATTATGAGGCTCTGAAATGGATTTAAGATTTCCACTGGGCAAAATAAACAGAACAATCCTTGGTACCTGCCAACAGTGGTTGGACAGTTATTTCACATGAAATATGCCCTGAGCAAAGTCCTTTCAAGTGAACTTAATGTTATGAAGAAGATACTAAATACAGATCTTGATTCTACAAAGAGTTTGTTTACATAAAAGGTACTGGTATGTGCAGGTGTAGAAGTGTAAGTCCTAGAAGTAAAGGGAATACTCATATGTACATTAAATGTGGCTGATAGTTAGGATCTGGGTGACTTGAGCTTCAAGTATTCCCATTTTATGTACATAAAGCAAATATAGAAGGTGTATGATGCTCAATGACTGGTCTGTGATCCTTGATCTATTGGCTTGACGTGGTTAACTACAAAAAGGCACCAAAGTGTTAAATCATTTTTTGTAACTTCACCTACAGTCACAAGGGCTGGTGAACTCTTCAGGCATTATTTAATTGACAAGCCAAGTATGAATGTTGTTGAAGTTTTGTTTCTGTCCAGTCTGGGCACAATATTTTTTGGTCAGAGTACGTAGACACAGCAAGGGAACAGGCCAGGCTTGTTCTGCAAGAAGGACCCCTTGCTGGAGCTCAGGAGTTGGCATGGTGGCATTGTCTCCGGTGTCCTGGCCCTCCCAGGAGCAGAAGTAGGTGGGATCTGATCAACCTCCAGAAAATGCTAAGTTCTAGGTGTGGCTGGGATGTGTTAAGCTGTTTTGCTGCTATAGCATTTTTGTTGTTGATTGCTGTACTCCTGAGGGTAAGAAATGCTTTACTTGGAAGGTTGCCCACATTCAGTGTTGTATCTAACTGCAACTTAAGGCAAATTTGTTCCAGGAGCCCAGCCTGGTTTGAATGTCTGAAACACCACCTAGAAATTAGAGATGCTGTAGCATGGAGATCTTCCTGGAGTGGGCTGAGTTTTCACATGTCACTGGGGACACAGGACATTTGACAATAGTGAGACTTAGGCTGGGACTGTAATATATGCCTTCCATGTTTGTACTCTAAAAGTGCAGTTCTGGGGGGCTGTATTTCAGCCTTCAGCAGGTACCTCTCTTAGGGTCACAGGTACCCTGCACAACATCCAGGACATACCCAAGGTCAGCGACCATATCTACCATTATGCACCTAGTGTGACTGCAGCCAGTTTCACAAGAGAAAGCTCACCTGAAGCACTGTAAATACAAAGCCATCTGCACTATTTGCTCTTGAGTTCTGTTTTATTTGGTAGTATGGACGTGCCCTCTGAGGCTGAACTGGGAAATAGCTAGTAGGTGGACATTTTGTTGTTCTGAGTTTTTATGTAGACACGTCTGTGGTGATGTGCTTGTTTATGTGTAATCTTGTTTCAGGTGCTTGAGAGACCAGATCTAAAAAAAGACTTGTCCAGCCTCCTGACTGTTCTTTGAATTGCCGTTTTTCACCATTCTGCAAGGTGTTTTGCCAAGAGCTGCCTTGGGTGTGGCACAGAGCATGGCATACTGAACCATGCAAGCATCCAGTCCTAAATCTGTTAGGGATTGCGGTAATCTTGTGGATATAGTCCTCAGTCTCATGAATGATAAACAAGAACTGCTTGGGACAGAACTCAATGAAGACAGCCCACCCTGTGTGTGCTTCAGTTCTCCACACTGGCAGCATGTGCTACCTACCTCGGTGCCTGCCGGGAAAGCAGCAGGATGAGTTCACTGGGTCTCACTGATGGCAAAGTGCTGAGGGCTCCCAGTCACCTGTGTCTGAACTTAGGGAGTGAAATTTATGAAGTCTCTTCTGCAATCATTCTTTTCTTTCCAGATATCTAAAATACGCAGACTGATCACCAAGGTAGCACTGTGGCCCTATTAACAACACTGTTGAGGTAGATGGGCAGTAGCATCGATTATCTCTACAACATCAGGGGGGCTGATTATGTTCATATAGCTCCATATTGCCCCATGTTCAAATTGCCCCAGAGGTGTTTCCATGCCCATCAGTGCTGCTGGTAGCAGGTTTGACTACCACAGAGTCTCTTTTTTTTCTTGTGTGTCCAGAGCTCTGAGCAGGGGAAGGTCTTAGTTATCACTGCCTTGCCTTAGCAGTCATAAAAGTGGTAATAATAGTTAGCTGATAAGGGCAGTAAAAAGGCAGGTCTCTAACCCTGGGGAAGGTTTTGACAAATGGCTGCTCACTAGAATGGAGATGTTGCTGGCCTGGAGACAGATGGGCTCATCAGCTGAATGTAGGTAATGCGGCAGGTAAATGACAGAGAAATTACTATAGGCGTAGTTGAGGTAGTTACAACAATCTCTTCATCTATGGTTGGCATCTTTGCCTTCATAGTTAACTCATTTTTCTTTTAAAGAGCTCTTCAGAGACCAGAGAGATGAATGAGCTCTTTGAGCACAAAGAAAAGGATGTCTTTTGATTTTTGTGCCATACATTAAACAGCTGTGTTTGTGACAAGTCTTTGCTCCAAATTGTTTTGTTGCAAGTTACATGGGCTTCTGATTTGTAATTAGTTCATAATAGATTTTCATTTCAGTCCTTGCTCTTAAAATTTTTTGTCTTTTTTGTTTCCTTAAGTGTCTCACAATATGAATCAGCTGATATTCACTGTAACCATTTGTTAGATATTTCTGCATAGAATTAGATGAACAGTAATTGAATGTTAAACCCCTATATGCACTCCTTTTCAAATGGAAAGAAATACAGCCTGTTTGTAGTTTGCCTTGTACAAAGATTTGAACAATACAGATTTTGTTGTATTTCTCCCCTCATACTCCTGAATGATCAAATCACTGTAAAAATGTGTGATGTATTTCAGATGGCTTTTCTTTTGGGCTTGAGTTAGTTTCTGAATCTGAACATCCTTACTGACTTACCTTAGCTGCTTTGAGGTCAACACTGAAGTCTTCAAAGACTGAGTTATCTGACATAAGAAAATATTGCAAACACTGAGGGTATAAGAAGAAGAACAGAGGAGGTCACAGTCACTGTATTCCCTCGATTTTTACATATCCCAGCTAAACCATTAACCTCATTTTACACAATGGGATATGTTGATCAGTTTTATTAGAAAGAAAATGTGTGTACGTGGGAAAAAATCTGGGAATTTCTACATCACACTCTTTGAAAACGTTTGTGAGCTTAAACTTTCATGGCAGGAGTATTTGAGAGTGTTTCTAAAGGCAAGTTAGATGTGATTCTCTGCTCTGACATTTATTTATTACTTATTTCTCCTTTTGAGAAAAATTTGAGAATACTTCTCAGAGGCAGGTCGTTAAGTTTACTTAAACAAAAGGGTGGCTAGGACAGTGGGTGTCTTCAAAGATGGTTTAGGAAGCAGTTATTTTCCCTTTTTGAGGCCTACAGAAGTCAAATCTGTGTTAATAATGATGAAACTGCCATTTATAACTACGTAAGCAAATCATTGCTTAGGTACCTGTATGCACAAACCACACAATCTACGTTTGTTACCTCTGACAAAAGAGAATCATAGAATCATAGAATCATAGAATATCCTGAGTTGGAATGGACCCTTAAGGATCATCAAGTCCAACTCTTGACACCGCACAGGTCTACCCAGAAGTTCAGACTATGTGACTAAGTGCACAGTCCAATCACTTCTTAAACTCAGTCAGGCTCGGTGCAGTGACCACTTCCCTGGGGAGTCTGTTCCAGTGTGCAACCACTCTCTCTGTGAAGAACCCCCTCCTGATGTCAAGCCTAAACTTCCCCTGCCTCAGCTTAACCCCGTTCCCGCGGGTCCTGTCGCTGGTGTTAATGGAGAAAAGGTCTTCTGCCTCTCGACACCCCCTTACGAGGAAGTTGTAGACTGCGATGAGGTCACCCCTCAGCCTCCTCTTCTCCAGGCTGAACAGGCCCAGTGCCCTCAGCCGTTCCTCGTACGTCTTCCCCTCCAGGCCTTTCACCATCTTCGTAGCCCTCCTCTGGACACTCTCCAACAGTTTCACGTCCTTTTTATACTGTGGTGCCCAGAACTGCACACAGTACTCGAGGTGAGGCCGCATCAGCGCAGAGTAGAGCGGGACAATCACCTCCCTCGACCTACTAGCGATGCCGTGCTTGATGCACCCCAGGACACGGTTGGCCCTCCTGGCTGCCAGGGCACACTGCTGGCTCATATTCAACTTGCTGTCTACCACGACCCCCAGATCCCTCTCTTCTAGGCTGCTCTCCAGCGTCTCATCGCCCAGTCTGTACGTGCAGCCAGGGTTTCCCCGTCCCAGGTGCAGGACCCGGCACTTGCTCTTATTGAACTTCATGCGGTTGGTGATCGCCCAGCTCTCCAACCTATCCAGATCCCTCTGCAAGGCCTTTCCACCCTCATCCGAGTCCACAACTCCTCCAAGTTTGGTGTCATCAGCAAACTTGCTCAAAATACCTTCTATTCCTACATCCAGATTGTTTATAAAAATATTGAAAAGTACCGGCCCTAAAATGGAGCCTTGAGGGACCCCACTGGTGACCGCCCGCCAGCCTGACGCAGCCCCATTTACCATAACCCTTTGGGCCCTGCCCGTTAGCCAATTGCTCACCCATCGGGTGATGTTTTTATTTAGCTGTATGGTGGACATTTTGTCCAGTAGGATCCTATGGGAAACCGTGTCAAAAGCCTTGCTGAAGTCCAAAAAAATCACATCAGCTGGTTTCCCTTGGTCCACCATACGGGTGATCTTATCATAAAAGGAAATCAGGTTAGTTAGGCAGGACCTACCCTTCACAAACCCATGCTGGCTGGGACCAATGACTGCTTTGTCCCCCAGATGCGCCTCAATAAGTTCGAGAACCATCTTCTCCATGATTTTACCAGGCACTGACGTGAGACTGACAGGCCTGTAATTGCTTGGGTCTTCTTTCTGACCCTTCTTGAAAATCGGCACAACATTTGCCAGCTTCCAGTCTACCGGGACCTCTCCAGACTCCCAGGATAGTTGAAAAATAATTGAGAGAGGTTCCGCGATGACGTCCGCCAGCTCCTTCAGCACCCGGGGATGAATCCCATCCGGACCCATGGACTTGTAGGGATCCAGGTGGAGTAGCAAATCCCGCACACGTTCAGGGTCAGTTGGGAGTTTGTCATCCCCACCGTCCCGGTCCTCCAGCTCAGGGCACCCTGGGTCCCGAAGCCCATCATCGGCATTGAAGACAGAGGCAAAGAAGGCGTTAAGCGTCTCTGCTTTGCCTATGTCATTGTCTGTGAGGAGACCTTCCCTATCAAGGAGCGGCCCTATGTATTCTTTAGTTCTCCTTTTTCCATTCACATATCTAAAAAAACCCTTTTTATTATCTCTCACAGACACAGCCAGCTTCAACTCTAGGTGTGCTTTAGCCACACGAATTTTCTTCCTACAAACACGAACAGCATCCCTGTATTCTTTCCATGTCACCTGGCCCTCCTTCCAGTAGCGAAAGACTCTCTGTTTCCACCTAATCTCCATTAGAATGTTCCTGGTCAGCCACGCCGGCCTGCTTCCCCGCCTGCCTGACTTGCGATATTTAGTAACTGCCTGTTCTTGTGCTTCTAGGAGGCATCGCTTAAAGAATGACCAGCACTGGTGGACATCGAGGCCTTCAAGAGCAGCTTCCCAGGGGACCTTGCTGACTAGTTCCCTGAGCAGCCTGAAGTCCGCCTTCCCAATATCTAGGGATAAGGTTTTGGTGGCACTTTTCCTTCCGTCG
This sequence comes from Heteronetta atricapilla, assembly GCA_011075105.1. Classification (NCBI taxonomy): domain Eukaryota; kingdom Metazoa; phylum Chordata; class Aves; order Anseriformes; family Anatidae; genus Heteronetta; species Heteronetta atricapilla. The sequence goes on from CM021732.1 coordinate 17,691,120, forward strand.
CCATAAATTTTGAACTCAACCACTTCATGGTCGCTATGACCGAGGCGGCCACCAATCACCACATCTCCCACCAGGCCCTCTCTGTTTTCTAGCAACAGGTCTAGGAGGGCACCTTTCCTAGTTGGCTCCGTTAGCACCTGCACCAAGAAGTTATCATCTAGGTGCTTCATGAACCTTCTGGACTTGCTCGTGTCAGCCGTGTGGCACTCCCAGTTAACGTCTGGCAAGTTGAAGTCCCCCATAAGGACAAGGGGAGTTAATCTCGAGGCCTCTCTTAGTTCTGTAAAGAATAATTTATCGGCGCTATCGTCCTGGCCAGGCGGTCTGTAATAGACTCCCACAACTACATCCCCTTTATTCGTTCGTCCCTTGATCCTTACCCAGAGGCTCTCAACTTTGCCATCGCCGACCTGAAGTTCCACACAGTCCAGCCCCTGCTTCACATACATCGCCACCCCACCACCTCGCCTACCCTGCCTGTCCCTCCTGAAGAGCCTGTAACCATCTATCGCAACACCCCAGTCATAGGACTCATCCCACCAGGTTTCGCTTATGCCGATGATGTCGTAGTTGCGGGACTGGGCCAGGACTTCTAGCTCATCCATTTTATTCCTCATACTGCGTGCGTTCATGTAGAAACATTTCAGGTGTGTCTCCTTACACTCAGCACCTTGTGGATCTAACCGAAGGACCTCACTGGCACACAGCCCCTCTGATTCTAGCGTACCATCCCTTAGGTCTTCACCGGCGTGCCTGGTTTTAGCCCCTTCCCCCTTCAACTCTAGTTTAAAGCCCTATCTATCAGCCCTGCCAACTCCTGACCAAAGATCCTTACCCCTCTCCGAGAGAGGCGCATCCCATCCGGTGCCATCAGGCCCGGTGTAGCATAGACCTTCCCAAGCCTGACAGCACATAACATGCCGTTCCTCCTTTCCACAGCTCGCAGTACGCAATTCAGCCTCATCTGAGGGAACTCCCCTCTTCTGTGGCCAAGCTGGTAGGCTTTTGAAGCAGCTTTTCAGACATGCTTGGACACACAGAACTAAAGACAGCGACTTTGAATCTATCGTAACTCCTGAAATCACATTGGACTGCTTTTCTCACCGTGGACCATTATTTAGCTTTTTCTGGTGCTCATGCTACTTAACTCCAGGTTTCTTAAGAGGGACTGAGAGCCTGCTACCAGGACCTGTGTTTTCATGGTACAACGCCTCTTCTGCAGCTTACGTTACCAGATCCCCATCGTTTCTTCTTCACCAGTAATCTAAAGAGTGCATGTATCAGCACAGTGATTTCTACTGTAAGAATAATAGGAAGTCATATTTGTACTAATTTTGTTGTTGTTGTTGTTCTAATAAGAACAAAGTTTTCTGAGCATGTGATAGAGTAGAAAATAAAATGAAAACAAAGGGTGAGGAAAATACAGGCTGAGCATTAGGTAACACTGTGAATGGTCTATTCCCCTTTGACTGGGCTCTTCCTCCATCTTCACCAAGCTTACAGGGAGCTGGTGTTTTGTTACTACCCACTCTTCCCTAAGAGTTGGCCCATGTGCAAGTCACAATGCTGGCGGGATGGCCGTACAACTGCTGTGACTTTGCTCAGATTTCAGGCGCTTGAGTCAGCTGAGAGTGGAGGCATGACTGAACAGGTGGGTCACTCCGTTCACCCTGTTCCTTTAAAAGCAGGACAAAATACTACTCTATGACAGGGGTGTTACAAGGGCAAAATTCATTATTAATGACTGTGAGGTATTCAGATGCAGTGGTAATGAGGTTGTATGGATGTCTGGAGTATGTGCTTCACTGCACAGCGGAGGAAAAACACGTCTGTTTCCTTGGCAACCCCTCTGCATCCATGCCGTTGTAGCTGCTCTCCACCCTACGTGGAAGCATCACGCATCATTACTGGAGATTACTGGCATTTTGCTCCATTTGTATTCCGCTATTAAAAGAATTCTTGTGGTTGCACTGACAGTGTGCTTATCTGAAGAGTGCAATCCTATTCCCCCCTTTTTCTCCCCATTTCCTTCCCAATACAGTCTCCCCTTTTCCTCTGCCATCAAGATTGATCCTCACCCCTTCAGGGGGGGGGCGTTCAGCTGCCTGGCAGCAAAATAACCTTGTGCAAAAATATTAAAATAATAATAATAAAAAAATAAAGGGAATAGTTTTCTGCTGAGCTGCCTTTCTGAGGCATCAGGGCAGTGTTTGATGCTGCAGGGGTAGCAGCACACCAAGCAAGAGCAAACAGAGGCAGGGGAGAGGGGAGCCATGGGGCAGGACCTCATCTGAGCCCTTCTGCCCACAGCATAAGCCCGAGGACACCCCACCAAGGGCTGGGAACAGCAGTGCTTTCCTACGCCGCGCACAAATGTGGTAATATGGAAACACATCATGTCCACGTCCAGGCATTGCCCTTGAGGAAATTAAAACAACGTGAACTTTGTGAACAACAATTAGCACTGCCATCTGTTACTGTCAGCAGATGTACGTGATAACCTTGGGTTTGCTTCCTTGGAACGAGCTGTGTGCATTTCACTTATGTTATCCATAACATTTTTCCTTTTATCGATGTAGAAGCATGTCCTGTTATCTAAGCATTTTATCTTGACATGTGTCAGGGTTGTATGAATGCCTTTGCATGAAACAAGTAGTGGTGGAATCTTCTGCACTTCTGAGCCACATGTGGTCACTGCTTCGAGACAGGTGGGAGTATGCAGTTCTTGGGAGCCAAAATGCTTCTCTTGTGAAGCAGTGCTCACCTCAGTGCCTCAAATTCATGCAGATTCATCCTAATAACGCAACCAATGTCTAAATCTTCTTTTGAACCTCTTCATGTTCAGATGATTTGTGGCTGCCAAAGACCCAATCCTACACACAGAGAAAACAATGTGTCTTATTTAAATGATAGTCACCATTGCAACATAAAAACTTCAGGGTTCAAGAAGTCAGTTTGTCTCTCCGGCAGTCTAGCTGTGTTGCCATGTACAGACCCAAGGGAAATACAGGTAACAAAGTGGTGGAATGGCTCCAGAATTAAAATGCCAAAGCTTTGCTTGTCCCCAGGACCCATGTCCCTGCTGCTCAATACCCCAGGGGTTCATTGCACCCACCAGCATTTCACTTGTTCCTCTGCCAGGGAACATTTGCATCTCTGTGCATTTGCACTGGGTCATGTCATGCAAAAAGCACCAAACAAGAAAGTCAAGATGTTGCAAGGGCTGCACATGAAATTCAGTTTTTGGTTAAATATTTTTTGATTAAATGGAAAATTAAGTTCAGAAGGTGGGTCACAGAGCATGCCCTGTATGTAATGTGAATAGTTGTAAAAGAAAAGAGAACCTTGCTTATTTTTGGCAAGCACTGGAGGCAGGTCAAGTAGACCTTTCTCTGTGAGATCTGGGAAGATTACCTTAGCAGTTCGTCCTCACAGCACACGCTCTACCTTGATCAAGTTTATACCTCTTCTTTTGCCTGACAGAGGCAGGTTCCTACTTAAATCTCTTTTCTTGGAGTAGCAATTGTTGCAAATGCAGACATAAGGAATTGCTTTACAGTATCTTGGGAGACCATTTTCCATTTCAAAATTGCTGCTAATTACAGTGTACATACTTTAATGTTAAAATAGATGAGTTCCTAATTTGCATGTTATCAATACATTACAAAACATCATTTTCCTTGATTCTAATGAGATCTTTCCACAGTGTGTTTTAAGCAAGTTAATTGATTAAGTAGTTTATGTAAACACACACATACATTATCTACATGTGAAACAGAGGGAAAATACCACAGGGATTTAGCTTTTTGGTGATGTCTGGGCCACAGCCAGAGAGCTGTGGTCACTGGCTCTATGTGCAGGTGGGGGCCGGTGACAAGGGGTGTCCCTCAGGGGTCTGTCTTGGGACTGGTGCTGTTTAGTATCTTCATCAGTAACATAGACGGTGGGATCAAGTGCACCCTCAGCAAGTTTGCTGATGACATCAAGCTGAGTGGTGCAGGTGATACCCCAGAAGGAGGGCATGCCGTCCAAAGGGATCTGGACAAGCATGAGAAGTGGGCCCATGTGAAGCTAATGAGGTTCAACAAGGCCAAGTGCAAGGTGCTGCACCTGGGCTGGGGCAATCCCAGACATGAACAGACTTGGAGAAGAACTCATTGAGAGAAGCCCTGCAGAGAAGGACTTGGGGGTTCTGGTGGACCAACAGTTCAACATGGCAAGAAGTTGCCAGAAGGGCAACTGTGTCCTGGGCTGCATCAACAGAGGGGTCACCAGCAGGGGAGGGAGGTGGCTGTGCTCCTCTGCTCTGCCCTTGTGAGGCCTCACTTGAAGTCCTGCAACCAGATCTGGGACCCCCAGCACAAGAAGGATATGGGAATGTTAGAGTGGGTCCAGAGGAGGGCCAGAAGCATGATCAGAGAGCTGGAGCACCTCTCCTGTGAAGAAAGGCTGAGAGAGCTGGGGATGTTTAGCGTGGAGAAGAGAAGGCCCCAGGGAGACCTCATTGCAGCTTTTCAATACTTAAAGTGGGCTTATAAAAAGATGGAGGACAGCTTTTTACTTGAGCAGATAATAATAGGACAAGGGTAAAGGTCTTAAACTAAAGGAGGATAGATTTAGAGTATACGTTAGGAGGAAATTCTTCACTCAGAGGGTGGTGAGGCCCTGGCACAGGCTGCCCAGAGAAGCTGTGGATGAGAAGATGTGGAGAAGCTTGAACACCTCCATCCCTGGAGGTGTTCAAGGCTAGGCTGGATGGGGCTTTGGGCAACCTGGTCTGGTGGGAAGTGTCCCTGCCCTTGGCAGGGGGTTGGGACTGGATGGGATTTAAGGTCCCTTCCAACCCAAGCCATTCCACAATTCCATGATTCTGTGATGTGGGTTGAAATTCCCCTTAGGCATAGGACCCCACTGTAGCAAAATCACCCAGAACATGTTCTAAAAAATACCTTGCTACCAATTCAAATCTCATTATGTGTGATTGTGAGAAAGCACTGACTTAGATGTCTACTTCCAGCACAGGCCTCAGGGCAGCTAAACCAAATTTAAAATAGTCACCTTTACTGCTTTCATATAGGAGCTGGGAGAAATGGAACCTAGCTCCTCTCCATTTCTTACTGGCAAATCCCCAGTCTCCAGGAATACTGACTTTTGTTCAGGATGCTCACTACCCCTGAAAATTATGACTTGAGCATTTTCCTGCCTGTCAGGTATTTTAAACATCTGAGCAGGGACACAGCAACAGAGCTGTTCTATAGGAAATGTGCAGAGATCAGCAGAAAGTTCTGTCCATTTGACGTAGGTACCAAGAAAGCATTGGCTAAACGACAGAGACATTATGGTACACATGTTTACTTTAATGAACGGCAGGGTAGGAGGACATTTATATATATACAGACAAAAATACACTGCAGGAATGTGGGAGCCATATGGGGAAACGCAGCCATTCCCTATACTGGAAAAAGACTCAAGTGTGACAGACACCCCAGTGAAAATAAACTTCACAATTCAGTAGGCACTTCTGCAAGAGATTAAAAAAGCAAATGTGGACCTGCTTCTAACAAGAAACAGAGCCCTAAATTCAGTACAGACCGATTAGCCCCTTATATTTTGGTGATGGCAATACTGTGAGAAGCAGGGAAGCATGCTGCCTGGTATTATGGTTTACTGTGGCTGTGCACCATGTTCCAGACTGACTGGACTCCAAAATTGCCTCTAATCAATGAATAGCCCAGGATTCTCCACCATGCAGTTCATGCCTGTGTGCTGGCTACAGTGGAAAACTGGAAAACTTCAGTCCTACACTGAAGTTTTCTGCCTCTAACTTGTGCTATTGTGGCTGGTTTTGAGGTCCTGCTCTAAGTCAGGTCAATGAAATGTTTAAAATCATCACCAGAGGCTCTGAGACAGATACTTTTGAAGTCAAATTTGTCATCACAGCCAACACTGCAGAAGGGTGGACAGTAAATGTTGTAGCTGAGAGCAAGTTGATGAAAGAAACATGGAAATCTATGAGAGCAATCACTGGTGAAGAGTGCAGCTCACCTGTGTCTTCCAGCTATGCAATAAACAGCTACCAGCCACAGCAGCAAAGAGGAAATGAAGCAGTATCTTGACTTCTAGAACTGTTGGTGGGATAAACCCCATGCTCAGGATGCTTTTTTTTTTTTTTTTTTTTTTTTTTTTTTTTTTTTTTCCTGGCTATTCCTGAATGAAATGTTTCCATTTTATTAAAATAGTTTATTTCACTTTATTTAAAATTGAGAAGAACCAGCAACCTTAAAATGCCCTTAAATCTAAACAAGGTGTTTCATTTCATCCCACCTCATCCCCAGCCTTGATAGACTTCGGCAACCTCCTTGGGAGAAGGTGGGGCTTAAAAACAGATGTAAAATCCCCCCCCATCATCAAACTATACGGTGCACGACAGCCCAGCATTAGAAGGCTGCAATAGTGACTTAAATCTCAGATGTCTATTGTGGGTCAGTGTATTTTCACCAGTTCTTGCCTGCTGTGCTTGGTGGTTTATGATTTTAACTAGTTTTAATGGCTGCAGTCATGTAATGTTAACACAACTTTTTCACTTCTGGGGCTGCAAAACTCTTCTGAGAGAATTCAGTGGGTATGACAGAGGCAAGATAAGGGCTGTTCAGATGGTCTGTTTGGATGGGTGTACCCAGTTACAATTGTGGTACATTACAAACATAGTGAGAATTGAAACTTGGTTATGTACGAAGAGTTTGTGCCTTCAGGGCACACTTTCATTAAGTTCCTGTTCTTTTTTTAGTGGCTGACAAGGGTTATAATACATCAGCTGGAAAAATATTACTTCTTTGAGGCTATCCTTACAGAGGACTCATCCATTCCAGCAGGCTGAAAGAGTTTAACATCATCAACTGCTTTATTCCTGGATTCCCACGTGTGTGTAATTGCCTGGAATCCCAGGATTTCCCATCTGCTTTCACTAAAGGGCAGTGCTTTTCTGCCTTAAAGAGATTAAAAACAGGCCTTTTACTTTCCTGGGCTGTGACCATCAGGCATCAGATGGAGAGGACACTAAAATCTCGTTTGAAGCAAATTAAGTGTAACAGGAGCTTTCTTTGGGAGAGTTGACATGTCTGTTTAACACATAAATGATATTTTATGCTTCACCAAGGACAAAGACAAAATTTCCATGGTATTTCTACTGTTTGAAAACATCCCTGAAGTTGAACCCTGGAAACTTGATAGGGGATAAATCTTCACTTTCTAGTTTAAGAATAAAGACTGGGCTTTCCTGGAGACAAATCTAAAAATGTGCAGTCATGAAGAATTTCTGTTAGCCAGGTAAAGCCCTTACCAAAACAGGACACAACATTTCACAGGCATGCACTGAGCCCTTGAGTAGAAGCAGGAGAGAAAGCAAAACACATGTAACACATGGTAGCAGCATCACTTGATGCACCTCTGGAAGATGTTTGGATTCTATGGTATTACAGGAATGCACAAAAAATAGCATATGCATTTAACTCTTCTGTTTTTTATCACAAACATTACATTTTCTTGCTTTTATGGGTTTGAACTTACTGTCTGTAATCTAATTCTTCTTGACTTCAGATAGAGGCAACAATGTTCACTTGTCCAAACAGTAACTGAATTAGGACACAGAGGATACACAGACTAATAGCTAAGATCTCTGTATCTGAAGGCTTGTATTGTGGACAAGTCGTGATTTTCTGTCTGTCTTTGCCCCTTACCTTTTCAATCAAACCTCCATAAAATACACATGCCACAGAGACACAGCTGGGTGTTTGCCCAGCAGTCTCCATGGACTCATATTTTCTGCTTCCTAAGGCTGCCTCAGTGTATCTTTGTAAAATAGTGGTGCCATTCATGATGGTGATAATTATGTGGGCTTTTAAAGTATTGTGATGAAAGATTTGGTTTTGCCAAAGAAGATTTCTGTTGTCTTCATTAATCTTCAAAGGAGGTGCTAAAACAAATCAATATTATAATTTATCATTTGCAAACAAGATAGCGCAACACATAAAAGCTTAATTCTGCTTCCAAAGAATTGAGTGGCGAAGTCTCCCTTCACCTTCCTAGGGTGGAATTTGGCTTTTGGTACTGATCTTGCATGCTTTAAAGGCAAGTAGTGTTTTGCAGTGAATATAATGAAAGTACAAACAGACACTAAAACAGCTGTACAATGTTCAGAAACTCAGAAATTCAATAGACCTTGTACTTGATTAAAAAACAATATGGGAAAAATTTACTTGTCATTTTCTCTGCTCAGAATACAAGCAGATTTAATCGTGTTTTCTTAGTTTCTCTGAAATTATAATTTAAATGTCATTACGTAACAACATAAATTTAAACTTTAAAGATCTCTATTTAATGTAACATTTTGATTTCTTCCCTGGAGCACATGTAGCCTGGCAGAGGTATGGCATTTGGCAGGAACACTGCTGACTGCACAGCGTAGCAGCCACCTCTCATGTGATACCACTTACCATGTGGCATGTTTATATTACTTGGACTCAAGTGTGTAATCCTGCTGTATAATCAGTAATACTAATATTTCTATTCATTGTTTTCTAACGGGTGATATTGGTAAGCAAGTTGGAGAAGGCTATCTATACATTTATTTGTTCAATGCAGTGTAATGCTGTATATGCAGGTGTGTGTGAATGTATATAATGTGTGGTGTATATATAGACATTAAAATAAAATATGGGAATGTTAAAAACCCAAACGTTTAGTTTGATAAGCATGTGATAATTATTTTTAGGAAATGTGTACAGTCTTACTCATCACACTGACCTGGAAGAAAGTGTATGTCCCACTGGGACAAATACACTTTCTGGAGTGAGACTCACTCACCAGCTCTTACTCAGAAAAGAAAAAAAAAATGTTAGCGAAAAAATGCTCCAACAATAAACACCTGAAAGTATATTATAGTTCAAGGTACTTTTACTTGAGTTGTGAGTTTAAGTACATTAAAGGAGAATGAACTGTCATCGCCCTATCTCTGACCTTGGATGCCTGAAAAAGGGACAGAGCAGCATCTCCATGGGTTTGTGCTGACACCATCTGATTTTTGTACAGAAAGGAAATCTGCAGGGCTGGGATGGTCAGAAATCCAGTTTGTAGTCCAGAAAGATCTAGGATTGTGCCTACCCTGTGGAGGCACAGAGCCCCTGGAGAACTACTCACATAAAGACAGCTTAATACAGCTTCTGGTGAGAAAGTAGAGTTTTTCACATTGCCCTTTCTCATAACCTTTTCTTATTCTACGTTCTTCCCTCTGGCAAGAGTTTCTTGGTGCCTGTCTGCCTCCATCTTGCTGTTGAAGAAACACAAGAATGCAAGCAGAGATGCCCTCCTTACATCTATAAACTCTTACATGAGGAAAAACCTCACTACAATATACCAGTTAAATAGTGGTGTGCTTAAGAAGGACTTGCAGTGAACAATATCCTTGGGTTTTGTATGGTTGTGGGTTGATTTTTTTATGAAGCAGTTACTTGCAAAATTTTCCCAACCAAAAGCCATCATTTTTTCTCAACCAAATTCTTTTTGCTGGTAGAAATGTATCACTGCCTTTGGCAGAGTCTGAGTGTGTTCACACCTGCCTTTGCACAGCTACTTGAGCTTTCTGCAGCTGTAGCAGGTAAGATGAGGGTCAGTAACCAGAAATTGGGGTCAGTTTTCCAGATATCACATTACGTATCTCAATCACCAGCTCTTTCTGGAATGTTTCATCTAATAACATTAAAGCTGAGCCACCTTTTTAAGCAAGGTCACTCAGTTTCTTTGGATTTGATCTCCATCCTGTGGCTTTTTACAGGAAGACCCAAATAAGATCTTCTCACAGATGTTTCTTAGCACATGAGTGGGCTTAGTTTGCTGGCAGGCGATTTGGATATTGACAGAAAGCTGAAACAGTGCTGAGTTAGTGCTCCAGTCCACTGCCTTCTCAATTTGTGAGAGGGAATTGAGCCTCAAAACGCCGCAATATCACAGTGCTATTTCTACTGTGGGAATTTTGCATACAAGTCACAATAAGTGCATACAATTCAGAAAGCATTGTTTCCTGCTGTTGGATGGGAAAGATCAACACGCTAGCAAGTGGATTATGGATAGAGCAGTAGCGATGAAATACTTACTGCGTGTGAAATGATGGGGAAAGCAGAGCTTCTCCTGCTGTGCTCTGATTTCTGGCTTTCCTCCAGGGAAACACTCAGCCTCAGCCCCATGGAGGCTCCTCAGGGAGCTCCTGACCATGGCAGTACCACAGCCAGGAGTGAAGGACACCAGCAAAAGCAGGGCTGACACATCTGTGTGACTGCAGCTAACTCCTGCGTATTTGCAGGCTACTCCTCAAACCAGTGCGTGTTTTTCACCCAAGTGATGTGATGACAAAGCTCTGAAATATATGGTGACACCAGGGCTAGGAGATACAGCTCCTTGCCACTGCTGTCCAGATGATTTGTGATTTTCATTACAGCGATGTGATAATAAAATCAGAGTCCGGAGAAGGAAAATGACAGACAAAAGCAGACGCTTGCCAGTACTACAGTATAACAAAGTCTCTTGCTCTGTCTGGAAATATAAGCCTTTTACATCAGTAGAAAGCTATTCAGTTCATTCTCATTCAATTTATTGGTAGGGTGACTTTATACAGGTTTGACACAATGACTCAGTAGAGCTGGCCACTGCATTTTTCCAAGTGTCTTTTTTTCAGGAGCTGAAATGACCCATAAGACAGTAAACCTGGCTTTAGCAGCCAGCTTCAGCAATTAGAGGAAGAAAATAGACAAAGCTGAATTTTACAAAACAATTTCTTCTTCTATTTTTAACCATACCTTTCCAAAGAGATGCTGAAAATTTGAGAAAGTGCTACCAGGGTATTCAAGCTCCAGCACTTTTCTCTGTATGTGTTAGGAGCTATAATAGGGAAAAAAAGAAACAAAAGAAACAGATGTGGCATGGTTAAATGGTTTGGGCAGAGGGGGGAGGCTTGATCTTGATTTAAAGCAGAACAGTAAAAGAATAAAAAGGGTCAAGATTTTTGCAGTTTAAAAAAAGCTGATGTCAGTTTTCATACCTCTATTTGTCCTTGTTTTAGGGGATTAGAAAACCACCACCACAAAAACAAAATGAAAGGATAAAGGAAGTTTTCAGTAAAAGTGAAAAAAAAAAGCAAGTGAAACAAACACTTTTATTAAACAGAAAGCATTTCTCTCCTATAAATATTTTACTAAATACTTAGCCCAGCACATCTGCTAGGGAAGAAGCCATAGCCTTCTCATTGGGCTCCAGGTCTGTCGGAGAGTCTGTGGCACTTCCACGGCATTTGGCCTGGGGAATTAATGCTGTGGATGGATTATGGATGAATACATGGCAGTGTATTACCTTCCAGCTCACAGCAATTTATCGTATTTGTTTGCAGGAAAGATACAGGAGTGAGGATCATACTAGAGGTAGAAGAGAAAGGAGAGTCAGAGAGCTCTTGGGAGGGATGTTGAATTAAAGGCGATGTCTTCAGAGGTAGAAACAGAAGATAAGCTCCTTATATAAACACTTGTGATGCAATAATGTAATGACCAGGGCTGAGGAATCTGCAAGAAGAGTGCCCCTCGGTTTATATTGCAGGTGATGGAGGCACACGTCGGTATGGCATGAGATTGAATGACGGAGGGCAGAGACTATAGCTGCCTGCTAAATTGTGCTAAATCTTCTGGGGCTTTCAAACAGGACAGCTGCAGTTTCTCCACCCATAAGGGAATCCTTGGCAGATGGGGTACCAAACCTTTGGCTCAGAGGATGAGACAAGAGCATGCCTTGCTCCAGCACGGCCAGTGCAGCCCCAGCAGGGTGTGCTCCAAGAAGGTTCGGCCTGTCCTCGCTCCAGCCCTTGGCTGGTCCCACCTACTGCATTTCTTCTCACTGTAAAGTGTCTGCTGGATGTCTGAGCCTGGACCCTGAGTAACTGAGTCTGTAATCCATCTCTCCTGAGGGCCTGATTTTTGAAAGATTGTTGAGCTGGTATTTTTAGCTCCACATCTGTCACTACACTGTGTTTTGGCTGACACGGCACCTTTCAGACTGATTTCAGTGGCCGCCTGGTAACTCTGAAATTATTGAAGATTGTTTCAACCAGGAAAACCTGTACTTGTTAGAAGAAAAAACTTTTCTGCTTGGTATCCTGAAAAAACAAAACAAAACAACAAAAAAAAAAAAAAAAAAAAAAAAAAACAGTGCTGATATTACTGGCCAAGAGAGGTAACATTCCTGAGCATGGGACACAATGAGATCTAGATTAATTTGCCTTACACTAAATTCCCAACTGCAGTGGTGTCCCAAATAACCTCCAGCATACTCAGAAGCAATAAATGAGGTGAGTTTATACTAGACAAATTTCTGCTGAATAATAAAATGTCCCACAATCTGACTTTCAGAGTGTTGTCATTCTAGGGTTTGGCAAACCAAAGTGTGGAGAAACATCAATAGGTTTGCACTGTAAGGTGGGGTTATATTACTGGTTTCATTTTCACAGACTTTGCCTTATGAAAAACAAAGATTTTCTACTTTCTATTTCCAGAAGGACGTGAAAGACAATGAAGCACCAGGTAGAAGATGAGTGCGGGTGATCCCTCCTAACACACTGAGCATCATAGGGCAAACTGCTATACAAAATGTGCTTGCACATTTTCTGTGGGCGTCAATTACACGCAGAGTATCTATTCTCATTAGATAATTGTGGTTAACAAGTGTCCATCTGAATACACTAATGACCACATGGTTATTCAAGTGTTGAGTTTTGCAAGCATGTTTTGCTTCTGGCTCTTTAGCCAAATAAGGAGGACAAAAACCCGATAAAGTAGACTTTTGTTGTAAAACAGAGTATGAATATGAAAATAAAATATATCTTACACACCATTTCTCAGTTGTTTAGTTCTCAAAGCAGACCAAACAACTCAAAATCTATTACAAAGATAAAAAACATATGTCTGAGAAATTCATTTCTCGTGCTAGAAACAGACTAACGCAATACTTTCCATTTAGAATTACATATGCAACCAAATCCTCATAATTTCCTTACAGTTCTGTAAACCAACTCATGACCACTACAGAAGTATCCTTGTCTTTATTGGGTTTACAGAAGACTATAATGAATTTAAAACAGCCATTTAAAAACTGAAGGACATGTGTTTCTTCAGAATTCTAGACTGGGGAGATTGTTAAAACTATGGCGCTTTTTTTTTTTTTTTTTTTTTTTTTTTTTTTTTCACTGCATCTATATGTATTAAGGCCTCTTGATTACTAAATATTATTATGACTAAGTGCAGCTGTGTTTATTTCATTTTTAAGCTACAACTCTCAGTAGCAGCTAGACTAAGAATATGTAAAACTCTTTTATTAGACAAATAATGCTTGTTCTTTCTTAATTCAGGCTTAGAAAATGCAGAGATTTCTTTGTACTCTTGGAAGCTCATGAACAGGAAGAAGTCTATAGCATATTTTAAAGTAGTTTCCAAGTTATTTCTATAACGAAAGAGTTTAAAGTAGCAGTTTAGTCACTAATCATGAAATGGAGTGTGTGTAAGTTCTAACAATCATTAATGCTTACTAAATAACAGGGCATTCATGTGTAATCCACTTTTTTGGGTACAGAAAGGCACAAGCTAACACAATGTAGGCTAATACGTACTTTGAGGCTGTCATCATGCCAGTGAATCTCGTCTTGATCCCTGTTCTCCTCCTTTAAATGTCCCAGGCACATTCCACTCAGAGTTTTTCTAATAGAAAACATCAGCTGAGGACAGTGAAGGAAAGACAGTGTCTCATTGGACCCTTGCAGATTTAATTTAATCTTTCAGTGAATGTTTAATTTCCATATTTTGTGTGCCAATTTTACAGTGCTCCTTTCTGTCCCTTGTGGCTTCACAATTTGGGTCTAAAGTGGCCAAATCATCCACGCGTGGCAGGTTTGTACTTTCCACAAAAGCAGAGTCTGGAGAAGGCATTGAGGGCATCGCCTTCCCGGCTGTCAAAATGCAACCCCTCTATCAATGCAGCTCATCGGCACCCCCCAAAAAAGCACTGTCAAACCCAACCAGCCTTGGTGAGAGTGGAAGACAACAGCAAAGATGCCCAGTAAGTACCTGGCACCTGTAGTCAGCTGCACTTTTGTCCTGGACTTCAGCATGGTCAGGATTTCATCCGCCAACTGAATTACACAGATGCATCTCCAATATTTGCAACTTTTTTTTTTCTTTCTTTTTTTCTTTTTAAATAGTCTTCTGACATACACTCACCCAGTTTGGAGGCAATCATGATCCCAATTGCCACCTCTGTGCAGGGCTGGGGCTGCTCTCAGCAGAAGACTTGGCTTGAGGTGGTGAGGTGTGTGCAGATCTCACCTCCTACCACTGCAGCATCAATACATTCTCTTGTCTTGATTTTTCAAAACCCCCCACAGTCTTGATTTGTGTTAGAAGATGGCTGAAACATAAAAGCACCAGGACACTCTCTGCTCTTTGTTGCTGTTCACCAAAACCAACCCTCCTCCTACGCTCCAGCCTCTCCTTTCAGTAACCAATTAATTCCTGCAGTGTGACAGCCTGGCTTCATGCTCTGCCGTAATCCCTGACTCACTCTTCCCCAAACCAGCCCCAATACCTGTGCTTTGAACTTCTCTTTTTTAAGTTACATGATGTAAAATATCTTCCACAGAAGAGTAAATGTTTCCAGGCAGAAGGTTAACTACAAAGTACAACTAAAGCTTCTTTTATTCATGGTTCTGCAGATTTAATTCCACATTGCTATTCATCTCTGATGTGTGCCTCATCAATAAAAATATTATCTTTATAAACATATGACAGTAAAAAATGGATGAAGACAAAATATGGTAAGGGTATGAACATGAGAGGAAAAAAAAATAAAAATGAGGTACTGGAGAGAGACAGATTCATGCATCAGAAACATGGAAAAAATGAGATGGGAGAAAGGCTTTTTTTTATAATGAATTTATGAATGTTGGTTATTAAAATGCTCAGATTAAAATATGTGGTTAGCACTAATAGTAGGAATCATGTAATCATATTTAAAATGCTGTTTAATAGCATCAGCATCTTTCTCCAGCCAGCTAGCTAGCAAGGAAGGGTAAAGTACAGCCCAACTGCTACTGCTGTATTATTAGTCTGTTTACAACTTTAACAATTTAATTGCACAGGACTGGGACAGCTTGTCTCTTTTTAAAAACAGTGACATCCAGGTTAAAAAAAGAAACAAAACATTTCACGTCATTAAGTCAGCCACTGAGAGGGAAATCATAAGTTCTCCTGTATACAGCTGAGGTACACAGAAATCAGAGAAAAGACTAACAAAGAAATCCATCTTCTTAATGGTAGCGAATTTCACAGCTAGGTCCCCTCCCAACATGCACCTTGCATGTGTACCGGTGTGTCAGGTAAATCCCCCTGCTCCCCTCGGTCAGTGGAGCTCTGTGTTGTTGATGCCTGATATCTACAGCAGCTTTCTGTCCTTTCTTCCATCACATTCAGGTTTCTATTAAGCAGCCAAAGCTGCAGCTCCCTGGAAACCTGACTTTTGTAAGAAGAAAACAAAATCACAACTGTGTGATACAGAAAATAACCATCCAGCCCAGAAACGCAGTCGTTTTCAAGGAGAAAACCTGCCCAAGTTTACAATGCAGCAAGGCTGTCAGGGATAACCTGCCATCCTGACAAGAAATGGGAGCTTTGCTGCTGACTTCTGCAGGGCCAGGACTTCACCCAGCAGCTGAGGTGCAGGATCTGTTCCCATGGCCAGGGCACAGCTGCCTTGGACAGCCACTACCACAACTCAGATTATTTTAGTTTCTCATTTTAAGATGGGACTTAGCTTGGTTCCATGATTTACTTTTATTTTTGTTTTATTTCTTTCTGAACTGAAACTCCTGTAGTCAATAAAATCACACATTTCCCATGTCAAGGACCTGCAATTGATCTATAGGTTTAAAATACTCAGCCTGCTGCAAGGGCTGCACTTTCACACTTTCTGTATAAATTCAAGTTTTGCCTTTGGCTGCAGGAAAGCCAAAGCTTTACATTTGCTTTCTTTCTGTGCACTTTCTGTGTACCTAACTTTTCTCTGTCCCTGCAATGTGGCTCCTGAGCTGAAATAAGGGCATCTTTTCTTTAAAAGACACCCACCTTTCTCCATCAACTGTATAGGGAACTTTGGCATTTAGGTAGTTAAAAAAAAGTTTTTTTTTTTTTTTTTTTTTTTTTTTTTAAAAAAAAAGTTAAAAAAAACGGAGTTGTCACTTGGAATGGTCAAACCATGCTGGTTTAGCCACTGTTTGGTCCTTAACTGCTTTATCCCTCAAGCACCACATGCAGGTAGAAGGCTTTTGGAAACCATTACCGGTACATATGGGATAGGGCACCTGGCTCAACAACAGCCCCCTCATGCTCTCTAGCGCTGCCCAGAAGCAGAGATAGCATTGTGCTGGTGCCTGCACTGCTCCAGAGCACAATGAGAGAGTGAAGACCTTCTCACAAAAGGCGACTGCTGCACTTTACAGGGTGGCATCTTGGCTGGCTGAAGGCACTATTGCCAGCCCCATTCCAAGCTGGAAAATGAGCCAGCTCTAAAACTGAGGCACTTGCCACAGCCAAATGGCCAGCACGTGTCACCTTTTGATTCCCTCCCCACCCAGTGCTGCAAGCACGTGCACATGCAGCTGTGGTCATTTGTCTTGGTACACAGCTTCAAAACACTTCATGGGCTGCAGTACTGAGTGAAGGGATTTTTTGCTTCCTTTGTAAAGGAGCATTCCCAGCATGATGTGATATTGCAGCATTTTTGACCCAATATGAGCTTTTCCTTCTGCTCCTTTGGCCAAACTCTTGAAAATGCTCTCAGTGGAACACACCTGCAGGAAATCACACATCTTTGTCCATCAGTCCTTTCCTCCTTTTAGCAGAAAAAAAAATCAGACAGTGAAAACCACATTAACAAGCTGACAGTACCTGTGGGAGCACCTGCTGCCCCCTGAGCCCTCCTGTCCCCAGCCCCCGGCTGCAGCTGTGCCGTGCATTTCAGCTTTTACCCCTGAGCTCCTCTACTGCCCGAGAAGAAGTTTTGACATTAACAGGCAGCGTTTGGTTAGTTTTCTCTCATCTCTTTTCAACTCCGAAGATAAGGATCTGATGCCCAGGGGTCTGAGTGGAGTGAAGGCAGCACTATCACGCCATGCTTTGCAGGTTCATGAAATTCCTCATTTCACACGGGGCAGCTGCCTCTGCCCATCAGACACTGTCACTCCACAGATAAACCTTCAGGGGGATTGTAGCAAGGATTTTAAAAATATTATGGCTTCATGAGACTGAAATGGGTGAATTTACACATGGTAATTCTGCTGGGGTGGAAGTTTTTACTGAAGCAAGAGGAAATGTCTGTCACAAAGCGTATGGGGTCACCTCCCATTCCTGTGTGGATAGTGAGAGGTGGACAGGTTAAAGTTCTTTCCTCTCCCTACTCCTTTGAAGTATGCTCACCTTGCTGTCAGAGGCAAACTGATGCAGAAAGAGAGCACTGATGTGTTTTATTGCAGGTAATGCATGGCTCACAGCCTGTGGTCCCATCGGTAGGCAGCACAAGGTGCTGCATGGCTGGCTGGGGCAGACACTTTGCTATAGGCTTGGCATAAAGAAAAAACTCCTCTGGAAATGAAATGAAGTCTGGGAGGAAAAAAAAAGGGCTTTGTGAGCTCCAAGTAGATCAAACCAGCTTTGATGGTGATGCTGGACTAAAGTATACTTATTGTCTAAACACTTTCAAGCTACATAATTTCTACATTTTTAAGATGAAGATGTGATGTTAATGTTGAAATGGCAGGTTTTGTTGAAAACCTCACTTAGTTTAAATACCAAAACCAACCAACCAAACAAACAAAACCAAATAGGATTAAAAGACTGAATAACCCTGTAAAGAAGAATTACATTCATTTTTAACAGCAGTTTTTTGTTGAAAGGAAATGGAAATAGTTTTGTTTGTCAGCTTTCGTGATAAAAATTCATTTCAGATTAATTTGAATAGATTTTAAAAATATCTCCTTTCCTTACCACTGAACTGAAAAAACCATTATTCTTGTTCCAGCTCTCTTCACTGTCTTCATTCTTACGTCTTGAATTTTCCATCTTCATTATTTAAGGTAAATGTGATTTCCCTGTTTGACTGTCGGACTACAGAAGCTGCCATCCAGTCTTGGGTACCTATTTCTATTACCTCATGCACACAAACTGAATATTTCCCCCCCAAAACCAGGTGCAGGCCAGGAGCTAGGCTATTTGTGATGTTAAGGCCTGGTGAGGCTGGGCCAGGCTGCCTCCTCCTGCTTCAGCCAGGCCAAAATGTGCGTGGGCCACCCCTGCATGAGGAGGTGAAGAGCAAGAATGAGCACTGCTAAGGGGAGAGCTCACCATGTCATTGCCATGTGTGAGGAGAAGTACTTCGACATGGATGAGGGGATGTCTCACAGCGGCGGTTACAAGTCAGGACTCCATGTGGTCTGTCTGTAGGACACTGCCTCACCCCAGGGCTCAACCAATTTGTTAGGAGCCCTAAACGCCATCCAAACAGATGGACATTAGTTCAGGCAGTGCAGACATCATGTAAATGATGTGGCTCATAAATTCGGTCCAAGCCCATTTGCAGTCAGTGGGAATTCTGCCACGGACTCACACAGAGGCTGGATCAAAATGTGGTTTGTGTGGGTGTGGAGGAGCAGGATTTATGGCTACCTTCCTTCAGCATGGATCTGTCAGTAACTAAGGCCACAAGGAAGTTTTATCACCTGCTCAGTGCTGCTTTGGGTTAATTTTCAAGACGAGTCAGGGTATGTGAGGTCACCCAGCTGGAAAGATGAATTGGAGCCACCACCAGCCAGACCTGCCTTCTGTACATCACTGGGGTCCAGACCAGGAGCATCCTGCTGCATGTAGTGTCAACACCTCTCCCCTTATATGTGGTCCCAAGGGAATTCACAGCCTCTTTCCAGCCACCCTGCTCCTGCCCCAGCCTCTCCTTGGTCCCCTGGCCCTGAAAGCACAACCTGAAGTAGCTCCACATGCTATTTTGGCTTCTTAAAATCCCATAATATCTATATAAAAAATGACACGTCAGCACATAGCGTGATCAGAATATGTAGGCAAAATAGACTGAAAAATTAGAAAAATACACAGAAGATTGAGTTTGTTTCCCCCGTCCTGGTTTTAAGGGATGAAGAAGCTCACCCAGGTCCTCCTCCAGCAGAGCTCATTGGAGCAAGCCTGAACTCACAATGTTTTTTTTTTCTTTTTGTTTTTACTTCATTACTTCAAAATACAGTCACAAGTTTAATCTTGATTTCTTCTTGCTCACAGTACTCAGATTTGAGAATCTGTTTCATAAATTTTCTGCTGAATTTTTAATGATTTAGGAGGTGACAGATAACTGTAGTTAGGGTAGCGTAGCAGCGGTCTGGGGACCTGGCAGCTCAGGAGGTCATTGCCTTTGCTAAAGAAAGATAATCACCAACATGCCTTAAGTTTGTTGTAACATTGATTGCCTGAGACCTCAACAGGTCTCTTGCTGCATTTGATTCCCTAGTAATTACCTTCACATTGGTCTACAGAACCGACAGAGTCTTGTGTCATTGAAATGACTTGCAGGAAGTCACAAATTAAGTCTGGGTTGCTGACTGGAGTTACCAAAAAATGCAGCTGGAAGGACTTCAGGAGGGTTCCTGGTCCACCCTTATGCTCAAAACTAGGTCAGCTGTTTCTCTCTATCTTAACATTTATCCACCCTGTTCTGGAGACCACCCATGGCATCCCAAAGTAATCTGTTTCAAACCCTTATTACCTTTAGCACTGGAAAGCTATTTCTCATTGAATCTTTTCTGCTAGAGCTTCAACACATTATTTCTTCTCTGAGCCTTCAAGATCACAGAGAAAGTCATTTTCTACAGCAAACTTCTTAATATTACAAGATTTTCATCATAATTCTGACATGTTTTTTAGGCAGACAACTACAGTTCTTTTACTATTTCCTAACAGGTTGCACATTTTTAGATCTCTAGTAATTACTGTTGCTGTCATGGTAATGTCTTCCTGGAAGTATGATGCCTAAAACTGAGTATTATGTCCCAGTTGAGGCTGTACGCGTCATCACTGGTGAGCAGAACGGAGGGATGACTCAGCCTGTGTTGCAAGCCATTTTCCCTCACATAGATTCCAGGATTCCATCCCTTATATCTCTGATGGGATATTGTTCACTAATAACTGAGCCTGTTTTTTGAAAAGCTGCTGCATAGCTTACTGCCTCTTCTGTGATTTGTCCTGCTTGAAGTGCCATTCTTACTTGCTTTTACTGAGCTTTAACTTTTTATTTTATTTTATTTTATTTTATTTTATTTTATTTATTTATTTACCCAGTTTGCCCAAACTGATTTTAATTCAGTTGTTGCCCTTCCACTGCTCTTCCCAAATTTCTGCTTGTCCTTGCATCATACTATATAGGCACTTGACAAACAAATTTCTGTATTTTACTGTCCAAGTCATGAGTGAGAACCCTGAATAAAGTCAGGCTTGGGACAGGCCCTTTCAAAGCCTCTAGCTGTATGACCTACAGAAAACTCTCTAGGCACATTTATTAACCAGTTTTGTACCAGACCCTACACAGGTTCCTTCAGACTGTCTTTCAGCAGAAAGGATTAAGAGCTTTTCTTGCCCTTACAAGCACCAACGAGCACTTTATCAGAGTGCGTTGCTGTGGATTCAGATGTTATTAGATGATATTGGAGAGTGGACCTGAGACTCCGTGGTGGTGTTTTTGTAAGTCCCAACCATGGAATGAGAGGGGTGGCTGCCTCCTCTAGGAGTCTTTCTTGATCTTCAGCCGATCTTGTCTGCTGCCCAGTGTTTGTAGCTCTCCCTGTGGCAATCCTTCCTGGGATGTGACTCGGAGTTTGTTCATGTTCAATGACAAAGAGCAATGACTACATAGTAACACAGCGAAGGATGACGAACACCAACAGACAACAGCTCGTGCATGGTCCTGGCATTGAGGTTAGGGGCGGGTGGCCAGAAACCAGCACCCACCCCGACTTTTGTAAACTTCTGCTTACAGCATTGCCATAGAAAGTAAGGACCTCAAGGCAGCTGAAGGAATAACAGGCCATTGTCCCCTCATGGGGACTTACTGTACAAGGCAGATAAGAGCACAGTCATCTCCATTCAATTATTTTATGGCACTGAGCTAAACCCTGATGCAAATGACATTTGTCTTCCTAAAGAAGGGACAAGAGACAACAGAGAAACAGAGTGCTGGAGTCCTTGCTGGGCAGGAAGAGGGCTGCTGCAGTCACTGTAGGGCAGAGCCTGGCTTGTGCTGTAATGAACAAAGCTCCTGTGAGAGGGTAAGTTTGCTCAGGGGTGAGAAATACTTGGGTAGCATTAGTTCCCTCCCCCCAGAACAAGGACAACAGGGAGCATCTTGGTTGGGCTGGGAAGCAGGAAAGCATAGAGAAGAGAGCTACTCATGGCATTGCTCCCAAATGCTATCCCTTCTGGTTTATTATTATTATTATTATTATTATTAGCTATGCTGTCTGCTCACGCTCGCGTTGGGCTCTGTGGTGACCTTTCCTGTCAAATATGTTCAGTTTCCCATTGGAAAGGATTAGCTGGTTCCCTCTGAAAACAAGCCTGGGAGCAAGCGAGGTTACCTACAATGTGGAAAAAGCCAGAATTTCTGTGGTAAATATGATAGCTAGTGATCAATAGCTACAACTTATTTGAGATTCCTACCAGAGTTACTGCAGAAAAATTGCTTTCAAGAATGATAATACACCAGTAATTTCAACTTCATTGCAATTGAGACATCTACAATCAGATCCAATCACTGGAAGGTTTTTTGAGTTTGATTAATTCTCTCTCTCTCTCTCATTCATAATGACTGCAGCAGAAGTAGCTGAAGAAAAGGAGAAAAGTGATTGCAAATTGTCATCTGTAGCAGACAAAGTCTGCCACAGTGGTAAATAAAAGGCAGACTGTTTCAGAAGCAGTGGCTAAGTAGTAAGATGATCCATGCATACCTTTTGGGTTGCCAATGTCATCCCAACAATACATGCTCTGCTTGTAGATTTTCCTGCATCACCAGCTCATAAAAACATGATGCTGTGAATTAAGAGAAATGGCAAAGGGGGCAATGAATCAACACAAATTGAACGGTATTATGCAGAAACAAGGCACTAAGGGAAGTGTTCACATCAGCTGACACTTCTGAGCACTACGTATTTTGTATTTCATTTTAATGTGATAGTTTCTTTCAATTACTGACATCTACTGAAATTTTAGTAAATATGAGATGTAAATAGACAGATCTCTTTGGTTAAGCATGGAAAACACCCCTTTAGGAAGCAGTCACACAGCTCATTTGTATTGAAGGTGAAAGGACAGTGTGAGATACAGAGGCTCCTGCAATATTTCATAACCTTGTCATTTATCATTGCCTATTAGATTCTAATTCCTGAGGCAGCTTATTGGGTCTGTAGACTGCAAGCAGGAAATGATTATATTTGTATCCAAAGCTATTATAGAAAATGACCCAACAGTGATCTTGCAGTCTAAAAATTTCTAGTGAAGCTTCTGTTCAGAATTGTCACAAATCTCCCTGACAGTAAGGGCTTACCAAAGGCACCCTGCATGGTATTAATAACATCCTCATCAACTCTCATCAGTATCACTGTTAATATGGTTTAATTCTCATTCTCCCAAATTGAAGTAGGCTGGCTTGTCTGGAGTAGCTGCTCAAACATGGTGCAAGAGCCATAGCCATAGAATAAGGGTTGGGGAATGTATGTGGAAACAAATCCATTGCAATGGATTCATAACTTGGCTGGATTTGTCCTGCTCGCAGGCAGGACCTCAGTGTCCACTGCAGGAGGAAGGAGTAATATCTCACTCCACCTAGGTAAGACAGCTTTATTGGCCCAGTTTCTGGGAATCCTCTGTGCAAGCACTGTGCAAAAGCATCGTCCTGGTTTCCTTGAGCTTTCTGCAGCCAGGAGGTGTTGTCAGACACCTTGGTGGGAGTCATGCATCTGGGCAGTGGTGAAAGGGAATGGAGCAGCTCTGCATTCCCTGTGTGCCAAAGTCAAATTTGTTGGAAGATGGATCCAAACAGGCAACTGTCTGCAAACTTCTCATTTTATTTCCATGGTCTCTCCTGATGAGAAGGAAAGATTGGTGAAAGGGAAAAATCCTCCTGTGAGACAAAATCCTGAGGCAAGCTTTATGTACCAAATCCTTTTGATGCTTTCCTATCTTGAGCACATTGTAAGAGCAGCTGTCTCTGACAGCATTACAACATCAGGATCTGGCTTCAGCTGGGTGCCAATGTAACACAAACAGCATTGGTTCATCTGAATGGGGAAATTAGCTGCATCAGCTTTAGCAGAGTAAGCTATTTGGCAGGAGCTCTTGTGGAGTCGCTTCCCATGGTGGGCATTGCCTTTCACAGGAGGGTTCACCGGGGGAGCGCTGCTGGCAGTCCCCAGCCATGCTGCCTCATCACTCTTTATAGGCTGTTTCTAAAAAGCTGTGCTCTACAGCTACCTATTACAACACAAGCCATTTCCTTTTAATTTCTCAGAGCAGCAAAAGTGCATTTGCATCAAGTTTCAAACATCTGTTCTTTGTCCCAGAACCATTTTCATCACCAGGACAGAGGAGGATGGGAAGGAAAATACAAGTCCATCCTGCAGGCAATGCAGAAGAGTGAGGAATTGGAAATGCATAGGATTATATAAAATAATAATAGTATCTAGCCAATGGGGCAGATTATGTAAAATACTCTTATACTGTTTGTCTTGCATGCTGGTTTAATACCTGTTATGCAGAGTGTATCTTCTGGCTGTTACATATTTAAAATACTGTATGATCATAGTGCCCAGGCCAGGCCAGATGTCATTACTACTACACATGACAGTGTTCCTTGTAATGTGAAATGAAATGTCTTAGAAGGAGAGGTTGCACAGTTGTGTAGTTTTAGAGCTCTCCTGATTTGTGACCCTCTAGAATCTCTCTGTGGACTGAGGACCCCTTTAGAAATGCCGCGTACTGCAGAGCAGTACATGAACTTGTTGTTCCCAGTCATCAGTCACGGGTCTCTGAGAAATCATCCATGTCAGTTTATGGGTCACGGGCTGCAAATGAGTGGTCTAGTGGGCTGGGATTAAGCCACCTGGGTTCCTACCGTGGAAGTTAGGTATCTGAATACACCTGAAAGACTTGGCACCAGGCATCAGTTGGAGTGAGAGCATGTACAGGGACAGCTACTGCAGAGCATTTGGGCAACTGGAGGTTTCCCCCTAGCTTAACTTGTGACTTTTCTGTGCCCTGAGAAGCAGCCTTTGCCCTGTTCATGCACTGTGAATTTACAGATTTTTCATCCATCTTTCTAATGCAAGAATTTCAACAGAAAAGTACATGGGCTTTTATTCTAACACAAAAAGAAGCACATATTCTTTTTCTCTGACTAATCTCAGACCCAATTTTTTGCACCACAGTACACTACAAAATCTATACACCTGCCCCCTTCAGTGCTGAAATGAAGAGTGCTGTGACCTGCAGCCATTCTGTCTCCTCAGTGAACAGCAGAGCCAGCTCTGTAATTCTTCCAGCTGCAGCACTTGGCTTTCCCTGAATGGTCAGATTGCTCCCTTTAGTCAGGCTGGTCAGGTAGAAAGCTGATAGTGCAGACATTAACAGGCTAAGACATTAGGGACAGTATCCTGTGGATTTCTGTGAGGCTCCCTTTCTACCTAGGATGATTTTCTACTGGCAGTTAGACTAGCTAAATTAGATGAAAGATATACTATCACTTGAGTTCTGATTTGCTTTGTTTCTTCCTTAACCATGCTGGAATATGAATTTAAAAGCAACTGACTGGATGTTTAAACTTGCCTTTATCAGAACTGTGTGCTGTAGGGAAGGTGAAGACACCTTTCTGGGTCCCTCCAGGAGGCCATTAACAATAAAGCAGGAAGCTTTCACGAGGAACCCCAGTCATGGAGGTTTGAGACCCAGCCACCTCATCAGCCGTGTCCTTGGATGGTCCATCTTGTGGTGTCAGGCCAGCTGGGCTGACAACTTCTGCCTCCATCTGCCCTTCAGCCTCTCTGGGGCTCTGACCGACACAGCTCCAGGGCTGAGAATTTGCAGGAGGCACAGGCGAACACATCTACCTTGTTGTTTCTGCATTAGTCTCCCAGTAGCTACCAGCTACTGAGCATCGCTTCTTCAGGCAAACATCAGGCCAAGAAAGTGCTTTGGACTTCTGAATCCTGTGTCAGTTCTTGTGAAAACAAACACACAGTCAAACAACAAAAAGACCCACAAACCACCACCACCACCAAGAAGCCCCCTCAAAACCCCACAGCTTTTAAGTAATTTGACATGTGGCTTTTCTGATGCAGGCACGCTGCTCAGACTGAAGTTCTTCTGGCCATGAATGGTGCCTAAGATGGTTGTGAATATATTTTCTAGTTCCTCACAACACATAGGCATTGTCAGTAAAATGTGCTGCTGTGTTTTATTGACAACAGGCAGTTTTGCTCTTTGTATCAAGAAATAGACACAGCATTTATTTATAGAAGAATGGCTATCTTCACTAAATGGATATCTTCAGTAAAGAGCTGAGTGCCTCTCTGGATGAAATTGTGACCCTCAGAGTAAAATTCCAGAAGATACCAGAAGCCAACTGTCTCAGAGTCCACCATCAGTTTTGCTCATTCAGCCAGTCTCCACAGAACCTGGTTTATCTATGATTCACTAAACCATAATTTATTAAATCCAAATTTTAGAAGTAAACTACAAAATACTTCATCAAGAGCATTGAACACACTCAGTGGACTGTGCTGTGATGGACATGAGTCAATTGGGTTGGCTCAGAGTAGGTTTTGCGGCCTCCCCAAGCTCTGCAAAGCTTTTCCTTCTTCCTCTCCATCCTTTCACAGCAGACTGTCTCCAGGGTGGGGCCATTCATTGATATTGTGCTTCACATGGTGTTAGCTTGGACCAGGACCATCCCATGCTAAAAGAAAGGATTGCCACTTCTTGGACTGAGGACCCTACTCCTGTTGTATGACAGTTTTAGTTGAATTCGCAGGCTGCATTTCAAATGAACTAAGAAAAAAGGTCCCATCAAGTTATGAAGATGGTTGAGATGCTCACATACATCCATGTTGTGGGGAAGGGGCAAGAGGGATGAAAGAGGCATGAGAAGATAGAGAAGGAGGTCTGGTGTGGAGAGGCAGACACAGCCCAGTGGGGTGATCAGAGGATTTGAGGGAGTGACGGTTCCTGGGACCTTTGTGTGATCACACAGCAGCTTGGGAAATGGCCAATGGCCACTGCAAGCTTGCTGTGAGGGTATGGTTCTGCAATGAGATAGGTCATCTCCTCTTCCAGGTCCATGGTTCTCCCCACACAGAGTGCTCTTCTGGGGACCTTGTGGTAGACAGCAGAGAAACAGCAAAACGGCTTTTATTCCCATATAGGCAAAAGGAGCCAGTCTTCATGGAGAGCTGTTACCAGGTTCTCATGGACATTTCTTCTTCCTTGTCAACTTTATTGTGCCTTCCTTCAGTGAAGCCAGGTGGTGCTTGGCTGGGACAGGCAGATCTGCTCCGTCCCTGTCTCACAGGAACATGCCACACAGCTCTGGGTGCGAAGAGTTTACAGCAAAGCCCAAGCTTCATGGACACATGGGAGTGGGCAAAAATAAGAAAACTGCTCCCTGTCCCAGCACCAAAGAGCTTCATCAAGGTAAAGAGGATGTCCTATTGCCCAGCATTTTCTCCAGCTCTGTTCCTCCTTACAGAGCCTCTAGCTGGGCTCTGCCAAAGTACGGTGTATAGGCATTAATCACAAATTCTACTGCAGACTTACAGAAATGATACACAAAATCTCATCTCAGACATAAACTTCCTAAACAGCATCATTTTGTTTTCTTTCTCTGCATCTGCTGTAGGCTATGAAGCTCTCCAGAGAGCAGAAGTAAAATAGGGCAGACAGGATTTTGGAAGAAAGAGGCCAGGGAGACATGCAGACTAAAATCTTATTTTTTGCATCCGTTGTTTTGTCTTTTTTTTTTTTTTTTTAATTTTATTAGTATTTCATGGCCCTTTTAAATTGTTGCCATCATATAGTTTGTGTCACCCTGGAAAGCATCCTGACAACTTCCACTGTGCTGGAGGCTGATTACAGTCTATGGTTAATTTGGGGATAAGTGCTCATGGAATGAAAAGACAAAACAAAAGATAAAAAATTGTTGAGCTTGTCTGAGGAGAATAAAGCAACTAAATCCATCTTGTAAAGATAAGGTAAAGGAATAGCAGATGGCAGATTTACACTTGTATGTTGTTGCCAAGTATTGCCTCAAAAAGGGTCTGGTGATGGAATTGTTTTTATGTTATGATAATTAACAGAATGCATCTTGCCATGAAAAAATCCAGAAGGAGACACAAAAAAGCAGTACAATTAAACATTCTTTTTATTGGGGCCTTGCTCTGAAGTGGCACAAGTGATAAATCTGTTTTATGCTGACAGTACCCATCAGTGCTGCTAATGAAAAGACCCACAGTCACATTTTACACTTTTATTTGGATTTAGATCAACAACACATATAAGATACTTTGGTCAAACACAAGAACAGGTTGCTATGCCGCTCTTCCCGGGCTGCAATAAACATAGTAAAGTGGAAAAAAATGCTGGTTCTCCTGGAACACCGAATGTAAATCTTGGATTGGCACATACAGCTAATAAATACATCATATGCACTTAGCACTTTAAAACAGAATTGCACATGCAAGATGTAACCAGGTTATTCATCACCTTCATCATTGTCCCAGTACTATTTTTTAATGCTATCTGCTTGCCTTTTTCACAGCAAGAAAGACTGTAATTTGCTGCTCTACTCAGTATTTCAGTGATTAGGCTGGTGATTTTGACATGTTCAGCAAAGGTCACATTGAAGTCCTTCCTGACAGAATAGGCATCTCCTCTATAGCTCAGCTCACTCCATTATGCACTGTAGGCAGCAATGGAAATCCACCAAAGTGAGGTGAGAGGTCTGCCTAAAAGCTGACAAGGAGAGGTTAATACCAAGCAAAGATACAGTAGAGGGACTGACGTGAATGCAGCTCTTACAATATCAAGAGTAAATACTACTACCACACAAATAATGACATATCAATAATATATTGTACAAGCTTATACAGCAACACATGTTGATTTGCAACATTGTACAGTTTAAATCTAAAGTGCACAGCCTCAATCTGAGGTGACAAAACAGTACTATCAATATAATAAAGGCAACACAATTACAGACACAATTTATTTCCTTCTTACTTCATGTCCTCATGATATTACATTGAATTCATACTTCATTTATGTATTTTAGATTAAATTAAAACCACATTGCACTTCTTATTCTCTCTTCAAGTATTTTAGAGCCAGCAAAACAATATTGCTTTACAAACAGAAGTTGGCCGTTTAGGCAAAGTTAAACCAAAACTTCAGTAGGGTTATAAATAGACAGGCCTAAGCCCCATAATTCCTACCAACGCTTCCAGATACTGAGGGGAAAGGATAAACTTCAGCTGCCATCTCGGAGTCACCACTAATGTTAAGGAATGATGCAGCACATGAATTCTGAAAGAGCTGTGCCTGTGAAGGCTGGTGAGGCTCCGTGTGGACTGTTCTAGGCAGATGTAGCCTAAGCTCATTTTTTTTTTTTTTTCTGCAATTTCGAAAGCCATGGCAAACAGGGATGTAGGCCAGTACTGAGAGAAGCCTCTGACAAAGCAGTTTGTTACTTACGCTCCATCACTGCCATTTGGACTATAGTCACGTTTAGTTTAGGCCTTGTCCTGCAGACCTGTACATCTGTGAGAAGTCTTTACCCTCTTAATGTAGCTTTATTTAGAAAGAATTTCAGTCAGTTTGTATTTTCAGTGTAGCTTTGCACTGCTCATAGAGGAAATTGTTACAACATAAGCATTTATTCAGACACATTACTATTTTTGGATAGGCTTTTTCACCACAGGACAAAGAAACCATCCAAATACAACCTTATTTCAGTCTTGGTTAGCACTGTATATTGATTGTGCGTCTGCTTAGTTAGGCCAAGTGGGAAACGTAATTAGGAATAATAGCATCCTATTGTTGTACTGTAATTGATCTTATTAAGTGGTTTTAAGAGCTGCAGTACTCTTGAGGTTTTTTAAGTAATCAATCCTGGAGATACACAATCCATGTGACATGGAAAAATGAGGTATGGGTACCTCTTCAGAATGTATGTGGGCTTATGGTTTAAAATAAGCAGTAATAAATATCTGAGGCACCTCCATCAAAAGAAAAAGAATTCTAGTTAATTTTCAGCTTCTGTCCTTGCAGTTTTATAACCCATATAAAATAAAAATATATAGTTTACAAAATAGGATTTTTTTAATATATATATATTTTTCCTTTTGTAAAACTATACCTATTTAAATACATTTGAAATGTTGCTATAGGTAAATTAGAAATTCTTTTCTAATACTACGAAAAAGGCAAAATACTTTCACTTTTAAACATACAGCTTGTATACTCGGTTTCTCACTACCCCCTCCCCCTTCCCCCAATTTGTTTTTGTCACCATTTTGGGCAAAATTTGCATTATTCAATCTGATTGCTTTTCATTTGAAGTAGTCACTGTGTTAAAATTTGGGGTAACATTTAAAATATTTTCTGTTCTTCCTTATTTGTTTCAGTGCAGCTTTTTGTGCAGCTAATTATTAAAGAGGTATTCTAAAACTCAGGAAAGGACTTTAAAGGAGCCATGTTTCTTGATTTTAAACTGTACTCTACTCCAACGCCACAATATAGAAATAGATTTACTTTGGAACAAACTACAGATACATTCGCACAGTTTGTGACAACTTAATTGTCTACTTAGAGGTCCAGGAACAGACTTTCACACCCGCCTATTATAAATCTTGTCCCAGGCGCTCTATTTCATCAATCAGGAAATCAATGTCCTGGTGAGTTGCTGCTGGGTTTGAGATGACCATCCGGAAGAAGTTCACTTTGTCTCCCAGAGGCTGATAGCTCACCATGGTTGTCCCATACTCCATCATCCTGGCTTTTATCACTGGTGCCACCTGCAATGGCATAAAACAAAAAGCAGATTATTATTATTAATAACAATGTTATTATTATTAATAACAATTTATAACTAAGAGTGGAGCTACAAGAAATGTTAAAATGAAAATGTCCAATACTGATAAAAAAGTTAACCTCTATTAAGGAATAAACAGCGTATTGGAAAGGCATTGGATTTATCTGGTTTCTTTGTCCAGCTTTTAAAGCCATGGGAGCTTTTTCCCTCTATTTTCTCAGTATTGCTGACAGGCAATTGGACACAGTAACTGGTGCTTGTAATGCTCAAAAAAATGTTGCAATCATTTTCCATCTTCTTTTTGCATGCCAGAGTGCCATTGCATTACCAAGCAATTATTACATTTGCTGGGTTTACCAACTGTGGTTTACTATAACCAAAGTTCAATACACACTCTAGAGAAGAGGCAAACTCAGGGAATACCAAATGTGGAGACCAAAGCATGATGGTGCCAGGCTAACCTGCAGTAAAATGACAATGGAGATGTCATTTGCCAGAATATAGCGAAGTGACCAGACCCCATGCTCTGGAGCTCATTGTGGGGCCTGTCTGCCTGTTTGGATTTCACTGTTCACCGCCCAACATCCTGGGGGACATTTCTTACCTTCATAAGGCGGCTCATCCTTTCTTCGTTGTCTTCCATGCTACGCAGGCTGGGAGGTATATACCAGAAGCAGACGTTTGTGTGCTGAGGCTAAACAGAGAATAATAATGGTTTATGCTGCAAGAAATGCTCATAATATCTCACTTGCAATTAAACTCATGCCTTTCCCCTTCTCATGCATCATATTGTGACAGCAATCAATGGCTTTCATTACCGTAGTCCGCTGAGAGTCATCATTATTATTAATGCAGAAAGGGTAATTTTAGGCAATTTATTCCCAGGATGTCAGATGCAGAAACACATCACCCAGCTGTGCAAATATATTTATCCCCTACTGAGAAGCATCTAGATTTTGTAGGTGCTGTCCCCCCAAGAGGCTGAAGGGAATACGGATAAGGCAAATGTCTATTACAGATAATTTAGAGGCAAGGACCGCGTCATTTACTGTTATTACACGACAACATAATGTAAAATCTGGCCCTGTAAACAGGAGTCACAGGTGGTGCATGAGATAGTCTAAGATTTTTTGTACATTTAATGAAATTTATTACTTCTCCATTTGATTCAGCTAGCTCCTGAATTAATACGTATGCATCACAGTGCCTTAGCTACTTCAACTTACGTGGGAGCACCGAGTGGAAAGGCAAAATCAGTCGACATTTTCTGTATTTTTGCAATCTCTCAACAGTTGCCTGCCTCACTGCGTTCCTCTTTGCTGGATGCTAAACGCATGAGTTAGAGCAGGTCTGACTGCTGTCAGTATCTTTACCCATCATGAGACTCAGTGGACCAAATTCCGTGATGATGTGTAAGGTATGGGAAATAAATTACATAGTGGCATGTGGGTATGGGTCTGTGATCTCTATTTGGAGGCACAGGGTGACGTTTATCCTTGTGCTGTGGGTACTTAGGCATGGAGTACTTAGGGACTGCAACACGGAGGGTCCCCACAGATCACCCCAGGTCCTTGTGGGGACTGCTCACTGGAGGCTGCTGATAAATCAACTTTGCACAAACAACCATTCAGAGCTACATGGGGCATTGTAACCCACATTCCTAATGGACCCTGGAATTATAAAACTACAACCTCTTTTTATTGTTTGAAAGCTGGTTCTAATTGTGCATGTGCTGCTTTATCCCAAGATCCCAGCATTTAGGTTCACTGGGGTGAAACTGTACAAACGGGTAACTTGTGGACAGCTGCCTTGTCCCTGGATCACATAAGAAAGAGAGCTATCAGCACAACAACAGGTTTTGTTACAAGGGACACTGTTTTTTTGCTACGTGCTCTTTGGTTTGAAGTGTTGGTAGCATCCCAACATCTAAGGCAAGTGCTGCTGACCAACTGGGAAGAAAAAAACAGTTGCAGTACATACCTTTCCATCAAACACCATTTCATACCCTTCTCTATTCTTTATTTTGTTGTATAGGTATTCTGCAAGTTCCAAGCACTTATCAATTTGTGCTTCAAAACCTGTGGTTCCCTTTAGAGAAAAAAGGAAAAAAATGTAATTATATGAAAAAATATAATTATATGACTATCTGTTCTGTGACCAGAAGTAGTGAAAGGACCACGCAGCACTCACCACAGCACCAGCACGGGTCACCTCTCTGAGGTCTCTGTGTGACAGATTAAGGATTTGATTCTGTCAGATGAAGGATGCTTTCCTGCATGCAGTTTGTGCACCTATAGGTCTTGCCACTGACTCCCCTAATGCACAATATGCCCCTGATACTACTTGGTTCTCAGCAAAACATTGGTAACCCTGGTGATAAAGGGTGGCCTATCCGTAGATTTTGGAGAGAGGCCTGGGCTGGCACAGGAGTGTCTCCACAGGAAGATGCTGAGTTCCATACGTGGGGAGTCTGGGGCCACTTTTAGAATAGGGGGCTTTAATCTCCAAGAGGTAACGAGCCAGGGCTTTATCCAAGAATAATTCTTTCTAGTTAAACACAAAAATATTCTTTCAGAGACCAGCCTGATACTATGGAATTGCACATTTTGTTTGAATACTGCCCTGCCTCCCTGGTGTTTTTCCCCTTTTTATTGTAATTGACACCACATCAAGTCAGAAGCCGTGTTTTTGAAGAGCTCCAACAAATCCTGCTTTTTTTTTTTTTTTCCTCTGGCAGAAGTCATAATCCTCTGTCTGTGACATCATAATTGTTCCTGCAGTCACCAGCTGTGATGCCACAAACAAAGGATCCAGCTTTAAGAGGGAGGAAGGGGAAAAAACAGCTGGAATAGATAAACCACTTAAGAAACATACATCCTATTTTGTAACATTAATATTACAAATGGAGTGTGAGAAGAGAAAAAGCAGTATAAGACATTGAAAATATGGGGTTTAAAAGAAGAAATATCTCTGAATAATGGAGGCATGTCCCTGCTAAATCTGTTCTGGCAGTG
Organism: Heteronetta atricapilla; assembly: GCA_011075105.1. NCBI lineage: Eukaryota > Metazoa > Chordata > Aves > Anseriformes > Anatidae > Heteronetta > Heteronetta atricapilla. The sequence goes on from CM021732.1 coordinate 17,724,395, forward strand.
CAGACTTAAAAGCTCATGTCATTATCCTTCTGTATACAGAGATTTCGAAACAGGGTAGAGCTAGCAGAGCCCCGGGAGAAATGCCTGGAGCTAAAAAGAGGCATGTGGCTAAAACTGCCTGCCGTGTAGGGGCCCCAGTTAGTACAACAGCTATTCCAACCCCTGAAAATTGCACCCCCCTTTACAGACTCCCACACCTCCAGCCATGCTTGGTGTCTGTCTCAGAATTGTTTTCAGAGTTTTAATGAAGCACATGAGGATCTTTAAGGCTTTCTGGAAATGAAAACAGTGATGTCATCTCCTCTGAAAAAAAACCTGAGGCAACTTGACATAATGGACTGAATAAATATACAGAAGAACTTATTTAGCAACATTTTACAAATACAGATGAATTAATCATTAGAGCTGGTGTTTTCAGATTTCCTAGAGAACAGATTTTGATGACTTTTCCTCTACTCTTTCAAAAGATGACTCCATACCTACTTCATGCAATGAAACTAGGTATTCCAGTCTTGATTTGCCCTGTTTAATTTCTGAATGTCATTAAAATAAAACATCTTTTTACTTCCAGAAATGTATATAACAACATTCTTAGGCATATGATTTATGCTGTTAGACTCCTATAGTTACACAAAGCAAATGCTGTGCAAAGCCATGGAGTTCAAGTTTCAAACTCATGTGTGCTGCTTTGAAGCTAAATTGTTAAAAGTATATAAAAAAAGGAAAATAATAATGTTCCTTCTTTCATGTTATATAAGTGAAATTCAGGTCAGGTATTTCCCAAAACGATGATCACAGAAAAGAAACCATGACCTGGTGTGCATTATTTCAGTGCAAACAAGTACACTGCAGGATGTCCTACCTTTGCCCTCCACATCAGCCATAGCTTGAAGACATCAACATGCCGTCCACACTGCAAAGCCTTGTCTCCAGTGTCATAAGACAGGTCGTAGTGCTTATCTTGTTGAAAGAGGTAGGAAGCATGCATTTGGTTGCAACTCTGCATCAGCCCCTTATAGAGACAGAGACACAAAAAAGTCCTCTTGGCACAAGTGTGGCTGTTTTGAGGGCTGCTTTGGGCAAGTGGCTGCACAGCAGAAATTATAAACACCCAAATTCAGTGGAATATGTGTGCAAGCATAAGACAAAGGTCAAAAATAAAGGACAAAACCAAACTTAGTTGCTCAGTGGTCTAATTCTTTCACACCTTATTCAGTGTCCAGGACATGCTGGTACCTGACACATCAATGTGTAATCCACTCCCAGAGCCAAGGTGTTTTTTAAATTAAGTCTGGACTTTGTGCTTCTTAGCATCGTCATGCCTAAGTTCATTTTTGGATCTCTCTTTATGCCTTGATCTGGTTCCTTTTCCTCCTTTCCTTGAATGGCGTTCCTCTGTTCGACTCAGACCAGGCCAATTTGGTGACTAATGCAAATATCATCACACCACTTTTCTACTTGCTTTGGTGTCTAAAATTCTGATTGTCATTGATTTTGTCCTTATTATGTAGGCACAACTCTTTTCCGAGAAAGATATCGGCAAAGCCCCCGGCTCAGGTTGGATGCCTAAGGTACAGAAAGCTTTGAACAGACAAAAAAGCATATGGCTTTTAAATAGCCAGCTAGAACTATTTCTGGGTTGCAAGATACTGTTCAGACAGTCAGCTTTGTGGGAGGGCCAGCAGGCAACAAGAAGAACCTGGCCCATGAAAGCGTAAGGTTTCCTTCAGCTTTTTAAGTGAAATGCAGAAAGTCATGTTCTGGCTCTCGTGACCTCCTCTACCAAGTTTAAGACATACCTTGTATATCTGTTGCCTAAAACTGCAATTTCCAGCCCAATTAGAAACAAAACTTGGCTGCTTATCAGCAACTCTAAGCTTTATGTGTAACTCAAAACTGAGACAGTAAAACGAAAGGGGGGGGAGGAAGGGGAGAAGGAGGAGGACTGTTTTTCTCTTAAACTGAGCCATCTGTTCTTGCCAGAGGTCAAGGATGGCACTGACTTCATCAGGTGGGATTTGTTTCAGGGAACTGACTCTGAGGGCAAATAAAAGTCAGCTTCTCTATTCCTAAGTGCAATCACTTTGTATGCAATCTGTTGTACAGCTGTTAGCAAAACAGCAACCAGCTTTTTGATAGCTGGTCTAGTAAGTAGTGGTTGTATAGCAGCTGTCCCAGTAACTGATGGTTTTATGGAAATTACAGGCTTGAAGGGTAATTCAAGTTCTAGTACTGAATGAAATGTCTACTTCTTATTCCAAGCAAACTTAAGTCTTCCCTTTTTATTTTCATGTGCCCCAAAGTGGATATATGGATCAGAGCTGGATTGAAATATCTATCATAAAAGTCTAGAAAATGTAATGATGCCAAGATTCTGGAACAATTGTTGTACTGCTTTGATACCACACCGTTCATCCTGAGAGGATGAGGTTTTGCCTACAGCCACATTTTATGCTACACAGAAGCCAGTGGGGCTACACAGCTAGGCACCCACAACTTAACTATAGACAATACGAATACAAAGCCACAAAACTTTGAAAATATTGCCATTAATTGCATCTATCATTTCTGCTTGACAGCTACTTTAATTCCCTTTTGCACTCACAGCTCTGAGTACACAAGTAGAGGTCTCTTTCTCAGCTTCTTTTATAACCTTCATCACATTAGCAAATGCTAACTATGACACACATACGGAGAAAACATGCAGGACTGCAACAAGGAAAATGTCAGAAGGGACCAGAGAAGCAAGTATTTTGGGACATACCTCTTCTCTTACTAGCAAGGCTGAACACTGCAGTGGGACGCCCATCATCTTGTGTGGGTTCCAGGTCACTGAGTTGGCCCTGTGAGAGCAAACCACATGAAGCTCAGACACTGTTCAACTGTGGTGAAACCATGGAGACATTCAGTAATAATCAGAAAGAATAATAACAAACACATAGCAAGGCGCACCTTTGTCTTTTCCTTTTATTTATTTTTTATTTTTTCCCTGAAGAAGCAAAGCTGAAAGTAATCATGGCTTATTGGGAAAGCAATGCCTTCATAAGGGAACCAGCTCTGGATTGTTTTTGGATGACAATTTTGGCAACTTATCACAAGATAATTGCTCTATCCACTACATTTAATTAGTATTAAACTTTCTTGGGACTCATTTATACTTCACAAACGTAGGGTAAACTTCTCAAAAGCACCCACTTGACTGATGAACTTCCTAAAGGCACACAGCAAAGTATTCTGAGCAAAGATGTACATAGGAAGCTGGCAAATTAGCAGATTCCCTCTCACTGAGTTCAATTTCAGTAAGATTTTAGTAATTAACTCACACAAGTATTTTTGAAAATTTCTTTACATACTTCTGTGTACCTCTGAATCTCTGACCCTCTTGGAAAACCTAGCCAAAACTAATTTTTCTAGTTGCTGTGGTGATGGTAACTTTTTGTAGCTCCTTTCATTTTAGTTTGGCTGAGATAATTCACACGACTGGAGGATTGGGTACAAAATTACCACAGCAATGAACACAGAACTGATCCACCCTTCTACAGAAGAATCTGTGCCTGCCTGCCCTCAGGACACAAAGACTGCAAAAATAGCTGTCAGCCCAGATCTTGTGAAGAAACAGGGTGCTGTCACAATTCAGACTAGAGAAGAGACATTTGGGACTGTGGCAAGTGCTGAATGGCAGATTGTCCAGTTGTTTATTGTTGTAATTTTGTGTTATGCTTGACTGGCTATTTGCTAATTACTATTATTACATATGATGATTAGCTGATAGATGTATACATTTGCATCCTATTTGGCAAGCTGTCAAGGATGCACAGTGAATGTGATTTCGTGTAGTGCAACGATTGGAGTTTGGATGGTGTAAATTGATATAAAGAAGTCAACGGGGCATATAAATGCTTAAAGGACTCAGGATGCACTTGCAGGTAATGTTTTTCTTCACAGGATTTGGAGACAGTTTTATAGATTCATGCTTGTTCTTATCATTTCCTACCAAATTGCTTTCACTCCTTCAAAGCAAGCAATTCCAAAATGCACATTGGACACTGCAGCAGTTCTGTGCTTTCTTCTTTGCTGTTTAAATGGTACTGCACAAGTGCCTGATGCAAAAATCTGTAGGGAACAGTCTTCCACAGGCAACATCTGGCCACTTGGCTTGGCTTTTAAGTATTTGGCAGCTTTTAATCAGCATAGAGTCAGCCATCTGACTACAACACCATAGCTAATGATTTTGAACATGCATTCAGGTCCACAAATTTCCTTCAATATGATACTTTTTCACTTTTATCCGTGCCTATGCTGAATCAGGCAGAAGTTCCTTAAGAGACTTCTAGGTAACAGTAGTGTTATGAGTTTTTCTTAAGCAAAGGGATTATGTACTGTCAACAGCCAGATATTAATTATCTGCCTAAAACATTTAATTTACCCTAAGGTCATACTTCATCCCAATTGCATCCAGAAAAAAAATAAATAAATAGTAATATCCCACTTTTCATTTGTTTTTCATCAGTTTTTCTGGTCTTGAGCCATCAGTATATGCTTGAAGAAATTGCTGACTGAGAGAAACAACAAAGGAAAGAAGCTATGTGGATTCACAGATGCTTTTTTTTTTTTTTTTTTTTTTTTTTTTAAGCATCTTGAATTCGCCAAAGTAACTGCACACCAAGCACCTAGGTGATCTTTTGACTGTGGATCACAGATGGAAAAAAGAAGAGGAAAAGTTTTCCTTTAGAGTTTCCAAATGGATGGCAGGAGAAATTCAAGACTGGCAAAATTTGGTCCTTGGCCATTATTAAAAACAGACTGAGGTGCGTTCACTGGCCAGGCTCAGCTCTGGGAAGGATGCCCAGACACTGCATGGGAGCGCTCACTCAGCTGCAAGCTTGCTTTTCTCATGTAGCTGTCAACCCCTGCCTGAGACTCTGGGAGGGGCGCACCAGAGTGCATCTCCTGGTGGTGGCCAGACCTATCTGCTCCAGACCCCTAGAGGCACATGTTCTTCAGGGTGCTGTTGAAATCTGCTGTGCAGGGCCTGGAGGGAATCATAAGGATAGCCCTGCAGTTCCCCTGCCTTTGACAGTATTTTTTCTGGACTGCCTATTACCAGGAGGATGGGAATACTCAGAGCAAGAGCACTCCATTTAATGGTCCCTTCCTCTCCTATCAAACACAACTCCGCTTCTCTACTCAGACCTGTAATGACTGAGTTGTACCATGAGACAGGACTGTTCATATATATCAGATCTAGGAAGTCTCTTCTACAGGTGCCCACATTACAAATCTGGACAAACTGAAGTGAGCTGATGTGTCCATCAAGCAGGGGAACAGGACTGGAAATGACAAATTTCATTAATTTGCCTGCCACATGGAGTTGGTGCTTACCAAATATTGGAGGAACTCCAGTGGTGTTCAGGATCTAAGGCATACCACTTGGAAAATTCTCCAACATAGACTCAACCCGACCTTCTCATGCCAGCAGAACCTGGTCAGCAAATCTGGAGGCAAACACTTTTTTTCATACCCTATCCTCACAGGAAGCTGGGTAGATAATGTGACAGCTATTTGGATATATATCCTTTTAAGGCAAAATATGTTAAGTTTGGAGTGCTGGAGGCAGTCTTAACTAAAGCATATCAAATTCATAGAACCACTGGCTGCTTTCCAAATTTTGCATGTGAGATACATGAGAATAGGAACAGGATGAGGAAATTGATTGTAATTTTAATTGGCAATTTGATTTAGAGATAAAAAAGGCAGGAGGGAGAAATAATTTAACCTCGAGCAGCATGAGCTTCAGAAAATACACAAATGTGATAAGGACTCCATCTAGCCCAGAATACTGTCTCTAGCAAGTCACCTAAATAGATGCCTGGGAAGAGGGTAAAACAGGGCAAGTGTATACAAACTTCCTCCAATACTTGCTGAGTCCTGTCAGTTGTGGCTCACAGAAGTCCTGAATGGTTTCTGACTTCCCTTGAACTCAGATAAATCTTAACATCCTATAGCAAGGAGATCTACAGCTCAACTAAAAGTTTCTGGGTAAGCAGTTATTTGTAAGTTTAAGCACAGTCTTTCCAGATGCTGCTTTGCCATTGTTTACACTCATCTGTGTGTATTTGTAATATCAATGGGCTCACAGTTGTGTATATCCAGACACAGATTTAATGAGGAGACGTGGACAGCACAGCTGGGGACATTCTGGGGAGGGGACATTCTCTCCCAAACTGGCAGGGCAGTGGTTGGTGACTGCCACAGCACCTGTCCAACAAGCAGGTGCATCCAAACGTAGACCTCAGCATGCAAGCCTTCCAAGGTGCATGTCTTAGGAAAATTCAATTGCTTGTTAATTTTGTGAATCAGAACGTGTTGCAGAAACCACTCTGGACTGCAGAATGTATTCTGGAAAGAATGAAAACGCAAATAAGAACTATGTGCTGTTCGTACTGCAAAACAAAGTGCCGCCACACTATAACTCTGAACAAAGGCACTTAGCAATGCTATTTCAACTGGAAGAACAGTTTGCATAATTTCTTCCTACTGAATCCTGGAGATAACACCGGCTGATTTTTATTTGTATTTATAGACATTGCTATGGTAATCACAAGTCTGTTAAAACATACTTAATAAATGTGTTTAATTAGTGTTAATAAATCATACCTTTCAACACCATTTAGCTTCCATTTGTGCTTTCTTGACATCAGCAGCCCGCCACCCCATGCTCCCTAGAAGGCAAGATACATCATCTTAATCGGAAGATACCTCTGCATTGCTCCAGGATGACAGCTGTGAGTTCACATTGGTTTAAGGCCCTTTCTTTTCCTTGCTGATGTGGCAAAACATCCAAGCAGATGGGGCCTGAGGCATCTCCTGCACTAACAATTCTCTTCCAGCAGTGCAGAAGCAGCATTTCACAGCCCCTGGTCGGCTGCACCGCTCACTCACCCATCCTTCACCACTGCCACTGCCGCATGGAGCTGCCCCACACTGTAATTAACAATGTTCAGAGCTGCTCTTGGGCAAGCTGCTTTCTCCCTTCTATGGTCTAAGTGATAACAAAACACACTGGGATCTCAGCTCCTGTGGTGAGTTTTCATCATATTTCTGACCTTCTTGCCTCCCACCCTTTTGCTTTTGCTCGCAGAGATCTGGGACGAGTAGACACTTAATGTGACCGAGAAGTAGTTTAAGCAAACATGAATTCTTCCTTTGAATCAAAATGACTTTGGTTGACAGAGTAATCCAAAAGCAAGATACCTAGCCCTATGGAAATTCAATTGCCAAGCCTCTTTAAAGAAGGGTTTTGCAAAATTGACACAAAACCAATTCTAGGGCTGAAAGATGATCCTTATGAAAAACTTAATGGCATGAACCCAGATAAAGTTAAGAAAATCAGCCAATCTGATATTTTTTTTAAGCATTTTGATTAATCTGTTCAGCAATTTGGGGTACTTTACTTCAGAAACAATGCAGCCTTTTTCTTATGCATTTATTTTGCAGCTGCTGCAGAAGCTGAGCCTGTGTGCAGTATCGTTCTTATGGATTTCTTGTATTAATGATACTTAGAGATAAAGCTGAAGGCCAAAAGCTCCCAAACTAGGTCATCCATCTTAAATGTCCCAGTTGCTAGAAGCACTGCATAGTCACAGCTCCTATAACGTCTCCCTCTCCTGAGCTTTTCAGAGGAGTGGGAAGTCAGTGCTTCAGTGCTTGGACAACAGACTTAATTACAGAAACCAATATTTTATTTTATTTTATTTTATTATTTTATTTTATTTTATTATTTTATTTTATTTTATTTTATTTTATTTTATTTTATTGTACAAATTAATAAATTCATGCTAACATGCCTTGTAATCTGTCTCCTACTCCACATAAGATGATACTTACATCTACATGCATCCAGATTTTGTATTTCTTGCAGATATCTGCAATAGCTATGAGTGGATCAAATGCCCCATACACTGTTGTCCCAGCTGTGGCACTCACTAGAAAAGGAACAAATCCCTACAAGAAAGCACAGAGGCATTTGACAAAATCAAATCATAGTGGCCCAAACTCTTCTTGCACTCCTGGAACTGGCATTGCTGAGACGGCTGCCTCCACAATGAGCCCACAAGTGTCTCCTAGAGGACATACCTGCTGTATTACACTTTTCTTTCTTTATTTATTTTTTGTCTTAATTTATATGCCAGTGATATTACAGTTTCTACCTTAAGGTGGCAGCAAACTTCCAAACCAGTATCCTCAATTTATTTAAGATGCATGAGACAGGTAAGGGCTCAAAAGAACAGTTCTGCTCCCTGCCACCTGCCTGAAACAAAAAGGCCTGCTCTATGCAATGTCACATAAAAACAAAGCCTCGTCCACGAGGCACCATGGTGCAAGAAACCTCTCTGGTGGATTGTGCCCAGAGCTGTGTTAGAGTTATCCTAGAGAGAGATCGACTGTGCGGTGGCCCAATCCTGTCAGGGGAAGCATCTTCTCTGGGGGCATCTCCTGGGGGCACTGTGCAGGGGAGATGTGGGGCTCACCTCACACACAGTGAGGAGACAGCTCTTCTGAGGAGACAGTAATCTCCATGGAGCCCAGGGATCACCTCTTGGACTCCCTCCCGCTGCTGAATCCTGTGCTTCACCGAGTACACACTGTGACCTGGCTTTTGCACTGTAAGGTCTTGAGTATACAGTAACTCTCACCAGTGTTTTATTCTCAATTCATTACTAGTTCTAATTTTGTCTTATTTTTTATATACTGCATTACTTTTATTAGACAAAGTGAGCTCTTAATGAAAATTTGTGTTATTGTGCTTTTAATACTGTGTTTCTAATGACTATTTAGATAAAAGTTGTTGAAGGAACAGAGCCAAGTCCATTGCATACTGCAATCTGTTGTTTTAATTCAATCTTCTGTTAATGAACACACACAAAAGTAGTGTACTTTAGAGAGTGTGTGGATCTGAGTTTACTTCCCATTGATTTGGTGAGACTGTGAGAAATATTTTCAGTGCATTAAAATGCGTATCAATTCCCCAGATGATTTCATTGTTTTTGCTAATATTCAGCTGAGAATTGCATCAGAGGCTGATAATATGAAAAAGGGAGATGTTACGCAGAACAATATATAAAAAAGCCATTTTTTTTTTCCTCAGCAACTCTTGCCTTCCTAATTACCAGGTCACAATTCTGAGAAATACATCAGAAGTTAATGACCAAGCCTATGTTATTAGAAAGCAAACAGCTGTAGCATTATTGTTTTTTTCTTTTTTCTTTTTTTTTTTTTCCTTTCTTTCTCTCTCTCTCTTTCTTTTGTTCTTTCATTCTTTTTTTGAAGCAGAAATGCTAGTAAACTTACTTTTTGTTTGGCTTCAAGAATTCTCCTTTCAAGGTCTGATGGGATCATTTTCCCTCTAGGACAAAAGAAAGTTATATTACAAATTTGATCCTGAAATCAACTTTTGCTATTACTTCTTCACTTCGTAGTAAACCCCCAAAAAGGAACAAAGTGACGTTTTTGCCCATGGCATATGCAACACTGAAGAGCTTAGAAAAGACTCTGTCCACTAGTCTATGTTTTAGCCGGCTTATTCTGTCAACCAGTCTGCATCAACACTGTGATGGTTAAAGAGAGAAGTTATCTCAGGGTCACCCCCTATTAAAGACTGCTGTGCTGCTCCATGGAGGTTACAGCCCTGGGAATTGCTCCCAGGGGCTCAGCCCAGGGTCCCAAGATGCTTGCTGGGTGCCAAGCCCCACGGTCCCCTTCAGCAGGCACACCAAATGCCAGCAGAGCTGCACGGCGATGAGAAGCTACCAGTCCAGACACAGTGCACTGCCAAGCCCTTTGTGCTGGCTGCGTACTGGATTTGCAGCACATTTAGCGTGAACCATTTACCTGAGATTCAGACTCAGTGGTAAAAGGCTTGACGGCTAATTTATGAAATCCTGCAAGTGAATTAAGTGCAAGGTAAAACAGAGCTAATATTGAATGCTGAAGTTAAATTTCTCTTTGCTTTAGCCACAAGCAAGACTAGCTAAGAAAGAGTACATGTAACAGCAATACAAACATGACAGCTCCCCACATTACAGGAATAAACTCTTCACTGTGTTTTAAGTGTTGTCCATTTAGATTAATATATATATATATATATACACACTGAAGGACTTCCTCATTTCTTAGTACAGATGGATGTATTTTTTCTTTCATTAAATGTCTGATTTCCTGCTGCTCTAAAAAAGAACAACTTCTGCTAGAGCTTGAAATAGCAGTTTTAGGAAACAAATAAAACCATGAGTTTTAGTTTTACTTTTGCATTAAAAAATAGTGCTTTCACAGTATCTGGATGGATGTAAAGAAAACAAAATATTATTAATTTCTTGTAATAAAATACTAAGGGTGACAAGTTTTAATCTTTAAACACCTCACGATACATCAGTAACTGTTTCAGTAGAAATGGGTTTGCATGGCTGATTTTTTTGCACAATTTGTCCTTCATATTACTTATTCAAAACACTGAAAGAACAATTGAAACTAGAAAAGCTCTATAAGTATAATAAGTATTGAACTCATCCTGAGTTCCCTCAGCTATCTGTACAGGTTTAGACAAAAGCAGTAACTGTCTCATTTTCAAAAACTGTTTCTGGGACTTATAGGAATAAAGGAAAAAACAACATGCTGTGGGAAGGTTCTGAATTCCTCCTCTAAACATAGTTTAGATGTTGATCTTTAATGGTTTCTAGATTATCGAGGATATGCACAGAAGAACACACAAAGCTGGGCAGACCCCTTCACTGCCAAAATTTGTACCAAGATTAGTGATCAGCCAGCACCTGGTCATACTGAACATGTGCAGGCACTCATAGTCAGGTGAGTGCAGTGTCCAAGCAATGCCAAATTTTACCAAGAAGCCAGCAGTACATTGGCTTTTAGTCTAGTCCCACACAACCCCCTGCTTCAAATCCAGGAAACAGCCAACAGCATTGCACAGCATTTTCTTGTGTTGTTACCTGTGCACAGATGACCTGAAAGTCTTAAAATGCACTGAAAAATAATAGGCTTTGAAGTACTGAAGTACTTCAGTATTGAAGTACATCAAATTAAGTCCTTATACAAACTTCACCCAAATAACATAGCATGGGGGTTATATGATATGTGCTAGGCAGCATCAGAAGCAGGAGGGCTACTGGGAAAGGCTGAATGTACTCAGCAGCAAAAGGACACTGAGGATGGAGACTGCTGGTGTCAAAGTCTTCTCATTGTGCCCACATCTGTATACAGTCTTCACTGCTGCCATATCAGACTGAAGTGTTTTGACCTCAAACCTGCAGGTAATATGCTATTACTATCAGTACATTTGTGTGGTGATGAAAGAGGCAATGGAAATGTACAGTTGCCCAGTCCAGGACATGAGCAAGAAAGTGATTTCCTGCATGTGTTCCTGGCTGAAATTCACCACATATTTACATAGTCCCATACAGCAAAACCAGGCAAACTTGATGGGTGTGGAACACGATGGGGAGGAGAGGAGCCACCAAGAAAGATGCTTGGTCACGCCAAAATGTCAAAAAATCTCTCATGGTGCTTCTTCACCCTCCTAAAGGTCTACACCTTCATCAGCCCACATCCTGCACTAAGAGCCTCCTCTGTCCTGTTGTCATCTCCTGGGATTTGGTGAGACATGCAATAACCCTACTGCTTATTTCAGGATGGGCTGAAAAAGCATTGTGGTCTTCATGGAAAACCATCATGCTGAATTTGCACAAGAAGAAAAGGAAGGTATGACTTCATTGATCCAAGTCCGTCTTTAGTGAGTAGAAACAATCAGAGATTTAGTTTGATGTGTGTTGGTCATATGGAGGTTGTCATTAATTCCTCTTCAAGGTGTGTTCAGTCTTTTGTTAATAAAGAGATAATAAGTCCACAAGTCAATGTGCAGGCACTATGATTAGCACTGTAAATTGCTTAGTTGGTGCTCTCCTTTTACAGTGGGAGTAGAGCATTTTGACTGCAGTAAAACCTTTAATTTAACCTAGAGCCATAAATAATTCATTACCTTGCAACAATGATATTTGGGACTCATAGTAAGAGTATACTTTACTGAAATTCTCAGTAGAATTTATAAATATTTTAAATTATTTTTGTCCTGCAGAAAATGTGTTTTCCCTTAAACTGGAAATCTTGAGCAAATCATGATGATTTTGTTAACATTCCTTGACTTTCACAAAATGGGTTTTCAAAGAGAATTGAAACCTTTTACCTGAGTGAGCTAAGAAGTTATTTACAAACAATTTTGTAGTACCTATGGGAACTGTGGGTAGCCTGCTGGGCTACTCCTTTCCAGGGGCCATCCCCTGGTTGGCCTATGCTGCCCACGATGCTGAGAAGACCCTTCGCTGAGCTGACTGTACCTCCCACTGCAAGGGTGTACCCAGTGACTTGTAGTACAACTGAGAAGGATGGTGGGGGCATGAAGTGATAGAATTACATTAGCAAAGGCTCCTCAAATTTTCACTCCTTTAAAAAGCTCATTTCAGCTCATTTTGTTGGTTCAAAATGTGACAGTATTTAAATGCTCCATTTTGATCAAAACCTTTATGGTTTCTTAAGACAATGCGTAAAGAATGATTGCTATTTGACTTTTTGTTTCACTTTGGGAAAAAAAGAATAAGAAAGATCAGAAATCCTTGAGGAGGGAACTCAAGATTTTTGATGAGCTCCAAAAATTGGTTCATAAAGAAGCTTACAGACAGAGCCAGCTCCTTGAGTGGGATAAATCAGCGTAAGGCTGCTGAAGCTGACAGCCCTACAGTGAGTTATATTAACTGTTGACTGTATCCTAAATGCTCTCTCTGAGCTGAGTACCTGATCATCCTCTTCTATGTACTGATAAAAGGAGTAGCATTCGGCATCTTTACTTACCTTTCATCGCATCTAATCAGAATCACACTATCTGTACCAATACCTAAGGCTGCAGCTCCTTTCTTCACAGAAAAGTGACTCTGAAAAAATACATTTTATTATTATTTACTGTTTTTATTACTATTTCTTATCCAATTTAATATAAACCACTACAGTCTTGCAAGCCCTTTTTGAAACTGATCACTGTAATTTCAGGCTTCATGTTGGGTCACTACAGATGATTAGAGAAAGAGCAACCACTCTGATATAGATTTACTCCTGGAACATTAAATACACAGTTGTGGCTGGTGATGGATCCAGATTCTGTCCTTGATGCATACTTGCACTGCCTATTGCTGGTATGTACTCAGCAATGTACTTGATTCTCTGAAACAAAAACTTCTCCCCTAGAGAATTTATTTGGTTTGTGGCACCAAGAGTGACAAACTTCTGCTATATAACTTCTGGCCAAATAACACACAGAGAGAATATAAGAGAGGGTTCCTAATTGTGCTCTCATGCCAGTGAAAGCTAGTAATAACTCCCATTAATAAACAGAGCTATTGCAGATTAAAATCAGGACTGGGCTATTATATTAGTATGACTATTAGTTAATCTGTATCTACAAGATTAAAAGTGGAAACTATATTCTGGAGTGCAAGTCAGCCTAATTTTCTCTAGCTCATAGGAATTAACTTCTGTTGGTCTATAATTGTAACTCAAACCCTAGTGATTACGATAATGAAATAGTTTTGTATCAAATTATACCACCAAGTATCATATTTTGTATTAACTGTAACGATATTGTCCAAAGCCATTTTAACTACAGATTAACAAACATCAGAAAAAAAAAGAAATTAATCTTTGTACTACAGTAGTGTTAGCTCAGAAGGCTTCAACTGTAGTGCAATTGTATGGAAAGAGCTGGGCTCAATGGTTGCATCTGCTTCACCTAAAGGCCTTAAAGTCAACAGGACTTCACAGCATGCTTAAGGGCTCCATATGATTATGAACACTTTGAGAAATTAATGCCAAATCTACTTCAACTTTAAGACAGAGATGAAGAAGAGTAGAACTGCAACATGTGCCTTCAACTTACTAAGTAAAAAAAATCACTGTGTTTTAAAAATTACTCGGGTAATTTTCATTAACAGCCCTGACTACTCTGGTTAAGGTTGCTCCTTATTCCATACTGGTTAAAATAGATCTATTGCTGTAATTCATTTTCCTAATAGAAAATAGAACTATTCAAAGCGCCTTAAAAAAGGAAATATGGATTTGAATGGTTTACTACGAGGAAGAAAATTAAGCCCATGTGCTCAAAGGCATCCATTGGAACATGGCCAAGCTCAGCTGCCTTGCTGAGAAGTCTCATGGCACTGCTAATAGAGCACTGGGAATAAAATGAATGTACTGCTGATATCTCAGATGCCTGAAGGCTTTTTAACTTGCTGAAGGGAATTCAGTGGTCAGGAACCAAAACAGGTTTAGAGATAAATTGGGAAGAAATACGCAAGTCTATGGATGGAAGGGTAATGCAATTATAATTTCTAAACAAACTTTGAATATGAAATTGCTCAATCTCTGTACACAGGCAGAGATATATGAATGCTGTTACACTTTCGTGTCTCAGGATAACATCAGAGGAATCACTCCAGTCGCCTGAATGGCTAGAAAAGAGCCAAGATGAAACTTCACATGGAAAAAAATGCAGTTTTCAGAACAAAAAGGCATTACTAATGATAATAATTATTGAACTTTGTTTCAGTACTCCTGGGACAGTGCTGAAAATTTAGATGCATGCACAGCTAAAGGCAGACATGGAAAACATACAGGTCTAAGAGAAGGAAAGATCTGTGGAAATAGTCCTGGTTATACAGAACTACTGACAGATTCAGGGGGAAGAAGGGCATTAAATGCAATCCGTTCTGGAATATGGGGGCTACATACTGCTTCCTTGCACTTCCTCCAAGGAAGTGTGCTTGAACAACACCATTTATTACACAACCATGAAGGAGTTAGTCCTATGGTGGGAGAGCCAGGGCCACAAAGGGAGGATGGGACAGACTGCTTGATGCCAGTCCTGAATCAAAGACCAGGCTAGGACCTGTATCACCCCTGTCCTGTGCTTGTCAGAGACAGGAGGACATGCAGATGGGAGTGGGATGTCACTTTGTCTTCCTCCCTTCCTCCTTCATGCACCCTTGTGCTGCAAAAGGTTGACTACACATACATCCCCTACATTTCTTTTCTCCCTGAAGAGAAATACATTTGAAGTTCAGTGGGGAATGAGGAGGAAGAGAGTTTTAGTCCATCTTAGTGACAAAAACGTATTAATGGTCAGATTTTTTTTTTTTAAAAAAAGTGATCTTGAGTCAGGGGAATCTTCCCTTGGTCTGAAATTTCAGATATTGTTAGGAGCAAGTTTGACAGCCATTTTCTCATAATGAGCTTTGCAAAGTAAAAACACACTGCAAAATAATTAAAGGTGCAGTAATGAAATAAGCCTGTTGGAAAAAGGAAGAACTGGTATTGCTACAAGTGTTAGGATGCTGAAAAGTATGCCATTTTTATTTTAAATGAACAGTGCTTTAGTATACAGATACTTCTATTTTTATGGCTTGCTCATCATCTGGCAGGGCTGAAGCTGTCAGGAAGAACTGTCCTCATGCTGTAAGCCCCAGAGCCATGGCTGGTTTTTCAGATGGCAGAACAAAAAATCCTGAGTGACACAAGCTATTTGGAGGGAGCTCATCAGCAGCAAGATCCCAGATGCTGAGCAAGCTGAGCCACCCAGTCACTGAAACTTCTCTGAGGTCTGCAGGTTTGGCTGCGGCACCCTAGTGTCCTGCACACCTGGACCCCCAGGCTCACCCCACCAGCAGGGCACATGAACACACTTTTCTCTCCACCTCCCTTGGGCTTGAAATAATGTAGGATCCCTGAACGTGAAGGCTGGTCTCTTTCCCCCTGTGTCTGAAGCACCTAAAAATGTGTGTTTGATCTAGGCTAGCTGCTTGGGTTCCCTCGGTAGTGGGGAAGAAGCGGTACCTCCAGAAGGCACTGCATCCCGGAGCCTTTGGCACCAACTTTAGACTGGGACGAGTTGTCTTCTGCAGATCTATCTCATTTTATTGGCTATAAAAAGTGCATAGACTAACTCAGATTAAATGTTTGCATTTTCAGTGATTAAAGTTAAGTGACATAAATCCTACCTCTAAGATCTTGTTGTAAGCTATAGATTTTCCTTCAAAAAAAAGTGTACTGTCCCACATTTCAAATACACCATCATGATATATGTTTGTTATTGTTTCTTTTAGCTACTGCTATTCAATTTTTAAACTTTGTTGTTAACGTCGGGAAAGAAATAAATATATTAATGTTTTTGCACAACATACTAATATTCTGATCTTTTGCACATTTGAAAGATGCCACTCAATAGTCCTTTGCTAATCCAGCAAGACTCACAACTTGTTTTTTTCCAGTGCTGATAGTCCTATAGGGCTACCTGTGGACAAGAAATGTTGCACTGAACTCACAAGGGTTCGGTGGGAATGTTAAAGCCATGAAATACTGACCAGAAGAAGGGTAAGACCTACATGACTAATATCTGCTTTGAAATAGGCTGCTCCAGACTGTTGTTTTTCTAGAGAGCGGTTTTACTTTGATTTGAATGGAGTTACTTGAAATAAGCTGCTCCTGAAGTAACACCAGCTTTTTCACTGTTTCCCTCTGGCTTTGAATGCCACAAAAAGACCTTTTCTAGTTATTGAGCAGTAGGCAATGCAAAAGAAGAATGCCTGAATCCACAAGTTTGATTTTTAATTTCCTTGTGAGGAAACAAAACCACTTACTCTGTGTGCTTACAAGTGTAGCTTATGGCTTCATAATTGATGTCACCAAATGGAAAATGGGCTCTCCAGGCCTCTCAAACCTTCCCTGGAAGCCCTGCCACATGGGCCACACTTGGATTCCTTCCTATAGGTGACAGCCTAGAAGGTTGCCTCCAAGAAACCGGGCTAGAGAGCAACATTACATGCCACAGCAATGCTGGGACGAAGAGATTGGCCTTCCTATCTACCGTGAAATAAAACCAGACTCTTTTGCAGTCAGTATGAAAGGGAGATCTGTCAAACTGTCTGCTTTGGGACAGAAGTCAATTTTAATTCCCTTCTGTCTCATAGCCAGCAACCTCTCCGTTAGATTTCAGCAACTGTTCAGACAAAAAACATCCTTCTCCTGCAGCTACTAGTAGTTTGCTGTACTCCCTGCATGTAATGGGGCTTGTCCACAAAGGCAAATCAGTGTACAAGCTGAAGCTGCGATTTATCACAAATTGCCTCCACTGGTCTGATCGCTGCGGGAATGCTACCTGTGCTGTCCATGCAAGGGTGCTCCCCTACCACTGCGGACAAGCCACTGCTCCCAGCTCTCCCCGCAGAGGACAAGGTCCCCCTGGCTATGTCTGTCTACAAGGCTGACTTCTTATACCTGAGTGGCCAACAGACCCTCCCTCCACAGCTGTTGGTGTGAAGCCTCAGGCAGGAGCCTTTTCACCCCAAAAGCCATGCCAATGGGGGATGCCAGAGGCAGCAAGAGCCTCTCCATGCCCCGTTGGCTTTCTAACTGGATAAAAGGACCAAGGACTGCTTTGTAATGGGAATCTGGGGAGTTCTCTGCATCTCAGCTTTTCCCCTCTACAGCCCTTTTCTCCTCAGAGTACCGTGATTTTGTCCTTTTCACCTTCCAAGGATGCTCCCTGCTCCATGCTATTCCCAGCTACTGTCTAAGAGAGTGCAAGCTGTACAGGTTAAAATGCAGTAGCACTTGCCTTGTGGACAAATGGATCAAATAAAACATTCTGAGAAGGCAAAAACCGGATGTGCTCTGAACACTCATACCAAACTAAAGCTGATGCAACAAGGACATAGGAGGAGGCCTTCACCTTTTATTTTTCATTGTGTGTGAAATGATAGACTAAAATAGGTTTCTACAACTGGCATCCATCACTTTTACCCATCTGAGACAAGGTGTCCTGCGTCACAAGCAGTCCAGAACAGCTGCCTTGAAGGACATCACTCTGCTGCTGCACCAGTGCAGATTCTAGAATGACTGATGATGAAAAGGTGAACACAGAGGACTAAATTAAGTTCTCAGTGCAAGTGTACCTCACTGCAATTATACCTGAGCCAAGCCCAATCTAAGCAGTTATAATGTACTTCACCATCACTGGTGAAACAGAAATGAGCAGAATCAGAGTGTCAGAGATGTCACAGTCCTACTGAACAGCCTGAGGAAAACCTGCTTAACACACACATGCAGGCTTGGAGTAGTCACATAACCTACTTTATACACCCTGTGTAGGTTGTGTATATCAGGAGACGGGTGTCTCTGTATGGTTAATGCACAGAAGTAGGTGAACCCCTCCTGAAGGTGATTTAGAATATCTAAATTAAGCAACATTTACGTTCCTAATTTGGATGCTCTGAGTTTCACCCCAGAGATGCCTCTCTTCACTGATTGATTGTGCAGGGAATGAGGCTCCTAATTTAGGCACATGATGACTCCTAAATTAGGAAGGGAATTACTTAGGAGCTGCAAATTACTCCTCCCTTCCCTTCTCCTCCACTGGCAGCTGAAACCATCATGGCATCAGATTGAGGCCAGATTCTGATTACATTAATATTGGTGGCAACTGTGGAGTAACTTGACTCATTTATAATAATGGAAACTCTAGACTGGCAGAAATTAAGAGTCTGGTCCTTGGTGCTGATATTCTTGTCTGAAAATTGCTGATACTGGAATCTTTGCTTCCGACTGAAAAATCTAAAGAAAAAAATCTCAATCTTTCTAAGCAGACAAAGTAACTTAAGCTTTGTTTACTATCATGCCACATGTGCAGATCATGGGGAAATGACAGTATCCCATTTACAGACTGCTTGTTCTGTGGCTATCATCGTACAACAGCATCCAACTGTGGCAGGGAGAAACTAGAATCAGACTGGGGAATTTGAAAGGAAGCAGAAGATCAGCATAACACGATAAAGGAGACAAATGCCATTCTTGTATCTTACTGTCCATTCAGGTTCTGCATGACATTTTCTAACTACAAAGGAATCGTTTTGTACAGACTTCTGCACTTCCTTTAAGTTTCTACTATTTTGAAGGTTAAACCTTGATCTCTGCCTGCTGGGCAATTAAGAGTTAAACGATCCTGCCTTCACTTAGTGTGGTTTCTCATTTTCCCTACAAGATGTGCTATTGCATACTTTATAAAAACTTGCTTGAGGAAAGGACAAAACTGCAATTTCAGGCTACTTTTAAAATGTAACATTTCAGATGCTAGCCTGTGGATTCACTGGTGTATTTGACTTTGGAATGTTTAATTTGCTAAGGGAGCTGCTTCTTCCTTGGCATGAAAACACAATTATTAAAGCTCATTTCATTATTTTGAGACTGATAGCACAATTTGGCTCATTGTTGAACATCCCAATGCTATGAATACAATGAAAATCTCTAATGATTAATAGGATTTGTTATTTTAAATAATCATGCTGAACCTTATTTGCAATACTTATTAGGTTTGTAACTTTCATATGAATAATGGATCTCTAGCTGTGCAGCTAACTTTGGAGAGCTGCTACACACTTACAGAGTATTTTTTGTCCGAACTCTTTGGGGACAATTATTCTGCAATGTGGAGCCTGCCGTTGTGTATTGCATCTCATCCTAATGCCATGAAAGGCATACTTGGAGGGACTGCCTCCCAAATATTTCTGATCAGTTGTTAGGACACAGCTTCACAACCGCACAGACTGGAAACACATTCTCTGGTAAGTCAAAAAAGGCAGCCAGGCAGGTGTAGTCACCTAGCATGGATGGTATCCTGCAGAGCCCAGTCATCAAACAGTCCTGGCGGCCAAGCCCATCTAGCTGAAGAGAAATTTAGAAAGGGACCATGAAGCCTGAAGACAGTTCACAGTCTTTACTGGATACAACCCTTTTTTCCACCCTTCCTCCTGCACACACATTCTCCATTGTCTCCATTGTAAGCTGCAAGGAGCTTTAAATGGCCCTAAAACCCAAATAACTCCCACAATACACACAGAAATTTGACTTAACATGACAGAAACATGGTTGTTAAATAAGCAAAAAGCCACATTTCTCCCACATGGGCACTCTGGTCCCACCACCCTTCACCTCAGCAATCCCCATTCAGCACAGCCAGTTCTCGTTGGTGCCTGCAGTGAACCCCGCTATGCTGAGGGCCTCACTCACAGACAGACCTGCAGTGAAGCCCAGTGCCCCACAGCACACCACAGCTGCTGGCTATACACACAGCACTCCAATACCACTGTCTTCATGTGTGTTATTACCCTCTCACTAAGGAACAGCAGGGGCGGGTCAGCTAGATGTGCTCTGAGGCACAGGGATCTACAGTGATGCAGGTCACTGGATAGATTCAGACTAGACACTAGGAGGAAATTCTTTACTCTGAGGGTGGTGAGGCCCTGGCACAGGCTGCCCAGAGAAGCTGTGGATGCCCCATCCCTGAAGGTGTTCAAGGCCAGGCTGGATGGGGCCTTGGCCAACCTGACTGAGTGGGTGGCGTCCCTGCCCATGGCAGGGGGTTGGAGTGAGATGATCTTAAGGGATCTTTAAGGCCCCTTCCAACCATTCTATGATTCTAGGACCCAAACACTGGATATGCAGAAGCCCAATGCTGAGCTCTCACTGCTTGCTGTGGTCCTTCCCATCCATATCAGTGTTGACAGAGACACAAGGCAGAATAAAAAGGGCAGTGGTTTGTAGAGCCTGCTCTCCCTGAGTTCCAGCCACAGAGAAGTGCACAGCTCATGCTCCCATGTATCAAGAAGCCAACCCCTTTCCCATTTCTTCACTCCCAGTGAAGGAATAACAGAAATGAAGACAGCTGGCTACCAATTCTTGTTTAGCTATTTTCTTCATCATGAAGTCATACAAACAGGTGTACCAGACAGGAAAAAACAGAAAGACATACATGTTCAGATGTGAAGGCAACCAGTCTGGGAATAGCTGCCATTCCTTTTTCTTTAACTTCTGGGAACATCTTGAAACGTGCAATCAACATAGCATACATGTTAGATATGGCACCACCTGGAGTCCACAGTAATACACTGTTACTTTTTCTATGCATTTTAATACCATTCCAGTACAAATGATAAGTCTTGCTACAGTTTTCCTAACTCTAATGTTAATGTTTCTGCCCAAGAGCAGAAACATGAATTCTTCATCTTGAGGTTCCTCACAGCTGGGCTGTACAATAACAGATCTACTACGCCCGGTAATAATTTATGCATAAAGCACTACTGCAAAAAATGACTGGAGTTTCCTTTTATCCTATTTTTGTTTCACCATTTTTCCTTTAGTCCCCAGTTTTATCCTTCTATATGTCACCTACACATTAAACCCACTCCTTTCCACATACGCCATCACAAGGCAACTTTGTAAGTGGCTTCCAAGAGCGACTTAACCAGTGCTCTCCCTTCCCAAACCAGGGTGATATTTCACGCCCCAGTTCTGAAGAAACCCACACAGTGTGTCCCAATGGATACTACCATTTGGATAACTGAAGGGGGAGAAGGAAGAGAAAGGAAAAAGTGTCATTCCAAAAAAATATTTTTCTTTTAATTTGTCCTGATGGGAGTGAGGGGAAAAAGTCACATTTCCCTAACACTGTCCTTAAAATCCCTGAAGTACCTTGACTTAAAATACCCATTTCAAGCATCAGCTGACAGGTCTACAGTAATCTGTTTCTGTATATCAATTATCAGTGCATATATTAAAAGCATGCTTTTCATTCTTCCTTTCTAAGATGTTTACTGAGCCTCTGTGCCTACAGTCAAGCAGTGTTTGGCTACACATCGATACTGCATGAGCACCATGGGAATATAATGCAGAACGTGAGGCAGAGTCTGGGTACTTTTACGTATGAACACACACAGCTGCACACACACAAACATACATGCATATATAAAACCCATCAGCTTTATCCTGTATATATAGTGCATATATATACAGATCGGTTCTATACTGATGTTTATGCACATACATTTATACAAAGAGAAGGTGTATACTGATCATGGTTTTAGGCTTTTAAGTGAACAGGTCTGACTGCAACCTAACTTTTACCCATCTGAAAATGGAGTGAAGAGCATGAGGCAGCCACTTCCAGAGGATTTCTCAGCTCATCCTAAGGTAGCTGTCAGCAGTAGCTGGGAGGCTGTGGGCTGCAGATGCATCCACCCCTCTCCCATGAATAGACAGGAGCTGCTGTAATGAGCCCAGGGTAGATACCCAATGCTTGGACAGCCAAAGTGAGATAAAATCCACCCCCTAAACACATCAAGATAACTCTGCTGAAAGCAGTGATGTTATAACATGTTACACCAGCAGACTACATGTGCTGGTAAATTTAACATAGCTTTGACTTATGTATGATTTGTATTTATCCTGCTGGAAGTATACATATTGTTCTCCAGAGCTCACAGAAATTGTGCGTTGCCCTTCACTTCTACCCAGTATCCAGTACCCAGTAGTTCTGCTTTTGCAGTGAGGCTGCCCCTGCTCCAGGCTTTCTCTGACCTCACAGGCCCTGATGTGAATCCAGGTGAACAGAGAAACGGCACCGTTGGTACTGGGCTCAGCGCAGACCAGGGGGCTGCTTTTTCCTCCTCTCTCAAATATCTTGAGAGGTATGAGCATACTTCTACACCTCTTTTGACAAATGACAAAAGAAGAAATTGAGAGATTTAGAGGAAATGGTCAGGTTCCTGTCCCTAAAACATACAGATGTCATGCAGCGGCTACTGTTGATGATTTAGGTCTATGGTGTCCAGGTTGAAGAAATTTGGCCTATCTTGTCCAAAGTCACTGGCTCAGTCTCAAAAGAATCAAGACTGAAATGTTAGGTTTCCAGGTTTTCCTACTATTTATTACCTAGCCATTTTACCTTAAACTTATTAACGAGCCCACATTCTGCCTTTAATTCTGCAGCTGTGTTTACACCCCAACGTTAATTGCAGGCAACAAAACACACCAACAAAATTTGGAGGTCCTAATCAGGCCTTTATGTTTTGCACGTATCGATACTGTGTATTTCATTACAGAGAATGCAGACAGCAAGAACCTTTTCTCTGCAGCAGTAAGGTCTTCACTGGATGCTGTGATAGTTCGAAAAGAGGAGACAGCACAGAGGTGATTTTGACTATTGTCTAAGAAAGCAGAATTTGCACCCTGGGTATTGTTCCTTTTACAGAGTGAATTAGAAATACACACTTTCCACAAACCAGACATTACACGTACATGTGCCTGCTAGAAAGCCTGTCTGTCCTGCTGCAGCTGGCCCAAAAGCTGCCTGCCCCAGCTCTGGCTGCCTCAGGACTTATTTTGTCTTGTCTGGCTGGGAGGTGGGGATGCCCACTGCTTGGTCAGATGGAGAAGAATTAAAGACCCAAATTTGTTTGGCTTTACTTTTAGCTCAAAGAACATGCTCAGAAACACAGAAGACACATTCCCCCTTCCTCCTCTCTTTGTTTCTCTTCCTTCTGTGACATTGCTCCTGAGAGCATCAGCATTACAGCTGAATGAAGTCAGCTCCATTATCGGGCACACCAGGTAGCATCCTAGCTCTGCTGACGTCAGGCCTGGACCTCTCTCCTCCAGAGGTAGCGTCAGTCAGGAAACGTATCTACCTCAAGCACAGTGTACCAGATTTGGTCACATTTGTGCCCATCCTCCGCCCATCACGTCCTGCCGAGCAGCATTGCCATTGCTCTCCTCTCCCTCACTAGGTCCCTTGCCAGCCTGGCGGGGCTATCCTGACTGATTCAGGTCCTCACTAAAAAGTGAGGACCTGAAGACCAGATGTACTTTGTCAGGTCAAGATGGTGACCAATCACTGTTAAATTTCAGAAAACATTGTCTTAGGAATTCGGCTCATGATATGTGTTTAGATGCTGTCCTGTGTGATGCATCATGATCTCCAGATCATGGCTCTGGTCAGGACCTCTAAGCACTACAATAAAAGCTGCCAGAGCTTTTGCTCTCACTACCTTTTATGTAAAGACTCAATGAGAAATAATGTAAACTCTTCTCGTCTTTTTCTCCACCTCTGCAGAAAGGACCAATCAAAATCCTGCACCAACTCCCGCATGTTCATTCAGATGCCAGAGGTCAGCAGAAAATGAGTCTTGTTTGATCTTCCACACAGCACGAACTTCGTACTTTGTGCACTTGGAGGCCCATACATCCTAGGCTGTTATCTGTAAGGTCTTTCCTTTGCTTGACAGTCCAAATGCTCTTTCCCTTTCTATTAGGTCAATGAACATTTTTTTCCAGAAGACCTCCTTCCCCACCAACTATCAGTCTGTTCTCTTTTGACATGCCAAGATGCTGTGCCTAATGTAAATTTTCTTTCTTTTTTTTTTTTTTTCAATCTGGGGAGACAGATAGGCCAAAATTTTTAGCAACAAAGTTCCAGAGTGCGATGGGAGGCGACAGCAACAAAGTAAAAATCAAGAATAAGTGGAATTATTAAAAAAAAAAAAATTAACAATGTACTATGTGTCAAGAGTCAATCATTTCTCCACAGTTAATTACACTAATTTTTTGCCTTATTGATGTGCCCTGAAGGAACCATGTTTTTGAGCCTTCAAGCACTCAGGGTAACGAGCCACCCAGGTACCCCCACTGAGCCCCAAAGGCCAGCTCACATGTGGAAGGCATTTAGCTGTAACGTGGGTGGGATCTTACCCATCCACTCAATTGCTTAAAGGCATGCTACATTTTTCCCTCCTCACTCCAATTCCCCCTGCAGTGATGGAGAGCATTGTTGTGTTTCTTCGCTCTGTTATTAATACAATATTCCTTCTGTTTCATGTAATCCATGAAAAGTGGGGGCAAAGCAAAACTGCAAGGCAATGTCTCTTCTGATTATGTTTCCCATGTGCCATTACAGCTGCTCATAATGCAGTGCAATTTGCTCAGACAGACTCTCATAATCACATCCCTGAAATTCATAAACATGCAATACTTTATCTCAAAGAGGCCACCGGTGGTTATTAGCAAGTGTCCTCTTGAACATGCATATTTAATTATGTTTGATCTTTAACTACAGGGGATGTCACATAGCACAGTCTGAAAAATAAAGAAAGCTTGAAATATCATGTACCAGGTGAAAATATCCCATCGCCACAGCCCCCTGGCCAGCCAACCATCTCTCTCATTTTCCTTAGTGTGACATATTCCAAAAGTACAAACACTGGAGCAATTTCATAGGTGAACCTGAAATGTAGTAATGTCCATATTTAATGCTTTGAGCTACAACACTAACACATCTGTTACCAATATTACATTACATTATAGCCACAATACACTCTGTCTTGCACTGGGTAGAGTTCTGTTTTACTAGACTTTTGATAATCTTCCTTCTGATTTAATGTCAGATGTCTAAAAGGAGAAATGCAGAGAGCACTGGACACTCCATTTCCACGCAGCTCAGTGAAACAAATCATGCCCACCTCCTCCAGGCTCAAGGCTTTGCCCTGAATTCAAGAGCTACTGGCCAGAACCAGACCTTTGCTTTGCCAAAACCTATTTGCATATCTATATGCATGCACATTAACAGTCCTGTTCATGATGACAAGACAGTTCATGAAGCTAAACAAGTGCACAAAAATGCTTCCTAGCCCCTAAGTGCAAAAAATACCAAAAACATTTTAAATTCTGCACCTCCTTTTTACAGAAGGCAATGGCTCTAATTGCTCTGAGTATGAATTATACCTAACCCCCTTACATAAATGCAACTGTTCTTTTAGCACACCTTCCATTTCACATATTTATGCATGCAAAATACTAGAATAATTTTTCTGTACATTTTCTGTGGTTAGCAAAGCCAACATCATATCGGTATGATGGAATTTCATTGAAGACAGTCTATAGAACAATGTTTAAAATCTTAATGTAAATATGTTTAGCAATCATTTAAAAAGCAGACAATTGTTTTTCCAGCATGCTTAACATAAAAGTATTCCTTTTTCCATTCAGCTACAGCAGCTAATATTGTCCAGTATAACTGTAAAATGATATTAAATATCATGGAAAAAATATGCTACTTACATATTAGTATTTGCTGCTGATGTCAGCCAGTCTGCTGCCAACCCAACCATGTCCAATCCAGTTGAAAGTTGATTAAAATATCTAGGATGCCCTGCATAAAATGGAAAACATTATCAAAAAGCTGATGACTGACTGAAACTATTCAGTGCTGAGCAGTGTATTTACCTAAGGATTTCTATACAGAAGGAAGTGCTTTCAAGGTATGAAATAAAGCAAACAGCAAATATATATATATATTTTTTGGAAAAGGCAGGATTTCTCTTCTTTCTCATTCCAAATGAAGTAAATCTGAGTAATTTCACTGAACACAGAATAATGCATTCCGGCATCCCCCATTATTCTTTCAATGTGCCTTGAAAATGAGGATGATGGTGCCTCACAAAAACAGCGGCTCGCTCCTGTTCGTGTGTCACATGTTGTCACCGAATGGGTTTGTGCCTGGCTAGGTTTGAAAGCCACGCACAAGACACCATCTGAGGAGCTTGCCAGTACATATAACATCAGTGATGAATGGCTAATGATTATAATAGATGGGGCAAAATGAGAAAATGGAACATTTTGGTGACTGCTCTGCACATGACTCAAAGGCTGATGATTGCAGGAAGATGGCAGGGAAGGTGGCGGTACTTGTCATTTCTTCCCTGCCAAGCTGCAATTACAACAGCCTGGATGCTTGCAATTGTGATTTTAAACAAAACCAGCATCGCTGCCACATCAGGAGGATGCACAAGAATATCCTCAATGGGCTGATCGTCCATTTACGTGGTTTATCTAATTGGCTCCTGATATTTTTCCAAAATCCTGTCAGAGATTTTTCTTAAAAATGTGTCTAGAGACATTAAAACAAGGAACAGAAACCATTAAAACTCATTTTTTTTTCTAGTTGCTCCCTGCAAGCTGCTGTTAAGTGGCACAATTACCAGCACAAATTAAGGAAGGTTAACAACTATCTAAATGCTGTCCGACATGAAGGAAAGCCTCCTCCGCCTCGAGAACACCTGTCCTGACCCCCAGACAAGGCACTGTTATTGCCGTCATGGAAAACAAAAGATAGAGCAAAATGATTGAGGAAATGCAGACCCAGAACCGAGGGAAAACTTATCTCTGGTCTCCGGTGGCCCCTTATCAGGCGCAGACACGCGGCTCATGGAACAGCATGGGGAATTGCTCCCAGTTCCCAGCTCCCTGCGCACAAATGCACTGGCTGGGCTTTGGGGGCAGAGCACAGGGATGAGGGGCTGGGGGGACGTACCAAATCCAGTCCCTGCATCCTTTGACTGTGTCAAACCCAGTGCTCTCTCTGGCCTGTTTGGCTGCTTTTTGCCCTGAGATGCCTCCTTCCCCCACCAGTGCTGCCTGGGACATGTGGGCAAAGCCCTCCAGGAGACCCAGCAGCAAGAGCAGGATCCGGCCCCTGCTCTTCCCTTGGGTGGGTGGCTCTGGGACACGTGTGTGCCCTGCTACTGCCACCAAAGCCACACACAGCCACGGCAGTCCTGCACTGGGGCTCTGCATTTCCCCAGTGATTTTTTTTTTGAGATTTCAATATTTGTATCTCGGGTTCGACATCAGCCAAGCTCCTAGCTAGCTCCCGACTTCTGCCAGAGAGCAGCAAAGAATTATGAGCTGAAAGCCTTTGGTGAATCTTTGGAAGACTGGAAGGGGCCAGAAAAAGTCTCTTGTTTACAGAATAAACCCATCTCAAAAAGTTGTGGAATGAGAGAATTTCTATCTGCGGCCACCGCGCCTCAGCAGCTCTCTGTCAGCACCCAGCCCCAGGGGACAACCTCGCTGTCACTGCCTGTTTCTTCAAGGAAACCTCACAGCCCACCTCGCGCTTCGGGGACGGCAGCACGGAAGGGGCTGGCAGCACGGGCGGGATGTGACAGCCTTGCCCCGGGGCACGGAGGGGGGAGCAGCGCTCTCCCTGTAGGAACAACTCCTTGTAGTAACATCCCCTCCCTGCAGTGACATCCCCAGAGAAGGAGCTGCTGCTTGCACAGCCACCGTCCCTCAGTGTCCCGCTCTTTCGCAACGCACCCTCAGCATGCCATGGCCACAAACCCACTCCCCCAGCCTGACCCCAATCCCAGCCGCCAGGGTTTTTCCATCCTTGTGGCACCCCGGTACGTGAGCGAGCTGCGGAAAATTGCGGCTTCGCTTGACAGGCAGGCTCCAGGCAAGGAGAGCTTGTGAGAGGGGCTCAGAAATCAGGGCTCGGGTGCCTCCTGCCTGAAAGACGTTTTGTTTGTCCTGGCCATCAGGAACAAAGCGGTGACTGTGACAGACACACAGGACATGGGGGCAGTGGCAGAGCTGTGCCCCACACCAAGAGGTTTACCACATGCAGTGCTTTCACGTGCACCCCTGGATAAATCGTGAGGTGATGGGAAGGGGCCGTGACAGGCTGGGGCCACGCTCACACCACACCACACCGCACACTGCACTCACAAACCTGCTTCCACCACATCCCTGACAGACAGACACGGCAGGGGAAGGCAGAGAGGTGTGGGTGCCTTCCTCCTGCAGCCCCTCGGCCGGGCACCCGGCCCTCCGGCCCCTCGCATCCCCACCGGGAGTCAGTGCCGGGCTGCGGGGCGCTGGCTGCGGCCCCAAGGCTGATCAAGGCGATGCGATTTCTTTTCCAGAAACCTCACGATTTCGTTTCCAGAAACCTCATGTCTCTGAGGGCATTTCAAGCGTTTTACTCTGAAGACAGGGGGTTGGGTGGAAATCCAGCACATTTCATGCCCCCCAGCCCTGCCACCCCAGCATCAGTCCTCCAGCCTGGAAAGTGCAATTTGCATCAAAACAACAACAACAAAAAATGCAAATAAAGGAAAGCCTTGCACATTTAGCCAACAGAAGCGATAACGCTGTTTTGAAGGGTCTTTTTTGGATGCAGAAAATAGCTCCGTTATGTGAAACAGGCTTTCACAAAGCAGGTTAACAAAAATCGCTTAAGAAACCCTATTCTTTGATTTCACAGATTCACAGACCCCATGTTACACAGCATTCAAGGAAAACAATTCCTACACCCTGTCCAGACACATCACAAGGATCACTGGACTCATCGACTGTGTTCCGATGGATAACATTTACCCAACTATTTATTCCGGAATTTTACAGATGTTGTGACAGCACCAGACTCGTACATCAAAAGCACTCAGGCGGATATTGCCGCCCCTAAACGAAAAGGATTACAAAGATCCCCCCCAGTGGTTACTGGGATCAGTCTGTTCCCAAAAGGTGACAAAACCTGTTTTTTGTTTTCCCCGCAGCCTCGATTCACAAAGCAGCCTTTTGTCTCTCTCAGTAATTGGCACGCACTTATTTTTAGGCAATTTCTCGGCGATTCAGATTCCCACTAAGAGCTCTCTGCACCCCGCATTATTTCCCAGTCCCGGCTGTAATTGCCACTGTGCTTTTTGTCTGCTCCTCGGTGCTTTATTTAAGGTGGCCCCGGGCACAGAGCTGGGGCTTCCCCATGCGTGGGCAGGCCCCGTGCCCCAGCTCGACCAGGCAGGAATCTACTCTCCCACAGTGAAAAATGAACAAAAAAACGGCTATTGAAACAATTTTGGGGGTGTTTTTATTCCCCGAGCCTGAAAAAAAACAACCCACTACAATAAAAATCCTGCCAAATTTTCGGGGGTTTATGTCCTAATGCAGGTAAGGGGAGAGAGGTGGCAAATGGCCGCTGGGAGCTCGCACTTACAGGATGCTTATTGTGATTTTGGGATTTTGGCCGCTAAATGGGCCGGTCCGGTCCCTCCTGCCCTCCCTGCAGAGATGCCCCAGTCACCCCTGTGCTCAGCATCACCCTATCTGCGAGGAGCAGACCCGGTCCCGGCCCCTATCACGCAAAATGGACAAAAAGGGACAGAGGGAAGTTGTGAAGGTGGCTGCCGAGTGCCACGCTTGGCAACCCCGACGCACGGAGGCATTGAATTTAAATTGGAAAGGGTGCATGAGGCTGCACCGACCGCCACCACCACGAGACTGGGAGGGCTTTATATCGTTTAGGAAAGCGATCCCCGTCCCTGCTAGAAACTGCCCGCAGATGGCAAAATACAGGAGCTGCTCGAATCTCTGATGCTTCAAGATAAAATGAAACGACACCTTTAATCACTGGCTGAGACCACACGGGGTAGAAAATGAGGGCGGCTATTACCTGTTTTAATTGCATACTTCAGGGTTGTCCTGCAGTTCAATAAAATTTCTTCCAAGGTCTGTGGCTGGTCTGCCAGTTCCCAGTTATATTCTTGGAGTAGCTCATTTGGGTAGTGGAAATCAATAACTTTTGTCGATCTATCAAAACTTTTCACCACATACTGAAGTAAAATGTCCACAACGTCTTGGAGGAAAGACATCGTTGTTATTTCTCCGTTGCATGCCGGCAGAAGGTCTGGGAACGGAGAAAGGAAAAGTTAACTTCGTTTTATGACCTTACACACAGATACTGGGCACAGGCTTCTCCCGTTTATGTCTGAGAAATCTTTTCTCTGTGTTCAGTAAAAGTGGATTTTATTTTTATTTAGTAAGCAATTAGGTAAGATCGTATTTTAAGGAATGTTTTCAGAGATTTTGTTAGATTTTCATTTCCTACCTAAAGCAGCAATTTTTGCCTGCAGTATATTTCAGACCAATTTTTGAGACAATGAGATAGAGCAGGCAAACAACAAAAAAAGGGAAAATGAAGGAAAAAAAAAAAAGGGGGAAAAATAAGGACCGGAAATTAAACACTACAAGAAGCACTTGAAAACCTGTCATTTGCCTTGCAAAAATAAAAGACCTTCCTCGCGAGTGCCCAGGGCAAGGCTTGGCAGGTAACTTGTTGATAACCGAACGCGTTTTTCGGGGCGATGCCGGGCAGCCCAGCAGCACGCACCCAGCACCGCTCACGGGGCAGAGCCCAGCCCTCAAAGCCCTGCGCGGGGCAGCTCAGGGTGCCTGGGGGCTGCAGCACAAGCAGAAGGAGGAAAGGCAAAAATAAGAAATACCCCGAGCCGAGATCAACGGGTGCGAGCCCGCTTCTCCCTCCGCGCCGCTACCCTTAATCACATCCCTGGTGTTCCAAGGGGAAGGTCGCTGCTGTCGCTACTCCTCATAAAAAAGCGACCTGCAGGCTCCAGCACGCCGGGAGGCTATTTTATTTTATGCTGCTTTATTTTTTTTTTTTTTTTAATTTTCAGTTTTTCGGGATTTTTTTCTTTATTTCTGGCGGGTTTGCCGGGATTGGGGCCGGTGCCGGTCCCCCCGGCCGCGGCACTTCCCCGCCCGCAGCATCTTTTCTGGGGACTTTCTCGGTCATTTCTAGAGCCGCGCCGCCGCCCGGGAGCTCCGTTACCTGTTGAGTGCAGGAAGGCGTAATTCACGTCGGCTTTCTGGCAGCCGCAGGGTTTTTTGTCGCAGGTACAGACCGGCCGCGGCTCCGCTGCCCCGGGGGCTGCCTTGGCGCCGGTTTCCACGGGTTTCTCGGCGTCCCCGTAGAGCAAAGCTTGACAGCGACACGGACACACACGGGCTCAGCACCGCGGCCCCAGCGCCCGGTCCCCCCCTCCCCAATTCCCCGGCCCGGGGGGCGCATCCCGCGGCCGCCCCCAGCCCCCCGCCGCCGGGGGCCGCCCTGCCCTTACCGCACAGCTTGTTCCCCAGGCCTCCCGTCAACTTCTGCGCCGCCTGGCACCAGGCTCTCGCTGCAAGACAAAACGCGGCCGAAATCCGTGGGGACGGGGGGCGACGAGCCCGGCACCCGCCGCTCCTTCCCCGGGACCCCCCCAAGACCCCCTACCTCGGAGCCCCGGTGCCCGCCGTCGGGGCCGCCCGGTGCTCCCCTACCTGTGCCGGGGCTCTCGGCCGCCGCCGAGCCCTCGTCGGCCCCGAAGGGCCAGAAGCCGGAGCCGGGGCTGGCCATGGCGCAGGGGAAGGGAAGGGAAGCGGAGCGGCGAGCTGCAAGCCCCGGCGGCCCGAGCAGGTGTGCCTCGGGAGGGCGAGCTGCGTGTGTGCGAGTGTGTGCGCGTGGAAATGTGCGTGCAAAGTGTGTGCGGCTGCGCCGGGCGGCGGAGGGGCGGGGGCGCCCCGGGCACGCGTGGGTGGGAGCAGCGCCCGTGGGCGCCCCCGGGGCCGCGCCGCGGAGCTGCCGCCGCGATCGTGGCCCGCAGGCGCCGCCCGCCGCCGCCCCCCGGCTCGGAGCGAGGGGGGGTCGGGGAGGGGGGAAGCCGCGGAGCCCCCACCCCGGGGCTGGCACCGACGGCACCGGGGAGAGCATCCCGACGGCGGCTGTGTGTCCCCCCCTCCCCCGGGGGTGTCCCTGCAGCGGGGACAGGTTTTTTTCTTCTGTCCCGACGTAACTCTGGGACCCCCCTGGAGCTTCGGGGGAAGCTTCCCCTATGGCATGAGACGGAAAGCGCTGAGAAATTGTCCCCCTCTTGCCTCCCCCCATAGGCAGAGTTGCGAGCAGGGCATTCCTGGCCCGGGGCTGCCCCGCCGGCGGCCCCGTCGGGCTGGGCTGGGGGGTGGCGGTGACCCCGCTGCTCCCCTCTCCTGGTGTCCCCTCTCCTGGCAGAGCTCTCGGCAGCCCCGAGGGCTCTCGGGCCCTGGGGAGGCTGCACCGGGGGAAGGAGGAGAAGACCTGCTTTGTCTTCCCAACATCGACTTTGGAGGCACACGGACCTCCCCTGGGGGCTGTAGGAGCCGTGCCCACTGTGGCTGCCTCTCCTCCCACAGATTTCAAGCCCTGAGTCCGGGAGGGAGGCAGGAGAGGCCATACCAGGCCAATATGGGGCCCTGCAGTGAGCCCTGGTCACCCAGAGCCCACAGCCAAGCCCTGGGGCTGCCACAGCCCCCAGTATCTCTGAGGGCATCGGCTTTAGGGAGGTGGAGAAAGGCACTTGGGCTTCCCATGGCAGGAGGCTGCTGCGAGGTCTTCCCCGCCTCGCTCAGCCGTTCCCAGTCCCATATTTCGTCACTTCTGGGTGGAATTCAGACACAGCCAACTGCATCATTGCCTTGTGTCTTTTTATTTACCGTTTTAATAATACATGAGAAAGCAACTTCAAAATAGATTTCAAAAATTAAATGATTTATCACAGATTTTACATTGCAGCAAAGTTGAATCCGGTGCCGTGGCCTCATAGCTTCTTCAAGACTGGGAAGCAATCGCTACCTGCCCCTGGGGCAAGGCCAAGTGTCTGGGTGGGGGAAACAAAAACCCAAACTCTGTGGCTTGCTGCTGCCGCTGATTGTAGTATTTAGGAGAGCTAAGCAAGAGAGCAGGATCAGGCCTTTGTACGGGCTTCATGAAATTTGCCTTCTCTTGTTTTGCAGCTGGGAACGTGCAATTATGAATCCTGAAAGGAAGCAGAGCAATTATCTGCGTGGTTTCTGTGAAATAAGGTCTTTTGAATAAGGAATCGGGGGAAATTTTGAACACAGTGGCTATTGCTTTTATTTCTATTTAATTTCTAGAGGAACTGATTAAGAATGATCATTACATTTAGGCAGCAATCAACCAGAGAGCGTCTTTCTATTTCTTTCTTAGCACCCCAGAGATTAAGATTCCTAAAAAATCTAATGCAAAGCAGAACAAAGCGACACGGTTTAGAAGTTAATTGTTTAGTCGCAAAGTGCAGAGGCAGAGGACAGGGCTGGATATACTTCCCATAAATAGATGTCTCCATGTAAAAATTATACACACAATATTGACCTTTAAAACTGGCTACTAGCTTTACAGTAAAGTCAATAATGAAATAAACTGCTATAGTATGCAATCCAATTAATCAATTCATTTGTTTCATTACAGGGACACCACATACAGTTCATCCTCAAATTTAGGCAATGTAAACCTAAAATAAACAGAAATTTCCCTATGGTGTTCTTGTCATTTTTTTCCCTGTAAAACAATTTATTAGAAACAAAAACTAAGGTTTTCTGAAGGTGCATATGGAAATCTGAATGCTTAACCGTGAAACTGTAAACTAAATGGTCTATTTTAATTGGGTAAGACCAATGAAATGCAGAAAGGAAAGCGATATGCACTGAGAAAAGTAAACTAGATTTAAGCTGCTTATGTTTAATAATTTTAAGATGTAGCAGTGGTATTTGAAGAAAAACCAGATTTTTTATTATTTTAAAGTATATGGTACGTGACTGACAGTGTCCCTTTGCAACGGTGTTGGGCTGTAAACTACAGTAATTTGTATTCACATGAACACACACGTAAACCTGAAACATCGCAGATTAAAAAAAAAGGATGCTCATGGTATAAAATGATAAAAAAGATTATGCTAATAAAAGCCAAATGGCAGCAGCAACAGCAGCAGCAGCAGCTAGAACTGCTGGATAAGGCGCCGGCGCTGCGAGGTCTTCCGCAGCAGTCTTCTGTAGTCATAGGGATTATCTTCGGGTTTACTCTCTTCCAGGGGGCTTTCGGCAACCCTTGACCTAGGGATTAAGCACAGAAGTGTTTCAGAAATTAAAATCAAAACATTTACCTTGGAAAACACTCCTAATTGACTGCTTAACCTCCACCCTCAGGAAAGGAAAAAAGAAAAAGAGAAAAAAAAAAAAAAAACGA
Organism: Heteronetta atricapilla; assembly: GCA_011075105.1. NCBI lineage: Eukaryota > Metazoa > Chordata > Aves > Anseriformes > Anatidae > Heteronetta > Heteronetta atricapilla. The sequence goes on from CM021732.1 coordinate 17,759,025, forward strand.
TTTTGCAAGGCCTCGTCTCCCTGTGCTGCATCAAGCCGGCACCTCAGAACAAACACATTATCTGGAGAGCGGACGAACACAGGAGAACAACATGTTCTTCTGCAAAGGGGACATAATAAAAGGACATAAAAACACTGAGAACACGTGGGGGCTTTGCAGCAGTTTTTGCCTGCTGGCTTTGAACCAGATTTTCAGCTGGTGTATGTTTGTTTGGCCTGTGTTTAACCTGCCTGTTGAGCTCAGTGTAAGTGTCCATTTCATCTTATTTTTTTTTTCAGATGGCAAGCCAGCTTGGGAAGCCAACTCTGGCAGGTTGGAATGGTGGCCTAACACCAGGTGTTGCCATGGAGTAAGATTAAAAATAAAACTCAGTTATTTATTAAGGAGATTAGTCTGAAATAACTATACAAATATATACTACAGGTGTGCCGCACCACTGCTCCTACACCAGTGTTGAAAGTAGACTGCCAAAAAAACCTTCAATGATTCATTTCTCCAGACCAAATTGACTGTATAGTTTTTAATACAGGTGACCCCATTCAAGAGACACTGAAGCGCAGAAATGTGTATCAATTGAATTTAAGACAAAGATAAATCTGCCCTCAAAAGTAACAGTGTAAATTTAAGAGTTACACAGATTTTTTTTTTTTTTTTTTTTGGCTATTTAGCATGCAACCAGACAGCACGCAGCACAAGGCCTGAATTTCCTTTCAGTGAGCTCTGTAGCAAAATTCTCATTCATCTAAACCAGACCTCATACAATTTTGCAGCTTTCTAAACGAAGGGCGAAAGACTGGAGTAATTAACAACCCCAGAAATGCTACATTTTCCAAGAGATGTAAACGGTGTGGTAATTCCCTGATATTACTATTATGTTTAATTCCATGCCTTCACAACACCTTTCTAAAACTATTTGAGATGGCACATGAAAAAAAGTGAAATAAGTAACAGGCACAAAATGCTCTACAAACATTTTTGCTGATACGTTTTCAAATCTCAGCAATCATCCTAGAGTTGGTGTTTTCCTTAGGCTTTTACTTAGATGGTTTCCAGGTTTTCCTTCTATATATGAAGACACAAGGAGATATATAAACATATATAAATGTGTGTGTGTTTGTATGTGCGATGTGTGCCTAAAAGAATATGAATTTCCTTTGCCCAGCAGAGGTCACCCTCTATGAAGTCTATGTGGGAAGAGAAGAGGTAGAGCAGACCTTCCCTTCAGAGTTTTTTCCTGACTGTCCACCTTGGTGGTGTCCACCACAGCCTGTAAACACACATGCTGCTATAGGACAGCAGGAGGAGGCAGTCAAGCAGGTGTCTTACCTGCAGAAAGCAGGCAGAAAATTCGCCACACATCTACCCTGTTTAAAGCCAGACTGAGTCAGAAATACAACTTCTAAGTTCTTCTATACTTGAATTCAATTTTAGATCAAAGATTTACATCTCTGTCCATCTCATCTGGAGTTTGGGAAGCCAAAGCTGGCAGGCTGAAGACAAATCATGCTACCGTTTGTCCCTGTCACGTTTTCAGCTACACATATTCCAAGATAATTTGGCAAGATTCCACAAATTAAAAAATAGATTTATGTCTAATTTGAAAGGTTTTTTTGTTTGTTTGTTTTGAATTTGTGGACAGGTACATATGCATATGCATTTTTTTCTCAATAAGTACATACAACATTTACTTTTTCCTATTATTTTTTTTATGACATACCGTTCAGTAGCTCTTAAAGCTGAGATCCTGCGCTCAGCTGGATGTCTCTTCTTTTTTGTGACAGAGCTGCTGTCCTTTGAGGTGCAATCAGGCGATGAAATTTCATGGTAATAGACATCTAAGTCTAGCACTTTGCTCAGACTGTCAATAAATAAATACTCCAAGTTAATTTCACTTTTCAATATTATATTAAACATTAAAAGTAACACAATCAAGTACCATTTTTGGTTGTTTATGTGTTGAGGGTCTAAGGAAGAAAATATATAAACACAAGAAATCTGTTTTTGGAACGTAGCTGCTGTATGATGCAGATATGGAGAATTTTGTAATGCTAAATACTTTTAGACATTCATAAAGCAAACATATATCACTGAAATAGCATGGGCTTGCCATCATACTCAGTAGAGGGGTATTTTTATGATATAGTTCATCTGGTCTATTTTAGATATTTCATTTAGGAAGACAGCAATAATTTTCTAAAGATGCTCCTTTTTTTTTTTTTTTTTTTTGTGACTACAAGAGAAGAGTCTAAAGAAACTAGTTCAGGTATTGGTGTCAATAATGCGGATGCCTGGTTTTTGTTACATGAATGTTTAACCAGAGTATCATATGTACAGAAAAAAATAATCTAAAAGCAACCTGAAAAGAACCTTCAGAATTCAATTCTCACATTGATGGAAATAACTCCCTGATTTCTGTTGCTGTGCTTGACTAATAGAGAATCAACACATGAAAGCAGATGCAGTCATGGAACTGTTTAACTAGATTTAAGATGAGCGAAACCAAACTGAGGCCAGTGAGGGAAAAACACTAGATGATGATGATGATTGTTTGCTAAACATAAGATGACTGTAGATGTGGATTATTTTCAAGATCCAAATGGTATCAGAAGAGCTGTAACTCAGAACTGACATTTCTGGCTGTTAAGTGAGTCCTTGAAGCAGTGGCACAATCAAGGACAATTTAAATTGTGGTTTAATGATGCTAGATTCTGTGAACACATCTTATGGGCGTATAATGTCAAGTAACTTCATTGAAGATACATTTTTTAGACACAGAGTCCCTGGGGAACAGCAAAAAGCTTATGTATGGAAACACAAACAATACAGAGCTAAGATCTAAGTCAGAAGCTGTGAACAAAGTCTACAGCACATGTGAGGATCTAAAATACAGGAAGGCAGGATATATGATTCTATGGTTCTATATGTGTTGCTTCCTTCATTTCCATATAGATCTATCAAAACAAGTTAGTTACACTGTGAAGAAAGGCTTCAGGTTCAAATTTCAATAGCTACTCTTCTTTACCTGTTATTAATATATTACTGTTATACTAATATCTTACTATTTCCATTTTTATCATCTATACCACCCTCGTAAGGGGGTGTCGAGAGGCACGAGACCTTTTCTCCATTAACACCAGCGACAGGACCCGCGGGAACGGGGTTAAGCTGAGGCAGGGGAAGTTTAGGCTTGACATCAGGAGGGGGTTCTTCACTGAGAGAGTGGTTGCACACTGGAACAGACTCCCCAGGGAAGTGGTCACTGCACCGAGCCTGACTGAGTTTAAGAAGCGATTGGACTGTGCACTTAGTCACATGGTCTGAACTTCTGGGTAGAGCTGTGCGGTGTCAAGAGTTGGACTTGATGATCCTTAAGGGTCCCTTCCAACTCAGGATATTCTATGATTCTATGATTCTATGATCTATTTTCAAACAGTCGTATATTTTTAGGAGAGAAATTTAACAGCCTTTGTAGTTTTGCTACCAAAAAAAGAAGTGGTTGCTCATTTAGTTTGACTGGAATTTTAAGCGCCTTCAATTATTTTCTGTGTCAGAACTATCTTTGATGTGGACCTTATCTTAACTTATTATTGTGCTTGTGTTGCCATGGTAAAGGGCCATGCTGCAGTAAAACTGAACAACTGAATTCCATAATGGATTTTTGTTGCTGAAAATTGCATGTTTAACTTTGTATATGATGCCCTTCCTGTGAATCACCAAATCACCTTTTTTTTTTTTTTTAATGCTTTATTTTCATGGTTGAAGTGCAGCTAAGAACTATTTCTAGAGTACTAAGATGACAATAGTGCAATAATGAAAAAAATTACCTTTCTTTTCTTGGTTTCCGTTTTTCATCTTGCATTGATTTCTAAAAAAGAACAAAATAATTAGAAAAATACCGAAATGATAGTTTATGCAAAGATACAAGTCATCAATATACTAGGTAGGAAAGTGCTGCATATTTTTTGCTTAATGAAAATACAGAGAACTTAATTTGTTGAGCCATAGAGCAAGTGCGCTGGCAAAATCTCTTTTCAGACTCTGTGACTGTGCATGTCACTGAGAATGTGTTGAAATGCTGTGAAAAAAAAAAAAAGCTAAAGTAATTGTGATTAGAACAACAATGATAAAAAGTAAAACTTCCATGTATCTGTAGCTGTTTTAATGATGTTCACAACACTATCTCATTGAGGCAAGGATACGTGGAGGCCATGAGAATTTCCATGTATACAGGCAACACAGTGGGACAAGGCATAATCCTGTTCTCATTAATGCCAATGCAACGTTGTCACAGGTTTTAGTAGGATAAAATTGACAAAGGCCCCATTTAGAAGTATACTGGGTGGCAAAATCACCTTTAGGATATGAGACATCCAGAAATGCAGAGGAGAGAGACTGATAAGGAATGTGAGTAATTTCTTATCTCTAATAGATTTCTGTCCTTACACTCAGGAAGAACGTTATGTTGCAGCATCTAAAGCATGACGTAAGCAGTATTTTTAAGTGCAGATGGTCTTAAATTTGGTCTTAAATTTGGCCTTGATTATGTTTCTCTCAGACCAGGGAACACTTACTAGAATTTATGAATTATAACACTGTAAGGCCACTGAGAACCAGGAATCCTGATGGACATGCACCTCAGTCTGCAGGCAGATGCACAAGACATATAATTTCAAAATGACAGACTGATTTAAAGTAATAACTGCCCAAATAAGCTTTTAGTGGCTTGTATGAACAAAGACCTATTGTCAGGCTTCATTTACACCAGTGTACCACTTTAGTTCATTTGATGTGCATGAAGATGAGTGACAATGGAAGGTATCTAATCAACATCTGTAATGTGGTGTGAGAGAAATACCTGTTTTTGCAGAAGGGGACCATAAAACAAAGGATTTTTTTTAATGCATTCATAGTGCATGCATAATCTGGGTAATCTGGGCTTGATAATGTGTGAGTAGTGGCTGATCACAAGATTTTTTGTAAGGCAGAAAAGCCATGAAAGCTGGGAAAAACTGACTACTCTCTAGTATCCTAAGTCAGAGGTAAATGACTTGTCCAATGTTCAAGAACAGAATTGGTAGGCTCATTTTCTAAGTTTCAGTGTAGCATAAATTTATTCTGACTCTTCCTTACCAGTGAATTTCAAGTCAGGAAGACAGGCTTCTCTTTTTCGCACCCTCATGATATAAAATCAAAGTTAATAATATTTAATACCTTGCAAAACTGCTGTTAAAATTTTGTTTAAAAAATCCCCAATATGACAGCAGCTTTTGTTTGCACAGCTATGATGTCCATTTTCTGATATGGAGATGGCCATGCAGCAAATTTGTGTTCATAAAATACAATGTTCCTGCCTGCATAGTCTCAGCTTTCTAAATATGCATTTGCCGTGGAATTACACATCTCCTCAGACATTTCCCAATACAGCATTCAGTGTCATGCCTTTCAGTTCAGTCCTCTAACTCACCAATCTTGTTTTCACAAAACAAATCACATTCTTAAATGCCAATTTATTTTTAAGGATACCATTTCTTTTCAGAATATCATTGTTCCCAAGCTGTGTTATTTCAAAGCCCCCATAATAAAATATAGCCATATTTGTCTTTTTTGGTATGCCAGACACAACTCTCCCTGAAGGCCCTTGTGACACCTTCTGTTGAAAGGAGAAGCAATTGCTACGGTTAGTTTATTAGCTGGGCTCTCACTGGCTGCTAAAATAGGTCACTAAGATACAGGCACCTCGAGCAAATGACATTAATTGCTTTTTTTTTGTTGGAACTGCTTTTTGAGTTGCTTTTACATTTTCTCTCATTATGCTTACTTTCTTGCTCTCTCTCTGTCTTTTAATTTTTTTTTCCCTTTTCTATATATTTAAGGGCACTGAAGTCAAGAAAGGAAAGCAGACCTTGGTATCTGAACTTGGACCAAAGGCTATATATAGAGACATTCAAATCCATTAGTCTCCTGAGCTGTTTATATTTGCCAATTCCTTCATAATCACAATCTGACACATTTGTAAAGGAAGTTACAGTGTGCATACTAATACAGCCTATTTTAATATTTGCTCTCTCTGCAAGATCGAGCACTAATTTAGACACTCAAAATAGCTCTCCAAATGAATCTGTTTTTCTCCCATGACTTACAAAGAAACTATGGAGAGTAGGCATTTCCTCTAGGTATTGAAAGTGCAAATGCTGCTTATGCATATAATGAATGTACATATGGTTGGGTAAAAAAGTAAAAATTGGCTTGATGTAGGGTCCCAAGCTGGGTAACTCTGAATTTTAATAATTTCAAATCTAGTTTGAAATTTGATGTTTATGGCTAGCTTCCTTTCAGCAAGGCACAGCTTTTATGCTGTATCAGAAAGGAATACAGGAATTGGGCAATTAGAGAGTATGTTTAGGTGGGAATTATCTGGCAGTTTTAGCCCACAAAAACTTGCTAAACTCACATGTATTAGAGTGTAGTAGGTGGAGTCTTCTGGATTGTTTAATGTCTTGGGCTTCCGTGGCCTCCTTGGGGGTCTCTGCTTTGGGCGAGAGTCTTCAACTTTGGCTGCAACTGTGGAAAAGAAGAAAATAGTAAGGCTTATTTCTTCATTAAATGGGAGGCTTTTACACAAAGAGAATTTCACTGGAGAGCAAAAAAAATCCATTTAGCCAATTTACAGCTTGCAGTCACTCAAGAAAGCAACAATTTTGGGCTTGCCATATCCAGATTGCAAAGGAGAATGGGTTTATTTATTTGGTTCCTGACTACCCACATGGACTCATATAATGAATGTCATAGTGGAACAGTCCAGCAGTCTGCCTGGCATGGGCTTCTCCTCTGAAAAGGGTTGATGCTGCACATTTGGAGTGGTGCTCTGAAGGGTAGTGGCTACCACCTCTAACAGGGAGCTGAGCAGGGAGGTTGACGTTTTCTCAGACTCAACCATTAAGGTGTCAAATGTGGGAACTAGTATTAGGTATCTTCCCTAACCTATTCAAAAGTTGGTCCTCTTCGCTATTATGGTGTAGATATTCCCCTGCTGAGGCTGTTCTTTTTCAAGCCAAATGACATACCTTTGGGCAACACAGCATGACCGTGCCCATAGCATCCAGAGCAACCCAGTTTAGATTCTCTGGTTTAGATGTACTCAACTCAGTCTCTACTTCTACAAAAACTTTATACAAACATACCAGGAATGTATTCATTCTAATGGAAATGAAACCAAGATTTTCATACAAAATGGAACTGCTGTCTTCTGGTAATCTCCAGGGTCTAGGTTAGACACTGATTTGTGGGCTACGTAAGAGTCCATAAAAGAATAATCTCTACACTCATCAGTGTTGATAGTGCAAGGGTGGAATAAAGATCTAGCTTCAATAAATTACTGACATGTGTTCTGCTCATCTACTCCTCTTTCACATGAAACAACTTTGACTCCATAACCCAGATGTGCTAACTACATGTAATTGAGTCTTAGAAGGAAGAATGTACTTTGTTCTCTAATGGCCACCAGAAACTCTTTCACACTATAAAAATAAAACCTCTCCCATATACATCAGACAACTTTTTAATTATAGAGGTAGCATGATCATTTAAAATGAGAAACGGTCAGTAATACATCAGTGTTGACTCCTGCAAAATTAGCTGTGTAAATTTTTTGTTATGTATGATAAATAAAGGCTTGTAAAGGTCATGGATATACAGAGGAGCCAGAATGAATAATGTTAATTTAAATTGTAGTTGGATAATGATTACATTTATTGGTTTAGTTTCTTATCTAAAATGCAGACTGCTTCTCATGTAATGAATGAACAAGTACCTTTTAACATTTTGCACTTAAAAGAATGATGGTGTTTTTCTAAGTAAGGGTACAGATAATATGTGCTAAACAATGAGATTTAGATGCAATATATTTGTTTCACTAACCTGCATTAAATATAAATTACATTCTTTCATTTGAGTAGGTATGGAAGGCCTGACTGTGCTCTGTGTGGGCTGTTGGTACCCCGCTGCATTTCAAACGGGCCACCTGGAGTTAACTGAGTTTCCATTTGTGACTGAGTAGAGGCAAACCTTCCCTGTTGTATTTTTAAACACAATGGGAGCCTAAACTGGAAACAATAGTTTAAAACAAACAAACAAACAAAGAAAACCAAAACAGAAAACCAAGCACATAAAATTCAGTGTAATTGAATAGAAATACCTAAATTCTTGTATGTAGGACATTTATAAAAACTGTATCAAAGATCCTGACTGAATGAAAATCTGGAAAAAGAAAATGAAATCAAATTGGAGGCCCTAAGAAAATCTCAAGGAAAAGACTCTTATAATACCTGAAGATTTTTTATTGTCCTCCAAGAATCTACAACGATGTATGCTATTACATTATATAATTCATCACTGTCAAACACATGAAAGCATTCTCATATTCTAGATAACAATTATTCAACCTGTAATTAGTTGTACACTTCTTGCATGTGTGCTCTGCAAAGAAGACTCATCTTACATTAAAAAAAATAATTTTGACAATGATAAGGGTTTTAGGAAAAAATAGCTAATTATATGGGCTCATGCGTGTTACATATGAATGAGCTATGCAAAAGAACCGAGGGGACAGAAGTATGCTGCTGGGGCAGCCAGTATTCTAAGCTTGGACATCCGTTGGTCCTTTTTAGAATTACATAGAGGGCTGAAAATGCAATCCTGAATTTTGTCTTTAAATTACACAGCACATTAAAAGTAGCTTGCTGGATTTAGCTTTCTTTGTTTCATCAGGAAGTAAACTTGTGATTTCCCTCTCCACATAGACGTCTGTGTTCATTGCTACTGAAATACAGCTGATGTGGTAGTTGTTTGTGGTACTGGGCAACTCACTGCACAAAGTAAGATTTACTTTTTATTAGCTGCTGATAGTTCCAGAAATCATTTACTTGGTACAGTTAAAGGTGGAAGGCAAATTAAATACCTAGTCCTGATAAATGGTGAGTTTGATGTGCTTGTTTTCTAGATGGCCTACTCCTTTCTGCATTAAACAATGAAGCAGAAAGTGTAAAATCATTCACTTATTAGTAGGCCAATTATGTTGCTTCTATAGTCCATAACAAAGAAAACGTTTATTTTGAAGCCTGATCTCTCCATAGTAAAATACTTCATTGCTTATTTTTGCTTAAGATCCTCCTGTAGGAAGGTTTTTGAGCTTAACAGTGAATGTGTGCCATGCTGTAATCCATGCCCAGGAAGTTAAATCTCTCTGCTGCCCAAACCTGAAGGAGACCATCACAGCATACATTTGATCAAGCGATGGTGGAAAGTTTAACACAAATTAAGCTCACTCTCCAAGAGAAGGAACAAGTTACAGTGCTAAGGGTCAGCCAAGGTGTGTGAACTGTGTGGCTGCCTATTTAATGTATGCGTATCCTGAACACCACCACATACCACAGAAACTGTAGAGAGCAGTGCATATCTGAAACATTCAAGTACAGGCAAGAAGTGCTTGAATAAAGATGAGTCAGTATCACCAGCTCTTTACATTGAAATGTATCTGCGCATCCTGACGTACAATGATAAACTTGGAAGACAACGATCTAGAGGAATCAACATCCATGGATGCTAATGTAAATTAACATATGACTTACAACAGATCTTATACCGAAGACTGCACAAATAGTGTGGTTACAGCTGCGATAAGCATCTACGTGATGAAAGGTCTCTGTTTGTTAGACCACCTGGAGAAACAGATAAACCTCTCTGCAGGCCACCTGAGTGAAATGTTACTTGTTTGATTCAGCATTGCTCCACATCTTATGGGGACAGGAAGTATAAAGCTAGTCTCAGAAACGAGCAGGAAAACAAAACAAACAAAACAAAACAAAAAAACAGCAACAACAAAACCAAAACAACAAAACAAAACAAAACAAATCAACAAAAACAACAAAACCAAACAGGCAGTAGGGCCAGTAATTGTCTGGGTTTTGTTGGGGAGATTGGAAGTAATCAGAAAAATGCAGAGATAGTAACTGGAATTCCAGGACATGACAACAATAAATTAACAGCTATTACCACTTACAATGTTTACGTGCATTCCTCTTTGCTGTGCTAATTGTACCAAAAAAAAAAAGTAAATTGAGTTTGGGAAATGCATGTAGAAAAAGCACTATTCTTTAACGTTCTGGTTAGTAATTTTAGGGCTTGTTTATTCATAGGATGCTCACCCATGCCAAGAATTGGAAATTATTGTTGATGGACACAAGCTTTTAGCAATCTAGAAAAACATAGGGGGATTATTCTGGCACAAACTTAGAATTAGGAACTGCAAGAGACCGAGAACTTTCTAGTTGCACCCAGCAGGAGATGACAACATTTGATCTCTCATGCCTAAGTCCTGCCCACCCCGCCAAGGGATGCAGTTTCAGTCTCTGGCTGATACTTACACTCTCATATCTGTGAGTCTGGTGGCCTAGCCTGAGTGTTATTTAGGAGAGGATGTTTAAGGGAAATGGCTTTGCTCTACTTCCTCAATTTCCCTCATCTCATGCTCTGCCAATGGATCTAACCAGCTCCTAGCACAGATTTTCTGTGCCCTGGCTGCTTGGTGCCAAAGAATGATCAAACAGCAGAAGCACTTCACTGCCCTGCTTTTCTCCAGTCCCACTCAGTGCTCCATGACTGGCCTCTCAGTTCCTCTGTGCTAAGAGGAAAAGACCGGCCTCTCAATACTGCTCTGCTCCCCCAGCACTAGAAGAGCTCCCTTTTTCCTGCAAAGGCTTCCCAAGTACTTAGTGAAAACAGTGCTGCAGCAGCCTACAGCAGGAGGAATCCCGGGTGAAAACCCTGCCTGACTCACGGCCTCGTGTCGCTGAATAGGCTCCCAGCTGCACAGGAGCTCCTTGTTCCCAGTGAATTTAATTTTAAATATAGAAAATTATCTTCCAGAGATTTTGTACTTGAACTGTCATTTAATACTTACAAAGATGAGCACCATTATTCATCTGGTAAAAATAAATAAATCTGTTCCCATCACAATCAAATTCCCACGCCTTCAGGTTTTGACTAGGTAGCAGCCATTTGTGCATTTATGTTAACACTGCTGTAACCCCAAGGCTCACTTATAGTCCAAAGGTGCAGTCCTGGGATGTAGCCATTATGTTTGCTGAATGTATTTAACAAGAAAATATAACCTACTTGGTGATTTGAGCCACGGGGAATACTGTTTGTTCCAGTAACCTTGTGAAGTGTACCTTGTGCATTTTAAATTCACTTATGAACAATTTAACCTTGTAGATTTAAGACTCATTTAACATTTTGGCTCATAGGTTCTTTAAACTGCAGGATTTGCATTTTTATTAAAATAAACAAATTTGAAAATCTGAACACTTGTCACAGTTCGCCACCCAGACGTCCCACAGTTCCTCCTCTTCTGTGGGCAGCAATATAATAAAATACTTTAGTATAGGAGCAGGTAAGTTCTGTTATAGGAGCAGGTAAATTCTGTTATAGGAGCAGGTAAATTCTAAAACTTACAGTGGCCACCTAGCCACTGATGAAGGCAGAAAAGCATTCCTATCTGGCATAAAGCTATAAAATACAATTCACATATTATAGGTGTAAAATGACATATAAAACCAGTGAAGCTGAGGAAGATATGTGAGTGTAAACCACCAGAGTAATTAGATATGGGGAAATAGTACATGATTTAAACAACTGCTAACAACCTCTGCTTTCATAAGGGTAAGACAGCAAAGGTGGCCCTAGAGAGAAACCTGCACTAAAAATGTATCCTTCTATAAATGTGTGTGTATAAACTGTACTGTAACACCTAATGTAGGCAAGAGGACAGGAAGGCTCCTCCCTGTTTAATAACAGACAGTCATCACTCACCAGGTCTACCTGCTTCACTTTAGCACGGCAGTCTGCAGCACATTATCTCAAGTCTTTATTTTCTGTAGTTGTCTGTGATCTCCCTACACTGCATATAGAAATGGACGCTGGTAACTCCTGTTTTGTAGGCAGTGCAACCCACGTGATCATAGGCATACTTTTACTCACAAATTCTGTACTTCCAGGTAGATTGTATTTGCTATAATAAATATCTGCTTAAGTTAAGACAATGCAGCCTTGTGATTGAGTTCTGTAAGGCTTAGGCTCCAACCAGCTCCCAGGCACACCTGGGAATTGCTGCAGCATCTACTCTTGATTGATTTTAGCTGGAAAGTAAACAGTTTTCCTGTTGTATGAATTATGTTTGAATGTAGAAAAAAAAAGCTCATGTTCCATACCAAGAAAAGTCTTTCAGTGAGGCTTAGCAGTAATAAATATTGCTTCTGGGGATGTGAGGAATCAAGGCTCAGACCCCTGCTGCCATCCCACCATGCCCTAGGTGAGCGGCTGAGCTGCAGTTCACTGTCAGACTGACCGTGGTGTAGAGACTGAAATTTCATGTCATGGCTTGGAAGGGACAGAGTTTGACTAGAGGCCAGCTGGCTTTCCTTCTTGCTTTCTTAAAGTTCAGTATCTGTCAAAAGTCACCTTTGTCACATTTATCACAAGTAGTCACATGACTTGTGTGAGGTATGACAAGCGAACACAGCACACAGGGACTACAGCTGCCCAAGTCAGACCTGCTGGACAAGAAGGACCAAGGAACCAGACCCAGCTCTGAGTGTAATACTGCCTGTTGTATCATGGGACAGCTGGCTACAAAAAGATTGGGAACAATGGCTATAATAAAAGCTGGCTTTGGAGCAGTTTTACTTACTGGAGCAGACCATTAAGTGAGTTACTGTCTGGAGAGCCATAAGCAGGCTGGAAAGGCTAGTTGGGTCTGAGATAGTAGAGGCCAACTCATGATTTATAACATTTAAGGGCAAAGTAGGATACTAGCAGGCCTGTGCTTTAGTAGCACATTTCTGTTTGTGCTGAATTCATTTGTAGCTTCGTGGTCAAATAGTACCCACTATTTCATTTGAAATGCATTCACGTTGGAAAGAGTAACTCCGTCCAAACATGGATTATGATTACCATTGCTGACATTTTTTTTGCAAAAGGCAATTAGACATTATTAACAAACAGTCACTTTTTGCACCTGTAAATTAAAGAGAAGAAAAAAAAAAGGATCAAAACATTCTCAGAGACTATGCCTGGTGCACAAAAGAGCAAAGTGCTGTCATATCACACATGTACACATTTGCCAGGACAAAAAAATAAGAATATAAATCCTCCTTTTGTTAAAGCCACATAATAGCAGCTTGTAAAAATGTCGTTATTTCTTTCTGTTCATCAAAATGAGACCAAAGTTCTTATGCCACTCAACAACTGTTTTACTGTTGTTTTAAAATTTTAGGACTTGGTTCAAAGTAATGTATGACGCTCTTCACTTCCACGTTCAAAAAGATAACAAGCAGCACTTTCACACTTCACCACTGGAAAAACACTGTATTATAACACCACAGAGATGTAAAACAGTGTGACATTTTCAAAAACAAAGGGAAGTTAAGTGGCTGACTGGTAACCACTTTAAGCAGGGTTGCATGCACAGGTGACAAGCTCTGACATTCGTTTGCCTCTTGCAGAGTTACTTAAATTTATAGCAGTGCTTAGGGAGGACATTGTGCTATTCTGCGCATGGCATGAACATACTGACACACTTTCACTGTGTTCACTGGTGTAAGTAATGAGACCTTTAACTGGTTAAACAGGGATTTTTGTATTCTCTTTCCTCTATCTACCTCTCTTCTCTGGCTTCTAGAGGAAAAATGTTTAAGAACCAAGAGCTATTTTCCATAGCACGCATTTTAATCCTTCAGATCTACCTCACAAAAAATCTGCAATATTTAATAAAGAACTCAGTACAAATCCAAACATTATTCAGCCTTTAATGAAAGATCACGTAATTTCGTTTTTAACTTCACATTTGTATTCTTTTTGTTACTTTTTGGGAACAGATTGATCTACTTAGATTATCTAGAAGCAGCCGGTTTATACTTGGAGGTTCAGATTTTCTAAACACCAAGCCCTCACTTGAGGTGCTTGACCTCTTGAAAGGACTGCAAAGTGGGGGTGAAGCTCCTTTAGGATCTCTTCCACTTAGCCATGGGATCAGAATGATGTTTTGGCAACCCAGCAACCAAATCCACAATGTTATAATGCACGTATTACAATTGGCTCTAGGCAGCCAGGGGCACTTCTGCATCTGATCCCAGCTGTGCAGAGGTGAGCAGAGCTCTTTCCCAGAGGCAGTGAAGTGGCACGGCTGACACAAGCTGCCCTGCAGAAATGGAGGCCCACCCATGTTTGCCCTCGTCTTCCTCTGCACCTGCAGCCCAAAAAACAGGCTGAGGAAAATCCATTACATCCATTCCAACTGAAAAGTCTTGAGCTCTTTGTGGACCTCCTGGTGGGGCACACTCTGAATGCCATGTCTTCCACCTAGCAGTACCCCTGCACCTAACCTGCTCCAAGAATGGTTACATTTTGGGAGCCCTACTGCCCATGCTATCTGGAACAGATGTTTCTATATCTCTTAAGCATAGAAGTCAAACGGATACTAATTATTAATAAGAATTTACTTATAATTTTAAAGTCATGCCCACCAACATGGGGAGGAGTTGCAAGTTTTGACAGACTCAGTTGCACTTCTGTGTAGCTAAAACTTTTACTGAGCATAAATGCGATAAATTGTGGCAAAATGTTTGACTTGGTACCTGAAAATATTTTGTTTTTAAAACACAGCTGCACATCTCATCCATAACACATACTGCTGAAGAACAATAAATAGAGTCAATGTGGATTTTTTACCAAATAAAATTATTACTAGATACGCTGTGTCTAGGCCTCACAATGATCCATTCACCAATCTTCAGAAGCACTGAAACAAAGTACCAAGAAAAACAGTAAATGTGTAAATCCCAGTCATGCTTGGACATTTCTGTGGAACGTATTTTTCAGACACATTCTGAGGCTTAGTACAGAAACAAACAGCCTGAGTTACAGGAGAAGCAGAGCTAGTTCCTCTTCTAGTCCCCTGGCCTTTAAACCGTGAATAGTTGTTTCTTGACAGCCCTGTTAACAAATGGAAAGTCTGCCTAACAGTAAGGGTCAACATTACCTGACTGACAAACATTAGAAGAAAGCTGGTCATTAATTTGTTTATCTTTGGACAGCATCACAGGTCTCAGCTGATGTGACAATATCATTTCATTTAATTTTTGCTGCAACGCTAAGTAGTCTTCAGATAATTTCGATATCTGAAAAAAGGTAACACAGGATTTCTCATTATTATATAAATAAGTATATATGTTCCAAAGTAACCAAGGGTAAAATGGTCGGCTTGATAATGAATTTAAAAGGTATTGCTCCAGCTACTACAGTGCAGGCCCCTATCACACATCCCCAGCCCTCTCCTTAAAAACAAACCAAACCAACCAACCAAAGAAGTGTGGGAAACCCCACACTGCAGCCCAGTCCTGCAGCTCCTTCATATTGATTCACTCAGGTGAGCGGATGGTGTCTTGCTGATGTCGGGATGCAGAAAAAGCTTCTGCAACTATAGGCATATGTCTTGGCACACATGCAAGTCCCTGGCACTGACACAGCAACTTACAGTTTTATTTACAGAGATGCATTTCAAATGCTGAATTAAGGGCCTTGCTTCATAAACGGACATTTCAATAAACCCAGAGCTTCTGCATTTAGGTTCATATTGACATAATTTTTCCCCATTTTTCTAACTTCATCTTTCCCTCCTTCCTGAAAAGGATATTTCTCTCGCAGCCCCAGATATGCCTTTTTATGCAACATTCATTAAAAAACCATCAGTCTCAGCTGAGAGAGCGAAAACTTGGTTCCACTGAAGTCAGTAAGATAACTTAGCCATTCTGTCATTGCTCACTGTGTTATGTTTAACATATTTAGCTTATAAGCTTCTTACCTGCCACGAAAAGGCTGCCAAGTCACAAGGCTCTTTCTCTGAGCCTCCCTTCAGTGTCTTAGTGTCCTCAGCCTCCGTAACAGTGTTTTCCCTATCTTTTGGTGTTTGGGGTTCATTATTTTGAATATGTACCGCTTCTGTTGGCTCCTTTATAGTTTTCTCTTGACTTTTGCAAGGTAATTTTCCTTCTTTTCTGAGTTGTCCTCTCCTTCTATAACCCCTGTAATTGCTCTGAATAACCACTGCTGCCTTCTCTTTGTCTTCTGAACCTCGTTTTTCTGCTTCAGCTTGTTTCCGTGAGCCTCTTATTGATTCTTTTCTTATAATTCCTTTACATTCTCTAGGCATCATCACTTCATGTTTCACATGGTTTCTTTCCACATCCCCGTTGGTCTTGGGCTGGACCACAGCAGATTCTTGATTTTGCCCATCTGCACTGAGTGTGTTTTGGTTAGTTTGCCCTTGCTGGAGATCAGGTTCACCTGTGATTTTGACAGAAGCTTTGCTGGATGACTCTTCCAAAGTCGCCCGGTCTTCACCTTCACCAGCATGCTCTACTGCAGGGTTCTGCTTCATGGAAACTGTCTCTTCTTTAGTAGGCATTTTCTTTTGCTCCTGTACATTCCCTGTGTCACTGTCCCTAGTGCACTCACTATCAGTAACAGCATCACCTTCATCTTGCATCTCTTCATTCACTGCTTCTTCCAGTGTTCTTCCATTTTGAAGTGGCTGCAGTTGAGCTTCAAGGTATTCGACAGCAGATAATTCTTCCTCTCCTAGTTTTTCGCATTGTTCCTTTATTTTTTTATGTGCTCTGTAGCCTCTGTAATTGCTCTGAACAATAATAGCTGCTTCTTCTTCTGTTTTTGGAAGGGCACTCTTCACTTCAGCTGGACTTTCCTCATTATCTTGAAGTTCTTCATCCTTTTCACTAAAGGATGATGCATTTTCAGTTTGTTTCTTTCTAAGTGATTCTCTGAATGGAATAGAATTTGGGGAGAAGTTATAGTTGAAGGAGATGAAGGATAGTAACAACTTTGCAACTACCTTTGGTGATGCTTGTGTAGTAAAAGGCACTTTGATACATTGCAAAATGGGAAAGATTTAATGCACATAGCTGGAATTGAAGATAGAAAACCAATCTATGTTTTGACTAATATTGACTAATACTTCTTAATGTTAAAAGGGATATCCTTGTTAAACTGTTCACAGAGAATTGCTGCACAAGGGCAGGTGATAAATCAGAAAAGAATTAATTGAATGTTTAACAAGAATGTAAGGCAGAAAATTTGTAGCACCTCCATTGTGTATAAATACACACAATCCTAAATGTATTAATGAAAGAAAACTGCCTCACATCACACTGGATTGTTTTCTTTCTATGATCCTGGGCATAGGTCCAGGTCAAACTTAAAAGACCTATTTCCTCCACTGTGTTTGTTACTGTCTATAAAACTTAAGTGCCAGGTAAAATCTGTCACACTGTTCCTCCCCTTTGTCTCTTGAGAAAGACTTTTGACTCATTCACAGCTGTTTTCTACCTCTCCTCCAGCTACTGAAATGCTGTCACTGAAAACAAAATGGTGATGTGCAAAGTGTTCCTCTTCAGTGACTGGGACTACAGCCATGTTGCAGGAGTATTTAGAATGTGATTCGCCTCCCCTTACTTTCAGCTTTCTGGTCTGAGCAAGTCTTCTAGGTTCCTGCTTGTCATTACCTATGCTTATCAGTCAGTGACTTAAGATGAGAGCAGCTCCTTGCAGATGCCTATTTCTTGCTCTTGTCTGAGCATTTTTTGCAATGAGCCAGTTCCAAAAAGAGATTCATTTACAAGTTACACTAACATTACAGGTA
The DNA here is from genome assembly GCA_011075105.1 of Heteronetta atricapilla. Taxonomy (NCBI): domain Eukaryota; kingdom Metazoa; phylum Chordata; class Aves; order Anseriformes; family Anatidae; genus Heteronetta; species Heteronetta atricapilla. The sequence goes on from CM021732.1 coordinate 17,776,795, forward strand.
AAACACAGTATTGTTTATCTTTTCCCTAAATATGCCATTATTCCTGGGTCTTGAAAATATGAGAAAATTGCCTACTGACATTGAAAGAACTCCAAGTGAATGTACATTACTACATATACATCTAGAATAATTCTAATTTGCTTCACTGTTAGATTATATCCCTGTTTTATCAGTGTAGTTACTAAAAAGGGACACAATGACAGAAGAGATGGAAAACATTACTACCTCCTCCTTTTGAAGTTCTTCCTCTCCTTATATCCCCTGTAGTGAGACTGAATTACTGTTGCTGCTTTGTTTCTTGCCTCAGTTAGTTCTTTCCTCTTCTTCCTGAGAAAGTATCCTCTGGCAACTGACATAATTTGTAATATAAAACAACCTTAAGCAACAAACAATGGGTATCCCAAACATTTCAGAGAGTTAAATGATAACATTATTAAAAAACAACAACAACAAAAAACAACAATAAAAGGGAGAAATAAGAGCATACAGACTGGGGTGATAATTATGATTACACTTCAGCTGAAATGATTCTGTCCCGCAAAACCTTTAGGGATTTCAGAAAGCTGCAGCCATTCTACATGAGGACACAGGCAGATCTTTCTCAGAATTTTATTGAAATGAAAAAAAAAAAGGAAGACGTTGAAAGACACAGAACCATAGTACAGTTGAAGTGCCTCTAGAACACTGTGCTCTCAGCACCATGTACCTGCTTTGCCTGATTCAGGCAATTGATTTGACTCAAGGTCTTTATTTCCCTGGGAAACACCTGGCAATCAGGATATAGAGATTACCAGCCTCTCTTCTGGCACAGGCTGGGAACTTTAATTCTTTAGCTGAATATTCACCAGATCAGAGAGAAACTGAAAATTTTACAGCTCAGCAGTTACAGCAGACTTCGCTCATGCTCCTTTTGCAAAGACTCATTATTCAAAATGAAAAAGCTCAGCATAAAAAGGGAGCTAAGCTCCACAATAACCAGGTACACTGTGGCAAGCATACTCAGTACTTCTGCTTTGTGGGATGTGTAAGTTCAAGTTTCTGTTGTGAACCGGGATAAATAAAGACTCAAAGATAGGTCTCTCACCAGACACATATGCACTCTCACCAACTATACCAGCTGGTAGTGTAAGGACTGGGATTCAGCTCCAGGTGAAGGTAACTAAAGTTAGGTGTATATATGAAGGTGTTTGCAATTGTGCTAAGTCTCAAACCTCTCGTTAAAGCCAACAAGTAGTCACTAGGGGCTTGATATGCTTGCTGGCATGTGAGTATCTAGTGCCATCTGAAATGCTCCACAATGCCTAAAGCATCGACGTGGAGCTGGCAGACACCTCAAAACAGACTGGGCTTTCTGCTGAGAGAAAGTTGGGTATGCCACATGAAATAAAGCTAGAGGCCAGACAGGATAACCTGGGGCATCTCAAATGGCACTAGATACCAATACAGGTTTGTTGAGCATTTGGTGGTTTAGAATAAAATTACTCAAACTCTAAGCACTGCTGACTATAAGAGGAGTTTAGAAACCTAGGTCACTTTCAGAGATCTACACTGAGGTGTCATAATCAGAAACTGAATCCCATTCAGAATGTTGCTTCAAAAATTCCTGAAGTTGCAAATCATTTCCTAATGGAAACTGGCACACTCTCCACAGTGCTGTGGTTTGGACAAGCCTGCAATTTCAAAGATTCAGCACAAATCCGCTAATCCCTGGCAAAATAAGATGAACAACGTGTTTTGTCAAAATATTTCTGTTGAACTCTAACTCCAAATGCAATAGCAAGACTATGGGGATAGAAGATTCGAGTGATTTAACTACCCTGAGGAGATGGTAGATATGGGAACTCTCATTCCAACTGTGCTGAGTGTTGTGCATCACAAAGGAAGGTCAAGCTCACTTAAGAACAGGAGAGGAGCATAAGCAGTCTGTCCTAACACATTCACAAAACTTTATGCTAGTTTCTTGTTTGTTTGTTTTTGCTTTAGCATTCCCTACTCACAATTTAGACCTGTTTGGGCTACGCTAGATGCTGTGGATTGATGTAAGAAGCACTGTATGAAAGTGCCATAAATTACATACTGATAACTGGACATAGATACATGTCCAGTTAATATTTGTTCAAAGTGGCACACTTGGGTTTCATATCACTGTCTGACAGGGCTTTAGAAAAATGCAAACTGTAAAACATTTTGAATACTTTCAGACTTCCTTGGACTTCTTGGGCAAATTCTCATTCAATTTCCCTATAAATATAAGTCAAAAGGAGATATTTTTAACTATATCAAGTTACATTGTCAGTGGACATGCTATGTAGGCCAAATATGGTCTTTTTAGACTTATTCTGGTTCACTTTTGAAGTTTGCATTTGTTTTGATATTGTAGCTATCTAAGCATTGCTTTCAAACTGGAAGAGAGGTTTTGTATTGACTTAAAAATAAATAGGAAAAAATACTCCGAGAGTTAAGTAAAGATAGACTTCCTTCTGTTCTAGCTTCTTGTGCACTGAAAAAAAAACTTGAAACTACATTCAAGATAAAGAAGGTAGATGAGAAGAAACACTGGGGAGATCAACAAACTGAGTAAAGTGATATTTTTTTTGCATTTGCAAATATTCTACAATAATTGACAAGTTTCAGATGGGTAGTTATTTTTGGCACATCACTGAATTTTATTCTGGTTTCAGGTTGCTTTTTATGCTGATAAAATTCTACTGACTGCAGCAAAGTGCTCTTCAGTACACTCTAACATTGGCTCAATGCAATTAACAGATGCTTGTGACAATGATTAAAACCAACACTAGTGTTGGTATATACTCATGCAGGCATATTAGAGCAAGTTTACATCTCGATAGCCTGGGTACTGGCAGCATTAGCTTATGTGTGGGGTAAATACCTTTGTAATTACTAAAAACACTGTGTGGATTTGTGCCAGCTGTTTTTAAAGAGACCTGTGTCTCTTTGAGTTGTATTGTCACTGATTTCAGAGCTGCCTTGACTACATCTGGCTCTGGGGCATCTCTGCAGGGACAGGAGAGACAGAAATATAGGAAGGAAAAAGGGATGCCAAGTAGTATACAACAAAGTGCAAGGTGATTATTGCTGCAGAAGAGGCAGAATAATTTGCTAGCTCAGACTGAGTCCTGGCAAAAAAAAGAATCAGATATGAGTGAAATTACAGGCTGTAGTCTTCTCAAACATAACTGATATGTAGCAAAACCTATTCCCAACTGAACAGCATGCACACATACATTATATGCACACTTCAACAGCATCAGCTGCAATAATTAGACATAACAAACTAGAAGTGAAAGCCTTGCCATGGCATTTAACCAGCCCACCTCTCAGCTGTGGAAAGGGCCTCTATGCAGCTTTGAGGTACATGTAGTGGAATTCATTGACCCGCCTCAACCACTGCGTATAGATATATAATAGATAAATTGTATGTCAGAATCTATAAATGAGTATAGTCAATCAGCGTAGCTTGGTAACAGCAAAGAATCTGGATCAACATATTGTGTTTGGATAGCACATTAAAAACAAGGAAAGCAAACAATTCTTACTTGCTTGAAGTCTAACAATGTATTTTTCCATTTTTTTATTACGTTTTGCTTTTGTGTATTCTTTACGAGCAACAAAACCCCTGTAAGCTGAAAAGAGATGTGAAAAAAATAAATAATCCATTAAGATACACAAAAAGGCTTTACAAATAAAAAGAGTCTGTAAGGAATTATAGGCCTCCATTAAGATATTCTTATTTTTTTTCAAGGCTTTATCTTACCAAAAATGGCAAAAAAGCACAAGCAATATGAATCTCCATAAAAACTACATTTTTCTGGTGAGTAACATTATTAAGAATGAAATAAATACAAACATGAGAGAATCAAAATGTAAAATAAGATGCAGTTTGAAATATATTAAAAATTTCAACTGATATCTTCATCAAAGGCATAATTGGTCTTATTGTCTTGGACAGATTATACATTATATTTTCATTATTATATTGCACAAAGTTGTCAGAGCATGTCAGAATATTATTAATAACAGTATCATATATGCAATCATGTCCTTCCATTGTTAAAACTATCTTTAAATGCAACACTGATAAACATAGCTTTAGTAAGAAGATTGTCAGAAGCTGGTTAGAAGAATTTTTCTCCATAAAAACAGATATCATGAAATATTAGATATTTTATCAAATGTAACAGCAGGAAAACAGAAAAATCCACATCTGGCATGCACGTCCATCTATCAAATACATACACATGCTAGCTTTAAGGAAAATGTTGAATGTTTTAAAGCTATTACCTGACTGTATTTTAATAGCACTTTGTTCCCTTTGTTCCTTTATCTTTTTGTATCTCCTTGACACCAGCCACCCTCTGACATAAGCCTGAATCAAAATAATCATGTCAACTGTCTCCTTTCGCATTAAATTCAGCTGCTCCACGTGATAGTATTTGAGGAACACCTTAAAAAGAGTAAGCAGACAAGCAGTAGTTCTAGTTAATGCGGCTTAGACAGAGTGGCCCCATTTCATAGTCCCAATGCAAAACCTTGGGATGTATTTTCAAACCTAAGAGTCTGATGGTTTCGCTAACCTCAGTAATCTGATGCATACTGCATACAGGTGATCCAAATCTAGAACTTTCTACCCCTCTGCTTTCCCAGTTTAAATGTAAGGCATTGTTTATTTACTAAATTGTTTTTATCAAGCATGAAGTTCATATAGATCCTTAACAACTAGCCCAGCATGAGGGATACAAAGACGTTCCTGATATGCATTAGTTTAAAATAAAATCTGTAGATAGAGCTTGTGCAATTAAGACAATAATTACTCTTGTTTTACAGAATTCCCCATGATCTTTGATCACTCTAGTACAGATACAGGTTACCTCTAATTAAGTAAGCTTACCATATAGATCTCATATCTCAAAACACCCTTCCCTTCACTACATGTTGTCCATGAGTCTAACTTCTCACTTAGACAGCAAAGGGAAATAAAGGTTGAGGAGGAGGTAACTTCATGGTTTGTCCAGCCTATCCAGGAATGTGTCTCAGAAGAAAAGTTGTTTCTTCTGCTCTGAGGTGTTTTTGTATTTCGTGCAGTTTAGGATCCATCTAGGATCCATTTGTCCCTCTCCCCTTTCCATGCACTTCTGTTACGTTAGAAGACTGAGACTTGGTGCAGTATTTGTCTGACAGCTTATTTTTTTTCTGGCAGATCTCCTGGGATCCGTCATGTAGGGGCAGGGATGGGGGGAGGAGGAGCGTGCTCTTGGGCGCACTGGGAAGACTGGTGAGCTAGAACCAATGGCAGGAGCATAGGAACAGACATATTTCTTGTATATCAAGAAAAGCCTTCCTCCGACTTCACGTATCTGAGATCTATGTCTTCTCCCAGTGCTCAACAAACTCTAGCACAGACCCCTGTGGCTTGATGGCGAAAACCTTCTCCCCTCCCCTTGTGAGAATGACTGCTACAAGGAAGAAGTATGAGCTGATCCTTACTATCACATTTTTGGAAAAATGATGCAAGCAGTGTCATTGTCACATACCGCTTTGTACAGGTGAGACAGACTGTGGCCTCATTACAGTCGATTAGAATTTTAACACACTACCGGCTCAGGATTTCAGGCAGGTATCATGGAACAGTACCCAGCAAAGTCTGTTTTTTTTGTTTTGTTTTTGTTTTAGTACCAGGAGAGACCAACAGCTACTCCAATCAAATGGGTGAGAAAACCAATTGCCTAATAAATTAACAGTTACATAGTGCAATAATGCTGTTACAGTGTATATATCTATAACTAATTACTTTAGTTTTTCCAAGAACCCAGTTGTCCAGGTGAGCTTTTTCCAAGATGGCAGCACAGGTTTCTGGGCTGACTGGAGGATCATCATTTGTCTTGTAACAGATGAGATAATACCTAAAGATAAATATATGATTCGTTATTCCATTAACGGTGAATATATTCAAATACATTTAAATAATTCATTTAAATAATAAAAACAGTTGCATGAAAGAAAACATAGCACTGAAAAAAAAGCACACTAAAAAAATTGCAGTGATTTATATGCAGCACTAAGAAACTCAATTAAAAGTGGATGAGTGACATATTGCACACCCTGAAGGGCTGTTTAATTCTATGTCAACATTGAAAGGTTTTAAAAAGTGTGCAACCCAAATGGGGCTGTGTGCCAGTCCTTTGCTGCTCTGACTCTCTGCAAAAGTGATTTCAGTGGCAAGATAAAAATATTTGTGTTTTTCTGCCTAAATTAGCTTACTTCATAACTAGAAATGTAGTGAAGATTTCCTATTTTATTTCAAGTGCTTAGATGGTTAACATGTGAGATTCATCCCAGCTCTTGCTACTTTCTTGGATTCAGCTTTGCAGATCCTTTTGGAACATAGTATTTGATGTTTTGACATATCATGTAAGCATTTAATTTGGAAAACTAATTTTTCAGAACTAACTCTGACTGAGAAAAGAGGTCAGGATGCTCATGCATAAAAATTACCTGTAACATAACAACTCAGCTTGTACGTAGGAAAGCACCTGAATTTTCCAGAACATAATTTCATTACAAAATGTATGATACTTGTCTTGTTTTGGTTTATTTTGTTTTGTTTGTTTGTTTTTAATTCTGAAAAAATATGTGAATACCATTATGTGTGTTCCTGACACTGTGTTCCGCTTTTTCTCTTGTTACTCAAAGTTTATGCACCAAGTTGGGCTGTACCAACTTTAGATGAAGATAACAATTTCCTCAGAGGACTAGAAAAAATGAGACAATGCTTATTGCTGCATTATGACCACCAATTCATATATACATGTATATAAATATACATATATATTTGTATTACACAGTTAATTGGTTTATTTTAATTTTAACAAAATAACTTTTCAAATATCTCAACTAATAATAAAAGAAAGACAAAGAGATAGGTACTTATTAAAAGTCCATTTCTGTGTGAGCGCTGTATCATCAGTGCTTGAGACCTGCACAGCCTCACTGCAATGGGGGGCACATTCTCTAGAGAGCTTCCCCCTTGTGCTCACTGACTGTCTCTCTTTTACATGCACAGTGAAGTTTTTGATAAAAAGCAGCAAACAAAAGCCACAATACATCTTGGTGCAGTGATAACTACCTTTTCCCATCCTGTACTCTTCCAAGACAGTAACAGTCCCAGCAATACTCTTCCCAGATACTGTGCTATAAAAACATTGCTTTGTCTTTCCTCTCCTTATGTACCAGCAGCACTCTGCGGCTAGCTCTCTGTTTCTAGTGCACCATTACTTTTAAGCATTTCTGTCTGAGTGGGTGTTGCTTGCTTCTTCCCAGCTTTACTCCCCATTCCATCAATCTTAAGTTCTGATTGAGGCAAATAATCAGTGTCTTTATTTGTAAAGGAGAAATCTAGGTTAAATGCTCAGTATTAATTTTCTGAGGTGGCAGAAGAAGAGAGAGTTAAAGGGATTATAAAATAATATTGAGTTCATTATTCTTCTTAACAAATGACTAATACTTAGAAAGCATATTTCAAACAGAACTATAAACTTAATGAACTTTTCAGCCCTAGATTAGCCACTCCAAATTATCACCCCCTGCAAACACAGATGTTGCACAGTGCTGAAAGTCAGGAAAATGCTGGTGCTTCTTAGAGCTTTTCTCCAGATTCTCCATTTTAATTTGAAGCATTACATTTCTAACCCTCAAATCTTTGAAGAAAATTTTCAGATTATAAGCAAGACAAATAACTTAACCAAATGCAGATGGAGCATGAAACAGTCATTCTGATCTTGTGCCTGAGCTATCCTGTCATCCAGTCTGTAATCTCTTTTGTAACAGGAAGTGTCTCTGTATTTTTTCTTTAAATACCATGCTAAACACATTGTGGATGCTTAGCCAACACCGGGCAGCTATGATAAAAGAGAAAAAGGCATTTCTTCACATCAAAGTTACCGTTTTATGAAGTTAGCAAAGAGTATGCGGTGTGAATAACCCTGTCTTCGAATCCTTGCCGTCTCCAGAATTCCAGTGTAACGCAGCTGAACCAGCACTTTTTCTTTATCAAACTTGTTTGCCTGCCGGTCATTGTTTGGCTTGATGCACCTGACAAAATGAGGCTGGCCAACGACCATTTTGGATAACAAATCCATCAGGGAATACTGCAAGAAAGGAACAAGATATTTGCTATCAGGATAATTATAAAACTTTTATGTAGGTCCAGGTGTAGCTGAAATTTTATTTCATATGATTGGATTTATTTCATGTGCAAATCCATTTAGATTTCAGTAAGCTGGTACTTTAATGGTAGATGAAGTAAAAGGTCCAAAACAGTTCTAGTTTTGAAAAGATCAGCATATACTACGTGAGAGAAACACTGACTCCAAATGGGCATTATCGCAGTCCACCCAGGACATTCTCACAAACTACAGTTTTGGTATATGCAAAATTTGTGGTACTGGCAATAACTGAACACCTGCTTAGCTTTTGGAAGCAGCATTATCTTTAAATATGGTTCTAAAAAATGATCTCTTTTTTTGCAGGCTTCCTTGAAGACCAGTGGATCAGCAGCTGTTAGGCTGAGTCTGCCACACCAAGTTGATATCAAGCTGTATGTTTAGCAGAAGCAAAGCACTGTTTGCAAGATCATAACTGAATTCTTGAGTACAACTGCAGAAGGGAAGTGTTAAATGAGGAATATTTCTAAACGCATACCACTTATTCTCAGGAAATGCACAAGCACATGAACGCACATTTTATGCCTAATACTGAAGACAGAGAATAAACAGGTGCTTGGGGCAACTGCATCAGTTAGCTTGGCATTGGATTGTGCAGCTGTTACTGAGCTTTAATAGTGACAGTGTGGCTGTTGAAGGCTGTTAAATACTGTCAGACCTGGTGAGAGGGCAGTATCCCTGGAAGCCTCTCCATGCTTCCCAGCTACATCAGCTTGTCTAATCTATGATAGAAACTCTCCTTATACTTCTTTCCTTTTTTTCTCGTTAGGCAATTACAACCACCCACTTGCATGTTTGTTTGTTTGTTTGGTTGTTTTTTTTAACTGTTGTCACATATTTGAAGATCTTTATTTGTCCAGAGAGAAAATCAGTGTAAGGGTGGACAGTGGAAGTGCAGTAAGCCAGTAAATATTGCTGCCCCTTCCTTAGAATGGAGGAACCTAAAGCTAGCCTGGAAGAAGGCTGCTTACTCTATTCTGATATGGCATGTCCTGTTCATTATGGCTTATGGTAACCCTACAGCTGCCCTGCCAGGAACAAACCTTTGAGGAGGGTAAAACTAGAAATGCAATAAATCACAATTCAAAAGTTGCACTCTTCCCACCTCACCAGGGTGCCAGGCTGACAGAGGGATGCTGTCTGTAGCTCCCCATGACAACTGAGGTGAATCTGGCTGTAAAGAAGCTTGACTTGTATTTCATAAAATTGCCGTGGGAATATCTTATAGAAACACAAGTGAAGAGGCTCATTACTCAGGATTCAACTTGACTCAACAGAAAGAGGATGTAATGCAGTTCAGCAGTAGGTTAGATACAGGAAGCTGGTGTAGGACATCAAGGGACACATGTTTCCTATTAAAATATGCAATCCCATTTTGGACAAATGCTGCAACAAGCAGCAAAGTGCTTAATTAGATTTATCACTCATGTGGCAATGGAACACAAACAAATACGGCAGGCTAATGGATATATATATTTTTTTCTACTCAGCCTAAGGTAGCAGATGCTTTTCTCAGTCACCCTTGGGTATCTGCATATGAGTAAACCAAGGGGGATGAAGCTGAATATTCATTTGAGAGCATTAGCTAGCATGATCTGAGCAGAGATTTCCACTACAGAAAATAGTAACAGGAAAGTGCAAATATAATTAACCCTGCACAGCTTCAGTTGCTAGATTTGTTGGTAATGCACTGAATCAAAGACAGGAGCTTTGGAGTAGATTCAATACATTTCTCCATCCAGAATGTTAAAACGCCATCCAGCTTTGGATCACCATGATACCTGGGCTGGAATTATCCTTGATAGTCCCAAATGCTGTGCAATTAAATCTACTAAACAGAGATCCTGCTCCTTACTGTTCTCTGTCATAGATGTAAATGAACTCTTAAAGGTTGTGAAGATTACCTGAGCCACCTTTAATTTTTTTCTGGGAGATAAGAGGAGCTGGAAATTCAGAGCTGGGCCCCATTAAGCCAACTCTGTGCATGACTTTGGAGGAAACGATGCTTTTCACAGCTATTTTCTATGGCAGGATCAGCAGCACTGCCAGAGCTTGGAAAAATGAAGAGCACTGATAAAAGAGCCAAAAGAATGCACTCAGAATAGCCTCTGAGGAGTCAAGATCTTCCTCTGTAGCTCCTGCTCCAAATTAATTAATTTTGCTTTTCTACTTCTTAAACTCTTAAGGAAATGCTATATGACTGATATCCAACTTCCCCTTATCTCCTTATGGAAAAGCAGGCGAGTGAAAGACAATTCATATCAATCATCCTGCATCATCATGATGGAAAAGTGGCTGTGTTTGAGTACAATTAAAGATGAAACATCACAATCTCCTTTATATATTTGTACTGCATAGACTGCTGAGCCCTATAAGCAGATTACAAACTCTATATGTATCGCTGCTGACTCTAAGTCAACAAGTGTATTTCAAAAGGTGAAAGAAGAAATATGCATTCTACTCTAAAAAAAAAAAAAAAGAAAATATCTGATATCTTACTCTAAAATAAGAAGCAACTGTCTGTGTTTTCATACTGGTTGTCTCTCTTGGATGATGTCCGCTATCTCCTGCTTCATTCTGTATGGATGAAGAGAAAAAAGACACTTATCTCTGTTGAGTATGTAATGCCTTTTCCAATGCCTCAACAAGCCATCCCTCAGAGAAAATCAAGTAAAAATAAGTACTCAAAACTGAGAAAGTTACTGCATGATCACTAGCACAAAGTAGTTACACCATTACATTACTTTGCTACACAATACACAAACATTCACACACCGAGGACACAATTTGATAACAGAACATCTAAATAACTGCTACAAATAACCTGACAATGTCTGAAGTCCTGTTATTTCAGTGCCACTGCTATTGTGGTCACTCTCTACAGAACATGACTATACTCCACACCAAAATTTTAATTGCTCTTTTTGCTACAATATAGCTAGGAAGTACTTTTTTTTTTTTTTTTTTTTTTTTTTTTTCCTGAAATTGTTATAAAACTATAGCTAGAAAGAAGGGAAATGTTAGGTTTTTACCTCACGGAAGGAATATGAATTGCACAACACAAAGATATCCAGCTAAACAGAAAAGAAAACAGGAGAGGGAAAAAAGAAACCATCGAAGGGGTTACTTGCTCACTTTTAGTACCAATAACAGTACTGCCTTTCTAGGTTAAAATAAGGTTAAATGCAGAATCACAAAGCTAGTCTTCTTACCTTCGTATGACTGATTGATTTCTGGGGGGTCCACATCTGGTAACTGATTGTAGTTTTGCTTTTACTGTGTGCCAGGTTACCTATGGGAAAATGAAAGAATGCAACCTACCAAAATGCTTAGATCTCATCTAAACTAAACAGTACTCTGAACCACCTTATTCAGTGTAACCATATGATTATAAAAGTTGTTGACTTTTTCTGAGCATGTCTTCATTTCTCTTTTCACCCTTGGGATGGAACAAGCCCTGAAGAAATTGCACAATGATGGAACATGGGCTGAATTTTCCTCCTTCAGTACTTACGTCACCTACTAGAGCAAAAAAATAAACAGACTGCTGAAGAAGGTAAAAAAGGTGTATCTTCTAGCATCCACGAGCTTTTACCCTGCGGATGTTATTTTATTATCCTAGTTCCAAGACTACACATATATTAGTTAAAAATATGTGCTAGCACCCCTCTCTGGCCCTGAGGTCAAGTGACATGGCATGACTCAAATCTATACAGCTAAACTGTATACTTCTTTACTCTTCTAACTAACTGGTACAAATAGGGTTGTGTCCTTTCACAGAGCTCACTGGAAATCATTGCTGGCCTGCACTTCCTTGTGACGTGTGCCTGGGTATTCCTGGGAGAATGCTAGCTGATGTGGACCAGTGCTGCACGCTGCAATTGCTTCTACTAATCACATCATACCTCTGACATCTCACTATACATTGTGAGAGCTGTAATCTCTCTGTGGTCAGCTACTATCAGGAAGAAGTGGATAAGAGTTGGATAAATAGCTGCAACTACATGGATGCTCAGCTAATGTGTCATGTATTATATGATGATATCAAGTGCCAAAAATACCCTGTGCTTAGCTGAATGTCACAGGGTGGGATGGAAAGAGTGAGGATTACTTATGCCTAACATTAGCTATCTGGACCTGAGGTGTCTATAGGATCCCTCTTGTATTCCATGAAGAGAGGCACCTTCAGAGGAGATTTATCCCATCCTAAGAGAAACACCTGAGATAGCAGGTGTTTCTACACTCTACATTTCCACTGATTCTAGATGAATGACAGACCAGAACTCTAGCTTTTAGTTGGCTGGGTGTGGATAGTTTAGGTCAGTTTCAAAAGGCTACACACCATGTTTAGGTCAGTTTCAAAAGGCTACACAACATGTTTGCTAAGGCTTCACAAGAAGATTGAAACAACCTTCAGAGTTATATTGCAAAACATTACAAAAGTTCTTGGGACCATTTGGGCTCTGACCTTGGCTCCACAGAAATTATAGTTTAAAATCTTAGCAAATATCAACACGTTAAAAAGTTCAGGGAAGGACACTGTGCTTAGTGCTTTCTTAAGAATACTGGCTTAAAAAAGACCTTAAGGACCGAATTGAGCAAAGCTACCTTTGCGAAGAATAGTGGCTTTGCCAAAACCTCAGTTTGTGTAAGCTATGATAAAAATTTAGAGAAATTTCCATTAGGCTCTTCCAATTTAGCTTTCCTGTTCTCCACTGTAGTTGTACAAGAAAGTAATGTTGCGAAGTACTTACTGTACAGCATCAGTGCCCTCACACAGGGAGCAGTACTACACAGTAACAATTAACTCTTGCCTGGCTATAATATACATAATGTAACAGCGGTTATTAGGTAACTTCATGGTAGAATTTAAAGACAAGACACAAATGGTATTTGCCACTTGGATTTTCTGGTTGTAAGGAGACTTACCTACCACCTTAAAAAGAAAAATAAGACACTGTACAAAGGGCCTAATTCATCTAAGGTGCAACTTAGGAGAAATTTCTGTAGAGCCATATACTTTCTTCCACCCCCTTATAAACTCCTTGAGGAAGGGTTCACTACTAGGACCTCAATAGTTAGATGTTATAAAGAACTAAAACTGGGAAATAGAGGAGTGTCTCCTCACTCTTCGCAGTAGATGTTAGGAGCCCCACCTTGGTTCTCTACTACTTTAGAGAAAAATGGCACTGAGACAAACAGGCAACTTACATATACCCTGTCCAAAAAAGGCCAGTGACTTACCTGATCCTTTCTGTTCAGTCCTCAACAAAAGTGATGCACTCCACTCCCTGTCCCGTGCCCCTAACCTGAAGAGGGGACCCTGAAAGAAGCCTCTACCACTTCCTTCGCACTTGACCAGACCAGTCCCTCCCCTGCAGCTTGAGACAGCAGGGGCTCCATTCTGTATAGATTCTAGGGTTGGAAAGTTAAGCCACAAAGTGTATAATGTCATCAATAAATGGTCATATGAAACCCAGCAGTGATCAGCATGAAGGCTAGAGAAGGAGGATAGGAAGATAACGAGAACAGCAATACCTGTTTTTGTAAGAGGGTGGGTTACCAACTGGCGTATTAGATTGTTTTCAGATGATCTCAGTAGCAGCACGATATCAGCTGGCAGGGTATCTCTGTTTTTGGCTAGGAATCCACTTGCATTATATAGAACCTGTTTAAAAAGTACATTTATGCATCTTACGGGCTTTTGGAAAGTAACTGTAAATTTAAGTACTCTGGCATGTGGCTTGTAATAGACACAAACAGTTTATCTGCCACGAGGCTTACTCTCACTCACTGTCTCACTGACAGTTGTTACTTTTCAATACTGAGAACCGTTATAGTGCAGGTTACTCAAAGCAAATCTATTACTCCAAAGAAGTTTGAGACGCTTCTTTTCCCTAATGCAGATGTGTTAACACTTGTTTTAGCCGGTGTGGATTCAGCAGTAGGACAACCATACTGTAGTCCTCCTTTACACCAGTTCAAGTGTAAACACGTAACACTGTGCTTACTTTCAACCCTATCACACAGGATTACCCATATGATTGTGCAGTCTTTCTGACCCACTCATAGTGTGCCATACTTGCCCCAGGACTTATCTTCTTTCCAGAGATTTCTGTATTAATTATAGAGGCAGCCTTCAAAGTCACAAGCTGCAATTGAAATCTCTCTAAACACATGCAGGCACGGTATACCTAACTCAAAATGTACCTCCAGGACTCATGAAATTAACCAGAAGGAAACCTAGCCAAAAGGTGACTAAAGGTAGAAGATACCAGCATGTTTAATTTCAAAAGAAAGCACAAAAAACAATCCAAATCTTAAAGCTTAAATAAAAAAAAAATAAAAAAATCTTAAAATTAAAAAAAAAAAAACTTGTAAAGGAAGAGGAAAAATGTTCTCCAGGTTCACAGTAAATGGGACTAAAAGTAATGAATTAAATCAAAGCAACAGAAATTTAAGTTAGTTGGCAGGAGAAACGTCCTAATGAAGAATGTTGTTCAACACTGGAAAAGGCTGGTGGCATCCCCAACTTCAGTGGCTGGTATCAGGAGTGGTACAGGCAGAGGTGGCTCCCTGCTCCTCAGCAGTGACATATGCCACACTTGTGAAATCTAAGTAAGTTGGAGATGAGGTTCACAGGAGTCATCCCTGGTCTTTTCTAGCTGGCTGTGTTATACAAGGGGCAAGTTATCTTCCATAAGCTGATGGGCAGGATGTTGCCTCTTTCCAGGCCAACTGCTCTAGTACTGCAGAGGCACAACATAGTTTTCCCTGTGAGACAGCGATGCCCAATCCATACCCCTGAGAAGAGCTCAAAAGGAAGTGGGAGATCATGCTTCCACAAGGCAAGGTTCAGCTCACCAGTGGCATCTTGCCTCAGCACATCAGCTCCTCCTGAGGTTGTAAAGGCATATGCAACAAGTCACCTAGGAGAGGAGGGCAAGATACTGCTCATCAAATGAGGCAGAAGGCAGGGCTTGTGTTGTCTGGCTGATGACAAAGTATAGGACTAAGAAGTAAGCCTGATGGGGTGAATGAGTTAGGATTTGTGCTAAAAGGGAGAAAGAATGGAGCAGGAGCCTGATTTGAAGCAGAGGGAGAAAACACAGCAGAAGACTTAGAGGAGCTAGGGCAAGAAGCTCCAAGTTGTGTTACATAATGGTGATTTTTTGGTTCTGCTATAATACAGTCAGTTCATTTACTTGGTGACATTTACAAAAAAAACACAGCTCTGTTATTGATTTTGTGTGTATGTGTGTGTGAAGGAAAATACATTTTCAATTTACTTTTGAGGTGTATGGCACTGCCAACATTTCCATGTCAGGTCTGAGTAGATGAAGGCTGAGAACCAACTCAGCTGACCTCTTCCATTTCCTTCCAGCCCTACAGTTCCCCAGTCCTTAACCAATATCATTAGGCCTCTTACCTTTCCTGCATAATGATAAATCCCAAAGGTTAGATCTACTCTTTTAGGTCTCCAAAAATACTTTGACTTCAAATTGTCTTCAAACTTTTCTGGAAGGAAACACATAGTTTATCTTACTGGAGTTAAGTTTATCTTACTGGAGTTATTGTGTAATAAATGTCTTCTGAAGCCAGACCCCTTTAAAGATATTGCCTAACTGCTCAGACAATGCAGTGACACAAAACAGACTGATGTTTTTAAGGAAAAAAGGAAGCAAAATGTTCTTGTAACAAAAGGCACCATGTAGAGAATATGGGAGCTCTTGCATCAGTTATTTTCTTTTTACCATTTTTTAATGTGTGACCTCAGAAAATCATTTACCTTTCTAAGCTTTTGATCTTCATGAATTTAATAATCTTTCCTATCACACTGGGGAATTGTGAGGAATTATTTACCAACTGGTTGGAGGCTCCGTACTGGAGACTTATAAGCACTGAAATTATCAAGATCCAAATCACAACATATTCAGATGTTTTGATTTTAATTTCTGAATAGAAAGAATAAGACACATAATTTGCTGAAGGACACTGAAGCAGGTTTGCAGTCATTATCCTTAAAGAATACTAAAATTCTTGTTCAGATATGGTTCATTGAAAATCTCAGAGCTGAACTTTATGGCTGAACATCTTGGTATATGAACCTAGAGTTCTAGCTCAGTTTGATCTTTATTTTTTAAGCCCTGTAGCTAAAAATTCCCAAAGGCAGGAGAAATAAAAATGTGGACCTGCAGCTCAGGTTCATTTATACTCATCATGTTTCCTAAATCAGCTTCAAAGATATTTCCATCCTTGCATGCATGCCTCCCTGAAATATACTGTGACATTGAAATTTGGACTCACTGAAAATACACAGCTAGCATATATCCCAAGCTGGACACAGCAAACAGAAACGTAACAGGGAGACATCCTACAAAACTTTTAAATAAACCATAAACTTACCTACAAGTGTCTGATCTGTTGCTTGTGGGAATCGACTTTCCTCATCCAGCAGGGATAACAAACCCATTGGTTTCTGCAGGAACATATCTAAGAGTGGTCTGTTGTCTTCATATTCTATAACTCTTGCATCAACACCTTCATATAAATACTCATTCTGTAACAAGCAAGAAGGCACATTTTATCAATGTATACAGGAACACTCCAGAAAATAGTTTGTGAATGGTCAATTGTAGCAAATTAAAACTACATGTATAAGTATGCCAAAAAGCTAAAGACATCAAGGTTTTAGTGGAACCAATGCCAGCTGGGAAGTATCACACTGCCAAGCTATCTATTTTAATTTGCCTTTGGGTATTTAAGAGCCTCCTGTGGCATTGTTGGTAAAGATTTTTCCTACGAATATGCAAGATCTAAAAAACAGACTTGTAGTGCTGAAAGCATAGTGTTTGCAAATAGGGATTTCAGTCTCTACTTACTCCCCTGGTCTCCAGTGTAACAGATATTTCTTAATCACCTGGAGCTATATTTACATTCCCAATTTATTGCTTAGATCTATGCAAAAGTGACTCGAGGTTCAAGAGGCCTCAACTGCTTGACTCCCATCCTCAAGCACCTGGAAAAGCTCTTACTTTGAGAAGGATGGTGCACTTACTTTCTAAAAAATAATTAAATAAATTGTCTCAGGTTGACCTCTACAATACTTTTACTGCTTTTAAGGAAATGCAGAAACGTATTCAGCATGATTAAAAGATGATAAAGGAGCTTTTTTTTTTTTTTTTTCATTTTTTTTTTCCTTTGCTGAAGACTGAAAATATTCTTGACTTCTCATTGAGACTGAGAGTAACCTATTAACAAAAGCTGTGTCCATGATGTGTTGCAATGTTTTTTTCTTGAAAATCTTGAAAATCATTTAACTATATGTGATGAATAGAAAATTACTTTCTTTAACACTTCAGCATGTCAGAGGACAGGCATGTATTTACGAAACGAAGGATGCTCTAGGGACTGCCACCCCTCCATAATTTTTGCCTGTATTACCTATGCAGTAGCAGTTACTCACTGCACAGTGCTCCCATATATACCAGGGCTACCTTCAGTCCTGTGTGGACTGCTCCCCACATTATGAAACACGTAATTAAGCCTTTTGATCTATTTTTTTTTTAAATCTCTCTTCCAAAGGATGGGACTTTATAGAAGTGTTTTATTAATTTATGATGTAATGTAACAGTTGTGCTATCCTGAATTCATTGTAAATTGAGTATCATGAGCATGAATGATGGCTAACGTTAATGAGTTCAAAGACCTCTAACCCCAATGACCTTTCATTATGTGTCATTCACTTGAGTCTGAATGGCAGTCAAGGGTAAGTGAAGAAGGCAGCACACGGAGTGTTTCAAAAAGCAGTTAACTGCCATATACAACAGAAAAGCACACATTATTAGACTTCATACCTCTTCATCTCTAAGCCAGAGAGAAACTGTAAAATGAAAAAAAAATCAATAACACTGTCCTGGAAATACTGACCTAAATAGATCTGCTGATCCATTTGAGAGAGAAGACAGAATATATACCTAAACTTTTCTATTATCCAGATTGATCTAACTACTAAGGACGCTCTTAATTCAAAGGATAGATTATGGCTCAGTCTATATGCTCAAACAAGGGTGTGAACAGTAAGAGTCTCTCCTACAGCCCCATGAAGGCTCTGCATCTTAGGTGCGTAACAGTAACTTCATTCACTTTTCCCCTGGAGCAGTGGACCTGTGAAGTTTTGCTTCTCATTTTAATCAATGATCTGAGTAGCAGAACAAGACAGAAGAGTAATAAATGTATCACTGATATAGGTAAGAAGTTAATTTTATACCTGTAGGAGCTAGTGGCAGGAAAGGAATGAGTCTGTGTTATCTCCCAAAGATAACACTGATGTAGGGACAGCTTAACCAAGGGCTATGGCTGTACGAAGACACGGAAGTTACATTCATGAAATGAGCTGTTACTGTTCAGGGTTATCAGGACTGCTCTTATCTAGGGGGAAAAGGGAAGATATTGCAGAAGATACTGCTCTGGAAGAATCTGTCAGAAACGAGTGTTTCAGTGACACTGACATCCTCAAAGAAGCTCTCTTAGACAACAACACCTAATGATTGACAAAGAAGGACATCCTCTTTTAGACAACACACCTAACGATTGATTTTTTTCCTACTTCAAGTGCTTGTGAGAAGCGCTGGCTAAGATAACCGACAGAGGAAATCTTGAAACTGAAAGGAATTCTTCAATAGCTGTTCTACAACACCATGGCAGCAACATCTGTTCCCCCTTCCTGCACTGCCAACGCAGAAGGCCTGACCTTCAAAGACTTTGGTGTATGTGACCACTCAGCCTTTTGTGCCTGCACCCTGACAACTAAATGGGATGTCAGTGCTGACAGTTTCTGTAATGCTACCATCTGCCCAGTAGGATATGGAGTGAGTTCACTTCATCACTTCCCATGGGCTCCTGGAGGATGGCTGATAACCAAGTCTTCCAGGCATCGGCGTGACAGATGGCTCAGAATTAAGAGATACCACATCACATTTTCTTATGCAATTGTTGGTCTTCAACCATATTATTAAGATACAAGCAGCAAGCAGAAAAGCTTTCATGATGCACATCATGAAACTGTAATGAAATAGATCTTATTTGAATTAATAAGCTGAATCAGCTACAGGATGCCGTAATCTCCCATGATGTTTTATGACAAGAAGGATCCTTAAAATAGCAGCTGCTCATTGAAATTCTAAAGCATAATCCACTAGGCAGTATTCCTATAGATGGGATGTCAAAAGAAATGACTGAGTTACACTTACACTTGGGCTCCTATCTCATCTCAGTATTTTATGGTGACTTCTCTGTGATCAAAACTAGGTAATATTAGCTTGTGCAGCCTGGTTTCACGGAATAACAAAAGAATCATTAGATACA
Organism: Heteronetta atricapilla; assembly: GCA_011075105.1. Classification (NCBI taxonomy): domain Eukaryota; kingdom Metazoa; phylum Chordata; class Aves; order Anseriformes; family Anatidae; genus Heteronetta; species Heteronetta atricapilla. The sequence goes on from CM021732.1 coordinate 17,796,402, forward strand.
TTAGGAAATTATCTTCATGCTTAATAATAATAATAAAAAAGTAATACAATTTTTCTGAGAATGTGGTACAATGATGCTTTGGTTTAAATAGAACAACAGAGAGTTGTTCAAAATAAACATTTTCCAGCTTAAAGTAGAAGATTGTTACATGAATGTAAAAAGAAAGCAAAACAAAACAAAACAAAAAACACATTGCATATATAAAATGCAAAATGTAGAATCCTTCTAACTGAGAATAAACTTTCCAATTTCCAAAATATTTTAGATATTTGACTATGCACTGTTTAATTTTTATAGAAGAATCCCAAATGAGAAAGAAATGGGAAAACTGGCTGGCTGGACAATGTTACCTGCAGAGCAGGGAGCTAGCAGAGAATTAACTTACATCAGTACAGTAGCCTACATGTTAGAGAAACACCATGAAGGACAGGACTGAAGGCACAAAATTTCTCCTTTGCTTACTATTAACCTAACAAAAGCTTGCTCCAGCATTCATTCCACCTAACAATATATACATAAAAGAAGTGACTGATGTGAGAGCCCACATTACCTCCCCAGTCAGCGGAGACAGAGATCTACCTGTTTGTCTCCATGGCCTACAGGGAATCTAAACTAGCTTAGGCTATACTCAGATTTTCTCTTAAATTAGGGAAAGGAGATTGTATTCAGGCCTAAACTGTTTTATTCTTAAATACAAACATTTACTCAACAATAAAGAATAAATGCCTTTAATTTTGACTTGACTTCTGCCACAGAGGCGCTCTGCTCTAGCAGATACCCTGAGCCTCCTGCTGCTATATCAGCAGTGTCCCTTGGAAGTTTCTAGGCAGACTCAATCTCTGTTCATGAAAAAGCACATGATGGGCAATCTCTGACAACATGGTATTAGTTGTACCACTGAGGTAGGCTGAGATCCAACAAAGTATTTTAGCTCCAACTTTTGCTTAGGAAGCCAAAGGTGAATTGGGAACCAAATTGGAGATGGAGCTTATGTGCTTTGTTAAATCTGGAACCAAGGAGTTAAAAAGGTTGGTCTGAGAGGGGTGCTGCTGAATGGCTTATACTGTATCCTCTTCGTTCTTTAGACCTACATGATAGGTGAAAATTCATTATGAAGTGTAATTATTCCTTTTAATTCAAGAAAACCATATGATGTTTTCTCACAAGGTTTTGATTTCCATCCAAACAGATTCAAAATCATTATAACATTTAAATATTAAATAGCAAAACTAAGTATTTTATCTCAATCTAATCTACATATTCATCCATGAATCCAAATTCCAGATTATTATTTTCTATCACAGAATAGAAGCGATCATTCCAGTTGCCACCACACAATTACACTTGTGCAGAGGCAGACCCTGTGACTGCTGTCAGCCTGAACACTCCACAAGAGGCACAGGAGTAGCCTCAGTGGTATTGCAATACCATTTACACAAACACTGACTTTTGAGGTCCTTTAGAAGAGAAAGAAATACTTATTCTATATTTTCAGTAGCAAGGAATTTTAAAGAGCAGCCCTGGGTATCACCTGTAACCACAAAATATTTTCTATTATCCTGCATTGGTTCTGCAAATATTGATGTGGGGCCATACCTAATTTTGGACTGGAAAAGTGACAAAAATGATTCACCTTCCTTAGTTATGAAATCATTGCTTATTAGGTTGACATGGGTTTATTGAGAACTAGGTTATGATCAGTTGAATTAGGCCTTGACTTACCACCAGATATATTTTAGTCTATTTGCATCTTGTATGGAATTGAACTGTGCAAAAAAAGAGCAAGAAATGAAGAAATAAGGTACCTATATGTTTTACTTACGGGAAATGGGAAAGAAATGAAATTCCCCAGACTTCCTTGGGTAGATCTACAGAGTGCAATGCAACATCTTGTTAGAGATTTCTGAGAAAACATGGAACAATCTGACTTATCTATCTGGCATTGCACAGGATTATGGGGAGATACTACCCTGGGTCCTCAGTGACAAGATAGCTTCATCTGCATGACATTCAGTTTGGGCTAAGGAAAAGTCAATGCAAAGGTCTCGGTCACTGCTGGCATCAGACCTCCAAAATATAACACCTGCCTTTAAAGTTAAAAACACAAACCCTTCCATGTGTGTAAAAACCCTTACATGTGTGTTAAGTCAGGCAGACACATTAATGAAAGGAGGGGGTTGTCCTATTGGTTGGCTTTTAAATAAGTGATACTTCATACCATTAGCAAAAGCAATGATCTACTGAACTTTTAATTTCAGTCATATGATTTTGATTTTTTTCATATATAGATTTTTTGAATTATTATTATTGTTTTTAATATATTTATATTTTCCTGCAAATAGCTTTCTCTGATTTGTCTGCAGGTATGATCTGTACTTGTAATTAAAGTACATTACTGGTGCTAACACAGAAGAATCATTACAACGAACAGAAAAGACTCTGAAACCATCTGCTTTCTCAAAGACTTTCTTTGTGATGTAAAACTGGAACAACCATGTTATAGACAAGTGAAAAGTGATGTCTTATAATGACTATGAATCATACTGCAAATCATCCTGTGCCATTTAGTTGTAATGAAGAATAATAATACGTTTCTCATTTCCTGGGCCTGAAGCAGTGGGGATTTACACCTGTAGTTGCATGCGCATAATGTAAACAGCTCATTCTGCACTGCTGTAGTAATGTCTTTGGAAGCTGCTACAAGCCAGTATTATGAAGCTACATATTTTTGTATGCGTTCATTTTTGCATGAGCCCACCAAGGAAAGCCAGTATTATGAAGCTACATATACCTTTTATTTTCGTATGAGCCCACCAAGGAAAGCCAGTATTATGAAGCTACATATACCTTTTATTTTCGTATGAGCCCACCAAGGAAAGCCAGTATTATGAAGCTACATATACCTTTCATTTTCCTATGAGCCCACCAAGGAAACAGACTGTGGTCCTAAAGTTGTATATATACCAAATGAGCAAAATCAGATAATGACCTGTCTTATAGATTATAGAGGTGGAAGAAAGGTTCTGAGGCAAAAAACAGCCCCATAACAATTACTGACTCATAAAGGGTGTAAAAGATCTTTCCAAAAATTGTTTCAGCAAGAAGAACCCAAGAGACATGATGAAGACTTTCCAGTTGTGTCCTTTATTTTCTCTGTGGCTCACAAATGATCCACTTTAATACATACATATTTTGTGCTTTCTATGTGGGCATGAGGATGCGAGCCAATGAAATCTATGAGAGAATGAGTGTGAGTGGGTCCAAATGAAACAGCAATTTTGTAAATAAAGATCTTCTTGTTCCATGAGGTATGTCTATTGTCATACTTATTTCCTACAAGGAGAAATGGGTAAACAATATGTTGTCAAAATCAGTTCATTTTTCCCCAGTCTCCTCAGTAGCAAAATAACCTCTCTGACCTATCTGTAGCATGGTGTCTGCAGGAGAACAACCTGTACCTACTAAATGGCAAAACCACAAACCTCTTAATTAATATGCTTGGCCAAAATTTTCTGTATAAGTATACCTAGAAACAAATAAAGGCAGATTACACTGAACTGGACCCATGTCTGATTAAAAAAGAGGAGTGATATTAAGACAGTAATAGAGCACAGAGGGATGGACTTAGGAAAGCCAAGGTCTATCTACAGTTGAGTCTGGTGAATGAAGTAAAGGAGAGCAAGAAAGGCTTCCCTCCACAGGTATTTTAGCGGCAAAAGGATAGTAGGGACAATATGGGCCTGCTCCTGAATGACACGAAAAAGGCAGAGATACTTGATGCATTCTTCGCCTTTTTTTTTTTTTTTTTTTTTTTTTTTTCTGATACTCCTTGCCTTTCTTGCCTTCAGCAATTCCAGGTTCCTGAGACCAGAGGAAAAGTCTGGAGCAAGGAAGATGTACCCATAGTGGAAGATGATCAAGTCAGGGAACTTATGAGCAAAGTGGAAAACATACAAATCCATGGGACCTGGTCAGTGCCTGGACTGAACTATTCATCAGTCTGTCCTATTTCAATTTCAAGCTGTTACAAACAGTAGTAGCCAAGAGCTCTTTTTGTGTGAATTAATGCATTCTGGAAAGAAGACACCTAAGTAATTAGGCTAATTTTTCTCTTAGGTCTTATTAAAGAAAAGACTTATGACTGAGATATCTTCCCCCCTAAATCTATAAAAACAACTACAAAATCTAAGAGTGCAAAACAACATTTCCTTAATCAATTCAAAACAGGAAAAAAAACTGTGACCAATTAAAATTAAAATCCTCTTCAGACCAATAGACTGATGACACATACATGTACACACCTGCATACCTAGACACATTCCAAACTTCTACCTGTCTTATCCCTAAAACCAGCAGTGACTAAAACTGACAAAATACTCTTTTTCTACTAATAATTAAAATTAGTATTCAGGAGGAGTTTGCTCTATGGATCATAAAATCAATAATTTCAATAAAAGAGATAAAGTACTATTTCACCTAAAATGTGAATGTTGACTGTTCTGTTTTTGACTGTTCAGCATTCTGATATACATCTGTTTTCACTGAGATTGTTGTTTTTTCCCCAGATATGTAATTTCTTCAACTAACAATATTGAATAGAGATTTCAAAATTATTTTAATGGAATTATTTAGAAAGTTGAGATAATCTTTTTTTTTTTTTTCAGTGCCCTTTTCAATTTCATAAACTATTATAGTTAAAATTCTGTTCCTTTTCTCTGTTTCACATCAAATTATTTAGATTAAATCCATCATGATTTAGCTTAGATGATCTAGTTCCTGAACAAGAACAAATTAAGTGTGAAATTTTCAATTTTTATTAATGGAATTTCAGTGTTCATTACGCTTATTAGTAAGCTATTATGAACATTGCATTTAAAAATTATGTTACTACTCATTTATGTTTTTACTGTGGAACCATACACTACATCACTCATGTTATTCCTCAGAAAAACAATGCTGCATTTGCATCAGTCTGATTATCACTGTGTTATGTTGCTTAGATACTGTACATTTCAAGTTTAATGTATTTTTTGCAGGCATTTTACTTGCAAATAGCAATCCAACAGTGCTTCACATAATGCATACTCAGAAAACATTTGTTATAATCTGCAATTTATGACCTACTATGGAGAAGGACCAGTGTAATTTCCTGAGACAAGCTTTTATATGTTCAGCAATACTGAAGCTTTATCAAAATATTCAAGACATACCTGTTCCCAGGCAAAGACATGTTGATTGAAGTAGAACTGGATTTGTTCATTGGCAATGTTGATACAGAGTTGTTCAAAAGAATTTTTTTTGAAATTCTCAAAGCCAAAGATATCAAGAATTCCAATGTTCAAACCATCATCATTTCCACTGTAAAGATTAAATAAACTTTTTATTGTTGTACCTTAATTATTTTATACAGACTATCTTCATTGTTGTTTCATGAAAGCACATAATAGGACAAACCTATACAGCAGTTGAACAGGATAGTTTTTGCTAAGCCAGATTTTTCTTAAAATAACAATTCATTGTTATTTGAAATACAATAAATGCACATGAATTCAAAGATATCTGTATTTGCAGACCAAATACATTGAAATTTGTAAAAAGATGACTTGGTACAGAAACAACATGCAAATTTCTGTTGTAATAAAGCAGGCATTACTCAGTCATACCTTGAAATTAAAGATTGATGACATCCGATAATATTTCTTCATATTTCTTATTCATAGCAATTAAAACTGCTTATTTTAACACGAAGGTCTGAAAAATGAATAGCTACACCTTCTATGCATCTAATAACTACTCCTAGTATTGAGTACTGGAATGTGACATGAATTTAAATTACCAATTAAGTTCCAGAAAGGTACTGCTAGTAAAAACTTCAGTTTGAAATTTTAACTAAGACATTTTGAGGAATATGTAGTCATTTCTGCAATTGTAACAGCCCTCTAATATCTCTAATTACTTGCTGAAACAAAAAATAACAATCTAATTTAATAACAACCTATAGTTGACATTAGCATTTTTTCCAAGCTAAATTAAAATAAAAACCACATTCTATCTATAGCTACCTTGGAGGGGCTATCTTTAATGACTTTCCTTTCTTTTCATAAAAAGTGTAAGATTGGATATGGAGAAGGAGCTTCAAGATACTAATGAATAGCACTTTGAATGCTATATTTGAATAGCATCTTTGAGAATTGCATTGAATAGCATCTCATGAATTGCTTCATGCTGGAGGGACCAAAGACATTTACTCGTTTTGACCTATATTTATGACTATTTTATCTGTCTGGAAATTACATTTCTGGTGATCGTTCTGCTGCAATTTGTCTTTCCTTCCAGTTCCTTCCCTAATTACAAAAAGATAACAAATAAAAATATATTACTACCATAACAACAAGCAGACTTTGTTGTTGTTGTTTGTTGTTTTTGTATAGTGAATATTTCAGGTCAAACTTTCTCCTTCCTCACCAGCATGGTAAGTATTCAATTTGAAAAGGACTCTGCAACAGGCACATGAGAGAGGTACACAGATTAGTAGTGCTGCCCATCTATCATGTATTTAATTCTTTTATTTACTGAATAAAATTCTGTTTAGTGCTGTTCTGCTGTAACCAAATATTTGAAAGTTTGGACAGATTTTAGGATTACAGCCTTGGCTTTAATATGATGTTACCACAAAAAATATATATATATATATATCTCCAGGAAATCCAGATTTGCAAAGCTATTTGTTGTTGATATTCCATTTCAAGTAGTTATAAATTCATGCCTTTTCACTGCTATTAGCAGCCAGAGAGGGTCCTGACCTACAGAATCTACAATGTAAGCTGTATAATTTCTTCTTCAGTTAATTTGCAAAAGTATCATATCCTCATTCCCAGTATCTTTTTTGTGTGTATGTTCAAATCTCATTCTGTAAGGATAGACTGGACATGAACCTTAGTAAATGCGTTCAGAAACTACTCATATACATATATATATATATATATATATATAACCACTCATAAAAACTGCAACATAAGCAACAAGATGGGTGCAAATAAGAGCAGTTTAACCTATGTAACCAACAGATGAATGAAAGAGTTAACCTGACTATTAAGAGTAAATGGTATAAGGGAAAAAATAGTTAGCATGTAATTTCAATGAGTAAAAGTTAAACAGGAAAACACCAGATGCCTGTGCTGTCCTTATCTACTGTATTGTCACTGCATAGCATAAATAGGATTAAAATTTAATAGTGCTGTCATAAATGAAAAAATTGGAAGAGAAAAGTAGATGAGAACACTAAATGCTCCAGTATAGACAATACTTCTCCTACAGAAAAATCTCTCTTTATTCTGGAAAGGTTTCTTTTACCTTAAATGTTTGTCAGGTTTGAGAAGAGTGTTGATGCGATTGACTATCCAGCTAAAGAGGCGCCCATAGAGTGCTTTGGCCATGGCATCTCTGACATCAGTGGCTTTTTCCACAGTGTTGGGACGAATAATTGTTTCTCCTCGAGTTACTACACAGTGAGAGGTAAGTGCCTCTTGCAGTTCATCTGCCTGAATACACAGCAAGGATGCACCTGGGAAGTAAGGTCACAGCTCAGAGGCAGACTTCTGAAGAAAAAATATGCATGTTTGCAATCAAGGCTGCAAGTCTTATGAAATAAGGCCAAATCACAGCCTTAAACTATGTCAAACAAGGGTGTTCACACCAACCAATGGTCAGTACCTAATTTAGTCACCAGTCTTCCTACCTTCCACTGTAGCCAGCAAGTGATTCAAACCAGAGGCCTTCAGGTGTTCTAAATTGCTCCATCAAGGAGATTGCTTCTCCAAACTGTCTATGGAGAAATGCTAGGGAATCTAGGTGACTATGTTAGGAGCATGAAAGCTGGGAGGTGTGAATAGCCCTCTCAGTTATAATCCATCCCTATAATCTGCAGCTGTCCTTTGCTCCAAAAAAAGGTTGCTTCTTTCCCAGTTGCATGATATTTTTCTATGATGGGAAAATGTGCAAAATACAGCATTAAGACTTCATTTACTCCCCAGCTATAATGAGTAGGAACTTCCTTGAAAATCTTTGCCTCTTAGCCTCCTCTGCTTCCTTGCAACCTATAATGTAAGATATCCCTTCCAAATAATTAGTGAGCTATAGTTCAACATGTACATGCAGGGAACAACTAATGAGGATCTAAAAAAGAAACTGAAAACAAAAAAAGATATACAAAATGTTAATGATGTTCTCTATCAAATGTTCAAATAACCTTGGAAAAATTCCAAAGATTTTCTTTTCAAGCATCTGCAGTATTAGTCATGTTTCCTGAATGCCAGAATAAGGTGCATAAATTGGGTATTTTTCTTTCTACAGTTGAATTCAGGTGGGCTTAGAATTAATCTAACTTCAAACTTCAACTTTTAATTATTCTTGCAAAATTTCCATGTGAATAAAGTCTTCACTGATAACTTTCTTGCAATAACATTTTCTACTAAAATGCTAAAAGAATACAATGTTAAATCAAGAAAAAACTCACAGTTCTCAAGGGCTACTGGATTGGAAATGTTGCTCTTGTCAATCATATGTTCGGACACCACTGCAGAAAATTCAATGTTCCCCACATTTAAAATGGCAGCCAGAACACTGTACACACTTCCAAGTTCCTGAGAAGTACATTAAAAACAGATGTAACGCTTAATAGCCTGACAAGTTTGTCACTTTGGTTTGTGTGATGGGCATGCTGTTCTGCCATGTGTTTCCTACACGTGGAACAATCACTCTCTATTGCTGTCTGCTACATGACCCCTTCCTTTAGGAATACTTTCCTTAGCAATTATTACCTGGTCTATACTCAACATAGACTTTCACGCATAAGACACCTAGAGGTGGCAAGACAAACTATTGCCTAATCTCTCCTACACTTGTCTACTGAACAGGATTGACATGGAGTAGGGGAAGCTCAAAACAGTGGTAAGCATAATTCTATGCACAGAAGAAATTCAGAGGGTATTTATATATAGCCTTTACTGTGTCTGCAGGCACAGCCTTGTCTAAAACTGTAATACCTAGATCAACAAAAAAATAAAAAAATCTGTATTGAAGTTTCTTGGATCACAGAAACAAAATACACCACATAACAGGTCCACAACAGCTCCTGTCGGTGTCATTGGAAAAAGAGCTTCACTGGGAGAAGAATGAGACCTCACATTTCTATTTAGCAAAGCACTTTACCCCTCAAAATGTCACTTAGGAACTGGGTACTCACCATAGCACTTTGGTATGGACCATATTTAAACATATTTAAACATCTATAGATTTCAAATGGTTTAGTAGGTTCTGAATAAGGATTCTACCTAGAAATAGGGTTAATATTTGTCTGGACAATGAAGTGAAACATACAGTAAGTAATTTTAAGCAATTACATAGGACAAAATCATATTTACAATCAATGAAATAATGTTTTCACAGAGAACATTTCATTGCAGGTTTGACTTAGATTCAAACTGTGATTTTTCAGCTGTGAATTTTCACCTGAACTGTAAACATTTATCAGTATACTTGATGATCTGTGAATACTTTCTGCTTAGAAATGCTGAGGTGTTCCTGTAAAGCACGCTAGGTTTTAAGCTAGAAATCTGTGATACTATATATTCTGAGGCACACAGTAATAGTATATTTTATAAATAGCAGTTTAGTAAGTTTTATAGTAGTTTTACAAGAAGCACTTCTGTAAATTTGATTATTATAATGATGGACTCTTCATAATTCCACAGCACTTTTTCCTAATATTCAAAAGTCTGTTGGTACCACATCAGGCATCATTTACTCAGATAAAATCCTTAATTGCTCTTAAAGACTTGATCTTGTTTTCAGCACTTTCAGAAGTTAATCTAGCAGTTAATAAATTAATTATTCCAGTGACAGCAAGACAAACTAGACCATTTCACTCTGAAAAATTATGCTCAGGATAATTGCCTCATAGTTTCTGTAGGTTTTAAGCAATTGTTTTCATTTTCAGCTTAGGGACACTTAAAATGCAAAGAAATGGATAGCTTAACTTCTGCCATTATACTGTACAATATGCATTGCTGCTGACATTTCTGTGCCCTTTTCCAGCGTGTTTTAAGTCTGGCTTGATCTGTCTTATACAGCATGATTACCGTGCACCTCAGCCAGTCTTTTCTATTAATTTTGCCATGAAGCCTGAAACAAAACAATCTGATTTTAACACTGGGAGTACTGACAGTAGTTACCATGAAAGTCTGTCAGTCAGTTAAAAATAAATTTAAAAGAAAGAAAGCATTGTTTAGGTCTCGATTTCAGTTGGAGTGAAGAAGATATTCTACACAATGTTTTCTGCTAATGAAACACAAAACACGCATATATATTGATCTTTCTCTGCACTGGGATGAATATCAAAGCTTAAGGCTGCACTACTAAGAAGTGAACTTAGAAAAGGAACTCACTATTTTACAGTATCTTTTTCCTCAATGAAATGAAATTGTCTCTGCACACACAAATTCTGATTTCTGGCAATAGCTGTTGCTTCACAAAGAGGGTGGTGTGGACACCCAGAGTTCACTTGGAACTCTTGGGAAGCTTTATGGAAACCCAGTCCAAGTACTCATCAGACCTTTGTAAACAAGTCAATCATCCCTCCCCTGTTTGCATCCTTCTCTGCTACCTGGTGCAGAAAACAGAAGAATTAATGCTCCCTTGGCAGTTCTTGAGTGATCTATGTGGGCACCAGAGCTGGTTCCCTGCAGTTGCCTTGTGTCCTATATCAGAACCTTAACAGAGAAAGACTTCTATATTCCTTTACTCTTGCAAACATAGCCTCAGACTGGCTAATTCACCCTGTGGAGAATGTGAGACAGGCTATCATAGATAGGGCTCACATGTAACCACAAATTGCTTATGCTACTCAACCTACTTTGGAAAGTTTTACAGACTAAGCTTACGGTGGCTCACTGAGTTAATGAACAAAGATGCATGCTAGATCTGAACAATGCAGCCAGTGACATAGCTGCAACTGAAACTTTAATATGTAAGGAAGATCTCTTCTGGATGATCAGCACTATTGTTTCCATTGTAACAAGAACAAACTTCCTGCTTTACACAGCATTAATTTGGGCGTATCAAGGTCTTTGGCGTTGCGATGAAACTGCTATCAGTGCTGAATGGTGCATATCCTCCCAGGCTGCTTCTGGAACACTGGAAGTACAGGTGTGAAAGGTTGTGTGATATTACTAGGTGTAGTCGCGAATAAACACGTAGAGGAGAAAGACTGTGAACTCTGCTGTTACTGCAGCTTAATGCAAAAGGAGTATAGAGGAACAGAATAGATGAATAAATATGTTCTGCTAGCTATTCAAATACTTACACTGAGGGAAAATAGAAAATTCTGATGAATAGAGTGGTCTTCTGTGAAAAGCTCCTTAAAAAATATGGTTTTGTTAAAGAAACTAAAACATGCATCCATTCTGTAGCACTAGTTCTATATTTCACAGATATTGTATAGATCATACTCCTACTGTCGTTTGTGATTAATAAAGTCAGTGGTGAACTACAGCCATGATGCACTGCTTCTTCTAAGAGGAGACAAGTAGGGTGTAGAATGGGGTTTCCTTCCCTTGTATCCTATTTTATAAACACAAAGGCCTGTTTTTTACTACAATTACATGAAAAACAACCTGATGAGAGGGGTTTAATAGCCAGCAGAGCAATGATACGAGATGATAAAGAATGGTTTCAGTTAATGTTCAGTGATCAGATTCACTCTAAAGGGATGTAAAAACTTCACTCAACTTTGCCCCTGGAGTAGTGAAAATTTATTGAATTCATCAAAAATCAGATAAACTTAGTGAATTTTTAGAACTCTCAGCACGGACATCATCTTAAAGCAGAGATGAGGCTCATACTCACAGCCCTAAATGATAGGCTAATAAACAGTTACAACAGTTTCTATGCATTTGCAAAAGCCTTTTTTCCCAATTACTCAGCTGATTTCAAAGTCTTGTTGACTAACACCATTTTATTAGTTTATCAGTGCCTTGAAACCTTAAAAAGTTAAATCACACATCTCCGGTTTCACACAATAAATGTAGCAATATAACAGTATTTTGACCATGTACTGTCATTAAGTGTAAACACACTACTGCTAAAGTAAGAAAATAACAAGGATGATTATTTGAATTATTTTTGTAAGCTTTTCCTTCTTAAAGAAGTCATTAAAATTCATTTAAAAAGGGTTATCAGCACTCACCTCCAGTGTAAAACCTATGACTTTGAAGCACTGTTCAATTAATTCAAACTGAGACTTATAAAAACTATTGTTCATAAAATCTTGCACTATTCTGAAATGATCATTTTGCAGATATCTGGAAGAGTTGACATATACAGAGTTAGAATTTAAATGAGGACAATAATTCAACACCACCACACTTCTTAGTAATCAATTTATGTAAAAAGAAACTGTATTACCTGGGAGGTCTATATTCTGGCAATTTGTAATGTGCCAATTTTTTCTTTTCTGCCAGACCAGCATAAATATAATAAAAAATATGGAAATTTTTCTCTCCTCTGAAACAATAGAAGGAACAAACTTGTTTAGTAATTGAAGTATGTTACGTTTACTGATGATATACTATGCTATTATTAAATGTTATTTTAATAAGAGGCAAGGCTCACACAAATAGACAAAAGACATTGAAAGAGGCTTTATTACCCAGGTTCACATTGCTGTACCACCCACATCACATGGGCTGTTTAACTTTCATTAACATTTTTTTTTCTAACCATGGGAGAGCTGTACACTCCTGATTAACTTAATCCAATATATTTGCTGAGTCCTTTAGCCATGAACCAAGAAAGCCCATAAGCATATATTCAGCAAAGAGCCTTGTGATTTGGAATGCTTTGCCTATAAGTTAGGTGCCCAAACCCAAGACAGAAGGCTTATTTGCACAGCCAAGATTCCTGTGCATTTTCTGAGCAGGAAATGGAAGCCTACATGGAAATTCATAGCCACCACTGAACTCTGAGATGGCCAAGCCACTTACTATGAAAGAGCAGAAACGAATTGTATTCAAACCTCTGGCTTTTGCAAGAGCTGAGGGTTGTGTCTCAGGAGCCTCACTACCTGCTTCTGTGACATGAATTCAGAGCCCAGTGCGCTGCTCCCTGCATAGAGGTGCCTAAATCAGAGTTTGGTGCCAAGTTTGGTGTATTTTAATGTGGACTGTCACTAGTAGGAAACAAAAAATCAATTCAAGGAGCATGAGCAGATCCTTTTATGTTCCCCCTCAGTGCCTTGACTGTTGGGTTGCACAGCCACACTTGGAACATTGTGTGAAACCTCAGCGTGTCCTGATGGTTTCTGTATTCTCTGGAGGGAGACAGATTCAAAATCTCTGGATTTGAAGTGGGTCTGGAGTTTGGGTCTCCCATTTCTTTGGTATTAATCACTGGCTCTCTGCAAAAAAAAATCATTCCGAGATCTCCCTCCACGTTTCTGAGTTATGCTCTCCTAGAAGAGCAGAACAGACTGCCCGTGCAATACAGGTACCAGAATTCCAGTTCTCTGCATGGCCATACGGACCAGCCACACAGACAGCTCAGCAAAGAGGAGCACACTGCTCAACACAAACAGCTTCAGGCACCCTTGGAAGTTCGTGCTTCAAGTATTAACCTTCTACAGTGGTTCTCATGCTATGTTCAGTGTCATTTTCCTGTGAATTCAGGTAACTACACACATACCTAAAGTGCATTTGAGGCACCTAAATGGTTTGCTGACTTCCTGTCTCAGCATGTGGCTAAATACAAATACCAATGGGCAGTGACAGAAAATAAATAAATAAATGTTTGGAAAAAAAAAGGTATTTTAGGGAAAAGCAAATTTTATTCTGAAAAACTAGTTTCTGTGTTTATGTTCAACTAGGGAAAGAAAACAGCATTTCATAAAATTGCCTCTAACTTAAAATTATTTATTAAAACATTGCCAGTGGGACTGAGAAGTCCTTCATATCACAATATAAAAGAGACAACAAGGTCATGCAGAACTACAAAAAATGTAAAAATGCAAAAAGATCAGCAAGGAGAAAAATTTACAACGGTGACGACATTCCTTGTTTCAAACTCTGTCTTTTCTATTGTTATGATGACAGAAATAGAGTTGGCAAAATATTTTTTACCTGAATGTGCTACATTTTGGGACAGAAAATAAATTTCAATGATTTTAATTCAATGCAGAGACTATTTAATTTTTCTGTATTTTTACATTATGAGATACACACAAATTAGAGTTGGATCTCTACTGTATTTGGTCTATGACCCTGTATAAACCAAATCCTACTAGATGCTCCAAAATAAAATGAGTAGTTTGCAAAAAAAATATCTACAGGTGAAGAAGAAACTTAGAGGAATTAAATTGAAGTCATGTACTTAGTACAATACTAAAAGCTTACTTCAAACTTCCACAGAGAAATGTATAACAGAACCACTAGAAAGCTTTTAATTCTTTAGATATTCTAACATTCTGTTTATGTATCACATATGGACCGTTATGGGATTTGTCTAAATAACCCAAGAAATAATGAAAAAATACTGGGAGTAGTTTTCAATTAACTTACAGATCTATAAAGTTATTCATATATCATTTACATATATATAAATATATAAACCAAACATATATATATATAAAACAAACGCACAAAACAACAACAATAAAAACCTCACAGTACCTTATTCTTCTTTGTGTTTTGTCCTGAAACATTTTCCTGTATTGTAGACCTTCTCTGTAAACCCCAAGCAGGTCAAATATAGTTTTTATACTTACGCTGCCTGGTGGACAACCCTGGATTTTTCAAGGAGGTACTCTGAAATCTTAGCTCCTACTACAGTGCCACCACAAGTGAATTTCATTTCCAAGTATTTTCCAAATCTGCTGGAGTTATCATTGATGATAGTGCCTGCATTTCCAAATGCTTCTACAAGGTTATTCACCTGGAGGATCTTCTCCTGTAGAGTCCTGTTATTAGCCTAGATATGAAAAGATACTGCTTAGAACGAACAATAATGATTCAAATACATTCCTAAATGCTTCTTTCCTCATCTAGTTGGCACCATGTAGTGTGATTTTGTGTACTTCAGACTGTTGCATATGGGCCTGAGAAATGAGGGACTGAAGGCAATTCTTCCTTTTTTCCTGTGTTATTGAGTGAGCACAATACAAAACAATCCTTACACATAGGCTTAGATGCATGCACATGATCTCAAGGGGTCTACTTCAATACTTCAAACCTGGGAATAAGCTTCTGCACAAGAATGACAAAATAGGGGTGCTGTATGTCATTTATTCAACCATCTATTTGATCTTCTTGCAGCTTTGTTACAGTGAGTGAACAGCTCAAACTGTATCTGTAACAAGGTTAGGCACCTGTGTTACCTTGACTCATTAGTGTACATGAAAACCATAGTGGAAGTGTTGTGGCACAGGCTAGCAACTACAGATTATATCTATATAAGCGTTGAACTATGTTCTCATTTTCACTCCAACTGCAACTGTATGAATGACATTAAAGCTAACTCGCATATGACCACCTGAACACAAACCTCCATTTAAACATGTAGGCATACCTCCACTGAGGGGGTTCACAGGAATAGGAATGTAAATTGTTTCAGAGTCAAAAAGATTTCACCAAGTATGGACAAAAACAGTCTTTGAGTTTTCATCAATCACCCTGACCAATTAATTTTCCTCATCAGGTGCATAGATACCACATTGCCATGGATCTCAAAGAAACATAGTCCTGCCAACTCAAGAAGGCATCAAAATGCAATGGGATCAGTAGATGAAGGCTTTACTTCTCAAATTGAGTGTGCCATTACACATATACAGCTAGCATTTGACACACCAGACTTTCACAAGCTGACACAGACATGGCTGTCCACTATACTTGTGAATAAGTAGACATATCGTCAGCACAGCCATTCCTATGTAAATAGTATGGAAAAAAAAAGGCAGATGAAACCTGTCAAACCTGTCACAATACAGCATTTTGCAGAACTAATGTCTGGCTGGAAGTGATAACACACAATCATATGAATCATATATATATATATATATATATCATATATGATCATAATGACAATAGATCGTATGATCATAATGACAATAATGACGATTATGATCATAATGACGTATGATCATAATGACAATAGAGCTAATCCATTTCTGTGGTCCATCATTCTGAGATGGCTAGTCTGCTTTTAGGATCAATGTCTACTGCTGCTGCCATCTGCCTACTGCTGCATTGCACCACACCAATAGGTCAGTTTGTTTTGCTTGCTTTTGCACTTGGGAAATGCAAAAATGACATTCTATTTGTCCAATTATAATGTGTGGTCACTTCCCTGAATGACTGTCCCACAGACAGCAAACTGGTTATGGTTGAAAGTGAAAAGTTAGAAAATCATTTTATGTAACACAGTTTGGGTGATTTGAAGATACCCGGTTACACAAGGACAGGCCCTCACTGCAGGGAATGCTTCTTTGCAGAATCCCTGCAATATTTCTGTGTGATCTACTTCAGGAGAGAGAAGGGGCTAGACAGATCAGCACCAGGTTCCAATCTGGCCTTACAGGAGTTTTTTGGAAAATGTATTACAGTCTTGGCCCCCTACAAGTGCCCTGCCTCGAGGTTCAGTCATTGAATTAGGCCTAAGATATCAAAGCCTTGGAGGCATCCCCTTTGAAACATACCTTTCCCAGGACAGTGAGCTGCTGAACTAGAAGATGGGCACTTTGTGTCTTGCCGGCTCCACTTTCTCCAGAAATTACAATACACTGCAGAGAACAAGAGCACGAGTCTTAGTGCATTACATATCTCTCAGCCTAGCAGTAGATGTAGGTAAGTTATCTCATCTTTACCTGATCGGAGTTGTATGTCACCATGGACTGATAACCTATATCAGCAACAGCAAAAATATGAGGAGGGTTGGCAGTCCGTTTAGCTCCAATATACAGTTTGGAATGCTAAATGTAAGAAAAATGAAAACATTAACTGTGTCCCATTAACATCTCTTTTTGCACTTATCGGAGTTTAGTTCTATTCTCAAATTAGTAGACATCATGCTGAGGTTCCAGCAGCGAAGCTTTCTGAGTGAGTTGTTACTGCACTCACTATACCATGAATCTGTATTTAGAACTATAAGAACTACTAAAAAAGATGAAGTACAATTTTGCATGATGTCAGCCCTATGCTGTGAAACTCAAATTATTAGAACAAATTTAGTGTTGCCAAATATAAAGCACCTACTTATTTATTTCATTTAGAATGAAATTATACTTTACATCCTCTTTGTTCTTCTGCATGATATTGATGGCTAAATGTAAGAGAAGACTGTTCCTGTACCTGCAATAATTAATAATGACAAATTATTGTGTTACCCAGCTTTCACGTCTGTTCCCTTTGTATAGAAGGGGAAAAATTCACAAAAGTTAAAATTTTACTGTGTTTCTTTATGAACGGTATGATCAATTAAATAGCTATGGCTTCCCCAACTGTCTTGGGAGGAAATGTCTGCAGCTCCTACCTCCAACCATTTACCTAGGTACAGAAGTTCTCCACAGGAACTGGAGGAGGAGGAATGCTCTATTCTACAAAAGGGGTAAGATTTAGCCATATTAATGCACGTATCTGTACAAATACTACTTGTACACTAACTGTCCATGGCAGTTTTTACACTCAGTGGTGGTCTAGTCAACAAATCTCATGAATTTGAGTTTAATTTATTTCATCCTAGAATTAACGTTGAAAGTCATTAAGAGAACAATGACCTAAAAATCTCATTTCCATTCAGTGATTAAAATGTGTGATTTGCTCAGATGTAGCTATCTGCACTTAAGATATGATATAGACATGATCTACACTATAGACATAAAGATACCTGAGATAATTTTTTTTTGAGTTTCTCATTTCTATGCTGAAATTCAACGTAACAGGGACATGTGTCAACATGCAGTTGAAGGAACTATTGTATTGCTAATTCTGTTTTTCAGAGCAAACTGAAGCAAATCTCAAGAATGGTCTTACTTTATATTTAACATGAACATTCATATTTTAATGGAAATCAGTGCTAGTGAAAAAGAACCAAACCTAGATTTTCACACCTGTGAAGAATAAATGTCTACGTTCCGAAATGGATTGACAGCGATGAGAATGTCCCCAACATATGTGTAGATTTGATCCTTGGCATAACCCTTCTGCAACTGCTCTGTTACTGTATTCTGATGGAGAAAGAATATGAACATTGACTCGCAGGAAGAAAAAATAGGAATATTAGGAAAATGTACAAAACATTTATATAGTTACAATGAGTGAGTAGAAAAGAGAGGGAAGGCATTAATGGTAAGGAATACGAATGATCTTGATCAGAAGTGAGTAATACTTTCAAACACCCTAGCATTCATAATTTCTTGTGTCCAACCTCCCTTTGAACAATACATATTTACAGATCCCCAAATGGCTGCAGAAAAAATAGTTAATAAGTAGTGCTTTAATTTAATTAATCAAAGGTTTTCTTGTGACAGTTCCATGTTAATTTCTAACACTACAACTTCATGTAACTCATAAAGCAAAAGCCATATGCTTGAATTCATAACTGCCATTACAGTTGCTCTAACGTTACTCTCAGTTAGGATAGGACACAGTTATTCAGTTGTTTGGATGCTGTTAACAAAAGCAAACAGGTATCTTCCTGTATTAACAACCAGCCTCTACGGTGATTGTTCTTTGCTCCTGCAAAGACAATTCTCTCTGAACCAAGAAAAAAAACAAAGGCCCCATATTGGCATAACCATTTCCTTGACAAACTTACCCTGAACAGCTTCTACATACATAGCTGGGCATGTAAAGTGCCTGGTAAGATTTCCAGTCAAAACAGAAAAAATGTCTGGCTGAAGAAATTCAAACCAGCCTTGAGATTATTCTGAGTTATATGTGAAAATATTAAGACCCTATTCCCTCTGGAAAAGAGCCACAAGCAGCATAGGACTACAAAAAGAATTGCTTTCTCTCCATCTCCATCTATTTAGATTTCCATCTATTCACAGTGCTGTGTTCTGCTTAATGCACTTCAAACCTGAAGTCTTAGCAGCTGAAGAGGTTACATTCCCTTCACAGAAAATATAAGAACAAAACCCTGGTTTTCTGCTGAATTGAGAAAGTCAGTCTCTCCTTTTTGGCTTTGGTACCTTGCTTTTGGCCATGGCCATAGTTAACAGATTAACAGATTTATTTATTTATTTATTTATTCAGTGCAATTTCTGCCATTTTAAAAGTTATTTTATGCATTGAATTTTGAATTCTAGAAGGCTTCCTATTTCACCCTTTTGATGGAGTTGTATAACTGGAAGGGAAGTTTGAGGAGTTCTGTGAAGCTGTCATTCATATATGAAAGAGGTTATAAACTGGATCGGATTGTGTAAAATACCACATAGTCAAATGATGCCTTTAGGTAGAGGCTTCCTGAGGACTTTCTTGAGAATGTCTCACCTTTGAGGAGATGGGATACACTTCCAGCTTGTCTGTTGGTTTTTTGTTTTTGTTTTGTTTTGGCTTCTCTTTAGCTTAGACTTTTTATACACTTCATTGCCAAAGACAAAAAACAGTATTGATAGCATATGATTATACCTAATACAAGAATGTTTAAAACTGAGCTTTGTGAAGCAGATGAAGTCTGGATTAGCTCAATTACATTAACTAAACATTAAGCTACTAGTAAGCTCTTGGATGATGGAAGAAATTCCATGGGCTGTTCACTTCAGGTAACTTACCAGCTCAAGAGCCATATTTAGTATTCTGGACTGACAAAGATACAATGTGCCAGAGAAATCTTATAGATAAGAGGATGTGAATTATACTATGCACCAGCCTGTGAACAGCCTGGTAAAGGAAAAATAAGAGTTTGTTTACAACTACTGATGGCCTCTATGAACTGCAGATAATGTGCTGTGGCCTGATTCTTTGGGGTTTTGAAACTTACGCTATAAACACAACAGATTTCCCTCCTTCCTTACACTTGCTTCCCTGCACATAGTGGAGTCACTTCTGACCTTCGACAAACCAGTGAGATTCATATCAACCACTGAGTCAAAAGTTCAAGAGAAAGCATTGACAGGTCAGAGCCTCAGCTGACATAATGTCACTGCATCTCCACACCAAAACAAGTCAGTGAGAACCCAGTCTAGGAACCAGCCATGGTCATCTAGTTTAGGACAACTCTAGATGTCCAAGCAACAGATGAGAACATGCTTTTTCTTGGACCTGGATCAATTTCAGGTTAACATATCATGGCAGACTAGGTATTTAGCTGGAATAAAATCCAGTGATACACATCCAGTCAATCAAATGGTGCTACTATACTGCTCAGTCTCAGGCTTTGACTGCAGGGGAAGTTTTAGCACAGAGTTGAAACCACTCTGGACACAGAAAATCTCATCTAAAATGTTTGGCATAAGCTGGTAAAATGCTATTGTACACTTATACATTGAAATGTGGTAATATATATGAACTTGAATATCAAGCTCATCACTGTGGTTTAATACACTTCTTCAGGAAAACATGAAAAAGGATGTTCTTACCTCATCCAGTACCTCCAAGGTAGCTAAATCGTCTACCTCTTCTTGGTTTGAAACTAGAGACTTACTGTAGTTCCCTTTCTTTGTATGAATACGTTCAAACCTAGAAAAGACAGACATACAATTTCTTGATGAAACGAAATACAGAGCAGATCTTGCATCTATAACCATCTTGACTGCAATTCAGCTAAAATATTCCAGCTTTCCATTGCTCCAAACTCAAACACATGGATGTTTGAAAAGCAGGACAGGATTATTATTATTATTATTTACAACGCACCTGTATTTGAGAATTAAAAATGTATAGTCTGATCCCACAGCTGCTACCATTAAGCACTTTTTCATTGTACCATCCCCTACTTGATCACATGCCTACATCAGATGCAAGACTGGAGCTATGAAGTACAGAAAAAAAAAAAATATATTTTTATAAAGGATGTAACAGTCAAACTCTAGCACTTGCCTTTAAAAAGAAAAATGACCCACATAAATATTATGGATAGGACAAAAACAGGAGTGTTGGATGAAATAATATGGCAAAAATGATGCAGAAAAGGCATTTAGGATGATAACATATCTAGCTTAGTAATGACAGTGCTCTAAAGCCTGGCTGAGATGGTTGCACTGTTGAGAAAAGTGCTACAGAACCACTGGGATATGTGAAATACATCCTGACCAGGAATAATTTACTTGGAGTCTACAGGAAAAAAAAATGTACATAATAAAGTGGCATTTCAAAACTTCAAATCTTCTTTTTATCAGGATTAAACTTCAATAAAGTTTAAAATTTCTTCTCTCTTTTAATAATAATTTTTAAAAAAAGTTATGTAGCCTTACAGAAATTTGCAAGAACATTCCCCCCAAGTTGGACTGTTGTCTATCCAAGAGAAAAGACATTGCTAAACTCAGTGAAAACAGCAATAAACATGACATTTACAATTTACATTAATTATACTTGCTCTATGACATGGGGGAAAATTGGGGAAAGGGACAGTGGATAAGTAACAGCAGAGTTCACAAACTAAATCAAAATTGTGCAATACAACAGAAGACTACGAAGCAAACTGAATCTCCTGATATGATCTCACTCCCCTTGAACATATACTTTGGCAAACCGAGGCAGCAGAGATGTTGTTTGAAACACAATCACTTTTTACCTCGACTCCAGACAAGATCAGGGTAATCCCTTAATTTTGACATTTGGCACGAGTAAAAGCAAACAGATGTTTTCTACCTAGACAAGACCTTTAATATACAGTGAGCAGTCCACTGACAGGAGACAGAGGCAGCTACACCAATATGGAAAACTAGAATGAATAAACATCACACTCACGGGGCAAGCTAAGAATCTTCTGAACTGTCACAGTAAGATTTACTGCAGGTAACAGACTGCACCCACTGCCCAAACATCACCTACTTCATGGATGCTAGTTCAGTTCACGCAGGCTGTCTGCTGGCACGGATGCAGGTGCAGAAAGTGAAGCAGGCACCACTTGGCATTATTTGTTGATTGCCAGGCCTGAAGAGGGGCTGAAAGAAATGGGCAAATGATGCCCTCCCAGACTGTGAGTGTAATCAAGATCTCAATGATGCATGAGTGCACTTCATCTAGCACTTTTTTCAGCTTCTCTTGTATGTAATGATCACTTTCCGAGGGTGAGAGAGCGGCCTGTCCTCACCCAGGTGCCAGTAATAGAGCAGCTTCCTCCTCTCTCAGGCAGGTGTCCTCTATCACTGGAGCCTTTTCTTTGTCCATTGCACAAAGGCAGGAGTTTCCCAGCCACTACAGATGACTAATTCTGCAGACTTAAGATTCAGACACGAACTTGTCAGACTTCATTGCAAGTGCCAGCACAGTGTCATGGTCTTTGTCCCAGTGTCACAGCCCAGTACCTGAGGCTGTGAGTAGGAGGCTCGCTGTCCAGGAAGCACAATGAACAACATGGATCAACAGAATCTATGCTGCACTGATGAAAGACAGGAGGCAAATTTTGCCAGTTTTACACCTGGATATTTTGCAGACTACTCTCAAACTGTCATTAGGACCCTGGACCTGCACAGGAAAGCAATCCACTTCCAAATGCTTTCTTTCCTTCAGTATTTACTAGAGGCCAAAAAGACTGTTTGTAGACCCAGCTGTAATGATGATGGTGAAGCTGAATTACATGGAGGTGAAAAAGCAATGGCACTACTACACAATCCAGTAACAGAGTCTTATTACTACCGTGCAACACATGACATGCAATGCATGTGCCTATTTCCACATAAGCTGTGCAAATAGACAGAGGAATGCAAGAGGAGTATATCTCTTTGGGAGAAACAAAAGGAACTTTTGCTGCAATAAATCCATACATGGGCTGTAATTGTGCATGTATTCAAATATCTTTAAGTAGAAAACACACAAGCAAGCAGCATTGAAAGGGATGGACCTATGTAAAACAATTAAACATCTTCTGGATCTGATCTTTTCTTCCCTTTCCTTTGGAACCCATCTGTACTGCACGAGTTGTCCTGTTAGTACTGTATCCTTGCAGTAACACTGTGAGACAACTTTTGTTTTTACGTACCCCCTGGTTATATTAAAAAGACTGTGGTAATACTAAGCTTTAAGCTGACTCTTCAGGCCTGCCTGGCCTGCCACTGCTTGATTCCCATTTACCATTAAAGGATATCACTGCATTCAAAGACAGAGCTGCAGACAGAATCCTACCCTCTCAACAGAAACCTCTTTCCTTTGTAACCCAGGCTTCTTCTGTTTATACTTCCTCTTATTTATCCTCTTCATTTGAAAATGTAAGTTTGGGCAGCTGAAGCAATTTCTCCTTTGTTCCTGCAAGAAGGTCATTTTATGTCCAGAGGACGCATCTAGTATCACCATGGCTTTGAGAATGACTTACCAACATGCACATGAGGGAAAGGTGTAGGAACTGCAGTACTGCAGTACTGCGTCAAGCTCTGCTGTTCTGTTTTATCCATTGCCAAAGAACAACGCAAAACAAGACATTGATTAAGTTATATTTTCCATTTCTGTTGGAATTTTTAAACACTGGATACAGGAAGATGTTGCTGTGCATCAGTGAGAGTGTGATATTTCCCAAGATTTGTTTCCATTACCTTTTTCATTTAACGTAGGAAGTTAACAACTGCCCTGCAAGAAGGGAGAGGGGTATGCCGTAGTCATGGAGCCTTTTCTTTTCCTAACTTTTTTTTTTCTTTTAAGAAAACAATTTTTATTTATGCCAGAGGAGTTTAATTACATAAAATTGATTCTCATGTAATCCTCTTCAGCTGACATTATGAGAACAGTAGTGCTTGTTAAACCAGATTATATTTCCCATTCTCAGAGTACAGCAGAGCAGCAGATTTGCAGAACACAATATTTTTCTGTTTTGTTGTCAAAGGACACAGACCCCTCAAGGGCAGTTATACTGCTTCACTTGCTAAAACTGCAGCCACTCAAAAAAACTCACATCAATGCTGTTGACATCTACGCTGAAATTTCATTACCATCATGCACATCAACATTATGAACCAAAATAAGCACTTTTCTCTGTTCTGTTCAGAATTTATTTGTTGGAGGCATTAGATCCCACAGCCATGCTCAGCAAGCAATTGAAGCAGCTAAAGACCAGAAGCATCAACCCAGAATGAACAAGAAAATGAGTCTAGGCAGCATTGTTCCTGTGTGTCCTCCTTCACATTCCCCCCATTCTCATCTTTCAATATTCAGTTAAGTCAAAGTGAGGGAACTGCAGCTTTTTCTTCTTCACGTTGTCAGAATGCATTTAAAAGATTTCTGATAGTTCCAAAAATACCATGAAAAGGGAAGTGTGACTCACGATGCCCTGTTGAACTCTCTGCCGAAACTGGTTGGAGAATCATCTACAGACTAAGAAGTGACAAGAAAAGGGCTGGCCTTAGTCTGGGTGTAAAGAAGAAACTAAAAATAATCAAGTTTTCTGTAACATGAAGGTAGTAACAGCCGTATACCTCCCAGCTGTTACAAATACCATTACAAGTGTCAAACAGAAAAGAAGCAACACAGAGAAATCTGTATAGGATCTGTCATTGCTGGTGATTCTGTTTCTCTAGAGGCTGCAAAGAGCAACATTAATTCACATTTTAAATCAAAATTATGTCTGGAATGGATGTATCAGGCGAAATACACTTCAATAAAAGCACAGTCCTACATCTATGCAAAATCTGAATTTAGAAGATTGTACTGATAGATTCCAACTGCATGTGCACAATGCTTTGCGGACAGACCGGTGCTCCCTCTGTGTCTAAGTGACTGCACAGCACCAGCTCCACTCAGAGCTGTGATCAAGCTTACGCAACCTTGCTGAGAGCACACTGCTGCTAAGCAGAGCTACAGGACTTTGGATTCTGAGGTGGCCCATGTCCCATCAGTTGGGTCATGTGTGGCTCAGTACAACGTTTGCTACTCTGTGCTGGTTTACCATTCCTGGCAAACATGTAGATTACAGCTCAAAAAATGGCTGTATCCCTGACAAACTTCAGGAAAAAATGTGTGTTCTTAGCAGAGCAAATAAGATATATGTAATACCTGTTTTGGATTGGTTCTTTATTGCCCTTGTGAGTCAGACCCCTGTTCTACATTCAGAACTACGCTGAGAAGGCAATGGGGAAGCTGCAAAAGTGAGCAATGCCTGGTGAGGTATCCCACCTGCAGGAGAAATGAGTTGCTGAGCAAGTGGACTGATGCGACTGTGAATTACTCTAAGGGAGTCTCCTAAATGCAGGAGGAACTCATTTCTCCTGTTTTGCACCAGGAGTTATTTTTTTCTCCATTTAGGCATCTTCCATTGAATTGTATGGCAGGAGACTGGAACCACATTCCTATTCAGCTATGGAGATGGGTATTACCTAGAAGCACACCGAACTGGAGATCTGCTTATTCAAAGGCCTGTGTTGCCAGAAACTCTTTATTGACTGAGAGCAGTTTGCAGCACAGATATCTACACAAGAGATCCTCACTGCAGTAATATACACACCCTGCTGGTACAACAAAACCCATTCTGAACCACAGGAAAAGAAGAAGTGGCTTGAAGTGGTCCAGGATTAGTCTGGAACTCCAAAGCCTCATGTTTAATCCCCTGCTCTGCTATGGATTTGACCAAATCAGTACTGGACTCTGTGTGAGCTATCATAATCTGTCCCTCATATTACCTTCCTCAAGCTAGTGTGGCAATCTCCTAATCTCCATGACATCCTGCCCTGCACAGTTCAGCTTGAAGGGCTGTTATCCGTTGCTTCAACTGGCAGGATAAGTCAAGGAGAGAAAGAGCAAGAGAACCCTCAAGAAATAAGTGACACAAGTCTGGGCAGTCACTCAGGGAAAGTCATGGAAGAAAATGATATGGCACTCTGCTTTTAATACTGTTAAATAAAATGACAACCCTCTTTAAGTATTTGTATGTGAACTTTTATGAAGTTACCTCCCTGAAGTTTTCAAAGAGTTAAACAGAGTGAGTTAAAGAGTTAGAGAGTTAAACTGTTTAGCTGTATTTTTGAATTTTCATCCCCACATGGTCAACACAGCAGGATAAACTCTTAGGAGAGTAATTCAGCTCAGCCAAAAGTCCTTGCTCTGAATCACTCTGCAGCAGAACCAGTCTCTTTCCCACATTTATTTAGAGGGCATATAAAGATAATTGGGGTCCACTTGATTGCTGAAATCTAGGCGCAGTGCATATCCCTCCCATATACAGCTCATTCTGGAATGAGTCATAATTCCCTGGAAATACGCGTTGTACTAATCATTGCATATTTCTGCAGAGATTATTGTAAAAGCAGTCAAGATTAAGAGAGCCAAACAACTCAAGATGAAAGTATTGCAAGCCTGACTGCCAGGTGTAAATGCGACACTTCTTGAAGGCCATTTCAAAGACAGCTATTTCTGTTGCAAAGTAAAACTCTTTACAATGCAGGTTTTTATTTTTTCTCCTCAATTGGCCTGGTGAGAAGTGTATTTTTAGAACAGCTTTTGGGTATATGCTGCAGCACTCATTTCTAATAATTATTTTGATCAGTAATTATAACTTTTAATGGCTATACATGTGACTTAGAAAAATGTAAGTATGTGATTGAGGGATTGGCTAAAATCAAGGGGAAACTTAAGCAGTGCCCAAAAGTGAATGATAAAGCTCAAATGAGGTTGCTCTTTCTCCATGGTAGAATTTGTCTTATTTTCTGTGATCTGTTTCTCTTGCTAGGTGTTTAGAAAGGATGCAGCACAATTATCTAAAACCAGGTTCACTTTTGGTAAAACAACCTGGTGTAATGCCCTAATAATTCAAAGACTAGTAAATAAAGACTAGAATATAACTCAGGAACAATGATGCTAATGGGAGTGACTATAAGGTGACTCCACCTTATGTTTAGAGATCACAAACCTGTCCTGAGCAGACATTGTACACAAATATTTTATCTGATCATCTGGCCTTCTGAAAAAAAAAAAAAAAAAGAAAAAAAAAACTCTAAGAATGTGACAGAACCTAACGTGATCTCTTTTCTCTGAACTATACCAACAACACATTTAGCAAGGAACAAGACAATATCACAACCACAACAAACTGCCACTGCAGGAGGCAATCAGAGCCAAATTACACTTAGGCACGCTGGACAAGAAGGGTGATTGATTAGATACTGAGTGAAAACACAAAGAGTGGACATGGGAAGACCCAGTGGCTGGACCTCAGCTATTAACTTTCAAGTATTTTACTCTTTTACTTTTTAGTTTAAAAAAAAAGTATTAATAAAATGTAATTTGAAGAGGAGAGGAAACATTCTGAGAAAATGACAGGATTCCTTGCTTTCAACTTTAAGCCAACACTACCAAGTTTCACAGAACCACAGAACCATAGAATCAGCCAAATTTCTTGAGTTTATACATTGTGTCCATTTACATGACACTACACATACAGGAGGATTTCTTCCCTCAGTGGAAATAAGGGTTCTTTAATCCCTTTAACTACTTGCCTCCCAGTGACAGCCAGCAGGAGAACTCTGCCTTCAAATTAGGGACTGAGAGAGACAGATGGAGATCAGGATGGAGCTTTACAAGGAAAGTTGCCAGCAACTGGTGAAAGCTGAAGAATTCCACACTAGGGCCCTAACACAGCAGTGTATAAACAGCCCCAGAACAGAGTAATCAAGAAAAGAAAGCCATGAGATTTTAAGACAAAGCCCTGTGACTAATCACTACACAGCCTGTGTCTTGACTCTGAATGAGATTTACTTGATACTTCTGTACAGCCTTCTGCTTACACCATTTGCTCTGTGCAGAATGAAGGTCAGAAGATATATCAAATTTGGATTTAAAGACTTTTAAACAAGTACAATGACTGAATTAAGAGATCTTCGTATGATCATTTTACCATTCAACAGAAGAAAAAAATGCTGTTCTATATTAATGTCCTTCATAGGCCTGGGATTCTAGATTCTTCTAAAGTGAAATGTTACACTTACTACAATTGCTGTGACTGGAAGACAATTACTGCTATTCTTGCTTATACGGGGATAACAATAGATATTACAATGGGTATTCTTGCTGTTTCTGGGAGATGGCTAATCTTTTTATGCATTCACTGCTAGCAAAAGGCAATCTTCCCACAAATGTAATTAATAAAGATATAAAGGTTAAGTGATTATATGTACAGTGACTGTAAAACCTGACTTTTACTTGCAGTCTTTCATAGTACCTTCAGTGATCTCAGGTAGGCAAAGATTTAGTTAAATCAATCAAATGACATTTATAGTAATAAACTCCCTCAAACTCTGTTTCATGTGAAGAGCAGTCAGTTAAAAAAGCACAGTCAGGAACAAGAACACAAAAAAGGACAGAGAAAGTGCCAACAGATTGTTCTGCTCGTCTGACATTTGACTGCTATATGCACAGGCAAATTGGGCCACTTTCTTTATGCTTGGATTGTATAGGAAAAGAAAGCTCATGTAATTTGCTGATGAAAAATGAAGAATTTTAGGGAAAAAAGACAAACACAAAAACAAAAAAACAGAATAGGACTTGATAGAAAACATAAGTTTTACAAAATGTGTAAAAAAGCTCAAAATACTCAACTGATTTAGAAGCTTGATTTTCAAAAATGACTGAGGCACTTGTGCCTCAAAGGACGAGTGTCACAAGTGTTATCAGGATTTAGGTTCATATTGCTTAGGGTTTTGGATTTATTTTACCACATTTCATTGTGCCGGGTTTTATAAATATACTTGTATATTTAAGTCTGGAGCATTGTTTGAGTGCTCAGCACTATCTAATGAGCTTATTTCCATTTCAGAATATTTCTGGATTAAGTAAATGTCAAGTGTGCACCATATAGAACACACAAATCCAGTCTGAGTCTTAAATTTAAGCCAACTGCATGGGCTTTCATGGAAATGCCAGAAAAGAGAAACTACTGCTCATTTCACATCCACTTCCACTGAGTCTGAAAAAACCTGAACATGAAAAATTATTTAGAAAAATATTTATTACTATTATCCTGAAATGACAAGGTATATCATAACATTTTCCAAGATCAGAACTGAAGACTGTTGCATATATTGTTACTGTAAATATGTGTAAAAGTAAATGTGGCAGATTTTAGTAAGTTTTTTCCATACAGTTCATAATGTCAAAATGTCTTTTAAATTTTATGTTCCATTAAAAAAATATCTATCACCATTTACCTTGAAGCACAGCAGACATCACACCAGCAGTATATCAATACTAATCTTCTACTGCATTTCACATTTTACACACTATTTTAGTATAGTGGATTTTTTAAAAATTAATTGCAATATTGAGCCAACACATTTTCAGTTGTTTGAAATAAAAACCATTGGGTGTCAAGTGATTTATGCAGAATTGATACTACTAAATGCTAATAGAAGAAAGAAAACATCTACTCAATAAGACATAAGCATTTTAAAAAGTATTTTTTAATTTTCAAATCAAATCCTGGTACCACTGTTAGTGGTTTCAGTCAGTAGCATCTGATTCTTGCAATGAAGTTAATTACTTGCTTTTAGCATACTCAAACTAAACGTTAACCACGGAAATGATAAGTCAAAACATTCATCTACCCTAATCTTAGCTTTCTGAAAGCTAATCTGTATCTAGAGTCACAGGAAAAAGGGGGGTCACTTCTAAAGGCTGTCTCATCCCACATGTGAATCAGGATGTCCCTTGCTTTCCATTGGGTCTACAGGGGGTCCCCAAAATTAAACACCTGAGAGTGTCAGTCAGCTGAAGTCAGAAGAGGTGAATCTTTCTCTGAGCACTCTGAGCACACTTCCAAACACATTTGGAAGCAGTGAAAGTATAAAGGGTGTAAAACTGTTCTACTTTTTAACTATTTTTACCTTGCCTTTTCAGTGACTCCCATTTGTTGATGAACATCAATAAATTCCATGAGTTGCCTTTGTAGCACGTTTTCCTTTCCTTCAATTTGCTTAATAAAATCATGCTGCAAAAGACTAGATACCGTTGGGCGCTTCTCATAATCTTTAGTCAAGCACCTGTGCTGACAGAAAAAACATATGATCATTCAGGGCTCACTGATAAGTTTTGAAGTGCCTGTCTGTAGTTCATTCATTCCTACATAATAAATACATCCATCTTAATCATAACAGCTGTATACTGGTAACTTTAAGTTTTCACAGAATTGATATGGCTCCTTTTTGAAACTCCTTTTTGAAAACTCCTTTTTGAAACTCTTTTTTGAAACTAAATATTCTTTAAATTAAGAAATAGCCAGAAAAGCAGAAGTATCAAGTATGTTAGCATGTTATTTCACGTTTCAAACCTGGAGCCTCATTCAAAAGCCAAAGTAAAAGTACAGTTACAATCTAGGAATGCATACACTGATTACTCCTTAGGTAAAACTCTTATGTTCAAGTGTCCAGGCTAATCTGGCATGCCTAATCTAGACATCATTCATTTGCAAAAGCTTAACATAAAAACTGTTACATATCTACAAAGAACACCCACCCAAAACATTTATCATTTTTACAATTTAAGGAAGCAGAGTAAGAAAAATATTAGCAGCAACACATATCCACAGAGAGTACAATGGTATTTTACACCTGACATTTACACATTCCATATTCAGTTACAGTGGCCTCAGTTGTTACGCACTTGTTAATGAAGTCATTGAATTCGGATGACCACAGTTCAGGCTGCTGAAGTGTTGGAGGAGGATTCCTGCAAAGGTCAGTGTGACGATAAGTTAATAAGCTACTCAGTTGACAAAAACAATGTATGAAGGCAGGCTGAGTAATGAGTTTTAGAAGGCCACTAAAAAAAAGATATCGATTTCCACTGGTAAAAGGAGCATGGGCAGATGACACAATACCTTGGTGGTTCTCCTGCTTTACATAACTAAGAAGAAGAAATAGCAAGGAGATAATCTACCAAGCGTAGGTAAGAATTACTGTATTTTTTCAATTAATCAATAAACAGAAATGTAAATAACAAACCATTAATCAATATTCACTTATAATGTCAAGTTTCTCTTTTCAAGCCTGAAACAATATACTTTCTGAAGAGAATTTATAAAAGAAAATCTATTTTAAGTTTTCCCAGAGGGACTGAATTAATCAGATTGCAGAACAAGGTGTTTGAAGAAAGTAGCTCTTTATTAACTATTTCTGATTCATCAGAAAATAATCAGAAGTCAACTGAAGGACTAGATACAGATATACTGTAGATAAATACTTCTTTCTTTGCTCTTGAGTTAAAGCCATTTATTCTAGGTGTTAATGTGATTCTGACAGTTTTAACAGTCTTCTTTGATTCAGAAATGCCGTTTTTACCAAGTGTAGTCACTTGGACAAAAGGAATCAGCTACAGATGAGGTGACTCTGTCTATTTCTGGTTAGTCATTGTAACTACTTTCTTCAAGTGCTGCTTGATGTTAACTCTAGCACTTTCATGTTTTTCTTAATGAAGTTAAAAGATATTGATCTTACATTTGCTCCAGGCAGGAAAGGCACCCAATATTTCTAAGGGTATATGCTAGATGGCCTTTTGAAGGTCTAGCTTAAATTACTAGTCACAAAAGTTTGTTACTGCTTTTCCTGTAGAAAACAGAGGTAAGAAGAGCATTCATGTTCTGCTTCGGGGTCAAGTCAGACAAGATTTCTTAAAACTGAAGGTAATTTAAACCAATTTGGGTGACTTGGCTGAAAAGGACTTGAAGCACTCATATATGCTATGTGGTCTCAAATGTTGCGGTATTACTTCAGCTGCTGGAGTAACATCCACTAGCTGCTGTATGATCATCCCCTGTAGTCTTTGAGACTGATGTTGTTTGAAACACTGTAAGTGGTACTTTGGGTACTTTTATCTCCAGCTTCAAAGAAAGTGCAAAACAAGTTGCTGGATACACTGCCTGAGGACAGTGACACTGCAGCTGGCAGGAGCAGCACAAGCTAATGAAAGGTAAGGGACTATATTTATGTGAGTAGTGGAACAACACCTTGCTTCAAAGGACATGTGCTAACTCTTGAGGACAGTTGTGGGGCCTGTTTGCCACACTGGCCATCTCAGGCTCTCTACATTCCTATCATAACACATCTGTAGAATGAGAATATGTGAGAATAGAGTATATGGGACTCAGCTGAGTCCTGTGCTCGTGCATATTGGGCAGCGGTCCACAGAGCAAAAGCTTTATGGCTTTGTCTCAAATATAGTCAAATCATCTCTGAACTTCTCAGTGGGTGTGCACAGTTGGATCTGAGTCTTCAGAAAACATATCTGGACAGAGTATTTCTAACCTTCTCCTAGTATAAATAATGTAAAGAACCTGTACATACATAAATAGTCTAAGTTTGAAGAAAGTACCTGCTAATGGAGAAAGTTCAGCCTAGCCTGGCAAGAAACACATCAAGATATTACCTTGGTATTTTGAAGAGTGCCCTCATAGGGTGCAAATCAGCAAGGGGTGGATCTCCATCTCCCAACTCTATTGCAGTAATACCCAGGGACCATGCATCACATCTGGCATCATATGAGCTATCTAGCTGCTGCTCACAGGCAATCACCTGTTAGAGGAAAAGACTCGGTCTGTCACTGTACAGTAAAATGTCTGAATTTAACAGCATGCCCACAGCTGAGGGAATCTCTTATAGGATATAGATACTGAGTGAAATAAACAGAACTGCACACAGTTAGGAAGTTAAAACATCCTGCTGCTGAAAAAGCAAGGTTAAAAGTACAGAAAAGTAAGTCTTTTGTGAACACGAGGCTGCTATCTGGTCAGATGTCCCCTGATCTGACAAAAGGGTGTAAATCCCTATCTTATTTAGTTGAAGGTGGAAAATTGCACCCATGGCTGAGGGAAGAAAAAGGAAACTCAGCAACCATAAACCTCTTATCTGTGGATTATTCCTGAAAAAGAACTAATGGAGTTATGTTGCTCTCTGTATAAAGTGAAACAAGAAGGAAAGGAGGAGTTGAATTCATTATTTCCCTTTGGGTTCTTATTCAGGCAATTCAGACAATCTAAAGATGAAGCTAATTTATCAAGAATGTGGTTGCTACTAGATATTACAGCAAATATTTTTAATTTCATAAACATTTTGGTTCATTAATTTCATAAACATTTTGATTCATTCACAATGCCAGCTGAACTACCTACAGGTCTAGGCAAATGTGTACAAATAGAGCATGTTTATAAACATGCATGCATATAGATGGAGTAATTTCATGTGTTATAAATGATGTATGTGTATGTGTGTGTGCATGTGTTTGTGTGCACACAAAGAGACTAAGCACATAGGCTTATTAATAAATATTTTTTTCCCACCTTATCTTAAAATATGTATTTATATTTTTCAGTTTCAGGCTGGAAAGATTGCCAAAGATGCATAATGCATCTTATTTATTCAAAATAACTTGTTTCATTTCTTGCTGTCAGCTATGAATATGTTGTGTTAAAAAGTGCCCAGGTGTAGAAATTTAAAAGTATAAATTATAACATATCCTTCCATGGGAAGATGAGATGCCTGGCATAGTTTGAGAAGTTGGAAACGATCAGTGGTAGTACTCTTTCCTCTTTAACATTTTAGCAAGCAATTCAACTTCTTGCTCACTCACTCTAACTTTTAAATTTCAAATTAAAGACCCTTTTAACTTAATCCTCGCAAACATTTAAGAATATAGGTTAAAAACACATTTTCACCAAAAGAAATAGCAATATCCTTTAAAAGGTCCAGTAGTCATGAAGAAAGACAGAGAAAGAGCAGAAATGTAGAATGTGGCAGCTTGAATACCACTGACAAAATGTTTTGAAACTTGAATCTAACCTCTGGAGCCATCCAGAATGGGGTGCCCACGGAGGTGTTCCGGCGGAGACGGGTGCTAGTCAGCTGAGCAGACACACCTGGAAGAATGAAGGGAAGCTATCATCAGAGCAACTATTTCCATCCAAGACAATTCTTCTGAATGGTACCATCCTGGTCTTGTCTTGTCATGCTGTGACCTCATTTGCAGGTGAATTTCAACGTTATCTTTCCAGTTCTCTGCCATAGGCCCAAGCCTCAAGGGTACTGAGCACTTCAGCTCAGGCTCTGCACATCCTTTGATTCCAGCAGGAATTCAGCAGGACTGAGATTTAGTCCCAAATGAAAGTTTCATTAGTAATCTGACTCCATATATTTTGACTGACTAATTACCGTTTTTCTATATCCTGTTTTAGGAGAGCAGTATAGCATTTCATGAGGTTAAAAAAAAAAAAAAAAAAAAAAAAAACTCTACATCCCACTGTTTCTTTTTTACTTTTAAAGCTCATTACTGACACTAGACCTCTGTTTCATTATTTATATATTTCAGGTTAAGTACTATAAATGATCCTTATCTGCATCTTTTAGCTGTTCTACCATAAAGAAGAAACAACAAAATGGTGAAACATCAAAATGCTTACAAAAACAGAAGTCTCCCCATGCTCAAAGCAACATCAAATGCCTGCAAATCAGCTTTGCAACATGAGCCGTAGTTTAAGGAATTAACTATTTCAGGCCATGAGTTGGAAAGCGAATTCTGAAATCAAAAGATTCTTTTTGGTTTGAGATTAAAAGACACACTAAAATATTACAAATTCTGGTGGGCTACAGTGAACTTCTGATCTGCCTGCCACCCATTTCCAGCTTTAAATGTAAGTGGTATGGAAGTAAGGGTTGGAAATAGTGTGTGCACATGTGCAGAAAACCAGCCCTTCAGCTGGTAAGGCCTGAACTGTTACTAACTTATGAGTCATAGCCAACTGTGAAGTCCACCAAAATCATATTCTGAAGTGCCAATACCAAGGATGGAATGAAAGATGCCATTTTCTACTCTTTTTTTCCAACCTTATTCTGATTGACATTGAAGCTCATTTATTTTGCCTTCATACATAAGCTTATTTGTT
The DNA here is from genome assembly GCA_011075105.1 of Heteronetta atricapilla. Taxonomy (NCBI): domain Eukaryota; kingdom Metazoa; phylum Chordata; class Aves; order Anseriformes; family Anatidae; genus Heteronetta; species Heteronetta atricapilla. The sequence goes on from CM021732.1 coordinate 17,831,451, forward strand.
GTTCAGAAGACAAAAAGCTTCAGTTTCACTCTGTGAGTACCATTTTGTCTTCTGAAATGTGAAGCTCCACTGAGCACTGCCGGCTGGTTTTAACTCGTTGTATTCTCTGGTTTCAGTATGCTTGACTTTACTTTCCTGTGGGTGTTTCATAATGGGAGCAACTCACATCAACTGCCCGGTGGAAATATTCTCACTAAACCTATATCTGGGTAGAATTGTTGCTTTTTGTTTGTTTTGTTTTGTTTTCAGTTGGAATTCAAGAAACCACAGAGAGCTTGATCTGCTTTTTGCTCTAAAGCAAAGTGTTCAGCCCTGATCAACAAATTATCTGCATTTGTCCATCACAGAAACATACATAATGTCTGAAAATAAGGCAGCAAGATCTTGATTTCTAAGTCAGCCTGTTTCTTTGAGAGAAGCACAACTGTTGCCTTTGGGGCTTCCTCCCTGTATTTACTCCAAGCATGAAAACCTTGATTCTCTTCCTTTCCGCATGCCTGTAGAAATTCTAAACCAGCGTTTGCACCAAGGAAAGGAGGAAAATCTGAGGTTAAGCATAAAGTCCATCGACCCTGCTTCAAACTCAGCCAAGCAAGGGTTTTGGTTTTGCTGCATCGAGGAGCTGTCTGACGTCTGGCTTCTGGTTCAGAGTCCCTGGCTATTCCCAGCCTCTGGCAAAACACATCATTCAGAAAGCAAGGAGTAAGCACACATCACCACGGGTCTGTCACCATCATAGCTGATACAAAAGGGCATCATTATGTGATCCGTACTTTTAGAGGGAAAGGAGGCTACTGTCTCTTTTTAGATGTTGTGGGAGTCTCCTATGCTAAGCTCTTTTTTTGTAGTCTTGGAACAGGAGCTGGGATTTAGATCTGCAGGCAAAGGCAGGCACTAACTGAATTTTTATTATTCCAGTGTCATAACTTTCTGTGGAGATAAGGAGCCAAATATAAAAAGAACATTAATGTGCACAATCTTCTCTGTCTATGCACATTTATTTTCTCTTTGAACTGTAAGTATTAAATAAACTGAAGGATTTTTTCCTTTCTGAACCCTTCCCCCTCCTTTTTTTTTTTTTTTTTTTTTTTACTTCAGTAAAAAGCTGATTGAATTTGAATTGTTCACTACTACTTTCTTTAGGCTCTTTTTTTTTTTTTGGTGGGCTTTGTTTGTTTGTTTGTTTTTATCCTTTTGCTCTTAGCAGAAAAAAGTGGCATTTCAGATTAAGGAGTGTAGGTCTTATGAAAAATGATATTTCCTTGGGCTTTTTCTGTGTATAGGGGAAAGATGATGTAATTCCACACTTAGTAACATTTCTTCCAGCATTTCAGTAACCAGTCAAGCATATAGCTGGCCAGCTTCTTTTAACTCGTACATTTTCTAACAATAACATCTTGCTCCTCCTCCATCTCCTTTACTACTGCTTTGTTGCAAAAGGAGTCAGATATTCTCCTATGGAGATTTAAAAATACGTCACAAAGCAATGTTTTTTTATGTAGAAATTGTAAATATTATGAAAATGAATGGTTTAATAAATAAATGCATTAACAGTATCAATGCACACTACAGTATCTTTTCTAATGTGCAAAAGAAAATAATGTGCATATAGTTGGAAAAGGTATACTTTTTATTTTACTTGCTAATTTCAGGAATTAGTTTACTAATTAAAAAAAAAAAAAAAAGAAGATTAGCAAATCTACACCCTGAGTATTATATCAGCTTTTCATTACAAAAAATGGCGTATTGGAACACTAAAAGTAAAGCCACCTACTTATGACCTTAGCATTAAATAAAGGAAAAATAGGGCAGAAAAGATCTCCCTATTATTAGGAAATATTTATCTCATATTTGCACCTGATCTAAGCAGACACTGTTCTGATCTAAACTGGGAGGCTGTACAACACCGTTTTATGATTATGCTCTGTGACAGAAGTACGCACGTTGTACTGGTTGATGTTAATGGGGGAACTGCAAGCCCCAGCAAATTCTACTAAATTGACATTTTGCATAGAGCAGGGAGACTGCATTTCTTGCACACTAGCTACTGCATCTATACATAAAAACACACAAGCCACCTCAAAGGGCTTACACGCTATGTATCTCACTGCATTTGGCTACTTCTTCCACAGCCCTCTTTTTATTTGTTCCTTCAGTGTCCATTCACTTAACAAAGCTTCCCCTTTGCGAAAGCACACCCCCTCTTGAAAAGGACTGTGAACCAAACCCTCCTTCTTGTCCTCCTTGAAGACAGGAGTGACAATAGCTTTCTTCCCGTCTTCAGGAACCTTCCCTGATTTCTAAGACCTTTCAAAGATTATCAAGAGTGGCCTTGCAATGGCATTGACCAGCTCCCTCAGCATTTGTAGGTCCATCCCACCAGGTCCCATGGATTTGTGTACATCTAATTTTTTTAAATGCTTACTAATCTGATCCTCCTCTACCACAGGTTTTTCCTTGTTCAAGACTTTCCCACTGGTGGCAGAGACCTGGAATTTCCAAAGATAAGTTTCACAAGACTGTGGTAAAGATGACACCGAGTTCCTCAGCATTTTCCATATCCTTTGTCACGACATCCCCTGCCTTTATGTATTGCCTTAATGCAAATGATGTTTTAATGATGAAATAGATTACAAAGACAAGGGCAACTGGAAAAGTAGACTTTCCCCAAACACTCAGGAAAACACACATTCCAGATGCAAGTCTTGAACTAAAATAGGGCACGTTCAAAAGCTAACCACACAGCGTTTACAAATCCAGAAAGATCAAAAGCTTGACATCTAGGAAGACTACATACACGAACTGCTTAGGAGTTGAAAAATCCATGGTGTTTAACATAAAACTAAGAGGCATGGAGTAAATGGGGGATAAAAAACAATGAATATATAATATAAAAATATAGGTCATGTACACAGATAGCTAAAGGAAGCAAATCCCAGTGGCTTTCCCATTAAATTCACCACATGGATTAAAGACAAAGAAAAGGCACTTTTAAGTATATAGAGAACAAACTGAAACTCCTAAAACAGATACAGAATCATTATAGGATACATACAGATGATAATGCAGCAATCAGTGACCTAATAAAAGCAGAATGTTCACTACCTCTGTAACATAATCTTTTATAACTGAAAAGTTTTAATACAGCTTCTTTAAGAAATATGAGGAGTTTCATATTACAGGAGAATGGGCAGGATGGCGTGGTGGCATACTCGAGCTTCCCCAAGCCTACAGTTCTGACTACACCATTTCTCCAAGGCCCTGGATAGAGCAGGTGACCATGGGCTGCCCTCCACATGCTCCTGACTGTTCAGTTTGGCACAAGACTAATGGTTCTAATCAAATCTCATGCTTCAGGGCTTCAGCTGGTTTCCTGAAAGAGATGCACAAGAACATTTGTTTTCCTGATGCACAATTGGCCGGGTGGATTTCGTGAGGAGAACTACTCTTAGCTGGAGCCCTAGGGATTTGTGCAGCTAGACTCAATCTGGTGCAGTATGCTGGTGAGTAAAGTCCTCCTTCTTAGATGTTGCCTTCCTTACATATTTGGATTAAAGCTGACTACCACTTCTGAGACCCAAAAGGGATTTTTACTCTATGACTTAAAAAAAAAAAAAAAAAAAAAAAGAGCATTGCAGCATACTTTCCAGACGGTCCTTCTTGCCATACTCAGCCACAAAATGGTCTGGGCTGACTGAGAAAAGGGCTCAAGAGATGTGACCCTGGAGAAAACCAAGAAGTCTTTCCTGGCCAGAAAGGGCTATTATTTTGCTTCATGCATCTCTGACATTTGACACCAGCATTCTATGTCAAGCTTCTTGAATGTTTAAAAGTGACATCTTTGTGTGAATTAGTAAGGAAAAAAACACAAAACACATAAAAGACCAAGTGAACAGCTTATTCTGGGTACAGTATTTGGCCATGTGATTTCTTTTTGTTTTTACTGGACAGCACAAAGGTTTTCATTCACCCATGGCCCATAGAATAAGTTTTTAAATACTAAGCCTTTGACAAAGAATTAAACATTCAACAAAGAAAATATTCCACAGCTCAAGTCAATGTAATCCATCTTATCCCTGCTGACCCTGGTTTGAAAAATTTGGAATTACTACTTTGATTGGGTTCAAAACACTTGGACAAGCTGCTCATGAAGAAAGCTTTCTTCAATAATTATTGTTATTATTATTATTATTATTAACTTTTGAGACCTCATAGAAGACCCCTAGTAAATGGTTTTTAAAAGTGACATGTGAGTGTCATGCTATATGGTATGCAGAAATGACAACAACCAATAGCTTGGTTTTGATCTGAACCAGTGAAGCAGACAGCTCTATTATGGATGCATGCTAGAATGACTAAGGCAAATACAAATCCTGCTATGACTCACTGCTTAAAGTAAGCTAAAGGCAGAAAGACTTTTATTTTTATTTTTGAATACATTCAAATGAAATTATTTTAATTAATTGTTTTATTTTTTTGCAGAATGATTCATACAGCATTTATAGCTAATGCAGGGCAAGGAGGAGGAGACACAATAGGGTATTCTGACTACTCCAGAACAAGCAATCTACAGAAGTTTGGAAAACTACTCAAGGTCATGCTGAGCTCCTCTTCAATGTCAGCAGGACATGCAAAGCTGGAAAATATTATAATAAATTAACAAGGACAGAGATTAAACCATCCTTTCCCCACATGCCCCGGCACTCCAGCTTGGATCACTCATAACTGACTTTGCAACCTATCCATTGAGCACAAGGTGGCTCTCAACTTGCAATCCATGCAGCCTAACCTGCACTGCGTGCATTTGCAGCACAGTGCTGTAAGCCTTCTGTCCCTTTGCAATGCCATGTGTCACACAAGGCTTGCTAGACTGATCTGTGATCAGTCAAAAAACTACATCTACCAAGCCTGGTCATGGCAGGGAGAGGCCACAGCCCTGTTCCACAGCAAGGGAACATGAGAGCTGGTGAGCTGTCATGAAAGACTCAGTGCTGTGGTTCTTTCTCCAACCTCTGACCCATGGTTTCAGATACTTTCCCCACAGGGCCAGCAGAAACCTGCTCCATGCATCAGTAGACCAGGAGAGGTGAGTAATTAAGCAGATAGGTCTATTAAGATGAAGTCTTACCATGGGCTTATTAATTACTTTGAGATTAGGCCTAAGATTTTGGGCATGCTGATTTTACTATTTTTGGTTTTTCATTATACTAGACACTGGCTCATCTACACTTCAAAAACACTTAACCTGTTTAATATAGTCAGTGAATTTTAGAGATTTGGGCTATATTTCTGCATCAGAATAGGTACGAATATCATGCAACAAAACATAACAAAACCACCTATGCAATCTAACTTATATTGATCAACTGCTGCTGATCACTAACCATAGTAAAGCATTACCAATATCTCATAACCTTCAAGGAAGTAGTAGCATACCACTACTGAATCATAACAGAGAATGCTGGCAGAATTACTACACATTCTTTTGGGGTGGGGAATAATCATGAAATTTAACTTATGAACTAAACTGAATTATGAAATGAACTGAACACCTTCATTTAGTATTACCTAAATGAAATTAGGTATGCATTTTAAAGAAAAAAATAATTCATTAAAAATACACTACCAAAAAGACCACGTCCTACATTTGGCTTGTTTCACAGAATTGCAATTTTGAATAGTAAGAAGGCCATCCAGAAATGTCAACTTCAGATTTTCTTGGCTCTCAACTTTGGATGACTTCAAATGGCTTTAAAAGAAGAATGATCATTCTCCCCATAGCAAAATAATAATCCTATTACATTCCAAACACAAAAGCTGACCTCCATTTATCTGCAGTTTCCAAACTACACGGAAGAAATAGTTCACACAAAAGCTGACCTCTGTTTATCTGAGTTTTCATACTACATGGAAGAAATAGTTCAAGTATTAATCAAAGTAATATCACTTTCCAATACGTCTAAAAGTAATGCATTATTCTCTTTCCTAATCTACTTTTTTCCCAATGAGTCATACTCTCGTTAAACCTGCTGTTAGGCTAATCTGTTAGGCTACTATACATCCATGCTAAAATCGTGTCAGCTACATACACAGCATGAGATCTGAAACTGCATTTGGAATGCCAAGTCAATATTCACGCCAAATTTTTAAGTGCAAAACTTCTGAAGAAGAAAAATCAGAAAAATGCAAACTAAGCATGTCTGAAATACAAAAATCATCTTCCTTATAAATATACCCCATTAATGTTGCAATACATGTTTTAATTATGCAAATTGTGATCTCTTTATCCACAGTACTAAAGGAACCCTTGAAGTCATTATTCTATTAACTGTGTGCAGAACAGTTGCTAATTTTCCACCATCTGCCAGCAGCAGTGAGAATGCATTACCTTCTTTCCATGTCTTCCACTGGAACCTGCTTTACCCATAATAAACTTGGAACCTTCCTATGTATTGCTCAGCCAGAGACTTCAATGGAGATTTTTAGATACCATTAGTGAAATGCCTAAGAAATTGAAAATTGATAGTGCCAATCCTTTTTTGATATCCTCTTTCTCCCAGTGACAGTAATAGGTGAACTGGGGGAGCTATAGGATCTCTTGTAGTTAGAAATTGGCTTAAATTCCAAAGAACAAGATTATTTAACCTCTTTTTCAATGACCTTTCATGGTAGTAACTTCAATATGTGGTAACTTTATGAATTTTCATCTGATGCACAGGCAGGCTTAGTCTTCAGCAAGGAACAGCTGAAAATCTAAGTGGTAGAGTGCAATTCATATGTTCTTTTCTGGCCATTTCCAAGGCAACAGCTGCTCATCCTTAGATACTTCTAGTCTGCAACAGCAGCCTTCAGCAGTCCCAGAGAAGTATAAGCTACTTCTGCTCTTGTTCAAGACTCTCAGCCTACAAGGTCAACCCTCAAAAACACAGCTGAAGAGGAATTTTCCATCAGCATTACACTCTTCTCTTTGTAGCTAAAAGAATCACTTGCCCCATGACTTAGATGTTTCAAAACTTTTGGGATAAGAACGGTTCTTTCCTCACACTCAATTCTTCACACATCATCAACCTGTCTAGCTTGCTGATAGTTGTGACCTCTAGGATCTTCTTTCAAAAATATATAAGCATGAAAGTCTCTGACTTATAAGCTCCCAGACTCACTGGGAGGGCAGGGGATTTAAGAAATACATCAAATCTTTGAAAATGAAACTGGTCTTTGTCAGAACAAAATTAAACACTAATAATAGTATGGGTAAGTTTATTTTCTCCCATTTTGGAACAGCACATTTTTTGACATTTAAGAATTTCCAAAGGAATGGGAAATCTGTCTTAGACTAACTGTATTTAATACATGAAAAACCCTGTACAGCATTCTGATTTCAAGAAATGACGTTGAATTGAGAGGGACTATTCAAAGAAGCAAGTATTTGTCAGCATCTGCAGATGTTATACACTCAGCTCTCTATGAAATTGGTCACACGTTGTAAGATGCAGATGAATATATGAATTTTTATTACAGATGAGGTATGCTATACATGCAAGTAACTTCAGGCAAGTGACTTTTTAAACTGATGAAACAAGGTCAGACACTGAAAGATATTTAGTCAGTACAAGCTGCAGATAGAGTGGTCACAAGACTTTCAAAAGTTAGCATTTAATTCATTTGGATTTATGTTGTAGAAGTTTCTAATAATTTTATTAAGTGCTTGTCTGCATCTTTAGTGGCTAAATTGTTTTTTGAAAACTGCCTCTTTAACATAAAGAATCAACTGCAAGCAACCAGGAATCTGAAAAACATATACAAAGGACATCTAAAAAGTGAGAACAAAAATACTTCCTTCATGGAAATCTAATGAGCAGCTCTGAATATAATTAAGAATATTTATAAAAAGGGGATTTGCTTCACACCTTGCCTGTCTCCAACTCTCATCATTTAATATTATATAGCTTTCATCCTTTAAAGTGCTGCAAGACATTTATTTTTATGCAAATGTGTATTTTTCTATCAAGTCTCTATCCTATACTGAAAACATAACAGTTACACTTGAAAAAAGTTCAGCTATTTATTATTTGTTTCAACACAGCAGAGGGAAACTTGGAGCATAATTGTTGCGATTCTCAGGTGCAACATCCTTCCCAAAGGTTTTCCTCCAGAACAGCTAAGCAGCTAATTCCCACAGATGTTCAGGTAGTTAAATTGCCTTCAGTCAACCTTTTCTCTCACAGAGGAAAATTCAAATTTTGTAATGTATCTAGAAGTTTAATGAATTCAGGGACTGAAACTGTAGTGTTGATCCCCTTGGGTACTTCTCATTATCTGTAGTCAAAAAGAATGATTTTGTTTATCTCTACTGATCTAAGTTATCACACTGGATGGAAGTGAGGGGAGAGGATGCTTCGCTGGGAACCATATTCCAAACTTCTAGCTTGGACAATTTAAACTAAAAGATCTGTATGCTAGCTCCTTGATAAGCAGTTTATCTCTGGAAGCATGCTGTAAACTCACTGTGTTTTGATCATTAACTCCTCAATTGGGATTAAGGTGTTTTGGAGACATGAGAATAATACTGGGGTGAGTTCTATACAGATTAAGCAATGTTGCAGCAGAACTTTGAGCAAAAGCAAAAATTTCACTCTTTAGAACAACCTTGGTGAGGCACTGCCATGGTATTCTTTCAAAGCCTTTCTCATCTCATCAACTATCAATATGCCTATGAAAGGCTAACAAACGGTAAGACTGTTTTAAGTTTGCTTAGACTGTTAAGATTTTGTGAGAGCTTTTCCATAGACTTCCTGTATTACATCAAGCAACTCAGTCTCTCGGGGTTTCATATGCTTAGTCTGTAGCTGGAAATTATAATAATTTAACTCGTTGTATAGTGTTGTGAAGGTCATCTATTGATGACTGTGCAGTGTTCAAAAAACATGGTCCCAGTATATATGAATGCCTAGGACACAACAACCATAAGGCAATGTGTATAAATTGTGTCACAAAATAAATCTTCTAAAAAGTCAGTACTGCTGTGCAAGAAAGGACTCACAGTGGTGGTACATTTCATAACTGAAGTTCAGTGAGTAGAAAAAGAAGAAAGAAAAGTCATTCTCAAAGTTGACTTAGTTCATTGAAAGTTAACTTTTTTTTTTTTTTCACTTGTGACTCTGAGAAGCTCCTAATAGTACTTCAGAACGAAAAAGTGACACAGCAACACAAGTTCAATATGACCACTCAACACATACAGATGGAGAACATCCTTTTTGGTACTGTGCTCCATAAAGTTCACAGGTCAATTTTTCAGATATGGGTTTTATGCACCTGTTTAAATACAAACCAGCATAAAGAGTATCAAGGGAGGAGAGCAAAGGGTTCTTCAGGATTGTCTAATCATCAACCAACATGTAGGAGAACAATGCAGCCAGAATTATCTTGGGAAGGGCTCACTTCCTCTGTCAAGTCTTTCCTGGTTAAAGGAGCCCTTAATCCACTGTTTTCATTTCCCTCTACATAATGGAAAAGCTGCAGGCATGCTAGAAAGGACTATGTGATTATTTGTGTTGTTGTTTTGTTTCTTTGTCTGTTTGGCCCTATGTAATACTTGGTTTAACTTAAAACAAAAATGCTGTTTCCACTATGTATCTACTGGGAGACACAGAAAGAGATTGTGTCCATGCATCTGTATCATTATGTAGCCTGTAGATTCGCATGCTTATTTAGTGTTAAAAAAAAAAAAAAAAGTGGCAATGAGTTTCAGTCCCTGATCTAATAAACACTTACATGCAACAGTCTGTAGATGTGTCAACGTGAGAGATTTTAATCAAATAACACTCCTGTCTAAAAAATACTCTTGAAATCTGATTAATGTGGTTTTAAATCCTCTTAAGTAGAAGAGGCAAATCTCCCAAATCCCAGCTGAATACCTTAAATGTCAGCCTGAAGGGTGAATGGTCTTCCCTGATGGTTTTGCGATGACTGCATAAGTTTTTTCCCATTTGAAAATACTCATTATTGGCTTGAGATTGGCTTTAGGAAAAAAAAAAGGCTAGAGAAAGTTTCTATTTATTCCTAAATTAGGGTGCAGTTCCTATACTCCTTTAGAAGGACTACTGGCCCTTATTCAACCCACATAAATGTGTGCGCACGTTTGCATCTTTATTGCACACATTCTCATCTATGCTTTGGCATCACAATTCTCTTCCCACAAGATTTTGAAATTATTTTTTAATTACAGCCTTAGCAGTAGATCGCAGTAACTGACAAACAAAGAATTGAGGTCCTCACCCCTAAAGCTTGTACATTTTGACATCTGCATAAGTGATTTAATTTTCAAAAGCATTGATCCTCCACAGCTCTAATTGCCTTCAGCACCCTAAAAAATAGCATTTGTGACACATTAAAAACCTGTGGGCAAAAATATTGATTTTGCCTCATATTAAACTTCCAGACAATCAGAAAATACCAGTAATTGTATGGCAAATAATTTATGAGATTTGGAGGCTTTGCAACTGAAAATTTTATCTGAGTAATAAAAAAATAAACATAAATACATACATTTTCAGAATTAGTAACCCTAATAGTTGTGGAGTTTTTGTGCATGAAGTAGGAGGGTTGTACAAATACAATCTGCTGGCAGGAAGACACTAGACTAATGGGAGTTAAAATCCCATGATTAGTTTAAACAATTGTTATATATCAATTAAATAAATCTCATTAACAAGATAGGAGGGTAAAGGAAAACAAAGATTTTCCATCTTCTGAGTGGAATCATGATATTTACAGTAGGCTGCTGTGCTATGAAGTAGTGACCTATAAATTAAATTTAATCATTAGAAGACAGTGTGCTACCATAGAATAACAGTTCATAATAAGAAGCACTGAAAAATTTAATAATCCCCTTAAATAAAACAACAGTCAAACTTTTAAGGCAAACCACTGTGTTATGTCTGCGAAATAGCTGGTAGTATTGTTTACCTGTGTCAGTGCTTCTTGCCTTCTGGTGGTGAAACCAGATGACAGCATTCAAGAATCATTTAAGATCTAACAGACTTGAGCAGAGCCTTTTAAATAATGTCTTAGGTCCAGACATTAGGTGCCAAACACTAATCCATTACTCTTCACAGAATTTGTGAAGTGGGAATTACCTACATAATATATCTCCTTTTGCTGCATTTAGGTGGTATCCCTTGTTTCATTTCAAATCAAACAAATTAAGTATACATGACTGAGATAGAACTGTCCCATTCTTCACAATTTCTGTTAAGTTCTAAGTCCTCTCAGTTACAAAATAAGGCTTTTGGCTGTCACTTTCTAACCTCACTGAATCAGCACACAGTCCTTGAGGATCTGAACACCAACCTTATTTTGAATGCTATTAACTTGTTTTATCACTTTACTTACTATGCCTGCCCTGAAGCACTTGGCACTTACTAACAACATATTATAACTTACTCTTCAGCCATGCTTTTTAAATGGCATTAGTAAAATGGCTGGAAAAGCCAAAGTTCTAAAAGCACTGTCTGTGAATAATTTATTTCTATCCGGTCAAAAAGTGACTCTTACCCAGGTGTTTTAATGAAGAATTCAAAATCTTAATAAAAAGTTATTATAACTCGTCTTTTCTGATTTGTTTTCTCTATTTTATTTTCCATGTTTCAAATGTACAACATTGGTTGTATACATAAATGATGTAACATACCAAAATCCACAAGCTTGACTCCTCCTTCAGTGGTCAAAAGGATATTATTTCCTTTAATATCACGGTGGATAGTTTTGTTTTCATGCAAATGCTGAAGTCCCTGAAAGGTGAGATGTAAACATGACCTTTTCATTAACAGTTCTGATCTCTATATTACATTTACAGAAACAAAAAGTAGCAGATAATTATGAGAAAAAATATACATATATATAATCCAAAACCACAGAGATGTCATTCTTACGGGAAAAACTCTTGGCACACCATGAGTAATAGATATTTTTAATTGCCTAACTTCATGTCAAATAGAAATTTTAAGATGATAACAGAAAAAAAGCACTATAAATGTATGGTACATATTACACCTTTAGAGTATAAACTCAAAGAAAAACAGCTAAAGCCTATCAATAATTCCAATGCAGGAAGTCATATTTTGATTAAAAGATAATGAGAAAGAAAGATACTTGATCAGCTGATTTTTTTTCCTTGTGGAGGTGTTTGAATTCACTAGAACCAATGATCATTTTGCTATTAAAAAATACCTTGGAGCCAGACATAAATTGAACAGTATTCTGGGTATATTTCTGCTATTTCTCAAAATAAAAGCAATTTTCATGCAGAACTATAGTTATTTAGAAAATAAATCAGTCAGAAATCAATTTCCATCCCCTTAAAAATGAAACAAACTGATGAATTTACCTTAACTTACCTTGCCTGAATTACTTAGAATCATAGAATAGTATGGACTGGAAGAGACCTTAAAGATCACCCAGTCCCAACCCCCTGTCATGGGCAGGGACACCTCCCACCAGACCAGGTTGCCCAAAGCCCCATCCAGCCTGGCCTTGAACACCTCCAGTGATGCGGCATCCACAGCTTCTCTGGACAGCCTGTGCCAGGGCCTCACCACCCTCAGAGTAAAGAATCTGCTCCTAACATCCAACCTAAATCTACCCTTATTTTTAGTTTAAAACCATTACTTCTTGTCCTACCACTACACTCCCTTACAAAGAGCCCCTTCCCAGGTTTCCTGTAGACCCCCTTGAGGTACCGGAAGGCTGCTATAACGTCTTCCTGGAGCCTTCTCCAGGCTGAACGGCCCCAGCCTGTTTTCATAGGAGAGGTGCTTCAGCCCTCTGATCATCTTTGTGGCCAAATTTAAGTCTCGCAGGGCTTTAGCTTTGTTAACCTGATCCCTAGCTGCTCAGATGATTTCTGTGTATCCCTCCCAGGTGATTTGTTCATCCATGCAGGCCTCCTGGTGTTTTTTACCCGTCTTCCTCTTTATTGGGATGCATTGCTCCTGAGCTCAGAGGAGGTGATCCTTGAATATTAACCAGCATTCTTGGGCCCCTCTTCCCTCCAAGGCTTTGTCTCATGGTACTCTACCAAGCAGATCCCTGAAGAGGCCAAAGTCTGCTCTCACAAAGCCCAGGGTAGTGAGCTTGCTGTGCTCCTTCCTCACTACTCTCAGGATCCTAAACTGAACCATTTCAGTCACTGGAGCAAATTCTGCCCTTGAATTACACATTCCCCCAAAGCCCCTCCTTGTTGGCGAAAATGAGGTCCAGTACAGCATCTCTCCTTGTTGGCTCCTCTATCACTTGGAAAAAGAAGTTATCATTGATGCATTCCAGGAACCTCCGGGATTGCCTATATCCTGCAAGAGATACTGGGGTTGAAGTCCCCAGTGATAACTAGGGCTTGTGAAGGTGACGCTGCTTCTATCCATCTACAGAGGGCATTACACATTACCTTGATTTCACTAAACACTGCTATAAAGGCTGTGTTAATGGGGACACAACCTTCATTCAAAGAAAAAAAACATTTACTGAATAATGATTGTCCTTTCACTGAGAGCTTATCTTACCATCAGAGCTTCACGTAAAATGTAAGCAATTATAAGTTCATTCATCCTTTCACCTCTCTTCAGAAACCCTTTCACAAGATCAGTCACAGATCCGCCATTGCACAGCTGCAAAATAAAATTGGAATATAAAAAGGAATTAAGAAATGTTGGAGCAGCCACCTGGTTTTATTTTACGGTAGTTTTTATATTTGTGATTGAATGAGCTCCTTATTAAACTGGCAAACCACAAATTTGTTCTTGCTTCCACTGTTTATATAAACAACAAAAACAGCAACTTATGCTAATTTTTTTCACCACTTTCTGCATTTAATTCTTCTTGCCCAAATGCAAGTACAGCAGTCTATTTCTTTGTTTTCCTATATAAGCAATTGCCTTTCACTGAAATGGAAGTAGCTTACAGAGCAATAAATTTGCTGTGAAAGCATGTTCTGTGGGGCATGCTAATTGCTTCTTATATTCATCATGTGCAACTCACCAGCAATGCGGATTATTACAGCATCAATTCTCAGGTACAAAAGCTACATACAATGTAAAATGGATTTCAGGCATCAGAAGGCAGGTGGCAGAGAAACTCTCCCAACAGGAAAATCTTCTGCAAAGGACATCATACACAATGGGATTCATGGATGGCAATGAAAGCACAGTAGAAAAAAAGGTCTCGTTTATCACCAAAACAAGGTGGGTCATGGATGTAAGATAAACTATAGCCCTTGTAGCATCAGCCCTCTCAGCTCTTTGTTCCAGATGCAGAGAGCCACAAGCTACTCTTTCTCCTGCCTCAATTCCAGACGGACTCCAGCAAGATCTGTCCCTTTGCTTCTGTATACACAAGAAGCACAGGTTTGACTTTGTGCCCTAAAGATTACCAGCAGTTTAGCTTAAAACTGCAACATTTCATATGTTTATTCTTTTACCACTTAAAATTTTCAGCAGGAAGAAGCAACAATCTAAGTCCGTAGCAGCTCTGTACCTGCAAAGGAGAAATCAGTACTTAAGGTCTTAAACTATCCCTAATGATACCTATTCTTCATCACCTAACAATACTCATTGATTAGAGAGCCACTGCCTCTTTAAAGGAGGAGCTGCTTCTAATAAAACAGTGAAATAATCTATAAGTTTTACACTGTAGAATCTAGTAGCTTTTTATACCAAAATAAATACCCACATAAGACATTTTACCGAAGTAGCACAAAATTGCAAATCCTTCTGACTGCAAATAGGGTAGCTTATTCATGATGGCATAATTTATCAATAAAATCTTTCAATGGTAGAACTCCAGACACCGGATACTTTTATATTTGATTTAAAAAAAAAAAAAAATCTCTTCTTCTATACCTCTACTTTTTTTTTTTCCATGCAGCAACTACAAAAAAAGACTTGCACCTCGGCAAAAAAACACTTAACATCCCTTTGTATCCAAACAAAACAATAACTTTCTGACTACTGTAGGAACCCTTGGTTGCACTGAACTTGCACTGCGTGAACACATACACAAATATCATTCAATACGTAAGTGCTGTGGCATGATGTTTCCCCCCGTCAGGTCAATGAAGGCTCTGGGCTGACAGATGCTAAGCTGTATGGCAGCAGTCTTGGTGCTTGCTTAATCTCACCCCCTAACTTCAGTGGGACAACGTATATGCTTAGAGAAGGGAAAAACTCATGTGCGTAAATGATGAGATTAAGTGCTTTGTGGGATCAGGGTCAGATTCCCAAGCAGGATTGAATTTACTGTTTTTAGGCGTGCTGGTCTTCTCCATTGCCTTTTTCTACTTACTTTTTCTGCAATGCCAGTCACCTTCCAGAATCTCAACTGTTTTAACTTTGCCACATCACTGACACGTTTAATCACACCTAATGGATGATAAGTCCAGTTCAATTAATGCACTTGCATTTCAGGGCACTGGCACTGTCTGACAACTGACAAAACAGCTGTGAAATAAATCACATAAATACAATAATGTTCTGTAAACTACTTTTCTTCATTATCTAACATTAAATTTTTCCTTCTTATATATGGGTCTTCTATTTTGGCTTTCTGCTCAAGGTAAAAAGAACTAACACAGTAAAGGATATATTCTTTCTGTAGGTGGGAGAAGGAAGAAACAATACTTCAGAAATTACCTTATTCAATATGGAGGTAGTAAAGACAATACTGAATTTAATTGCCTGGGACAACAGTGTTTATTTTTACTTTAACATGTTGCTTTAACTAACTTTTCTACCACTCTTGTAAAATATAAGCACCTGTTATAACTATCTGTATTATTAGATAGAAATTATATAAAATACCAGGTGAAGTAAGGTACTAAAACTGGTAATTCCAGATCAAACCAAAACTGAACCTGAGTATGTAAAAGCTCAGCTGAGCAGTTCTTGAGCAGAAAAACAAAAGTCACCCACATCACAGGGGGTGATCGCATCTACAGTGACTCCCAAGGCAGAACAGCAGTTAGGCAGAGGTCAGCTGAGGATCTCATAGACAGAGGCTCTTGCATGCACAGGGCAAATTTTCTTTTGTTCCTTCTGTCTCAAAAAGCTGTACTTCTACTTATACCAGATGATTTGTACTTTTCTGACCACCACCATAGGAGGATGTAGGGAAATAAAGCTAGGTAACAGAATGGAAGCAGCTAAATGAAGGAAAAAGGATTAAGAGAATACAAACCACAATTAGAAAAGCAGATTATGGCAGACACTGTATCTGTGTGCTCCGAGATGCGTGGGGTGGGGAGGGGAGGAACGTTGACGACAAAGATGACACAGGTTAGCGTTAACCTTGTTCTATTTTTCTGGAGGCCACACAAATCCTCGTGGGTAAAACATTGCCTCTTGTCTTATTTCTTATTTCAACAATTTATTTTTGCAGGTGAAGATGCCAAGTGTCCCTATAACTGAAGTTCCAACAGTGACTCTTTTCCCTAAGACTATAAAAATACATGTGTTGTCAATACAAGCATATTATAAAAATAGCAGAAGTCCCTCTCATTATAAGCCAGGTTTTGCTCTTCCCTCTCAAAAGCAGAGGCTACAGAAAACTACCTATTTCTGCCTAACGCACCTCTGGACTGTGCCTGCAGGAGTTCCTTTTTGTTGTTTTGTTTTGATTTTTTTTTTTCCTTTACCAAAACTGACAGCTGCAAGTGGGAATTTGAGTAGGCAATGTTGACCAAATTGTGGACAATGTCATGAAAACTTTAATATTTTAAAATCACATTTTCTTAAATCATGCAGTCCTTCAATGAGATTATTGGATAAATATTACTTCTTAGTACTGCCAGACTGGAAGTTTCCTGAGGTGCTGATAAATATTGCAGCTTGTAATTAAGATCTTTGCAGCTTCACTCCACAGTAAAACCTGTGCAACCTCCTACCGAGGTTACTATGTTTGAGAGTAGCTAACTGCAGTGCTTGTACAACAAGAAATTATGAAAGCAACAAAAATACATTTTTAAAGATCTTTTTCTTTCCAGTGAAACATCTAGAGAATAGAGATGTTGGTAGCTATTATTTTGTTGCAAACCAGCCTGTTGTGCTAACTTGAAGGCGTAAACTGACATATTTGGGTTATGTGAAAGAGGGTGCAGAAGACAGAGACGGATGATTCCCAGAGGTAGTCAGCAAAAGGATGAGAGGCAACAGTCACCAGCTGCAAGATGGTAGATTCCTACTGGACACTGAGAAAGCATTTTCCCACTGAGAGTCCTTAGATCTGGAAGACATCACCTAGCAAGAATACATTACCTTTGAAGAAGATTCCAAAAACACAGATGGAAGAGACCTGGTGCAAAATTTTAACATTGAAGTTAATCATCTTTGAGCAGGGGGGGTGGACCTAATAACTTCTGAAGGTGCTTCCCAAGCTGTATTTTTCTATAGCTAATAATAATTGGATTTTAAAGTACTCCGTCCCTAGTCTGGACATTCAGACAGACAGGGAAAAAGGACTGAGGAATCCTTGCATACTCAGAATAACTTGACAGAAGACTTGATCCATCTGAAAATGTGCTTATGACTTCTACAGTGGTGACAAAGAGCTCCTCCCTTATGATTTTCTGGCACTCAGAAGGCAAAGACTCATACCAGGATGACACACAGTCCTCCACCCACCCATCTGCCACAACCTTGTGCTGCTGTAATTGAGCTATTAGAAGGCAAAGCTCTCTTCTGCAATAAATTTATAAAATAGCACGATTCTAACATGAAATGTCAGTTAAAATTGTCACCACATCACAGTCGTGCAGTTGTTCTTTTCTCTGAGTAGGTCTTACTCACTCTTCACCTGACCCAGCTGATACATTTCTCTGTGCTCAGCTCTTCTGGTTTCTGAAGCCCACTCAACAATTCAAGCATCAGCTTCGCTTTTAAGAGAACTATTATTTGCACTTTTGTTAGGACTATTACAGCCTTTAATCATCCAGCTGCTCCTAATTTATGCATCTGTGCTAAGCTGTCAGGTGAAATTTGCTTGCATCCTGCAGTTGTCAAGGCACTTTCATCTTATTTCAGCAGCTTGGATTCAAACAACTACAGTAACAACTACTACAGTTACTACTTGCCCCATCCTCACAGGCTGCACAGACAGAACTGGCTGGGTAACACCTCACACATGCACAACTTAAGGCATACACAAGTGACAGTTATGCAAAAGTAGCATTGTCCCACCTTGCTTTAATGTCTTCACACACAAGAATCCTAAAACCATCTCAGGCACTACATTTTTTATCTCCTGTTCTTAGATAGATCAATACATTTCAGCTGTTTCCCTGAGCAGGCAGTACAGCAGTGCTGCCAGCCCCTGAGCTGGCTGTACCTTCCTTTTGGTCCTGGCTTTTTAAGAACAAAAGATCTGATTTGCTGCTGCTTTTTGTTACAAAACTACAGAAACGTGTATAAACAGGACTGAGAAATAATTTAACCCACTGTATTTTCATTGTGTAGAGATCTAGTACCTTCAGGTGGTCCTTGACGGACACTTGGCCTACCCTACACCTAAAAATCTCCCAGTGAGGAAGATTCCCATTTAAGTAGCAGGTGGGTTTCACTTGCCCTGTAGTCAGAGCATATTTCCTACTATCCAACCCAAATATTCCTTGCTGACAATAAAACTGCTTTACTTTTACCCTTCCCTGTAGTTTCTGAAAATAAATGATTGTTATTCTCTGTGTAACATCATCTCTGACTACTGTCACGACGTTATTTTTCTCTTTTGTGGGCTGAAAAAAAAGTTAGTTGCTATAACCTTTTGCAATAACATACTCTTTCTAAACCTAGACTTTGTGCAATTTGCCACTGATGTTTGTGAAACATTTTGCACAAGACTGGATATGGTATTCCTTTGGGAGTCTCAGCTGGGAAAAGCTGGACAGGGCAGAAACACCTGCACTTTGCAGATCCCATTTCTGCAGTCCCATTGCCTAGTCAGACATAGCCCATTTCTTATTCCTATGGGCAGCAGTACTTTGCAAGTGTCTACTGCATTTACCCTGTGATTCAAAAAAGTTCCTCAGTGTGTCACAACAGGGAATCTGACACTTCTCCAGCGTGCCTGTCATTCAGCCAGGTGTCCATTTCGGACTTTTTATGCAGACTTTGTTTCCTCACCTGAGTTATTAACGAACACAAACAGACCAAAAGCAGATGCTCACTTGTTGTTCTCCCTGCCTAAAAGTGAACCACTTACCACTGTTCTTTGAGTAAAGTTTTATGAAAATGAGATTGTTTTATTGTTTATATTTCTGCAACTTCCACATTTTCCTCACAAGAATGTCACATGGAAACACACTAAACCCTTACAAAAGGCATAATGCCATCTATTGCTTTCCCCTTGCAACACAGTTATCCTGTGAGAGAAGAGATTTTATTACCATGAAGTGGCGTGGCCCAATCCAAGTTGACCACTTTTATCATGATGCGGTGTTCTAGGTATTTCTATACTGGTTTCTATGGGTTCTGGAATCATTCTGGGTATTTAAGTTAAACAGACTGCTCTGTATCTTCCTAGTTTTTCTCACTTCGTAAACACTTATTAAATATTCTTGTATCATTTCTCTTTCTTCTCAGTCTTTGCCATGCCACATTAATCTTTCAACCCTTACACTTAAATGCTTGTACTCCAGTTGTGTATTTTTGTTTCTCCTTTACAAAGGCATTCTAAAAGATTAAGAGAAACAAATCTTGATGAATTTTTACTGATCTCTTACTGTGCTTTGTATCTTTTGTCCACATCAGCTAATTTGCTACTGTGCATTTCATGATCTCTGTCAGTTACTGCCCAACTATCCTGCTTTCCTTCATTTTTATGCTATTTTCCTAAGCACAGCTACCTACCAGTTTCCCACGCTAGGCGAAGCATACTTTTCTAAAGCCAGTTATTCTTACTCCATTGCTCCACCAACCTTCCTTTCTTCAGGAACACCCCCTATCTTGGGGTCTCTTACACTCAAATGTCCTTCCATCTTCAACTTTTCGAAGCAGAATTTCTCTTTCAGAGCAGAATCAAGCTCATATGGCCATTTCCAGAGTCACATCCTTTGCCGTCTGCCTCCAAGAACTTGGACTAAATTTCTCACAACACTGGCTGCTATAGTCAGTTGTGACCAGATTCATTCCTATTCTTTGCCTGCAGTGTGACACATCTCTACAGCTGTCTACAGCCAAAGAGCACCTTCCACTGACAGCTCATGCCAACTACAGACAGCAAGGGTCCTTGTGTAGACTTAAAGAACCACATCAGTTTCTTCAATGGGCCAAGTGGTTCAACATGCAGCTCATCTGTACAGCACATTTTTAATTTCACATCAAATGGAGGAAAGTTGTGCACCGTGACTCCTATTTTTTTTCCTAACAATAGTACAAGATAACATATAATCAAAAGAAACCATACCAATGCTCTGGGCTTTTAGGTAAAGCTGATTGCTTTCAATTTAGCGTGAACGAGACATGTCTCTGAAAGACATCTTTCCTGAGTTGTTATTTAGCTTCAGTGATCACAGTTCATGTGCTATTTGCAGTTTTGCTCTTTTACATCATCTAGCACCTTCAGGGCTGTTAGTCACTGCCTCACGGCTGTTTGTTTGTTGCTTCTGATCTCTTCACTTTCAGTTTGGCTTTTAACTTCTCATTTTTGTTGTCAAGTTCATGCAGTGACAACTCAAGCACCCAGAGGAAAAGTTTGCCTATTCCATCTCAAGCAATGGTGTCCTTCAGTCTCTTCTTTTTCTTAGTGAGAACATAGAAATCCCCACCTCTCACTGTGGCCAAAAGAGAAAAGACCACATCTATGCCAATATTGCTTTCCCCTACATACAAAAGCTTGCAGCGTTTAAAATGCAGCATTTCACGATACCACTTTTTGAGCTGCAGAAACACCAAAAAGGGAAACTTCTTATTTTAGCGATGGTTTCCAGAGCTCATTTGTACTTTTGGAGTGTATAAAGTCATCCAAACATAACTCTAGGGCCTTAGTGTATACAAGAAACTTATTTCCCACTACATTTCCGTTCAAGGATCATTTTGCAAAATCAGCGCTAACAACTACAAAACCAAAAAGCACTGGTCAGTAAAGAGTCCAGGACTTTCTGAACAAACACAAGAGACAGCTTACCAAGATGGAACATTTTGATACAAAAACCTTAGTACAAATAATCAATTTATTTTCATTTATTATTTTACACAAGAAACAGTGGTAAAAATAACTTTTGGAATGCAAAAATACTCATTTAGGTAGGGAGAAAAATAGCCTAAGTTAGAGAACAGTAACATCAAGAGAAACATTTCTATTGTCTGCTGCAAATTTAGCTAAGGCTCTGGAAAATACAAGAAGCCTAGTAGTAAGGTGGGCTGTGGTAACAGTGAGCACTTCACAGCTTCTATTGCATGCTCAGAAGCACGTTGCCCTTGTTCAGCCTTTACCAATTACAAAATGTTTCAAAGCATCTTCCTCTTTTGTAGCCTCATTTCTGTATGATTCAAGGTTCAGACAGTAGTTCCAAGTACTATCATGTCCACACTACACATAATTCATTTTATGTCTGTTCCTAGATGAAGACAATAATTTAGTATAATTCACTGTAATTTAAATGACTGCAATCGAAATCATCCCTATTGAGTCTGAAAGCATGGCTGGGGAAGCACAGATCGAAACAATGGGCCTTATCTTCAGGCTCTTTTTACAAAAGGAGCGAAGCTGAAACAGACTTATCCTAAAGGTAATTCCTCTCCACTCAGCAGAGTGCAGGACAGGTCAGCTTAACTGCTCTCTGGAGTTCCCTGCCTCTGTCTGGTGACTGCAAAAACAGCTATGGTGACTCAGTAACTGTGATGGGATCCTAAACCTGCAAGAATATTGAGAAGTACATATCAAAATATACAGAGAATTTTGTAAGAACCAAAAGGACTCTGAAATCAGAAGTATTTTGTTTTGTTTTAAATAAGCTACTGGAATACTTAGCTCAGACAGATTAGATCAAACAGTTGAAATCAAAGTGCTCTGTAAACCAACCTCCCACTGCTCACTGCATGTATGCAAGACAGGTCTTTGCATCCAGGGTTTGACTCCAGCTAAGCCAACATCTTTCTGGGCTGCAACAAACTGACTTTCTTTCTGGACCCCAGGAAAATTTTTGTCTTGGCAGTGCTGACACCTGTCTTCTTCCTGCACATTCCAACTCCTGGTTCATTGCTATAGTGTTCTTCTCCCAAATTCTGCAGCCTTCAACCTCTCTGCCTGACAAAGAACAAGGAGGAAGAATCTCCCTCCCTGCAGGCAAGACCACTTTCTCCAGTCACACCCTTTATAAAGGGACCGAACATATAAACTGAGAGCAAAGACAATAAAAACATCATATTTGAATTTAAGCATTTAACCCTCGGGTGTCTAACGCAAAAAGAGAAAAACCCTGCCCCAAGCACTCTTATGACTGATGCTATCCTCAACTAAAGCTAAAGAAAACTTGGTAATCTGGGATTCAACCAATAGCTACACAAATTCATTTTGGATTTTCTTAAAATAACCTCATATCTTTAATAAAGATGTGATCAAAAATAAAATTTACAGTAAGCAAAGTAATGTTAAATATTAGAATGGGGGGCATAGTATTCACACGCTACTTAACTACGTAGTGGAATAAGAATCTCTCTTTATTTCCCTCTCCCTCTGGCAGCAAAGCCGTTAGAAATTTATCATACTAAGCTTTTTGTTTTTTCTATATTCTTCATCAATGTGGGCCATAACATATGCTCAACAGCTGCCTAAAAGATGTGGACCCTGCAAACCACAATGTAATATGAAATACTCATTTTGCAGAAAAAAATACGAGTATTTACTAAAACTTTGAAGCATGAAATAATAGTTGTAGCCACACAACTTTGATCTTGGGAAAATGGGATATAATTCAAGAATGAAAAATTGCTATAATTGGGAAGCAAAGAGGCACACATTAGAAATGGAGAAATCAAGGCTGATTCAGATGTGTAATGGATCAAATTATTCAATGTTGGTCAGAGTGGAGCAATTATAACCAAAGACATTACTGAAAAATGATCCACATTGAATAATATGAAAAAGCAATTTTCAATTGTTTAATTTTTCTTCTATTCATGTCATTTGGAAATACCTGATGTTAGACAAATCACAACTCCCTTTCCCTCCAAATCTCCCCCACTGAAAAAAGGGCTGTTTATTTTCCACTATGCTTACTTCCTGAAATATGATTGTTTTAAAGTAAATCTCCCATCTAAAAAAAAAAAAAGGCATACCTGCTATTATAACATTTTATTAGACAGACCATCTTCCATCCAGTGTGTTTTCGAAACTCCACCATGTTTTCAGACCTCGATAACCTGCCTTTATTGTCTCAGATGATAACATCTCTGTGTACAGCAACCACAGTATCCAACAAAGACACACTGCAAGCTCTCAAAAGGAAAATCCCAAATAAATTATGTCACCGTACAAATCAGAACTTCCACTATTTAACATAAGAGAGAAGTAATCTATACAGTAATGTCTTTATTGTTGCTAGATAGGCTCATCTCTTTGAAAGCCAAAATGAGACCACCAAGACCTTTCTGTGCATTCCCACAGACTCCTGTGAGTCACTCCAGACACTGCGTAATACCCAGAGAGGCCTCCAGTTTCCATATTCCTACCCGTTCCTTACAACTACTGTTATTTTAAGACAAAATCTTTACCTGATGAAGTTCATCAGCTTCAAGAACCATACCCTTCCCCTGCTCCACACCTATGATAGGACTTTCAGACTAGGGCAGGATATGGGAATGAGGTAAAAGCATTGCATTCTTGGTCAAGGATTATTCAGATAAACAGCTTTTTTAAAATATTGATCTACTTACTTAGCACAGAGCTTACGAAAGCTTACTAAAGAGCTCATAAAATCACAATTAATGAGTCAGGAGTAAATATACTGTCACCTACTGCAAAATTTCAGGTGAGTGTAAAAGTAGGCAGTTTCTTTTCCAGTTTCTTGTCTCTCCATGTTTTACACAACCCAGTCTGCCCTCCGTCAAACAGCTGAAGCCTCATCCATGTTAAACCATACGACAGTGGCAGAAATACTTGGATGATACGTCTCTACATTTCTTCATGCAAGTCAAGGTAGGAAAGAGACCTGAGTTTCATAATATATTGTTACAGTTGTCCTGATCCTAGAAGCTCTTATTGCGTTTCTGGCAGTTTCAGCCAACACACACACCCTGATACCTCAATCTTACTTTGGATAGCGGTTGCTTCTCTTCTGTAGCAAACCTCACTGCAACCTTGAGTTTTAGGGACATGGTGTAGTGGGCAATATTGGTGGTAGGGGGACAGTTAGACCAGATGACCCAGGAGGTCCTTCCCAACCTTAATGATTCTATGATTTCTATGCACTGTCAGTACCTCAGCTCTCTAGTTACAAAACATCTCCCTTCCCCAACGCAATGCTGTATCTAGACCTGCTGGGATTTACTTCTTTAGATGCATAACCTTACTCCACACATAAGACACTATATAGCAAACCAGATCTTTCTTTCTTTCTTTTTTTTTTTTTTTTTCAAATAAGGACACACTTCAGTGAGTTTCACCACATATTAGAATTAAACATGGTGTCTAAAAGGCAACATGAGAGATTTCCATGTAAAGTAGGTCAGTGAAGGATTCAGAACTATTAGCCACACTAGATTTGGGCATTAATTACTCTCATTTTTCTCAGTCTGACACGTATGTAAATCATGCTGTCACTGTTCATTTATGGGTCTGTGAGGAAAATTTATACATATTTCATGAATGCTAGGGCTCTGTCTGTGACTACAATCAGCATTTGCAAACATTTGGAAGCATCTGATTTGCTAAACTCCTCTTTCCAAATACAAGGGCGTAACAGCGCATAAATTCACTCAAGGCCACATGCATAGCAGCAGGTGTACTGCTCATTTTCATCATTTTATCCAGCAGTTACTGCAGCACTTTCTTGAAGGTCTTGGAGACTTCCTACCCTTAACTAGCCACCTTCGACCATGCATTCTTCCCTCAAATCCTCATGCTGGCTGCCCCTTCTCACCTACACCAGACATGAGCTAGCTGCTTTTACTGTCAAGACCCATAGCAGTCCTAATATCTTTCCTTAGGCAGTAGCACATCTACTCCTATCTTTACAACACTGGTATCCATCACTGGCTAACTGTCAACGTGACATGCTTTCTTTTCTGCTTTGAAGGAGCAGCCAAAACAAAAAGAAAACCACACCACTATCCTTCAAATCCTCCCTAATAACTCTGCTGCAATGCTGACAAATGCTTGCAGATGGTTGAGATCACAACTGACTTCTGTTATCCCCGTGGTTCTCCATTTCAAAATCCATTTGTTCTATCTTGTTTTAAGCTTTGATGTAAACCCCCCTGCAATGAAAACTGACTTTTAGTATTGGAATGGAGAGAGTAACTGAAATTTTACATATTGTGCTGGACTCTCCATCTCTTGGCAAATTCATGAGTGGAAATTCTTCTAAAAGATCTGCGAGGAGTTGCATTATGGGCTCTCAGCTTGTTATATACTCAGCATATGTAAGTGACTTACCAGACAATGGCAACTGCCCTTATCATTGCTAATTAAGACTACACCAAAATGTCTGGCTTCTCTCCAGCTTCTCTCTGCTTACTATACAGATTTCCTTTGAGAGTCACATTTTGCTAGATAGGTTTTCTCACAGTTACTAGCATTTTAGCTAGATTTTAGCTCAGGCCAGGAAAGCCACTAGAAACAATGTAGTTGCAATGGACCTGTTACCCTGGTACGACAGACAGTCAGCTTGGTATGCTGGCATTTTATTCCTTTTTTCCATATGGAAGTACCTAGACAATTGTTAGAGTGTAGATTAAATGGTATCCACACAATGGATTTGTACTTGTCTATGGTTGGGAAAAGAGTGCCATATGAACTGGAGCACTACAATTTTCTGTGCTCAGTTTAATTCAGAGTCTTAGGAGTTCTGTTTACTTGGTTTAATGATTTTGTTCTTCCTTAGAAGAAAGAAACACAAATAGAAGTGTCCCACGGATTTAAAAAGATCATTTAAATATTTATACATTTGAAAAGTTTCCTCCTCAAGTCAACTTTAAAAGATCAAAGTAACAATTTTGAATTACGTCATGCAGATTTTAAATTAGCAAATACAGCTGCCAACTGGATAGCAATAATCCTTCATGATAATCCTTCTGTAATTCTTTTGAGTTATCAGCATCTGATCAGCAGGTCCAATTAACATCAAGAAATACACAGAAGATCAAAAAAGTATACCAATTGGCCTGCAACAATGTAGAATGATACAAATTATCATTTTGTTTCTCTATTTCTTTAACCCTTTTATTTTCCCACCTTAAAAGGTTGAAGGGATGGAAAAGGCTAATGTCACTTTAGAGAAGCAGGCTACAAATCACAAGCTATTCTACACTTTCACTTGATTACTCCACCGAAGATTACACTGAAACAAGAGAAGGTTCTACATGCGAACAAAAATTCATCAGGTTGATTTCAACCTGGAATGTGCATAATTGATACCCGTACAGATTGCACTACCTCAAGTGCTGCTGCACTACCCAAGTATTGTTTGTGAAGGTACTTTTTAATATTAGAGCTGGTCAGAAAACAGAGCATGCAGTCAAATGGAAATTTTAACATATTCTTCCTTCTCAAATGAACAGGATTCTAAACTTCTTACCATAAATTCAAAAATATTTTGTTTTGGAGATGTTTTCATAGCATTGAAAACAGTGTATTCTAGTATGTGGAATATTATTACACAGTAATAATTATATAATAATGACAAAATTAAAATTGCATGCTCTAAGAGGAGACTGCAGAGCAAGACGGTACAACATCAGGTTTAGTGTGAGCATATACGGACACTAAACAGAATAGGCAGGGACACTTAATACAACCCGTTTGTTGGACAGCATGAGGGAAATGGACTGCAGAAATTGGACAGACTCATGCTGTGCTACATGGACCGTTAGTCTAACTCAGTAGGGCACCGCAAATATTCTTAAAATGTTCACATACACACATGGAAGACCAAAACACCTAAAAAAATGCTTTGACAGTCTTCTTGAAGTTCAGCACAGCCAAAGGTATTTATTTCTGTAACTTCTTGGCAATTTCTTCCACCTCTAGCAATCATTTTTTATGCTTTTATTTCCCCACCTTAAAAGGTATAGGGAATGGAAAAAATGGAAAAAGCTAACATGCCACTGTCTTTAGAGAAGGAGGTTCCAAGCTCAAACCGTTCTGCACTTTCACATGATTTCTCTGCCTAAGATCACACTGGAAAAAGAACAGGAGAGGTTCCTACAAAATGTTTTGATATTACAAAACTGCATGTTTGGGTGGGAAGCTGCTCCACCCAAATGTCTTCCCCTACAAGGCTGTTCTAACTCAAAACAAAACAAAAAATTATTTTCTTTCTGTAAAAATAAAAGTAATGGATGTTTTTTGTATTTCCTAAGCACAAAAAGACACTGAGAATGGTAAAACAAACTAGATCACTTATGTGACTCATAAATCCAAACATATCCCAAGTATGACAAGCATAACTATGTGTCTTTTGGAGACAGACTGAGATGATTCTTAAAGTTCTACCCGATCTATGTAGGAAATGAGCTATAAAAATAAGTTGCATTGTGATTCTTGGCATTTGGCTGACAGAAGTAAAAGCTATGTAATACCTACTATTTACCTTGCTGTTGTACTGGCAGCCTTCAGTCTTTACTTGTAGTTCTTTGAAGCATGTTTCAGGCAAGGGCTGTGCTACTTGTTCTCCCCACCTGCCCTTAACCTGCACACTTTACCTGTAAGATCCAATATGATGTGCCTCTCTGCTCCATCTTCCACCAGCTGATTTCCAATTACCTCAGATCTATTCCCTTCCTAATTAATAGCCACAGCTGAAACAAACGGGCTATAGCACACTCTGCCTTAGCCGTGCCATCATGCTGATGCCTGCTGACACAAAACTGCTTGGCTGATTCATCCCAAGTATAATACTTAAGTGGTTTCTTTTCAACACAGACTCAATAGGCCAATTTCTTCTGCCTACTTCTCTGGAAACACATGACAAGGCTTAAAAAAAAAAAAAAAAAAAAAAAAAAAAAAAAAAACTGGCAAGGATCATCTCTAGCAATATTCTTTATTATAAATGTGATTCAAACAGCATCCACACAGGGGCAGCTGTTCAGTCTAAGTGCAGCCTACAGAGAGAAAGGCATTACTGAACTGAGTCAAAACTACTGGTATTCCATATAGATGTATTTTTACTTAATATTAATTCCTGTAGGTGGTTTCCTTAAAAACAGTGAATTGAGCAAGTTAGCTTTTGTTATTTATTTTTGTAATAAAGTAACCAAATCACATAAAAAGCTCTTGCATTGTTTTCTTTTAGTTTATTATTTACTTAATTCTTATTCTATACCAGTCTCAAATTTAGGTCCTCATGTGTTAAGATAAACACTATTTGGTAACTTCATTTTCCTCCAAATACTCTACTAGAAGGTCAAATACAGAAGTGTTATGAGAAAAGGTTGTTCAACTTTATTTTTCCATGTAATCATTATGCAAGTTTTTTAACTGATTAGACCTACACTGAAAGACTGAATCAAAGTAGGAGATTGACTACATCTCTCTTGATACTTTATTACATCAAGAAAGTAATTGTTTCTTAATTGTTTCTCTTAACAGATTTTTTTTTTTTAAATGAGCAATAGCTCCTGTTCTCCCAGAAGCGTATTTCCAGCTCACAGCACCACAACTTCAAGAAGCTTTACAAGATCATTTAGGTAATCCACACATCAGCACAGAGACACAGAAATACAACAAAGAAAATGAAATTAAAATGTTCAACACAAAACTAGGAATTTCACTTCAAATTAGAAGAATATTTTCTATGAAGATACATGCTCTTAGGCAACTATTAAGTGAGGAGATTAGGAAAAAATATTATGTTTACCCAGGATTACCCTGCAACAGATCTTTCTCATCATTTTGAAGCAACTGGTTTTGGTGCCTACAGACACAGAAACTGTCAGATGACCTAAACCAATAGGTCAGATTCTAATACCATTTTGTATTAGGTTAATAATTCTTGATTGCCATCTGTTTTAATGATTTCTATTCAGAAGACAGTATCTTCAACCTAAATTGTGAATACAATGCCTCACTATTGAGATCTTCACCAAAAGACCTTACAGGGAGCAGCAAATGAAAATGGTAATTTTAGATAAAAATTGAATGTACAGCTATCTTGTCCTGGAATTTGAGAGTACAGGTTCAATAGGTAACAAGTCAAGTAAGGATAGATTAATCCTGGAAAACAGAGATGAAAAGTGGGGTGGTCAATTTTACACCAAGACAGCAATAATCTCATCATAAACCCATCCAAGGTCTTTTCCAGCATCCAGAATATTTGCTGATTTATGACTAACATGACAATTTTATGATAATTGGGACTTAAATGTCACAAGAACCCTTTACAACACTGTAGACAGTCTTTTTAGCTACTTGGCCAGTTTTGGCCTCAAAACTGGACCTAGCAGCCACTTGCCTTTGCTTAGTACAAATCCAGTTAGTAACTTTTTCCTCCCCCAAAACCAAACATGATGAAGTGCAATATAAAACAACTACAGAGAAATATAGGTACATTAAAAATCATCATACTGTTGTCTTTCAGCTGAATTTCATGGTGATCAATCTGATCTCCATGATGAGAACGGTTTTGCACATAGCTGTACTACCTTATTTCCATTTAACCATACCAGAACCGTTTAATCCTTGGCAGAAGGTTTAGGTCAGTTATTTGAACTTCAGAAATGGACATTGTATGTCCATATGCAAATTACCATTCTCTATAGTAACCTTCCTTCCATCCCAGAGGTAGCACTTCTAGTTCAGAAAAATGTCTGAATTGTCAGCAACTTGCTGAACTGTCAGGAGAGCATTTTATAGAATTCTCCCATGCTTCATATGGAATCCTGTTACTGATTTGCTTTGTCCCATAGTATTCCACAGATAACTACAGGTGAGCCCAGTCAGACAGAGGATACAAGCTAGATGGACCTTCATCCAATTAAAACAAATATGCACACAGGAGCAGCCATACTCTGTCACATTCACATGCAACAGCGATAGTTTTACATGACTAGAAATGTCTAAGAATTTCACAGTACAATTCATATAAATAA
The DNA here is from genome assembly GCA_011075105.1 of Heteronetta atricapilla. Taxonomy (NCBI): domain Eukaryota; kingdom Metazoa; phylum Chordata; class Aves; order Anseriformes; family Anatidae; genus Heteronetta; species Heteronetta atricapilla. The sequence goes on from CM021732.1 coordinate 17,861,735, forward strand.
TGCTTAAAACAGAATTAAGAAAAAAAGAAACCTGAAAACTATCTTCCCAGATGAGCTTGTTGTTAATGTGTAGTGTGGGACATGCCTTTGAGAAACGAGGATTTCTGTCTCCAGGAAAAAAATTATTTCATCACATCTACATAGGTAGAGTCAAATACTCTAAAACCAGCAAACAAACAACAACAACAAAACAACCAAAAATCCAAACCAAACCAACCAATAAAAAAAAAAACAGACTCCAAAGCAATGGAAACAGAAGCCTCTGTAGGCTAAAGTCTAATTGCTGCCGTTATGAATTTATACACATATTGGTAAAAAAAAAAAAAAAAAAAAAAAAAAAGAAAAAAAATAATTTTTTTAAGTTTTAAGACAACTATATAGCTACTGTGAAAAGCAAACTGCAATGGCACTGTAAATCTGCATACAGCTGAAAGGAAGGTGACGCGTCAGAGGAACCTATGCCATAACAGGTTTCTTTTGCAGACCTTTGAATAAGAAGTACAGCTTCTCCAAAGTCACTGCTGGAAATTTAGTTCTCTGCTCATGTATACATGTACACATGTATATGTGTACACATACACACACCAACTGAAGTCCTTTGTACTCACGGATCTCCACGTGCAGTGACAGAAAGCATCCAAGGCTATTCCACCCAACACACAGTGGCACTTGCACATGTGCAGCGTGGCACATGAAGAGTAAATATAAAACTCCAGATGTAGCTTGTGTTCTTCACATCAATAAAATAAATCCAAGCAAAACATAAAAGTTAAAATATAAACACATGACTGTTTCCTCACAGTCTGCTCTATCCTGGCTGTTTGGCAACCATCCTTTACAGGCCAGAAGTTTCACAGATGGAGTCTCAAATGCCCAGCAGACACAAAAAAAGCTAGAATGTTCAAAGATACTCACTGCACAAAAGGCTGACATATTTTGATGTCAGACTAACCTAACAATTTATTTTTTTAGAGCTTGTTTTCAGGATTAGATAACACTTATCTGAGATATTTGGCAGAAGGATTACATTCATGTAGCTGGCATTATAAAACACAACCAATTCTTCAATCTCAACCTTATCAAAAAATGATCAAACATCAGCAAGGAAGTTTTTTCACAACAGATTATAGTGAACCTATGAAAATAGTAGTGATCAAGTTCTTTGCTCCTAGATTAGTCAAAATTAAAGACTGAAACACACAAATTACAGGCCTTACCCTTCTCTCATTCCATTTGGGGAAATCCTGTTGCTTTCAACAGTATTTGGCAATTAGAACAAGCTCCTACCCTTGTTGATTTGTCTTATTTGTATATTTATGTGCATAAAAAACCATAATTCATTTCTACCATTTATTTTTGAAAACATCACCATAGCAATTACTTTACATGTTATATCATATCTAAGTCACATTTAAACAAATACTATAGAAGGAATATTCCCATGACACACTTTTTGTCAAAGAAAGATCTAAAGTTGCAAATCCTATTAGCATTTACATCCTAATTATGAAGGCATAGTACTAGTTGTATAAAATACCTAACAAGAATAGTGAAATCAGAGCAGAACATTAATTCAAAACACTGACAAAACTAAACAGTATTTATCACTACATGCAACCACTCTAAAGAAAGACTTCAAACAAATAACTTGCATCTCATTTGTTGTGTTCATACTCAACATAAGAATGATGACTTGAAGATTTTTTTTTCCAAATTATTTACCTCAAGAACAAGCCAAAGCTGGTCTCCATTTTTCACATCTTTCTTATAGTACATGCCATAGAATTTGACTACATTGGGATGATCAGAGAGAGCTTTCAAAATGTTGTACTCAGCTTCAATTTCTTCATCAATATCCTGGGATCACAAATGAGAAATGCATAGCAGTTAATAAATAATAAGAGCAATTAAAAACCAAAAGAAAACAACAAAACAAACAAACAAAAAGTTCTCAGCCTATTCAAATCTAGTTTGAAATAATGCAAAGAGAATAAAATAATAGAACAAATAAATCTAAGTGTTGATGTGCCATTTGCAGAGATACAAAGCTTGGTTTTGTTTACTTAATGAAAGTCACGTGTTTTTTTTTCTGTGGTCTTCTGCCTATTTCAACTAACAAATGCATGGGGTATGGCAGAGGATCTCTCAGAAGAATGGGCAAAAAACGTTTTAAGTTGAAGCCTGTGCAATCCACAAGCGTATAGGTGCCGACTGATGAGGTTTTAGGAAGTGCATGCAGATGCCTTGGGAAGTCACCAGTTAAGTAACCGCAGTCTCAAGGCTATCGCCATCCAGAGATGGTGCAGCTGGAACTACCTTGCTACTGCTCTGCTCGCAAACAAGAATGACTGCAGCCCCTCCTTACTCATTTATCATTCCACTTTCTGAAATCACCTGTGAATTCTTCTAAATTTCTGCTATCTAGAAATTGGTGATATCCATGATTTCTCCAGCTTCTCCCACTGAGCTGAGTGGTGGCATTTTGGTCAGTATGTTTTGTTATTGTTTTGTTTTTAAACAGACCTCACGTTTCTTACATAGAGAGGCAAGTCCATTTGGAGGCAAGACCTGAGACATGATTGTCATCACGTGCATCAGGAGCTGTGCAAGGCCCTTCAGGCCAAATACAGATGCTAGCAACTGTGGGCACTGGACATGTCAGGTAACCCCTTTCACCTATGCACTAAAAAAGCTTATTGAGGGATGTTTTTAGACTGCTTTCATCATGCTGAGGAAACATTCAGTCCATCCAGGCCATGTTCTGCCACGTAGAGGCAGAATAGCTGCAGTCATTCTCCCCGCATTGTTTAGATCTTGAAAAAGTATGGACAGCAAACCTGTTACCAAATTTAAAGTGCTTTTAATACAATTTGCTATTTACAGACAAAAAAAAAAAAAAAAAAAAAAAGAAATAGACAAATCACTTGTAAAGGAAGGCTACCCATGAAGTGCACTACCCATATGAATGAATTCCTACCAATGAAAGGCACCTACTCAGGGCTGAAAACCTGTATCACCTGCCTCATCACCACCAAATGTAAGTGACTGCTGGGGAGAAAAGGGATGCTTTGTAGTCTTAATGAATGACAATTCTGCTTTTGTTCACAACATAAGACACCTGTGCCTAAGAGGACACCTGTTTCCTATGCAGGTCTCTCCAATACTAAATCCAAGTAAAGCTCCTCACGTTAGCCTTGGGCTATTTTTCTTGACTGACCTCAAAGAACTTCCCTTGTCACCAGTATTTTTAGGAATTGGGTTGTTAAACTTTCACATTGAGCTTACATGAATAAGTCTTCTTACCAGGAAGAGCTTTAGAGATTTTATTTATTTATTGGGGGGGG
>CM021732.1:17865178-18012640 GCA_011075105.1 Heteronetta atricapilla
AGCAGGAAGTAGCAGAAGTTTTCCTCTATTTCAAAAAAGAAGGAATTCACTCTAAGAGAGTTTTCCCACAAGCACAACAGAGAACTTAGCCAAAAAAATAATAATGAGAAGGAAGGAAGAAACAACCAAGGTACTGCAGGGAACAGAAGGACAAAAATGGAAAGAGACAAAGATAAGAGGGAATGAGAGCGAGAGAGCATCTGGTAAAAACAAAAGGGCAAACTGAAAAGCAATAAAGTCAAAAACAAAATATACACAAAGCATAAAATAGCCCTAGATGCCTTGGGGAAATTGGAAGAGAATTACCTACTGTCCCACTGTGATGTAATAGATGTTTCTGTCTCCTGAGGGGTACTCAGAATTTGAAATTTTTACAAATACGGGGAGAAATGAAAAGAGGGAGAATGAAATGAATAGAATATTTATTGTATACATACTAGTAAAAAAATCTTCCTTTGCATTTTATGAAGGAAGACAACTTGATATATTTGGTTGAATTTAACATATTTACCTGCATAAAACATAGCTAAAGGGAGAGTCTCTTCTAGAAACAGTAGATGGAATATTTTCATGTGAACTTAGATATAAGGTATCTTGGCTAAGAGTCTTAAAGTACACTGGTGCTTATTTATAACCCTAAGGACAAGACTAAGATTGTTCTCGGTTCCATCTTCATACATAGTCATTTCAACACCTTCGCTTTCTTGTTTCAGTTTCAAAAATCTGAGATGTTATTTAACATAAAGAATCTAGAAGCTCTAAAAAGATTAAATGTGAAATGCTTATTTCAATTTCATACCACCCACAATAATGTAGTCTCTTAAATTGGTTGAATTAAGTAATATAAAAGCATATTTCTGCTCTATTCTTCAGTCCACCTCTTATAGGTTGCACATTTCTGAAACCATCTTTAAAGAAAAAAAATAGTAAAATTTAAAGAAAACATATAAAGGATCTTTTTCATCATTGCAATGGCTCCCTCTGCAGCCATTAACAATACTTCCAGTTTAAACAAAAAGGTCTGGTTTTATAACTTTCACTCTATTTCTAAATTTGGATTGCCATTTTAATACCAACATGGAGATACAGCAGCTACTTCAGACCTCCTGTTAATAGGAGGGGGAAAAGAAGAATGTTGTTCTTAGAATAAAAAGGAGAATATATTCAGTTAAGAATTCAAGTCTTGTACTCTGATGTTGACTGAATTATTGACTTTCCATTACGTATCAGTATTCTCGGCTTGCTTGTTTGTGCACTGAAAAAAACACCTTTAATATAGGCAATAAAAAAGAATCCATGAGAATATTTGTCAGAAGAAAAATCTAGTTTTAAAACAAAACTAGAATTTTAATATAAGTAGATGCCTTTTTTGAATAATATTGCAGTATGTTGAAAAAGACAATTCTCAATGCTTCCAGTTCAACATTCTCAGTTCATGGAAATTCTGGGTGACAACTTACAGGGTTTTCAGCCGCTGAAATGAACAGAAGTTTAAAAGTCTCAACTGCCCAAGAAGAAAATTTTAAACTGCATGTTTTTACAAAGAAACAAGAAAAAATGGAACTTTAAAGTCAACTATTTCATTAAAAATTGGGAATCTGTTATACCTTAATATTTTTTTTTCTTTCCTCTGTTTCTTATATTGCATCTGTATCCATTGTTTTTATTTCTTTTGGCTTCTTGATATGCTACTCCCTTATCTCCCATATAATCTGTTTCTCTTTCCTTTAGCATCATCTTTGCTTCCTCTTTTTTCCCTCTGTATTCATCTTCTACCCTTTTCTTATAGCCTCAATACATGTAGAACATTGAAACTTTACCTGATTCCTTTAGAACCAGTTGCCTGTTAAGAACCATTCCTAAACACTTGTAAAACAGATTAAAGCAGAAACATTTCCTGCCATACTGACATTAGATGAACACCAACTGCAAGAAAGTCCTCTATTCATTGTAAATGTGCAAACTTTGTTTACAGAAAGCAATAGAGTCCAGAGTTTCCAATGCATCTGAATTCACCAAGTCTTATTGCTCAGCTACAAACCACGCTTACTCTGGGAGAGGTATGTGATACTGCATTGAGGTTAGCCTCCTTTTGTTACTTTGAAAGTATACTGAAATGAAAAGCAGATTAACAGGAAACACAACAAACATAATGCAAGACAGTACAGTTTCACATTTTGTGAACAAGAAGACCACGGGAACATAATGAGACATGGCGTGACACACAGTGTTTCACACACCGTTTCACACAACAGTGTGCTTTTCTCCAGCTGCCCAGAGAATTGTGCATTGGAAGCACATGCCCCACGTCGAAGCACACGATGTAGCAGGGTCACAGAGCCAGACTGCGGATGGGACTGGAAACAGTTTCTCTTGCCACTACAGCATCCTTGCTGCTATGCAGTCCATAGCTTGTGTTCACACACAGCAGCATTTGCTGCGCAAGACCTACGAGCCCAACAGAAATTGTAACACTGCTGTGAGTGCAAAAGGTGAGCTCAAGGGGGCCACTTCAAAAAAGGAACAGCTCCTTGTCCGTGTTTAACAGGTTACTGTTCTCAAGAATGATCTCATGCCACATGCAGCCATCACTGAAGTCAATGGAGTTCACCTTATGAACCAGACTAACATTCTTCCTTATTCTTTAAGCATTAATCTGCCTCCCAACCAATGTCAGTTATTGAGCACAAAAACCCTCTACTACAATTCCACATCCCCATCACCTGGTGACTTATGTGTAGGAGTTACTGCCTTTGTATTTTCCATTTGAAAAGATGGATCTCTAAGTGTTTTGGCACATTCTGAAAATGCAGAATCAATAATAACAAAAAGAAAATATGTTGTTTTATTTTTAAAGTGTCACTCATAGCACTTAACTCAGCTAAAAGCACATACTCAAAATAGATGCTTGAAAACGTCTAAGACACTAGCATATTTACTAGCTTCTTTACTAGCTAGCACGTCAAAAAAGGACAAGGGACAACAATAAAAGCACAAGAAGTTAGGACTCTGGTATTTAAAAGCAAAATAAGCAGGTCTATAGTTGAAATTAAGAGATAAGCAAGGCGGAACCAAAAGTAGAAGTAATAGAGTTTAGGTCTAATCATGACTTCTACCATATGCAACCATTTCGAAGATCACTCATCATACAGAAAAAATGCAGTGATAGCTAGAAAATGTATTTCACTTAGCAGGTTGGAACTATCAATTCTGATGTAAATGACCTATTGAGACTGAAAGAAAAAGAAAAAATACTACACAATAAATCCAGTTACAATTAAGTAAGTACAGACACAAGTAATTTAAGTAGCTTACATGAACGGGATCCAAAATTTTGACTGCTGCTTTGCTGCCATTTTTCTTATTTAATACCTTGAAAACTTTTCCATATGTTCCTTTGCCAATAGTCTCAATTATTTCCCAGGTATCTGAGGGATCAGGAAAGCTATCAAATATGATTGTTTTCCCAGTCAACGGAAGCATCTCAAATGATGGCTCCTAGGAAACATTAAAAATTTCAGCATTCAGTGAAAAAATGATTATTCACAATTGGTTTCCTACAAATACGAAAAGAAATACATATTCCCATCTCTAACACTAGAATTATTTTTTTTCTCCATGTAGCGTACATGCCCTGAAAGCATAACAAACCAGAAAGTTTGCAGTTAATACAGGTACTTAACATGGTCAACATAGTATCAAATTAGTGCAAATGATCATTTGAATTTCCCTTAATTTCTGGCTAGAGAGAAGTCAGTAGAAGCGTTCCCATAATGAAACTAAAGCACAACTCTGGGATGTTTTATTTTTTAATTTATTTTTAAGGGGCAGGGCAATGGGAGTCAAGCTCAGAGACTACAGTTACATAAAATCCAGAGAAATCCTACTCTTAGCATTTGATTTTTTTATATAGAACTTAAACAGATTGAAGTGGTAGAACTTTTCACAATATTCTGGTCTTCTGACAAGCAAGCACTCACACTCAGTCATGGAAAACGTGTTTACTGGTGTACATTCATTAATGAACCTAATTTACATACTGTAAAGGAAACCCCATACCTACACCCTGGTCAGTGATGGATACAAGTCACTAGCACATGCTTTTATACCAACTATCCAGCAACTACTGTGTTAAAAAACAAGACACAAACAAACCAGAAACTCCCACCTTTACTGTTTGTTAAGAACAGGCAAAAACCTGGTACAGGGGTGTTAAAAATTATGTTCTTGTATTCTCAATTGCAGAGCCAAGACTGAAAAATGAAAGGGGCAGACAAGAGGGCAGCCTCAAACCCTTACTGAGTAAGGGCACAACAATTGAGCGAACTTTGGAGAGTCATTTTCATACACTCTTTTTTTAAGTTTTGTAGCCTGTTTTAATAGTATTGTATCAATTTAATTATTTTTGGATTTTTCATTTTCAACAGCATACATCCATACATGAAGCAATTTATATCATGACCCGCCAGTTACAGAAATAGTATTATACTGCACTTTTCTGATAACGTACAGAATACCTTCAATTTCAGCTTCATTTTTGGCTTCCAGCATACTCATCATACTTTCTTTAGTCATCTGCTTATTCATAAAACCACGCTATAAATGCAGTATGTACACCCCCTAGAAGCAGCTGAAATGGACTGCTACACAAACATATGTTGTATCAGCTCTTTAAATTATCCAGTATGCACATTGCCACATCACACGTATTCAGACAAGTTTTCTAGCTCTCCTGGGGAACTTGAGGTTCAGAATGCTTCCCATTGCTCCGCTCTTGGTTTATTAACTCACTCATCACTGAGAAGATAGGGTTTTCTTATCCTTTTTTTTTTTTTTTTCCCTTATTTTAAAATACACATGACTATTACCAGCTTCTACACCAGCTCATGGCAGCAAAGTAGAGTAATACCCTCTTAACATCAGGAAACCCACAGAAGTCTGTTGCCCACTGAGCACTGTGACCATGGCCCATCACCTTGACTTCAACGCCTGTAGGAGCAAAATGACCCAGTTTTACCTGTCATAATAAGGTCTCCCTTAACACAAAAGCAAGTTAAGATCAAAGCAATAACAGGAGATCAAGAGGTGGAGAGCTAATACACAAATCCACAAACTCCTATTACAGATTCAAAATTTCCTCTTTCCTCCTGTCCACCTCTCCCGCCTCGATTCCTATAAGCACAACCCAGTCAAGAGACTGACTGCAGCCTCTTCCCATGCATAACCTTTCCACCTCGTGCCTCCTATTTGTCCATGCCTTGAGAGCTTTGCTGTTTCCAAGCAAAGCCTCCTCTTTCCTAGAAAGTGATCACAAACAATTTATAACATTTTGGTCGAGGATTATTTTTTTTCTTTTGTCTATAGAACAGTGCTCAAATAAAACCATAATGTTTATATTTTCTTAAAAACAAAGAAAAAATAAAAGACCACTTTATAGGTATATGCAAATGCTTTATAGTTAGCTCTTAATTGTGACAATTATTAATTTTAATTATCAATTTGAGAAGAATTTCTTTGGGGGATGACAGTGAGATTGGATTCACAATCCCAAACTTTTGTTTTGGGAGACATGACAATAATGAAATTTCTGTCTGAGCCTAAGTTTTTAGACCAGAAGTCAACTGTTTGCTTAAAGTTTTACTGAATACTCAACACATTAATGGATGATTTTCTAGAAAAAAAAGGTGGAGAGAGTCGATGGGCACCTTCGTAAGAACCAAGATGCCCAAATCATTTTGTATGTAGATGTACTCCAATATATTTTTGACAGAATAAATAGTCTTCCATCAAAATCTAGGTCCTGCTATGCTTCACATTGCAAGAACATGCAGCAAGCATCCATGACCCAAGCAACTTACAGGAGATATGCAGAAGTTATAGAAGGAAAATAATTTATTTCCTTTCAAAAATGAGCACCAAAGACGAAAGAGGGATTCAAAGACTCCAATACGTAGCCTGTGACAGAGACGCACAGGGAACTCTGATACCCTGAAGCTCAACCTACATCCTTAATCAAAGGTCCACCCTGCCATGCAGGGGTTTCACAGCAAAGAGTATATTCTAAGAAACACAGCAAAAATGGCAGCTTCAGCCAGCTTCTCAGGTTCCATTCATTTCCTACAGGTTAACAGAATGCAGCTGAAATTAATTGACTCCCTGTATCACTTGCTTATTTGTCTGCAGAGACTACTACAAGGAGAACTGTGAAAGGACTGAGGAAACATGGTCCTGCAGGTGTCATTGGTTACCAAAAATCAGTGCTAGAAACAGTTACATGCTTACTTTTCCCCCTGCAAACCAGACTAGTTACACTTTTTCTTGTCTTAAGTCACCACATACTTACCAATAACACATGCAATAACTGCCATGCTTAGAATTTAAAGCTACTATTACTGAAAGAATTATTTAATCCTTTGTCTTTTGATTTACAGCTTCAAAATCATGACTTGAATAACTTATATTGAACATATTTCCTCACTTCCACCATGTTTAAGAACAAGCTTCTGCAGATAAATTGTTTAGCTTCCACTTCGGTTATTAGAATATATTAAACTGAATGATTTCAAGTGTTCTGAGCTATGAACAATGTTTTATTGCATCTCAGTGAAGTTGAGACAGCTGATAATGATATAACCTCATATTTCAGCAATAAATAGGACTGTCTCTGGAATATGTCTGGATGCCCCAATAAGTGGGTAATTTATCATATCCCTCACTACTAAAAATTTTCTTTAAAAGAAGCTTATGGCTTGATTCAAGCTTCTGAGCTAGGAACGTACCCTCAAACCTCTATAAAAACTCTTTAAAATACCTCTGGTGTGCTCAAAAAATTACTAAATTTAGGGCTTTCAGAAAGAAAAACAATAGTTTGGGGAATTCCTGAACAAGGCAGCAATTTATTTTTTTGATTGCTTGTGGGTTTTTTGTTTGTTTTGATAAGGGTTGGATGTGGTGTCTGTGATCTGATCACTGTTGTAACAATAAACTGGGAGACTTTTTTTTCCAGATAAACCAGCTTCATATGATTTTTACCTTTGTAAGTGATATCAAACATACACACTCTATGCAACAGACCTCAAACAACAGGCTACAGAGATCCAGAAATGCCCCACTCAGTATCGATGCATACAGATCACTGAATTCTCCATCATTTTCTACACCTAGCTAGTCTGAAGAGGGAAGGAGAAGTGGCAGCCTCATGATAAACGTAGTATATCTCCTGTAGGCCATCACATCGCTGCAATGGCAATTCAGTGAAGCACATTCATCACACCTGAAACTTGAGACACTTACCAATTACACTACTGAGGGCTCTATGGTCAAGGCCACAGAGCATTACAGATGATGGTGTCAAGTGGGAATAAGCAACAGTTTTTGCTTCTGCAACTTGAGTGGAAGCACAACAGTGCCTGAATTTCATAAAGAATGCTACAACTCAGCCCAGTATTTTTACTATTAAATATATATATATATATCTGTATTTCAGCACTCAAAAGTTTGTTACTGTTTAAGACCATCAAAGTTAGCAACTTCTTTCCTCCAACCCCCAAGCAGTTTCTGACTGGACCTCCAATCTCACTTAGAAGAAAGCATGTCGATTTGCTCAATAAGGAGCTGATAAAACAAGTGGGGCACCTCTTCTCATCCTTCTCCATAAAGGGAGCCCAGATGATTAACAAAGTAGATACCTATTCATTTGTGACTAAAATGAAGCCAACCTTAAGGTTCCCACCAGCATCTTGTCTCCAGGCTACCAAACTCTTCTGTTTAATGGTCTTGAAAATTAGAACCGCAACCTCACAGATTCAGTTGAAAACACAGCTACTGAAGTGCTCCTTGATCTCTCATTTTATTTGTCCATCACTCCCCTTCTCCCATTGCAAGCACTGCATGTGTTTAACCAGACAGCTCCTGCACATAAAGTGATCCTACCCTGTAATCTGCCAGATTCACATTTGTCACAGGATGCAGATGTTAGGAGGAAACAACACTAGCTTACATTGCCCATTGGATCTGTTTCCCCATGTGGAGGTGATACTTTCAGTCTTCAGAGCACTCCTTCTGAATCTGAAATAAAAATCTGTTGCCTACCAGATGCTAGAAAAATATTTTAAAAAACAAAACAATAACACACACACACAAAATGAGAGAGAGAGAAAAGAAATGCTAGGCAGCTTTCATGTACAGGCTGCTAAGGCTTCTTATATCAAAGAAAATGAATTTTCCCACTTCACCTTTTCTCCACCTGATGCATTAGTTTGATATTTACTTTATAAAGTCTGTGGTCTGGTACTGAGCACCACACACAGTGAGGCCTTGAAATACTTGATGCAAGAGTACAGTAAAATCCCACAAGTTTTTCTCTTGGTTCATGAGTTTGTGCCTACACTGACAATACATTTTTAATAAGAAAGTTAATGGTTGCTGCATGGTATTCCTCAGATGATCGAAGTATATGAAGCTGACATATGCCATTCACCAAACCAACACCTAATATTTTCTGGATAAATGTCCAAGGAATTTGATTGTTCAACCATGAACAAAGATTGTAGCTCAGATCCTGAACTAGTATAAACCTAGCTGTAACGAGCCACTTACACAGCCTACTATCTCATCCAACAAAGAGTACATTTTGCTCCTGAAAGCCCAATACCTTCTCCACTTATTTCAGAAGGATATTTGGCTTCCAATTTTGCTAATGATAAAAGCAATACAAATCTAAGCTCAATATGAGTGTGTTTTTTTTTTTAAAAAAACTTCATTTGTCTAAAACTGAGTACACTTAACACTAACTTAATTTTGAAAATAAAGACCTTCACATTCACATTTTTTTCACTATTACCTAAGTTTTGTACTATCCATATATCTATCCACATTGTTCTCTTTGATTGTACATCAGTTTGCTTACTACTTTCTGTCCTATACAATCCCTGTGTTATTTCAGAACTGAACAGTTTTCTTTGCCATCTACAAGAAACTTTCCAGAGGGAATAACAAACCAACAGCAAACAGCAAGCTATTTACAGACACTGCATTAGTAGCAAGAAAGCTTTGACTGCTGCTTTAATTAGGCCATGCCATCATTTTGTGGTTTTGGCCAAATAAAAGCCCTATAAATCACGTTAAGCCTAGGAAAAACTGACAGTAAAACATCAACTTTAAATTCATTTCCATAATGAAAATTTAAGATCAACTATGACTTTCAAATCAATTCAGGGAATATGAGATCAGGTTTACTTTTTCAGATATTACACCTGCTGTCCAGAATAATGCAGCCTATCAAGAGTACAGAACTATATCCAAAAGTTTTCACCATAGTTTTTACTCTACTACTTAGAGGTAAAAGTGTTATTTTAAGATATTCATTATTTGGAAAAACAAATGTAACATTCATCTTTTCAACTTAGTGATATCTAAAAACATCATACTGAGATGTGACACATTTGTGATGAGAGGCGTTTTATCTCTGTTCTTACAGATAAGACAGCTAGATGCTTTGCAGCAGTCATTAGACCCAGCTATGGTAGTAGATGAGGAATACAAATCAGCAACATTCTCTATGAGTCTACTTCTTTCACTGTTGTGTGCTCACACAAGTACATCATGATAGCTGGGATTTACCTCACTTGGTATGTGTACAATAAACCTGTTGGAACCTAAAGTAGATACTACAATCTCATTTTAGACCCAGCCAAAGCAATCAAAAAACAATTCACCAGACCAGGTTGGTATCTACCTTAGAATGAGAAGAGTCACTCTCCAGATTCCATTGATTATACTGCTTAATCTTCATTGACTGCAGGAGGAACCCAGTTATCTAGATTCTGATGTAAATGGTAGGCAAAACAAATCACATCCTACCTGACTGCTGGAAACAAAGAGTTACAGTTTAAGAACTGATAAAAAGATTATCAACTCCATGCTGTAGTCAGGGAAGCAGCAATCCGGTCATGTCTCATCACCTGAAAGTTACCAGTCTTAGACATTGTCTGATGATGCACAGAACCAAGCAAACTTTGAACCAGCAACCGAACACCAAATTAATGTAAATGCAGAAATGAATGGTTACTTTAAAGCATCCGGAGACAATGAAGGTGATAAATTAAGCTTAATCTCAAACAATGTATTTCCTGAGGAAAATTCAAAGTATGTATGTTAATCTTAGGGCTGCTCAAGGAAGAATTCAATCCACTTCTGAGGGCACCTTTTAGTGCTCATTCTCTGAAGAGTCAGGTAACTGCTTCTTCTGTTTCTAATAAACAGTTTTTCCTCTTCTGACTGTTATCCAGCAACACCTTTCCCATCTAAGCAAGACAGCCTTCAGGGAAACTTGATGCCTCTGGACTCCTTGACCTTGGTAAAACTTCTACACACAACAGAGGAACAGCTCTGGGTGGTATTGGTACCTGATCTCCTATTGATAAATGCATATTGGGTGTCCACACTGACATTTCATCTGCTGATTATTATTCAGCTGATCTTGACATTTGACTTGCAGTAGACTGAACTGGCCAGCCCTGCTCGCAGGAGGCTCCACCTCTTCACTCTCTACTCTCAGAGGGCACTGCTGGCAGATCTCTACATCAGGTTCCACATTGGTTTTCCTCCATTCCCCTCCTACCAGTGACACCAATGGTCCAACTGCGTGCTGAGGTTTACTGTTCTCAGGAAGGTCCATCGGAGGAGGTTTTTTGAAGCAACAGGATACAAAATCAACATGGGCTATAAGCACTCAATTCTACCTTCATGCCTAGGGCCTGCCCACTGGGTGACAAGCGCTCAAATGGGCTGGCAGTACTGGTTCCCAGTGTTTTCAAGCCAGCCACCAGTTACAAAAGAGGGTTTGAAAAGAACAGGGACACAAAGTGCTAAATTTAATTATTGTATTATGAAGTCAATTTTAAAAGCTGTTATTTTGAAAACAAATGAGAGCTAAAGATTTTCATGGCAATTATCATCCAAAAGAATATGCTTATCCAGGGGTATTACAATTATGAAGACAAGATTAAAAACAGAAGGGGGAACAGTGTCATTACCAAATTGTATATGGACCTCGTGCCACCAGAAGTAATGAGCTGACACCGGCGATCCATGAGCTGAAGCACACCCAGTTAATTTTGCAGCTCCAGAAGAGAACAGTTTTTCAATGTATCCACACTAGATCAATATATTAGCAGAGAACTTAACTTTCAGAGCTAAAGCAGCACTTAATTTTCCTCTTTTAACACAGTAAAACTTTATAAGGCCGTAAAAATAAATAAATAAATAAAACATACGGCGTGGCCATATTCACTCCCTATTTCCCCAAAACTCCTAACAGCAGCAGAGCGGCCCACACCTCCACACACACACCGACGTATGGACCCGGGCCGGGGAGAGCCCCGGCCCGGACAGCCCAGCCCGGAGAGCCAGCGGCGGGAGACACCGGCCCGACCCCCAGCAGGACCCTCCGGGGGTCCGGGCCGCCATGTCAGGGGGCTCGGTCGCCATGTCGGGGGGCCGGGCCGCCCCGAAGTCGCGTGGGGCGGTGCCGCAGCGCAGCTCCCTCACAGCCCGGTTCCCCAGCGGCCCCGTGTCCCCGCTGCTCTCTGCCCGCCACTCCCGAGCTCAGGGGCTGGGGTTACCCGCAGCGAAGCCTCCGGTCCCTGCCGAGCCAGCCCCGCTGAGGGGGCTGGGGCCGCGCCGCCTCCGCCGGCTCTGCCTCGGCTTCACTCTCCTCCTGGCTGCCCCGGACCCGCCGCGGGGTCAGCGGCGGATGAGCGGTTTGCCCCGGTAATCCCCGCAAGCAAAGCTGGGGAGGCTCGGCCCGCCCCGGGAAGGGCGCAGCGGGGGGCGCAGGGGCGGCTTGGCCCGGCCCGGCCCCCCTCATGGGGGTCGCCCCGACCCGAGTGTGCAACAGGGCCGCCACCGCCGAGTGCGGCTGATCCGCGTCCATGTTAGGGTCACAGCCTGAGGGGCCTGATCCAACAAACGGGCTGGACCTGACAGCCCCAAAACATCGATAGTTTGCAGACTTGGTAGGGGTGAACGGCAAACCACAGCACGGGGTCTGCTGACAGCCTTGCTGTGCTGTGTGAACGTAATGGACTTGGTGGTCCACTAAAATAACTGAGGTCAGGTGTGTGCACTGGGTACATCTTATCAACTGTTGCACACAGGTGAATACACAATAGCAGTGCAACATTAATAAGTGAGAGAAGCGTGAAGTTGCTAGACAAAGCACTTCAAAGTTAGGAAATGACTGATTTTTTTTTTTTTTTTTTTTTTTTTAATTATGCTGTGCTTGTTTTCTTTGGAGAACCCCTGCAACATCCACTGCAAAGAAGCCAAACTCACCAGCTCAGCAGGCTGTCTTCTACTTCCCCTTATATTAGCACCAGAAAACGTGACTCCATAGGAGACTTGTGGGATCGTAATTAATTTATCTCTTTCCATTTTTCTAATAATATTTGAACTGGTTGGTTGTTTTCAGATAGCTCTGACAGTGGTGAAGTTGTTTCAGAGCTATCAAGCTTCTCAACCTTTCATGAAAGTACAGCAGAGACAACGTAGTTCATGGATGGCCTTTCCACATGAATACATCCGTTATGGGAAAGGCTGCTCACCCCACCCCATACATCAAAGAAGTCACATGAACAAGCAGCCTTATAAATTCCTCATTGTAATCATCAACAGAAACACCTGTATTTTTAAATCCCAGAGCTAACCATCCACAAGACGTATCTGTAAGGACAAGAGGGGTGGTCCTTAACTGCCTTCATCAAAACACTACTTCTTTACTATATTGCATGAAAATTATTAACATTTTTAGCCTGTGTTCAGCATTATGCAGGCAGAAATTTATGAAGGAAAGCTTAAGGTGTCATTGTCTTTATTAATACCATTCATTGCTCAATCCCTCCACAAACTTACCTCCTCCCCCGGCTAAGACTATAAAAATACAATATTAATTTCCTGATTTTATAATGTCATTTTACTTATCGGGGTTGGAATCACTAGCAGAATAGGTCCTCAGCTGTAAAAACATCCATATCTTTTAGGCCTGAATTACTAAGTGAACAGCATTTGTACAAAGCCTCTTTTCACTCTCCTCCCGCTCCCAAGCAAAGCTCTCGCTGATTTTAGTTGTGATTATGAGTAGCTATCACCCACTGCCTTTGAGCTGTGTGTCTGGTGGGATGGCACGTCACATGAATGACTGCCTAATCCTCTGATCATGCAGAAGCTTGACCCAAGTGCACCAATAAATAAATAAATGAATAAAACTAAAATTCTGACAGTGGAAACCCAGGCACAAAAAAGGGATGGTGCATGCTCACACATCCCCATGCACCCAGAGATCTGGAGCTAGGTGCTGAGAAGCGCTTAAGCACAATTTTAGGAACCAGAAAAGAAAATAACTTCAGTGATCAATTCATACACCCTCTTCCCCTTCTGACAGTGCTGGCTGAAAACAAAAATTGCCAACAGTGAGACTTGTCTGTTTCTCAATATCCATATGCTGATGTTACTTTCTCCTAGCTATGAAAACTTGAAATTCCCTATGATCACTCCCTCTTCTGACAAAAGAGCCTAAATTTCAAAAATGCACTACATGACTCAGATAACTGAGTACATTTGGACTGAAATGTTGCACACATTTTGTTCTTCTGCATTGACTACTCTGGTGATGTGTTCTGTGAAACTTCCCAAAGCTAGTGTATATTTCATCTGGTGATCCTAAATATAAATAATTGCAGCCCATTGCTGCAGAAAGAATGCTAGTTCAAACCAGTAAAAGTCACAAACAACCTTCGAGGCCTATAAAGGGAGACAGTCCAAACAAACAGGGAGTTTCGGCCCTTAGTGAATGATGATGTACATGTAAAGTAGCCATTGTTTGTACTTGAAAACATAGGAATGAATTGATTAAGTGATGCTCAGTGTCATGCAGCCCATTAACATTTCTCCTTTCCCTTTATATTTTTTTTTTCTCTTTCTTCATCTTAATATGCCTTGGCTTTTAACCGTCTTTTTCCCTGAAATTGATGTCTTTGCTTTTCTCTAAGACTTCCAGGCCTTAGAGACTTCAGAGTACTGACTTCAGAGCACTGAGTGAATATGGGTATGTGGTCCCTGTCCCATAAAATAAATTTTAAATAATTAAGGGCAAGTATTGTATTGTGTCCTGGCAATATCTAATTATGCATTGGAAGATACATTAAAGGTGATAATCTCCAGCTGTACTCAGTATGACATTAAGTTGTGTTCAATGCCATGAGAAAGCACCCATACTACGCTATCTTTTTAACACATCGCAGTTAGATTGGTTTCAGACTCTCTCCTTGCCTTGCAACATAGTTTTCAACTGTTTAAGAAATATTGCAGGTGTAAGTCTGAAATCCATTTTTAAATTAATTTGTGGACAATGTAAAAGCAATATGAACAGATGTCCTTTCAGAGGGCATCACACTATACAGTTGCTTACAGAGTATGTCTTACTCTTTGTTTTAATACAACGGACCAAAAGCATACTTCAGTAGAGTGGACCTTTTTTAATTCAAAACTGTTAACTCAGACTTTCAGGCTCCTAGTAGTTTCTAATGAAGAGAGAGGAAGGATTCTTGCTATACAAGGACAAGTTATAGAAAAGCCCTTGCTACACATGCTGGAATACATACAGGTTGCTATGCTGGGCACTGTGGACCACCTAAAAAAGGAGGTCCTCTTGCCGCTGGGCTCTGAGTTCTGGGCAGAGCTCAGCTATGGAAGGCTTGCATGACTTAAAGCATGTTCCCTCTTTTCATCCATTTTCTTTTCTTTATAACTGAGCCTCTAATAATGTTCTGCCCCTAAGGAGGTCTTTTGATGCCTAATTACATACATATGCAAATAACAAGTGATGCACAAAAAGATCAGCAGATACAGAAATGATAACTTAAGAAAATAAACAAGCAGGTTTAGCTAGCAGAAGAGAGACTACCATTACAAGAATTAAAGAACTTACCTCTCTGGGGAACTGCTTTTTGACCTCTCTGGCTGCTTAACTGAGCACAGTCTGGAGTAAATATGAGGAACTCCTCCCCTTTTGGTGTTTATTACAGAGAAACAATACTTCTTGTGACACCTGAGTAAATGTCCTCTAGGAAAACCACCACATTGTCTGTCTATATATTGCTTATTATCCCTTTGATCATAAATACCATCCACAATAATGAATTACCAAGCATGCCCAAAAGTGTCAGTTATTATTGAATGCGTAGTTTTCTCTGAAGCAACCCTAAGCTTTCCAGATATTTTCTTTAGTTTATCAAAAGAGCTCTGTAACCTCTTTTGAAGGTCTTAAGATGCGTGATCCTTGTAATCACATTTGAAGGGCTGGTTATCTCAGGAGATTGTTAATAGGATACAAAACCTTTCACATCCAACCCAGATCAGCACAGATGAAAAGTTGTGACTATTTAACAGCTCTTATACATCCTGTGAGTTAGCCTAGTTCCTAGTGGAAAAATGTCTGTGTTTCTTTAAGTTTACAGCTTTTTAAACTGTATTTGTAATACAGAAGATTTGGCAAACAGGAAAATAATTAAAAGCTCAGAGGTAATTAATGAATCCAATTAATACTGCAATCAAAAGAATTTCAAATTTGTTGCTCCAAAACTATCTCCACTATATAAACAAGCACAGGTAAATGTTAGAGTAATTAAAAAGCAGGCATTGCTGAAAAGTAGAAGTGATTTAGAAAACAGGCAGTTCCTCCCTAAAATTTCCATGTATCAGCCTCTGTCATTAGATCCAGGAGCTGCATACCTAGCCTTTGAATGGTGATAGCCTAACACACCTTGATCCACATCTACTGGGGGTGGTGGGGAGTGCAAACAAACTTATGCAAGGTATTTTGTTGAAATTTCACAGCTCCTTCTATTGCTCGGGGTTTGAGGTAGTAGTTTTAGCATTTTGAAGATACTGTTTTTGATCTAAGAAAGTTCTGAGGCAGACCCAATTTGAACTCACGTCTGAAATTCAATTTCAAAAATGCTCTTAATTTTATTTTTATATTTCATAAATCATGTATCAAGAAAAAAATATTGGAAAATTTGGAATATAAAACCTTCCACACTTGTTCTGAAATCACAGGAGAGACAGACAGAGGAGAAGTTGTAACAGCGGAGAAGAATTTATACTACAAAATGGCTTCTAATGTCAGTAGTTACTTACTGAGTACACTTATCCCTTCCTTGGAACTCACTGATCACCAAAATAACCTTAAAGGATTTTGATTACGTACAGTGATGTGAGCTAGTAAGAAGAAAGCAGGACATTTGAGGATTGCAGCTTTCTGGATATCTGCATGTAATGTGAAATGCCAATCTTGCAAACAGTAAAAAGTTAGGATTTGTGGTTATAATACTGCCATTTCCAAGTGTGCAAACAACAGATTCCTCAGAGTCATAAAGCTGGCTTGAAAATTATAGGATTTAAAAACTAAACTAAGCAATAAGCACCAGTCATGTGGTAATAGTGATCATGTGAGTTTTGTTGTTAATACAGCAGTTCCCATATTAACTGCTTAGAGATTTTAGGCTTGGTGTTTTATAATTTTTGCAAAATATTTTTGAATCAGTTGTACAGTGGGTCTCAGTGCTCAGACATCCAAGTCCTATCCTGGAGTAGCAGCACCTCTGTTATGCACAATCAAATATATAATATGGAAACTATTTCCTTACAGCTGTCCTTCTCCATAGCCCCTGAGAATAGAGGTAATCAGCAGTCTGAGATTAAGAAAATATCCATGAAACAAATATCATGATTTGCAGTATTAAACACAAACACACTTTACTACGTGATTAGGGCAGGAAAATAAAGAAGTATAAGTCAGCATTAATGTATTGATATTTCAAGCAGTTAAATTAGTGTTTGGTATATACATCTCCTTATCTTCTATGATGTTCCGGTATGTACTTACAGGAGAGTTGAAGAGCCTTTTAGCTAAAAAACAAACAAACAAATACAATCTTTTCAGAAGATTGTTTGTACTTTTCTCACGAATTAAAATAAGACATAAAACTGAAATGTTATTTGGAGTAGAGGCTCCTACTTAGTGTATATCTTCACATCATCTAACATTCAGTCTCTTGAGTTCATTGCATACCATGTGCTACCTTTAACCATGTATATTAATGGAGTGAATAGATATTTTCCATATCAGATTATAAAATAAGGCTCAATACTGAGCAAATGTGACTTCTCTTCTGACTCTATATAGAGAATGCATGTAAAGGAGAGAAATGAAGTTTTGATCAGTAGCCAGAGCACATGTACAGACAGTTCCACATGGGATCCAGCCATATCACTTGCCCGCTTTTCTTCTACCTCATATAATTTTTTATTTCAATCAGCATTGTCTAGTGACAGAAGATTCTGTATGTTCAAAACTCCCAGCAATACCCATCACAATTATTCAAAGTTAGATTTCTTACAAAAGGCCAACTTTCCTCAAGACTGAATCAGTTCCTGTAGCTTTGGCAAGAGTTTCAGGACACCAGTTTTTTAATCTGTGGATTAAGCAGACATTGAGATTTCCATTTGGAAAAAATAAGCTTCTAATCCTCAAAGTATGTTAGAAACTTGGAAAATGTAATCTAAATGTTCAGAAATAAGGTAGAAAAGAAAGGTAGCATGAAAAATTTCATGAGTTTTATTTTGCATGTCTTCATTTTTAATATCATATATTTTAAAGCCAATACCATGATTTTGAATGGTTCTGACTTGTGAGGTTTGCAAATTTGAGGATGGAAATACTCAAATTATAAATAATATAGCAAATACTTCTACCGGATACACAGAATGTCTCAAACATTCTTTTTCTACTCACTTTCTTTTTTTTCGTATTTTACACTTTCAGACATAGCAGGAACTTTCTGTCAGGCTAGATCTTCCTCCCTGTGGTGCCAAAGGTAACAAGCACATTGCTAGACTTACACCACAAATCCACACCATGTTGGTCCCAAACATAAATAAATAAATAAACCTTTGACAATTTTCAGGCCCTATAAGAAAGAGACAGGTTGGTTGTATCACACCTAATGAAGAACGACAACATAACCCGAGAATAACCTGAAAAGTTTGTTTTGAAGTTTTTCTACATTATTCTGAGGCACTATTGTGAATTCCTCAGCTTCTTAATCCAGAGGCACATCGCAAATGATACATATAAACAGTTTTCTATTTGTGAGTCTGTCATTAATCTCTGAGGATGTTCCAAAGATAGCCTTCAGAGGATTTGGATTTGTCTTCTTTTTTCTTTTTAATCCTGTTAGGGGGTGTAGTAAACAGTGACACAAACATGATTATATTTTGAAGGGGGCCCATGCCTAGTTACGCGAATGGAACACCAACATTTGCAGCTCCTATTTCTTGCTCTGTAATTTGCTCTCTTTCTGATTTCGCCTTTCTGGTTGATTGTAAACACATTTGAAAAATCCCACTTATTTTGGAAAAAATGCAGATATAGGAAAAAGAAAGAAAGAAAAGAAAGAAAGAAAAGAAAGAAAGGAAGAAAGGAAGGAAGGAAGGAAGGAAGGAAGGAAGGAAGGAAGAAAGGAAGGAAGGAAGGAAGGAAGGAAGGAAGGAAGGAAGGAAGGAAGGAAGGAAGAAAGGAAGAAAGAAAAAAGAAAGAAAGAAAGAAAGAAAGAAAGAAAGAAAGAAAGAAAGAAAGAAAGAGAAAGAAAGAAAGAAAGAAAGAAAGAAAGAAAGAAAGAAAGAAAGAAAGAAAGAAAGAAAAAGAAAGAAAAGGTGGAAAGTTCTGTGCCATCCTGATTCCTGGTGTTTTTGTTTTTTTGTTTTTTAACCATGCTTGTGTCCCATTGCGCTACCAGCTGACAGTATGCAGCATTTCCAACGCTTCCAATCCTTGAACAACCAGAAGGCCTTGTCATCTTGGCTGAGGGCAGAAACAGCAGGAATGATCAGGACATTGAGGCCCTGGAGTGTGTCCAGAGAAGGGCTATGAATCTGGTGATGGGCCTGGAACCCAAGTCCTGTGAGGAGCGGCTGAGGGAACTGGGGTTGTTTAGTCTGGAGAAGAGTAGGCTCAGGGGAGACCTCATTGCTCTCTACTGCTGCCTGAAAGGAAGATGTGGGGAACTGGGGGTCAGCCTCTTCTCACAGATAACTAGTGACAGGACTAGAGGGAATGGCCTCAAGTTGCACCAGGGGAGATTTAGGTTGGAAATCAGGAGAAATTCCTTCTCAGAAAGAGCAGTCAGGCTTTGGAATGGGTTGCCCAGGGAGATGGTGGTATCACCATTGCTGGAGGTGTTTAAGGAAAGGTTGGACCTGGTGCTTAGGAGCATGGTTTAGTGGGTGATATTGGTAGTAGGGGGATGATTGGAGCAGATGATCTTGGAGGTCTTTGCCAGCCTTAATGATTCTGTGATTCTATAACTGAGGCAATTCTTTTCTGCTTCTGGAGAGTGCTTCCAGCATTTCTGCAGTGACATTTTCTTTAGGGCCAGATTTTCATTAGGTCATATTCCAGGTAACCATCACTTTTTGTCACAACAATACAGGAATGCAAGTTGTTCTGAAGAAATAAAAAGATTGAATAAGCCCTGCAGATTTCAATAAACAAAATTTAAATAAAATCAGAAAGCCAACAATCAAAAACGCAAAGCCAGCAGTCAAAAAAAATCCTTTTTCCTCCATTACGTTATATAGATTGCAAAGAAGACTGTACTGTGTGTGTTTGTTAAATAATATACCTTTGCAAAGCTGAGGTAAACTTATCTGGCTGTTCTTTAAAACATGTAAGTTGCAATTAGTATAATGGTCCAGCAGTTACTGTGTCTAGCTGCTATTCAGTGCCAGAATTAGATCTTTAGCTTGCCTTTAATTATTTTTTTTTAAAGGATTGCTAAGCAGAAAGTTAAGAGGAGCCATAATGGATCTAAATGTGCTCAAAAGTGGAAGTTTCCAGTCTTGGAGATGAAAACATCTTTATGAAGGTGTTCAGAGTTAAACATTCAGTATAATAAACTTTGCTGCTCAAACTCTGCAGCCTTTGCAGCTGCTAATACCGAGAAAGTGTCTCTGATCTTTTAAAGTAAAATTTAATTTCAATCCACCTTAAATTATGAGCTTCATGTAGGTGACAGGTTTTCCCTTGCAGATCCCTGACTAAACTGGACTTTGAACTTTCACACCAGACCACTGTGTCTCCAGATTTGAGAAAGAGTTGGTAGAAATGTGTTGCTCGAAGTATAGGTAGGGCTATTTCACCTGTTGCTGTGAAGCTGAGCACTGAGAACAGCTTTTCCTGAGATGACCTGGCCTCATGCTATGGCAGTCTTAAGCACAGCTGGTCCTAATGACTGTTCTTCACTTTGCAGCCATAATGTTCTCTTCCTGTAAGCTATGTGCTGTAAATAATCATTTATAGTAACTAGTGCTATTTCCACCTCCCTCACCTAACCTCACACAACTGTGAACCCATGTGCACACTATGTGGAAAGATCAAATGAATTCTCATTTCAGATGTTAAGCCACTGCCCAGTAAAGAGTTAGGCTGAGGTATTTTATATGGGGTCGGACTATCCTACCTTTACTTATTACAATGTTTTGTGTACCTTCCTTTGTTGAAGCTATAATTGCTCTCTGCTGTAGATTGGGTGCTGGGCTGGATAGCCCACAGGCCTGGTTCATAGGTGCCAAAATCCCATGTTCCCACTGCTGCCATTTGCCCCCTTTCCTGTCCTGTTGTTACCTGCCACGTTTGTCTTTGGAGAACATCCTTGGCACAAGCTGAGAGTGTCTACTTTGTTCCATTTTTGCTAAAGCACACTAGTTAATCATTGCTTTCACATACAATTGAGGAAACAATGCAATTTTTGATTGTTTTTCCAAGCCATATGGAGGTCAGGGCTGCTGCTGCTATCCTGTGTGCACTGTCATCCTCAATCACCTATCCTCGTTCAGAAGAGGCTGTTTTCCTGGAGATGGTTTTGTGTCCTGAGGTTCTAGCTTTGATTACGGCGACTGCCTTACTTAGCAGACACCACAGGACACAGAGGGAAAGAGAAATCAGAACAGCAGGGGGAGGCCAGCACTCACCACAAACACACATCAAAGAGCAGGGCCACCCACGTCCTCCCCTGCTTGCATCTGACAACTGAGCTCGGATTTATACCTTCAGTTCTGCTTGAATCAAAGGATCTGTGTGCAGAAAGCAGAAAATTGCCTACAAACTTTCTGCAAATACGAACAAAATAGTTTTTATAAATGGACTGCAGGTTAGGACAGATTCAAAATATTTTTCTGTATCTTGCCATGCAGTGCAAACCTCCTGACTGCTCTATTTGTGAGTGCTCAAAGTACAGTGAGCCTGATTCTCTGCTACAAGTACCCATCTGACTTGAGAAGGAGCTCCAAAACGCATTGTGTGAAAGGTACCTCATTTGGCTTATTGTTCAGAACACTAGTGCTTGCAAGGAACAAACTGCTAGTTACTATATTTGTCTTTGGATGAGGCAGTTCAGTATGGTACTTTTTTCTAGTTGAGGAGCAGATTTGTGTATCTGATGATCAGATGCACCCATTAGGATTTACATTCCTTTTGCTGATCTCATTCAAGGTGACAGTGTTGATTTGGACAGGTTGGGAATGGGCTAGAGACTGACTCTTGAGAAACAAGATGTTACAAATAACTGAAAGAAATGCAGTTATTTCATGTGCTGCCTGTTTAGATACATGATGGCATTAAGGAGCAATACTTCACAGTTTGGGACACTTTTTAGTCATAGGATTTCTGAATGTGCCACAGCCCACACACACATCATCAACCCATTGCCAGACATTGCACTAGGCAGAAGAGATCTCCATGCTCACACACAGCAGGCAAGATTTCAATTTTGAAATCTAATATAGAAGACCCTCAGCACAGAACGCAACAGGGCACCTCATCTACCAGTCTCAGAAGGAGCAAAGTGCAGGATATGATGTGTTTTGCACCTGTTATGCAAGAGAGAACAATTTGCCAATTAATTCAGGTAGTGTTAGAGAGAAGAGATAACAAGTCTTGGATTTCCTCCTCTTAATTTATTGAACAGCTAGGCCCATGGGACTATAAAAAGTATTCCATCAGCATGCAGGAGGTCTACATTTGCTGATATAATGGGGAAAAAAACAAACAAACACATCTTTCAGAATGGCAAAGTATTGTTCACCAGTGCAGGCCTTCCATATACAGCATCTCGGATGGACTATTCAAATAAATGTTCTGCCTTACCATTAAACTGTACACCCTCATGGTCAAAATGATAAACAACAATGTACATGAGGTGAGTATGCTGTGCTCACTTCTTACCCCTCTGTTTCTTTATAGTGACCAGAAAAAAAAGGTAAGAAGTAACTTTTCAATCACTTTCTAGCTGGCACAGATGAGATTTGTCATACACGTAACCTGAAATTTTAATTTCCTAGCCACATTTTACACAGGACTATGTCCTAGGACCTAGGTGACAACCTGGAGTGACTTAGGTTGTAAGCCACTAGCTAAAGAATATTAATGTAGAGGACTCCATCACTTAGTCTGATCACTTAGGCAGCTTGGTAAATAACTGAGGAAATAACTCATAATTGACTCTAACTCTTAGTTTCTTTCTCTCTGTAGCTTCATTAATATAAATTGGAAGAACAAGTGATACAATAGAAAGTCTTTTGGCTTGACAGCAAATTCCCAGAATCTTCTCACTTTCCAACTAATAAATAAATCAAATGTTCTTTATTCATGAAGATGGCAGTACCATCTTACAAGGTGACGCCAGGTGCAGTTAACTAAGAAAAAAGGTCTTATTCACATAGAGGCAGAGGGCTTTGTTCACTAAGGTAGTGGCTGCTTTAAAAAAACATAATGTTTTTCTGAAAAATAACATTTCAGAATGAAACAATGTTAAATTCTTCAAGGTACTTAAAACAAAACAAACAAACAAACAAAAGACTAGTTTTAGTTTATACCATCATAGTAGTCAGTGTATTGGAAAGCCTGTATTGAAGCTTGGATGATTATGACTTTCCTGATCTGAGTCTTTTTGTGCAGGCCTACTAGAATGGATTTGTCAGAGAAGCAGGGGAGTTTTGATCAGTTACAGTAATAAACCAGAGTCCTGCCTCTTCTGAGTAGATGCATTATCTCTCTTCCACTCTTGAAAAATGGCAGCTCTGTCTTCACTAGTTTAGTGACATAATCCTGGTCTTTAAAGATTGTTTCACCAAGTGCTGAGGCTCAATCCAAGTTTTATCATGTGATTCAGGATTGAAACATTCAAAGCAAACAGCAGTGACATTCTTTGTTTTATTTTATTTGAAGTCATTGTGCTTGCTTTCACAGATAGGAAGCTGTATCATCTGAGATGAGGTATGTGTAATTCATTCTAAGGAAAACTGAGAACTAAACCAAATCTGTTTAGTTTGGGAAGTGGATGATGTGACAGTCTGTAAAAACTTCAGTGTAGAAGCACCTGCTGGTGAAGCTTCCTAGCACAGACAAAAGTGCCTACGGTCAAAGAAGCAGTGACAAATCGAAATTATGCCTGATCTCCAGCCTTTAATGCTTTGGAGAAATCAAAGTGATTCGTGTGGCTTCCAGGCAGGCCTCATCTGCAGTGCCTTTCTTAAAATTCAGACAGGAATAGATTGCTTGATAGGTTCCTTCCAGATTCTGTCTTCTGTGAATCTCCTTCACATTTGTCACTCTGGGCCAGAAGCTCAGGCTTGTTATAATCCAGGTTGGTTGTTTTGGATTTCCTCACCAGCACCTCGCCGACTCCTAACAGAATCAGGACCTGTGCTTTTGTGCTCTATTGCACAAAATATGCTTTTTTCTCAGAGGAAAGTTTCACTAAAGTGGTAATGGAACATTTTTATTTACTATTTTATCCATATTTACTATATGGATCCTTTACTATAAGGATTGCCATGCTTTCATTTTTCTAGATTTAGAACCAATAGAACTAGGACAAAAATGTGGAAGTCAAAATTTTAGACTTGTTATTTTAGAAAATACTCCTTGATGCTGAGATACCTTACTCTCAGTTCTTCAAGAGGGTAACTTGCAAAGAATCCAACACAAGACACTGTGCAAAACACCATCTTTATTCATTTCACAGAGGTCTGTAGACAGCATACAACTGCCTCCTGAGCAGAATTAGGTCTGCATTGCTAATGAATGACCTGGCTCATAATTATCAAGAGATTTTAGCAAGTAGCTCCTATTAATGCTAATAGGAATGTGACAAGTCAATCTCTCATCTAATAAATCCTTTCAGTTGCAGAACAAAAATATTGTTAATGTTTGAGGCATTACAGATACCTGGACCATGTAATAACACCAACAACCAGTAGAATAATACTTCCAGCTTGCTAGTACCATGCAGTCTAAAATCAGTACAGGTATAAAGATAACACTGTGTGTCCCTTCACTTTTCCACCTCTGCTGGAATTTTCCTTTGTAGAATCATATTGGTAAATTGCAACAGCATTATTCCAGCTTCTAAAAAAACCTGGGAATGAGTAATACAAATATTTAGCCTGAAATACACATTGTAAGGGCAGAACTGAAAACAGGCAGTATTAAAAAAACAAACAAACAACAACAACAACAAAAAAACAAACAAACAAACAAACAAAAACATTGATTACATTTGCTTTGGTAAAACAAGTATTTTTTATATTCACTTGTTCACCCTTTATTTAAAGTATGATTAAAATTAAGATCCCCATCATAACACACGCACTCTTATTTGCAGCACAGAAGTTATTCTTCAGCTGTTTCTGGTTTTAAAGTGTCATTTCATAGCTTCTTGCCAATAAATATTACTTGTTTCCAGTTGTCATCCAGCCAGAAGTTCAGTAATTCAAGCAACATCCATCACGCAGTTGTTGTTGGTTTTTTTTTGTTTGTTTGGTTTTTTTTTTTAGACCTTAATCTTTCCTCTTCTGGCAAGCTAAAATGTCAGGGAGTTTTGTGTCTTACCATAATTCTGGTGTGCTCTCCCATTGTAGAGCCAGGAGCAAGGCAGCTTCTGGTAGCAGTCAAAATTAATTGACTACTTTCTTGGTTTGAAAGATCCAAAATGGCACCTCTTGATTTTGGCTACATAAAGCTACCCAGGAACTGCTTCCTTTCTGTCTGAAGCTTATTTGATCCCCACAGCCATTTTTTCAGCTATAAAAAAATGACTCCTTGTGTCCGTGGATTCAATACCGTGTCTGCAGTTTAGCTACATAAGTCAGGTTTGCCTTACTAACTTTCTCTTTTAAAGGACTAAGTTTGTTTCAAGTGTACAGAAAATAAAGGCATTTGCAGCTAGCTAGAGGCTTCAGCTAGGTGCTTCATCTATCACTCAGGCTTGAAGTTCTGCGATTTATTTTCTTGCTTTTTAATTTATGCTCTATAGAAGGTCAGGATTTTAAGCACAGTTTAGGTAAGAAACTTCACTTCCTAATTCAGCCTCGAAGCTGCACTCTGTCAGTATGAGCTGCTAAGATCATTTCTTTCAAACTGCAGAATGCAATCTCTCAGATAGATCAGCTCTGCCACATTAGCCTTGGGCCTAAATTCCCATGTGAGACCAACCTCCCAGTTTAACCTGCTACCCTGGGTTTGGCACTCTGCCTTGAGTTTGAAGTGAGTCAGCTAAGCTGAAAACAGCAAAGCATGGGAGGATGCACTTGGCTGAAGCTCAGCCCCTGCCCTGTCAGGTCCCACAACCACAGCCATCTTCAACAATGTTCTGTGGAGAGCCCTGGTCAACACTGGACTAAAAAAGGAAGTAGCAGCTTATCCACTTAAAAATACCAAAACAAAACCAATGCAAATTGTGATATTCTGTGTGAAAAGATGTCATATTTGGGAGTCCCAAAGGTAGCACAGCATTACAGCCAGGGAGATGGCCCAGAGCTTTGAGTCTGGAACATTCATGGCAGGTGTGTGTGACTAGCTGAGAGACGTAACTGCTGGAGGTGAGGATGCCCATGAATTAAATCCAGAGTAAATACAGAATGCAATGTGTATAAGAATCATCCAAACACACCTACATTTCTGTTTGAATTACCAGAAATTATTATGAGTAAAGACTAGCTAATCACACAGTTTGGGGCAGTCACACACCACAGACAATGCTGCGATGGAGCCTGAACCACAGTGTGCTCACTCAGCATGGCTTTTCAGATCAATGAACACCACGTAATGGCCATGCCTCCTCATTACAACAATTTCCTTTGCTACCTCAGCTTTAAACATATATCTAAGCCCATATATATAGGACTGCAGAAAGTCAAAACTGCAGCTGTAAAGTATATGTCGCAATCAAGGCAGACCAACAAATTCGAGAGATCCCTATATTGAGCACTTTCATAAATACACATTGCATTTTTTAATTGAAATCATTGGCCCACAAAGTCACAGGCAAAAGGTCAAACTTTCCCCTGCTTTTTAAGTGAGAGACAATAGGCCATGGGGTATTTAAAAAGAGCCAGGAAATATCAGGAGATTAAGAGCAAGGACTGCTATGGGGCTGACAAACAGACATCCTGGTGCAAGTGGGAAAGAAAGCTGGGCTGTGGAGAGAAGAGGGAGAGCTGCTCCTAAGCTACAGACTGGGCCTATGGGAGAAACAGAAAAGAGCTGCTCAGCTGCCTGATCCTGTCTGGCAATGCCTGGATGCTAAAAAGAGCAGTGCAGACTCTGCAGCTAGTCTGTGGCTGTGAAACAGGCACCTGAGTGTCAGATTGAGCTCTTTGGTCTTTTTGCTTTGTGAATAATTAAAAAAAAAAAAAAAAAAAAAAACAACAACAAAAAAAACTTAAAACTGAACCTGAGATCCAGTGTATGTACCTAATAAGCTCAGTTAACCCCCTTTCACCCTTTCACTCTGTGCTGTTGAATTCTTAGAGGATTGGGTAAATGATTTTCAGACTTTTTTTTTACTTTCTAACCTACATAAGCATATGTATTGGGTTTACATGGCAAGATTTTTGTAGCAGAGGGGCTGGAGGGGTGATCTGTGAGCAGAGCCCATGAACTGCCCTATGTTAGAGCCAGTTCCACCCAGACACAGGTGGTCTCCATTCCCACATCCCTCTAACTAACTAGCTGACAAACAAAACTTGACAGTTTACCAGCACTTTTGTGTGCATTGCACTTCCTCTGCAGGCAGGATTCCATATATTATTTATTTTAACATACCAAGCATAAAAATACACTGCTTTTTTAAATCAAACATTGCATTTAAACGCACGTGCATGTACATGTAATGTAGGTGCTCAAAGGTGGTTTATAACTTTGGTTGACATGAACCCAAGCAGTACAGGAAAAATCAGACATAGTGGTGCCATAAGAAGAAATTCTCCATTGTACCAGAGTACCATGGAGTACTTTGAGCAAACCAGGGCTTTCTGGGATAATTAAAGGACAGAAAAAGCCAAAAAACAGCTATGCAGCAATGAACTAGTATGTTGTCAAAGGTCTGACCACTGTTAGTGTGTCTCTTTATCCAAGAGGAACTACAATAGCTTTTATCTCACTCCTGTCCTGTTGAATTGTCTTTTCTGCCTGCATTAAATATCCATTGAACAAATCTAAACCTGTAAATGCTTCTCTTCCTTAAAGAAAATAGTCCTCTGTATTTGTTCTGACTGCATTTTTATGAGCCAAGATAAATGTGGGTTGTTAACACACTGCTAAAACACTTATTTGGGTTTCTGGGCTTGAAGATTCAAGATAAGAACATCAATAAAAGGTCTGAATATGGCACGCTGAATCTATCTCACCAGATCCTAATTCCTTCATTTTGGAATCAAATTCCCTACAGGCTTTGTCCTGCAAGTCTTGTAAAAAGTAATTTATGAGAAGAAGCTATGTGAAAGGGTATGGTAATTGGGCATAAGGATAAAAGATCACATATAAGAGACCAATCTGTCCCTTGGTTCCTGTCATACTTAGCTTGTCATTAGTAGTGTTAGGATATGAAAGAAAGACGTCCAGAGGGGTCTGTTAGCTCTGCTCTTTCTCTAAGTGCCTTTCTCTAAAGCATTACTCCAGTCTGCTCTGATCTCACCCTGGAATCAAAAGTCTGCAGCTTTAAGCAACTTGGTAAGACAATCTTTTTTTTTTTTTTTTTTTTTTTTTTTAAACTACTGCTTGTAAATAAGACAGTAATTCTGCTATGAGTAAGAGATGTTTTCCAAGTAATATCTGCATATATAAATACAGATGTTTTATGATTTGTAGGCAGGCTGTCCTTCAAAATCAGAAGTCACTGGGTTGGTTTGGACATTGCTTGACTTCCTGGAGTTTTGTGGTTCATATTTGGGGGAGTGTACACACTTGTTCAGTCACTAATTTTCCCCTGTTAAGACTCAGCTTGAAATTCTAGTCAATAATAAAGCAAAGCAGAACTGCAAACACTCTGATCAGCTCTATCAGATTGCCCACTGCACAAACATTTGAGAAGTGTCCCAAGGCACTTAGCCGTGAAGCTGTATGCACTAAACCACTCCAGTAAAATGCTCTGCATTAGGGATCAGTTACAGCTAACACCTGGCAAATGATGCGAAACAGGCTGGAAAACTGTAATGATCATATGCTAGCATGTGTCTCAGATTCCAAGAAATTACTTCTAGGCACCTGCAACATTTTCTGAAGTGAAGTAGTGAAAGAGCCAATAGTTGCAATTGACCTTTGTGAAATACTTTAACAGTCTATACATTGCAGATGAGTCAAGGGTAATAGCAAGCTACCATACACATATGTGCAAGAAAAATCACTTTAGCCATGTATGAAACAGAGTTTGCTACTGTAATTGCTGGCAGCTGATAGTGATGCACTCCACCTCTTACAGTTCACACCAAGATACACAGAGCTTTATGATGGGCAGGTGAAATTGCAGAGGGCACAATAGGACATAATTGTGAAAAAAAAGGGGGGGGGGTAGGAGGAGTTGAGCCTATTAATCCTTTCTTGTGGCAAAGTATATGTTGTAGGAAATCTTAGACCAGCAAAGCCAGAGGTTACTTGGATTTTCCTGTGCTCTCCCAGGTGCATGGAGAGAGCCCAGACATTTCTCATTGTTTAATAAAACTAAGGGGACCATAACCTAATGTCCCTAAACCATTCTGAGACGCAACATCAGACAGACTCAAAAAGAAGAACACTACCTGCTGCCTCTCTGCAGGACCCAGACGTCCTCCCCTCAATGCTTAACCCAGCCTGCCCATATTTATGTTACTTGATAGAGTCACAGCCTGTGCAGGTAGATCTGGAGATCCAGTATGCCACAGTTCATAAATAACTGCATGAAGTTTAACAAGGCCAAGTGTCGGGTCCTGCACCTGGGGCGCAATAACCCCAAGCAGAGCTACAGGCTGGGAGATGAGTGGTTGGAGAGCTGCCAGGCAGAGAAGGACCTGGGAGTGCTGGTGGATAGTCGGCTGAATATGAGCCAGCAGTGTGCTCAGGTGGCCAAGAAGGCCAACGGCATCCTGGCTTGTATCAGGAACAGCGTGACCAGCAGGGCTAGGGAGGTGATCGTCCCCCTGTACTCAGCTCTGGTGAGGCCGCACCTCGAGTACTGTGTTCAGTTTTGGGCCCCTCGCTACAAGAAGGACATCGAGGTGCTTGAGCGGGTGCAGAGAAGGGCGACGAAGCTGGTGAGGGGCCTGGAGAACAAGTCCTACGAGGAGCGGCTGAGGGAGCTGGGCTTGTTCAGCCTGGAGAAGAGGAGGCTCAGGGGTGACCTTATCGCTCTTTTTAGGTACCTCAAGGGAGGCTGTAGCGAGGTGGGGGTTGGCCTGTTCTCCCACGTGCCTGGTGACAGGATGAGGGGGAATGGGTTTAAGTTGAGCCAGGGGAGTTTTAGGTTAGATGTTAGGAAGAACTTCTTCACTGAAAGGGTTGTGAGGCACTGGAACAGGCTGCCCAGGGAAGTGGTGGAGTCACCATCCCTGGAAGTCTTCAAAAGACGCTTAGATGTAGAGCTTAGGGATATGGTTTAGTGGTGGGCTGTTAGCGTTAGGTTGGAGGTTGGACTCGATGACCTTGAGGTCTCTTCCAACCTGGAAATTCTGTGATTCTGTGATTCTGTAATAGCATTATTATTTATGCAAAGTCTTGGAAGTCACCAGTATATTCCATACAAACACATGATAACCAGTGAAGCACCTAAAAGAGCTCTGCCAACCATTCCCCCATTCAAGCTGGAGTTTATAAATGTGTATTGGTCCTCGTTATTATAAGGTGGGACTGGGAGAGAGAAGACCAAAGACTTAAAGAGGCTCTCCTGCAGAGAAAGGCAGTCCTGATTTAGAAATCACTGTTGCCATTAGTAGTCACTTTTCAGGGAGGGACCATCGAGGCAGAGAGGGAGGTAAAAGCCAGCAGTGTCGGTAACAGTGATTTTGTCAGTTAGTTGATGCTCGCAGCAAGGTGGTGGGAGCCTAACTCGCCCTGGCCCAGCAGAGGGCAATGCCAGCAAAAGCTCAGGAAATCAGTGCTGGTGCTGGAGTTTGGTTCCCCTGGGAAAGGGAAAGTTTTAAAACATCATAGTCACAGCCACTAGTCTGCTTGCACCTCGCTGACTCTGCTGTCTGCATCATCCCTGTGCACAGGTGTTGGGCAGGAGCAAGGAACATGGGGGAAAAGCCCTCTTTCTACCCATTTGCGTCAGCTTGTGACCTCAGGAGCTTTGTGCCATTTTCAGGGGGTTCCTTTCAAAGGTCTGTGGGGGTTAGAAGGGCTGAAGGGATCAAGACCTGCTGGAAAGAAGAGTATTGAAGAGCAGCTAGGTTCTGCAGGCATGGAGATACGAAAAGACTCATCCTGGGAGGACAGTAAGTTAAACCTTGTTAATTCCTCTCTTTTTGCACACTTCACTTGTATGGCTTCAAATCTTTGTCAGGCCTGCCTGGAAGAGTCTTCATAAATAAAAGAAAATCAGAACAGCTTTTAAGCCTGACAGTTGCTGGGTGCTTATTTCCTCTCCTAAAAGAAGTGACTCATTTCTAAGCTTCTAAGTACACCGAGCGTACATTTCCAGTGTATGCTGGAATGAGCAGACGTTTTTACGATAAAGCATATTAGTTAGTCATAAGCTCTTTTTGTCTATAACTCAGTGGAATGTGTGCAAACTCCTGCTCATCTCTGTAGGTATTCGTTTGTTTGTTATTCTATGCTGTTGATTAGCACTGAAAGACAGAAATAGCACAAAAAATAATGCAACACCAGATCTTACTATATCACTTTTCTATGTAGAAAGGAAATTAATTATTCTTTGCAGTATAAGTATACATGACAAATAAATAAATAAAAAAAAAAACATACCTATTTGAGGTAATCTTGCAACAAGGCATTTGATGTTCCCTCCATCTGCAGCGCGGCTCATCAGACGACTTAAAATAGTTACACTACCTTGACAAACCTGGCAGAGACAGAGTCATGGATGAATGCTGTAAGGTCTGCAGTCTCTTGGCCAGCCAAAGGTGATTAACAGCAGCACAGACTTGTGTACTGTTCCTTAAATGCTGTTACAGGAAGGCAGGCTGGGCAAGGCAGAAATGATTCTAGGAAGTGCCACTGAATGGAGATACTCAGTATTAGGATAAGGGTCTCCTCTAGTGATGTCCTGTCTTCCTTGTGAGAAGGAAGTGACTGTGATGCCTTGCTATTGTCACACAACGCTTCTCCCACAGCACCAACGGAGTCAGGAGGAAATATTGAATGTTCTTCATGGTACATCTTGTGGTATTTTCTCTCTGACCTACACTGGCAAGTTAGGATTCACAAGAGCCAGCAAGGAAGGAGTGCAATTGCTACATGGAAGTCTTCAAGTAATGATTCATCCCAGCCCTCCTATAAATATATGTGTACATAAGCAAATAAACATATATATATATGATACCATTTCCCTTAACATCCAAGTGCATTCTGTCCTACCTATGTTCATCAATGCACAGTCACTTCAAGCACCAATGAGATTAAAGAATTGTTGAAAAGGCAGTTCAGGATTAGGTACTTTGCTGACTTGTCCAGCAATACTCCTTCACTTGCAATCAGCCTAATGTGAGGCATAAACCCTCCAAAGAAGGAATTAGTTGTTAGAGGACATATTTGATATTGCTTGGTGATTGAATTAATTAGTAGACCAAGAATACCAATTTTCTACTACAAATAACAGAAATCGGTATTAACGCTTATACGTTAATCAAACACAGGAAGCCTGGTTTTGAAGACTTTCATGGTAACTTTTATTCCTGCAAATAATTACTAAACATTTAAAAACATCATTACAACAATTTGTTAAATCCATGAAACATTTCTTTGCTTCCTGTTACTGTGTCATCACTTGGCTTTCTCTTAGTTAGGAGATGGGGCACAACAACAAAAAATGATATTGACAGTGATACAACGAAGTGAATGCACATTTTTGAAATATGAATACAGTACAAGCACATAATTTCAAATCATTTGTATTTATATGCTGTGTAGGCTATTTTGCTACATACCATGACTTTTGCTAAAGTAGCAAGAAAATGTCTTGGCCACATAGACAATCATAGAAGTATATACTAATATTTTGGTATTTTCTTTCATGCTCTACTAGGGAAAATGCTGTACTTTTGTCATTGAAATTAAAAGGACGGGAAGAACAGATCAGAAGCATGTTATTGGAAATGCCGCGATGTGAATATTCACAGAGAACTTCAGACTCAGAAGTGGATTATTTCTGCTCTTGGAGTTGCAGTTACAAATCAAATGTTACTATTAGAACAGTGTAAATAATCAGTGTTTTTTTTCTGATACTACTGCAAAGGTGAAAACTTGAAAAAAGCCTGTGTGTCCCCTCCTCCTGGTGAAATGACATTTCCCCAGGTCAGTGTGTTTTTAATTCTCTTGTTTCCTAAGGCATCTCAGCCCTTTCATATTAATCGCAATTAAGTGGTCTTGTCATGCTAGGCTCAGGGAAATTCTTTGCCCTCAAGTCATCTATGCCCTGCTCAAAACACAGTTGTGGATGCAATGGGCTCTTGAACGTGAGTGGTGTATGGTGCTGTGTCAGGGGAGAAGTCAATTGCTTTTCATACAGATAAAGGTTTGGGGTTGAAAGTTTGACACTGAAGTACTTCATGCTACTGCACAAAATAATTTTTAGAAGAAAAAGATGTCTGAGTACATATTGCTTTCTCAGCTTGCCATTCTGTGCTTCATTTTGCCAGGCCAATGGCCATGCAGCATATATGGACAAACTCTCCCCGTGACAAATATGGTCTGAAGCAATATCCCACACTCTTTATTTATGGATTGTGGTAGCAATCTGCTCAGTTCTCTGAAGCTATCATTTCATGGCATCTGCAATTCAAAGACATCATGGGTTCATTCTCCTTATGCTATGGGCTGTCATCGCCTTCCACAAAACTTTATTAACCCCTATTTTGTCCTCTTCCACTGAAGTGGCAAATTGCCTTCAAAGAAATGTTTTTGATACTTCTATTCAAAGTCCCTCAAGAGGATTCAGCCCCTGGCGCAGGGCAGAACATGTCAGTCCCGGCACTTCCATCATCCTCAGTGGTGTTTCTGTGGTCCATTTGGAAGCCTTGACCCACTTAATGGGGTGTCTTCTAGGTCACTTACTAGAGCTGAGAATGTGATCATTACAATCTCATTTTGAAGTATGAGCTCCTCTGATTGACGTGTCTCCTCAAAATCCAGGCAGGTCAGGCTCTCCACCTCAGTTCAGCCAGGACCACATCCAATGGGAACAGTGACTGCCTCGGCTCTGCATGGCTCTTCCTTCAGGACAGTCCCTGGCTGAGCAATGGACACATGCCATGGTTTGAGGTCATCTGTACTGGGGTAGAAGTACCTGGCACTGGGGAGGAAAAATCAAAACTGGTGAAGCTGGACTATACAAAGTCTGCCCAGAAAGGAGAATGGGGACAGCCAGGTATGATCATTATTGCAGGGAGAAAGGAGGGGCAAAAAGAGCAAGTAAAATGGTGCAAATGAAAACATTAACTTTCCCACATAATGCAGAAAGGTGCCAAATTATATTTATTATTATTATTATTATTATTATTATTATTTTCTGCGTTGGGTAGACTAAGCAGTTCAGTGCTTTGAATCAGGTGGTGAATGTGTTTTTGGTATGGCACCACCTTCCTTAAGCTCTTCAGTTAAACGAACGAACATCTCTTTTCATCAGAAGGAAATACACAGAGCATTTCATACTGCTGAATGAGCCTGGGAACAGTTACTGAAGTACATTGAACCAAGCACAGAAAAGTTTAGGCAGAAACCTGTGTTGGTTTTATACAGTCAAAGTCTTTTCCACAAGCTGGTTGACTCCCAGTTTTTCCCACAGGACCTACCCACACAGTGAATTGGGCTCAGTGCTTTGTGGCTGCATTGTACCTTTGAACTTGTTAATTCTCACATCTCTTAATCTCATTTTCTGTAGGAACTGGCAGCCTGCCTGGGTTTACGCAGAAGCAGTGCCAGTGATTTTGCATTTGGTTTTTTTTTTTGAATTTTAGGGCACTGCTCAATCATGAATGTCAGATTTCCCTGTCTAATCTTCAGCTGCAATGACAGAAACAGAGAAGAAAACAAGTTACAATCAACCCACTCTGTCTCACAGTATGAGAAGTGGTTATTCCCCAGAGTCCTATGAATCCCAAGATTTCCCTGATTGGCACTTGGGAAATATAACAGCGACAGTTACATATCGCCACTGTTGTATTGCGGTCTGTAAATGAATAGGTAATTCCAAGTACCACAAATGATCCCTGGGGACATTACATAGAATAATCAAGGTATCTGTCCTTAGATGTTGCTCTCTGCTTTCTTCTTGGTAGATATAACAGACAACTGTCCTCTTGCCTGTGTCAATTTACTTCTAGATCAGAAACATTCAATTCACTTTTTTTGTCCTTCAGGTTCTTGTTACATGCCACTGTGTAAGTTGCTTTTTCTTGTTGTTTGTTTTGTTTTGTTTTGTTTTCCAGTGGATTTTAAAATGTACCTTTTGAGATGTAGAAGAAAGTTAAGTCTGGAACCTCCAAGAGTGAAATCAGCATCGAGATCTTCCTTCCTGAAGCCACATGTGTCTGAGTACCAAAACCTTGGACTTTATTACACAAGGTCATTTCTTTTCCCTTAGCCATCTGGACTCAGAATGCCTTACCCAGACTATTTTTATTTTTATTTTTTTAAAAAAAGAAATATCATTCTTCCAGCATGACTTCTGAAAGGCTTTGGCATATTGCTCCTGGGTGAAATCCAACTCTGCTTCCTGAGACACGTCCTGACACTGATGAGGTTCTTGACTCCATCCTGCACAGGGGGGTCTGAGAGCAGGGTACCTGATGCTCTTCCAAGCAGTGCAGGGCTGGATTTCCAAGGGTATTAAGAACATCTACCTCACTCCTCCAGTATTATGTCAAGCACATTCTTTCTAGAAACATTGTGAATGAAAGTAGCATTGACCATATTATGATTTTTTGACCTTGAGATTTACTTCCCCATTCTTTAATGTTTCTACTACTTTAAATGATAAAGATTGTGCAAAATCTTTCACTATTTTATTTGTTTCTTTTTACATCAAACAGAATCTGCCAGATCTCGGCCTAACAGAAACTGGAACATCAACCTCAGGGGAAATTCTTGTACTGTTAACTCTTCATTATAGAAGATATGAATAAACAGAG
Organism: Heteronetta atricapilla; assembly: GCA_011075105.1. Taxonomy (NCBI): domain Eukaryota; kingdom Metazoa; phylum Chordata; class Aves; order Anseriformes; family Anatidae; genus Heteronetta; species Heteronetta atricapilla. The sequence goes on from CM021732.1 coordinate 17,900,915, forward strand.
TGGGGTCTTGGGAAGTACAGTGTAGAGATACTGGATCTGCTTGGCAAGAATTAGGCTGAATCCAGAAGGTCTGTTAAATGAGACTGTGCTCTGGCTGTGCCAAATAGGCCCTGGCTGTGTGAACAACAAAAAAAATAATAATAAAAAGATCACTGTTATAACTCCCCAGGTAACAGAAATTCAGGACAAGCAGATCTGAACATCTATCTTCAGTTTGCAAGGGTGTATTAGCACATGCAAATCACATGGAAGACAAACTGTTTTCCCTTGCTCTGCAAGGAGGCATGTTCTGCTGCATCTGGCACAGGGAGGTGAGAGGGGTCAGTATTGCTGCTGGATGGGAGGGGAATGTGGTGGTTTTATCCTGCTATGCAGCTGAACTCCACAACTGCTCTCTCACTCCCCCTTCTCAAAGGAAAAAAAGGGGAGAAAATACAATAAAAGGTCTCAAGGGTTGAGGTAAGGACAGGGAGATCACTCACCAATTATCATCACAGCAAAATAGACTCAGAATAGGGAGATTAATAAAATTTATTATGTATCACTAGGAGACTAGAACTGTGAGAACTAAAAGCAAACTAGAAACACCTTTCCCCCTATCCACCAACAACGTAGCAGTAGAACTCTGTCTTGTTCTCCATATCAGTCCTGATGATGCACATTTTGTCAGCTTTCATGCTTACTTCTGTACATTGAGTCAATGATTTCAGAGCACCTGAAGATCCAAGGTCTTCCTGTCTTGGACCTGTCAGTTCCACTCACCAGCATCTGGCATGGTTTAAATTTTATTACTTTCTCTTAAAGCTTGGTACCATCTGCAAACCTGGAGATTTCACTGTGATTGATGAAGATGCTGAACAAAAATTACACCAGCAGTGGTCCCAGCTTCCATCATACAACATCATGCAAGCATTAGACTGGTTTGATATAAAGGACAGCAGCAAGGCTGCACTGATTTGTGGTTATAGCAGCAATCTGGGGCTGTTGTAGGCAAGGATAATCCTGGGCATGTGTTCATTCAGACCACTTGTGAGAGGGCCAGCAAGGGGCTGGGGATGCCTGGGGGACCTTATGTCCCATCTGTCTGGTGCCCAACCTGCTCTGAAGTCTCAGAAGTGGGACAGTCAGACGCTGCCACGCAGGCACAGAAAAGCTGCTGTTATGGTGATGGTACAGAGTAGGTCTGAATGAGCAAAACTGGTAGCAGAGGGAAGTCACACAGCAGAGGAGACCATCACTGAGAAGAAGGAACTTTCAGCTTCCATCCATGAAAGGGAGGAAATGGACAGAGTTAAAACCATAGGGCTGGAAGACACAATGTGCAAACCAAGTTAGAAAAGCAGCTGTCATAAGCTACCAGTGACCGAGGTGCAGGTACTGTACACTCAACTAAAGTTTGAGAAATCTCTAGTTAGTGCTCATATCTTTTACTGATGAAGCCATAAATACCAGTAGATCATCAGAATATAAATGCAGTGAGGATTTATGCACTTCAGTAATTACCAAAATTACTGAGAACTTTTGCCTGCTAAGATTTACCAAACATAAATGCTGTCAGCTATAAGGAGACATCGCTTTGCCTTTGATTTGGAAATGCTAGGATTTAAACTTTTTGGCTACATAAATTATGGCCAACATAATGCAAGGCATCAGTAAGAGAGACAGCCCAAGCCCAGCATCTCTGAAAGGGACAAATAGTGATCAAGCATGAAAGAGAGATCTTTGGGAAAGTAATAGATGTAGAGCCATGCTGACATTTTTGAGACTTTATCACACACATCTAAATGCATCAGAAAAATATGAAGAATGGGAAAAAAAAAAAAAAAAAAGAAGCGAAAGGCAAAAGTCTATGAGAATCATTAATCAATGATAAGGAATCAAAAATCATGGAGTAATGACTTCAATACTTTGTCACATAAGACTGGTGTATCACTGAATAGGAAAAGAAAATCAAAGGAAAGGACCGTATCAGAACAGTGGACTCCCTCTGTCACAACCTGTGAGGAGGGAACAAGGGCTGCTGCTCTGCAACAGGGAAACAGAGCTGTTACACCTGTCTGATGATGCTTCAGGCTGCTGTGTGGGCAACAGTGGAAAGCTCTTGGCAGTGGTGTGGTACTCTGCACCTGGGAAGGGGCAACCGTGGTTATACATATAGACTGGAGGGTGAGATGCTGGAGAGCAGCCCTATAGAAAGTGATCTGGGGGTTTTGATCAACTGCAGGCTGAACATGAGCCAGCGGTGTGCCCTGGCAGCCAAGAGGGCCATCCATATGCTGGGGTACATCAGGCGTGGCATTGATAGTCAAGAGAAGGGACTGTCCCGCTGTGGTGTGACCTCACCTTAAGTACTATGTGCAGTTTTGGTTGCCACAGCATAGAAAGATATAAAACTATTAGAGAGTGTCCAAAGGTGGGCTACAAAGATGGCAAAGGGTCTGGAGGGGAAGGCGTATGAGGAGCGGCTGAGGGCCCTGGGTTTGTTCAGCCCCGGGCAGAGCAGGCTGAGGGGAGGCCTCATGGCTGCCTGCAGCTCCCTCACCAGGGGAGCCGAGGGGCAGGCGCTGAGCTCTGCTCTCTGGGGACAGCGACAGGACCCGAGGGGACGGCATGGAGCTGGGACAGGGGAGGGTCAGGCTGGGGGTTAGGGAAAGGTTCTGCACCCAGAGGGTGGTCGGGCACTGGGACAGGCTGCCCAGGGCAGTGGTCATGGCACTGAGCCTGCTGGAGTTCAAGAAGCATTTCGACAACACTCTCAGACACATGGTCTTTTTATTATTATTATTATTATTTATTATTACTATTATTATTGTTGGATGGTCTTTGGGGACTCAGGAGTTGGAATCAGTGATCCTTGTGGGTCCCTTCCATCTTGGATATTATATGATATGATATCATTCTAGCCAAGGCAGACTGCGATATGGAAATCCATAATAGTAACTGTTGTTGTATATTTTCCATAGTGCAGTCATCACCAGCCTAGAGATCAAAACAAATGATGTGTGGCTCAGAAGATTAGCATTTCAAGAAAAAAAAAAAAAAATATATATATATATATATATATATATTAGTCAAGCTTTGCAAAGTTGTCCAAGGGAATTAAAATGGATGAAAGGTATGTGTCAGAATCCCCCAGGCAACTGTGAAGAAGTTTCCAACAAATTGATATTTCTGGCTAGATGGCAAACTGCTAATAGAATTATGCATTTTAAAGGCAGAGAGGGACCATTGTGTTCCTTTGGTTATGACATCCTGTACAACATAGTTGCAAACTTTTCTCCAAGAGAATTTTTTTTGGTTTGTTTTTTAAGAAAAACATGCAGTCTTAAAAATTCAAATGATAGAGAAACTAGTACATTTCTAATGTATTACTTTGAATCATTAACTGCCAAATAACATGAAAGATACACGCTTTATCAAGTTGCATTATTCAGTTTTAATTTCTCCCTAGTAGATTTTATTGCCTTTCTGTAATATGACATTTAGATTAAATGCCTTAATTTACTGAAAAAAAATGAACCTTGTGCTCTGAGGAGACTTTTTCCTCTCCAGATACTTACAGACAACAGCCAAGTCACAGTCATTGGTCTATGAATGATAACCAAAAGCATTTCTAATATGTTACTGGTCTACATTGCTGTATCTGATAACTGAATTGAGTGTCCAATTTCTAGAGATAAAATAGCTTTCTTCTCTCATTTCTTCGTTCTTTCATATGAAAGTTCTCTGGTTTGTTTCCTATACAAAACTTTCCTATAGAAAAAAAAAAAAAGTAAAGATATATTATTAGTGCATCATCTTGCCTTGTCTTTCAATGTCGGCAGGCACTGAAAACTGGCTTTTGTCAATAAATTTATATTTCTCGCTCAGTCTTTAACAGAGCAGTAGCAAAGTCATCCACCTAGGATATATATTACAAGAATATGGTTAATGCAGGAAGGGTAAAGAGAGGGGGATGTCTTTACAAAGTGAAATAAATCAATATGTTCTCTAATACTATTCTCTGCTTTTCCTAGAAACATCCTCTTCTCCACAACTTGTTACATCCACTAGATGGAAAAACCCATATCAGCCTCCCCTGTGTCTCGCATGGCACGCCTTTCAAACACACCTGCCCTACCATGGCACCCTCACACTGGTACTCAGGTGCCAAAACATCCCTTCCTCCACAGACCACATCACCCTTTCCCTTCCCACTGTCTTGTCCATCTCCCAGTGGCCAGCACCTCCACCTGCCCAGCAGCCAGCCCTGGCCCCACTCTTGATATTCAGATCTCTCTTGAGAATCCTGGGTATGCAACTGGCAAGGAAACTGATGGATTAATAGCAGGTACAGACATAGTTAAACGGGTTAAAATAGCATTTATTCTCTATTTGTTTTGTTTTATTTCTGTCTGGAAAATACCAGGAACAATCAGAAAAGGAAATCTGCCAGTGATAAGCCCTTATCTGGCAAGGCTAGCCCTCTGCTTGTCCCCGGTGATGGAAGACAATTTGATAGAGGGGGATTTCAGACAAATCCTATCCTTCAGGCAGGAATTACCTTGAAGGTCTGAAGGCCAAACAGATTTCCTTAGGAGACAATCTCAGAATGAATCTCAAAAGGAAGACTTTTCAAAAACCGTATGAGAAATTGAATGTCTGTACTTGAATTACAAGTTTAAAATGCAGTTTATTCCCCAGGGTAGTTTAGTTCCTTTGTTATAAGGGGAGATCCAGTCATACAAACACTATAAAGCAGCTCTTCATGGGAAGAAGCAGTAAATATTATCATGCAGCTGAAAGTCTCCATTTGTGGATACCTAGAAACCAGAAATGAACACAACAAAACCTGCACAACACGCAGGCTCCTTTCCTTAAAGGAAAGCCCTTGTTTATGTAAATACTGATTTCAAACAATTTACAGCAGCTGCTAACCGCAAGTGTTTTAATTGCCACTGCACTATTCTGATTACTAATCTCTGCTTTGTCCTACCTCTCCATGGATGAGCTGTAAATTATTATAATTTGTTGTGATGGACAGCGTTAGAATGGCATCCATTAACACTGCTATAGTTGAGAGAACCTCCTAATGTCTATCAGCAACCCTTCTGGGTGATGGTGATGATGGAGGGGAGGGACATCATCATATATCATCTGAAATTCAGGCAACTGAGTTCTGAATAATTGCTCTATTTCCCCTCCTCCCTCCCCTTTTTTTTCTTCTTCTCTCCTCCAGACATAAATATTGAAATGTGTAAGTAAAACTCAGCCATGCCAAAATGCCTCTAATAGAGTCCTGCAGTAATTTGCAATACTAAAAGCTATGTTAAAATCTAGCTTTTTTACAGACAAGGGGTTCCTTGTATGCTCAATGCTGATCTTTGGTGCCTTCTTTCAAATACTGAAAGAGAGTAAGTTAATGTTGTAAAAAACAGGAGGCTTATTATATAGTGGGTGCTAACACTGAATGGGCTAAGGAGAGAGACAGCTTTGTAACCCTTCTGACCCCTGCAAGCAGTAGAAATCAATAGGAGAATCGAACCAATTAAGGGATACCAAGAAGTTTAGAGAGGCTGAAAATGGAACTAAGGGATGCAGTCATTGATTTATTGTCACAGAATGATCCCAAATAATAGATTTGTAATTCCATTGTTTGCCACTGCCTTCTTTTCCTTCTTTAAACCAAATAAATATGAGTCCCTCTTCTGATGCAGGTGCATTATGTAATTATCCTTGAGAAAGGTGCTTTTGTCCCCCTTGCTGTTTAAAATACTTGAAGATTCACTGAGACAAAAACCAAATGAGTGAAAATGGTTTATGGTTCAATAGGTGAGAGCATCATTCTCACTCCATGTATGTGTGGGCTGGAGGAGATGTAAATGTTAAAAAAATATGAAAGAATTGTGCTTCCTCCTGTGACTCCTTCCCTAGTGGTAAATACCTTAGGCAACAGTCTCCTGAGAGATGTTCCAGTCCTGAATCTGCACAGAGGGGAGCATCAGACCCTACCTCCACCACACATCCATTCTCCTAACCACCAAGCAGGATGTTGCACCTTCCTTCTGCTGCTCTGGCCTGCTGTGCCAAATGCCCATTAAGGGTGTGGGTCTAACATCTGGTGCAGGTACACTCATACAGGGCAGTCCTCTTCTCAGCATGCTTGAACAGATTTAGCTGCTTCACACTGAAGAAATTTAGTCTCTTGAATGATGCCGTTAAATAGATACACCCCTGAGTGAAAAGGTCCTTACCTTGGTTTCATGGCTAGCTACACAGAAGTAATATTCACTTGCTGTTGAGGTATCACAGCCACTGCACAAGGCACCTGCATTTGACCTCAGTTTGCTTTAAAATATCTCCAGATTTTGGGAGAATTTCCCAGAATTATCCCATGCTTCAGCCTCTCGGGGATCCTTCCTGGTTAATGTACCCTCTGTCCTTTCTCATTCCATGGGAAATGGGTCACTCCAGCTCAGTGTAATTATCTCCCTAGACATGAGCTGCCTGTGCATAGTCCTCCTCGCCCCTCCAAACTTGGAGCCACAATGGGATATAGATGAGCAATTCAGGAGCACTTTGGGAACTGAATGTCTCCATCTTTTGCAAAAGGCTTTCTCTATTTCAGATTACTTTAAATATGTGTAGTTGCAACCAAAGAGGTGAAACACAAATATGTGATCCATGTCTCATTGCCCTCATTGCTCCAGCATATGGCCAGGGGACTCTGTACTAGTGAAGGCTTGGGAAAAGCAGCTGAATCCCTTGTCTTAGTATAGCATTTACTAAAAATCTGTCTGAGCTGCTTGTATAGATCTTGAAGTCTTGCCAAAATACAAGAAAGTCTGGCTTGAATGTCTAGGAAAATTTTTAAATTACTTTGGCTTTGCTTGGTGGGAAGTTCCAGAGATGATTTAGTTAATCTTTGCTAACACTTTAAGGATAAAAAGTGTCAATTAGACCTTACTAGAAGCAGTCATTATACTCCTGTGTTATTCTCTTTAGTAGTGAAACAGCTACTTCAGACTAGATGTAGCTGAGAACCAGAAGGGATGCAAGCACCCAGGTACAGAATGCTACTGACTGAACCCCAGTACTTTGCAAGTACAGTCAAAAGAGATTCATTTTCTCCTCTATTCAGTGATTTAAGTGTGTGACTCCCCCAAGGACACACATCATCATGATAAAATTCCAGAACATTTTCCTTACTGCTGTGGGTTAACCCCAGCAGACAGCTCAGCACTATGCAGTCGCTCACTTGCTCTCCCCAGGTGGGATGGAGAAGAGAATCGGAAAGGTAAAAGTGTGACAACTCGTGGTTGAGACAAAGACAGCTCACCAGGTAAAGCAAAGGCTGTGCATGAGCAGAGCAGAGGAAGGAATCCAGTCGCTGCTTCCCACTGGCAGGCAGGTGTCAGGCACTCCCAGCAGAGCTGGGCCTATCACGCATTGCAGTTCCTTGGGAAGACAAATGCCATCACACCGAATGTCCCCCCGCTTCCTCCTCCTTTCCCCCAGCTGTTACTGCTGAGCATGTTGCCACATGGTGTAGGACATCACTTTGGGTAGCCTGGGTCACCTGTCCCGCCTGTGTCCCCTCCTGGCTCCTGGCTCACCTCCAGCCCCTTGCTGGCCGGGCAGCGCGAGGAGCTGGAAAGGCCTTGGCTCTCTGACAGCACTGCTCGGCAGCAGCTGGACATCCATGTGTGGTCACCACAATTTTCATCAAAAGTACAAAACAGAGCATTGTGTGAACCTCTATAAAGAAAATTAACTCTATCCCAACCAAAACCATGACAGTGACAAAATTCTCCTTAAATAACTTTGTTACCATTTACTGAAATACGACCATTCATAAAGTTTCAATTCATCAATCCCAATGAAAATGCACAGCTGCTTTGCTAGCATATAAGTGGCACTAATGTTATATTGAATTTGGTAAGAAATTTACTTCCATGGAAAACCTTCCTTGCACATACATATTCTAGAGACTCTGGCAATCAGGCAGCAGCTACTGGACACAGAGGCTTATGAGCTTTGTTTCTGCTCTGAGTAGTCCAGGGCAACAAAAGAGATAGAATGGATGCCATATACTGGGTGGGCATTTCACTGAGCCCTCTTCCAGCAAAAAGACAGTTTGTAAAAAGACATACATATTTAGTCTTTACAAAATACACGTGAACTAAAGAAAGTAAAATATCCCACATTCTCCAAATGTATGAAAATGTTTAAAGCCACATTTTGAAAAAAAAAAAAACTTACAAAAATGGGGTTATGTCTTGTTAAAACAGTTCAGAATAGCAATTTCATTCGCTGATATTATATAAAATCAATAGGCATAGCATATTCGTGGTGATGACGGATTTGCAGTTTCCTACTACATGCTAATAATGGCATGCATTTTCTTCTAATTAAAATGGCAAGAGCTATTACTTTAAAACTATCTTAACAAGACTGATGGAGTTTCATGTTGGTTAATAACATTCTGCATTTGTTTCTCACCCGTTTATATGCTACTGCTCAGTGTTAGCAGAGCGTGACACTGCCAGATGTGCCTGCAGAACTGAAGTGAGGACACAGCCAGTGAGAGCCACGCAAGCCCTTCAGCTCATTGACATTACTGGGTGTCTAGGAGGGTGGAGGGGGAACAGCAGAGCAGCCATTTGCTTCTTGGCAGAGCCTTTTACTGCAAAGCCTCAGTCACGACATCCTGCTTATTTGAAGGGCCTTTGTCAGGAGACATTCCCTCTGGTTTAGTGTGAACTTTTAAAGATTCAAGCCCTTTATTGACAGGAGGATTTTAATCTTTACTATATTTACATGTGTTATTAGAATTCAAGTAATTGCCCTGGGTGAGATTATTAAATTTCACCTTGGCTGGATACAAATTTTTTGAGAATGCAGAAGAAAGCATTTTCCCTCCTCCCTGGGAAAAAGAAAAAAAAAAGAAAAAGAAAAAAAAAAAAGACATGTTATGGGCACAGACTTTTTAAAAAAGAGTGTGACACATAATTGGCTAACTTCTTTTTTTCTTTCTTTTCATTACCTCTTATGTTTACAACTGGCATCTGCTTTACGCTAGAGATATGTTTGGATGCTGCTACTAATGTCCAGAGGGATTAACCACATGGGTGAACAGCTCCTCACACAGGCAGTCCCTGGTTCCAAGGGTGAGAGACAAGTCTGTGTCTACATCCATGTGTCAAATCATGGTGGCAGCATCTAGAAACCACTTTCTTGACTACTCACATTGCTTTGCTGTGGGCATCCAGCCTGGTGGTGGCACAGGCATGTCCCACTGGCAAACAAGCCAGGAAACCATCTTGTCGCCTGTGGAGATATGCATTGCCTTCTCTCTTCCTGCAATGCCCTGGGAACGGAGCTTCCTCCTCAGGCTTTCTCCTTCCTCCCCCAAAACCTCACATGTTGTGTGTGGCAGGGACAGCAAAGGCTGGAGGTACAGTGATGGCCCCTGGGTGAGCCATGCAGCCAGGGCTGGGGGCTGCTGGCAGGAGCTGGATGGGGCTGGGACAGGGACGGGGCACCCTCACCACGGCGTTCCCACAACAATCCAGCACTAGTGAGCACTGGTACAAAGGTGAGCAGATGGAGCTCAGCAAACTGAACAGATTTGAAATGAGTAAAACATTTTGTAAAACAGGGAGAGCAATAAGCCACGGGAACAAATCATTACAGATGCAGTGTCCTCGCTGCCACCACCTGAAAATGTAAACAGATCTTGGGTTTCTTTTTGAAATATTTGCCCTGCTTCCTCTAACTCTTGGAGATGTTATGACTGGGTAGTGCAGTTATTAATGACGGAGGGATCTTTGTCCTTTGGAATAGCCACAGTCACACATGAGTGAGCACAGCAGCCTCCTTCTGCCCTTACATTATATATACTGATCTGTCAATCCCATAACAGCCATCGGTTACCAACCACATCTACTACAGGGCTGCCACTTGCTTGTCCAACATCATTCTTCCTCACACAAGGCATGAGTGCATAACCAGGTCTGTGATAGCAGGAAAAGAGGCACAGCAGCAGCAGCATCGCTGCAGAGCGAAGCAGTTGGTGCTGAGGACCAGATGTCCACACTGCCTGCAGCTGGGGGCTGTCTTGGATCACCTCCAAACACCCTGGCAGAAGCACCCAAAGTGTGCCCACAGAGCCTGCTCAGCTTCACACAAAAAGGAACCAGTTTGCATGTTCTCAGACTACTCCATCTGATAAATGGTGATGATTTGTTAAACTGTGCTCTTCTGATCAGAACCACAGTGATGACGTGGACATGTGGCTGCTACCATGTCTTTGAAATGTCCCAGTCAAGGAAAAACCTTGGTTATGACAGTCATATGTTCTGGGTCCTCAAGAAACAGGAAACATCACACGTTATATTCCTGTGGCCAATAGTGTAACACTTTAATATGGACTGGGCTTAATCAGCCTTGACAAGGTAGCAGGATCTGGCTATTCAAATGACAGAAGTATAATTTTGGATCTATAGGACATGTGGTTGAAGTCACTTATGTACAAAGAAAAATATTTACATAATCAAAACTAGAAATGCTGAAACATATGGAACTTTATTTCTGACAACCTAAGAGAAAAAGTAGCCCATTAGCAGTTCTCGTCTTCTCTTTAGCAAGACTAATATTAGTCTTCATTTGTTTTCCAAATGACATTGTTATTCAGTAAATAGAATACGAAGCCAAGGAACAGAAATTGCTCTGTTCCTGGCAAACTTTTTTCCCATTTTGCTCAATAATCATGATTATAATGATTTTATTCATAAGTCACATTAAGTTTTTCCCTATGGTAAAATTAAAGGCAATGAGAAGTGAATGATCTGTTCCCTAAATGCAAAACTAAAAGCAATACATCTTGCTCCTACATTAAATAACCCTTTTTATGCTCCAGATAGTCAATGGCTGAATCTGAAATGACTGTTCTGATGAACCCTGGCATTCAACTCTTCCTTTTCTTCTTGTTTAATAGCAGAACAAAATGTCAGTCTAATAAATTAAAACATCAATATCTATATATCTATGGAGACCCCAGAATGGCAGAAAGATTGATACTAAATTGCTGGATGCAAAGTCATCAATGTCATCTGAGAGATCAGGATACAAGAATCAAATATGACACTGAACAGATAGATTTGTACCCTGTTTTATTCTTAAACATGTGCCATCAACTCTTTATATTTCTTTGACTGAAGGGGACAAGATTTATGACTAGTAGGATATTTTGGTGTGAAGGTTTTGCTAAATCAGGGTATCCTATGAAAGCAGAGACATGACATCATTTGCTGAGATTTTGTTTTACTAGAAATTAAGTTCTCACAATGGGAGGGAATACTCAGAAAATCAGACACCCAAGTGAAAGCACCTGGAACCTGAGGTTAGCAAGAAAAATGTAAAAAAAAATAAGATAAATAAAATAAAATAAAATAAAATAAAATAAAATAAAACCACCAAAAAAAATTCCATCACCACCACCAAAAAAAAACCTAACCCTCATTTCACTATTGCCTCTTGAAAGGTCAGTGGGCAGCACCAGAACAGTGGGCAGAACCAGGACATCTCCTGATAATCTTTTCTTTTGGGACTAAACCAGCTGATTTTTTGGAGGAGGAAGAAGAGCAGCCTGCTCACTCAGGGCTTGACACTTCACCACAATCCTGAACCTGACAGAGGACACAGAGAACTGGAAGTAATACAGGCTGCAATGACTCACTCAGCTCAGAAAACTGCAGCCTTGGGAGATGAGCAACTGACGTGTTGAGAAATGAGTGACTGATGTGTTTGTAAAATGCACGACAATTTTTTAATATTTGCGTGGCATTTGGGGGGTGGGATGGGGTGTCAGTCTTCTGAGTTTATACCTGTCATCTACAGCAGACTGAGGACATTTTAGGGAAGAAGACTTAATAAATCTGTTAAGCCTGTATGAATGTAAAAGCTTCTGTAATAACAGTGACAGCATTTACCTGAGGTATCTGAATTATTTTGGAGAAATCTTCACACAGAATTTATGGTTATGGTGTTCAGAAACTCACCAAACCTAAAGCATGTTTGATTATGCTTAAATAATATTTCTTTCTGTAATCAATGCTGTGCCATGTCCAAGGCACAGCTCTTGCAGAAGGAATGTCCCAACAGTATTTTGAAAGTAAAGTTAGTTACTTGCATGTAACTGATGCATTAAGCATCAAGGGGATGTGTAGTACCAGAAAGGTTACTGTAGTGCAATAAGAAAAAAAAAAAAAAAAAAGAAATATATTGGAGAACAAAGCAATGCAGCTAAGCATGTTACATTTGTTTGTCTTGCCAATAACATACTCTATAGGATGCTGAATTTTCCTCAAGCTTTGTCAGTGAGGTCCTTTTTAGGATTATCTTTTGTTAACTTGGAAAAATTGATGGTGATTCCCTGGGGTGGTTTGAGATGGGAAAATTACAAGGACATCTCAGGATATACCACTATGTCACCCTACAGGTATGTCAATGACTTCAGTTGACAAAAGCAGCTCTGACCAATGTAAATGTAGGCTAGCCTGATCAACACACTTAGCCTATAGCAGTTGAAATGCCTTAGGCAAACCAAAGGAAATTAGAGACCAAAAACCTCAAAAACTTGCTGGGCCCTGAGCATAACTGTGAAAATAATCATTTGTTTGCTCATGACTCCGCTGCCTGAGACTAAACATAAGCAAATAGTGATATCTATTTCTTTATTAATTTGTCTGTCTTGTTTCCAGCTGACTGAACTTCAGGAATTCTTGTCTGTCTAGTTTATACTGAATTATTTTATTTTTATCAATAGTGGCTGAAGAAAAATGTGATCAATGCTGAAGACACATTCCCAAAACAAGGAAATTAATTGCCTATTTCAACATAGAACATTTGAGAAGCAGCATGTTTAAAATAAATAAAAGATCTTAAATAACTTTCATAAATATGTATTCATATACATGCATCGAGTGTGAAAGAATTTATATGTATTTGTACCTGGCATGGTTGTGGAGTACCAGCTACTTACTTGAAGGGAAAAATATGTCCTCTTTCTATGCTATGAATTTACCCCTCCAACTACACATGGAAGAACATTAAGATTTACAAAGCTATTATAACTGACAGGTTAAATCTCATGGGGATATGTATCTTAATTGATCACCATAAAGGCAGCGCAGTAAAGGTTATCTTGCAACTATATTTGGAACTCACTTTCATAACATCACATACCTCCTCTAGAAGTTATCTTCAATCAAATAAACTGTTTGCTGATATTATTAATTAGACTTTATCTGAATGTGACCCTATTTTGTCTTGCTGTGACCTTATCTTATGTGAGATCCGACAAGGATGGGAACTCATACTTCCCACAGATCCTTTTACCTCATATATCTTAGGTGGATTTTCTATCCGTCTATCCCCAGATTGACTAGATCAAGCATACAGCCCCTTGCTACAGCATACTGAAACCCCTGCTCAAACAGAGGCTGGCGTGTAATGGTGTCCTCCAGCAACTGACAGCAGAATGTTAGAAAATCATGGCAGAAAGTTTTTTTTTTTCCTCTCCAGTTTGTGGAAAATTGAGATTTTGTGGGGGCATGTGCACTGACAGAAAAAAATAATAGTATTGTACTGTCACATATTACAAATAATACAGACTCATTTTCATTGTGGGAAAAAAAAAAAAAAAAAAATCTAGTTTTTTATCTTGTAAGACTGGCTTTCATCTCCCCGCAGCTGCAGGCAAGAAATCCACCTACACCTATCAGAGGCACATTTTACCTCCTTGCAAATGATCAGGGATCCACACCCTGAATGATGGCATTGTGGGAACAGCAGTTTTAAAATCTCCTTAGCCTGTGAAAGAGCATCATGGTTTCAGGCAAACATAGCATCCTGTAAAGCTATTTGACTGGCAGCTTTGGCATTGTGGTCTGTATTTTCCCTTTTCCTGTCCAAGGGACACATGAGTGACACAACCTCACTTTTGGCACTTCACAGCTTCTGAATGTTTTTTTCATCCCCAAAATGTTCTGCCAAACTGATTTATTCATGTGTGGTATCAGCAGATGTACGGAATTGCTGGACCATTTTCTCCTCTGTTCTAAGGAGGACAGGAGGATTTGTACCACTTTTCTCACACTATTTATTTCTTTTTCCAAATGACATTCACTGTATTCAGTAAGTACCACATCAAATAATTAGTAAAGAAGAATGGAATGTGAGGGAGTGTATTTGTACTGTGCATGAAAGAAAAAAATGTTTTAATTACTTCAAGATGCAAGAAGATGTGAAACGCGAGCCCTGGTAATGCTCAGGCTGTTCTACCTTCAGGGGTGCTGGAGAGCATGAGCCAGGTACAGCCTGTGCTGCAGCTGCTGGTTGTACCAACTACAACAAAAAGTGAGGGCACTGAGGGAGAAAAAATAAATACATAAAGCACATAAGATATAAAATCAATGTACGCTGCTGTTGGATAACAAGACTGTGAAAATAAATGTTGCTTCCCTGTTCACTAAGGAGGAATTTGGATCAGTTCCTTCCCAGGAACAGACTCACTGGAGGATTTGTCCAATCTGAAGGGCCAATGGCAAAAGTTATGGGGCAAACATAGATTTTGAGAAAATCAATTTGCAACAACTTGCTTGACCAGATGATTTCCAGCCAGAGGCTCAAGAATGAAATGGATGAGCTACCAAGTGGAGTGAGTGTGCAGCCTACCACTTAAAATCAGACTAGTACTTATGGGCTAGAAGAAGACCAATGTGATGCTAATTTAAAATAATAATAATAATAATAAATAAAAAGGGTCCAGAATGAGCCACAGAGCTATTGACCAGTAGCTCTGGCACCTGTAATGCTCACACTATTAGACACTGCCATGAAGAACAGAATTAGCAAATAATATATTGGAGAAGACGTAATTGTGTTAGGATAAGAATAACCAAGACAGCTTTTAATTAAGCAAGTTGTTCTTTGTTAACTTACTGCCTTTCATTTGAAGGAGTCAGCAAACCAGTGTCTGAGAGCTCCAGCTGGTGTCATGTACTTAGATTTCCAAAAGTTACTTGACAAGTTCCCATATCAAGGGGCTTTTCACCTAGTTTTGCTGCCAGAAAGGAAGAGAGATGGCCCTGGCCTAAATAAATTAATTGGATAAAAGATAGGAAAAAGAGGATAAGAATAAGTGATCAGTGTTAGCAATAGATGTGGTTACCAGTGGGGTCTGAGTGTTGCAGCAGTCACAGATGATCTGGAAAATGGGAGAGCAGAGAGATGGCATGGCCTGCTGGTGACTCAGTGTTATTTGGGGAGAAAAGGACAAGGGCTGCTTGTAAAGAGCAGCAGAAGAGCCCTGCCAGTACTGAGGAGCTGGGCAAAAAATAAAGGGAATGAAGTTGTATGTGGATTCATACAAATGCAAAGCACAAAGAGTTTGAACTGACTGAAATGCTTGTACTATAAGTATACCATTAAAACTATCAACTCAGTTAAAAATATATACACCAAACATTAGGAGTTATTAAGAAAGGAACAGAGAACAAATACAAACTGACAAACATACAGTGCAGTAGTGGATCCCTTGATATTTAATATCTTGCTGGTGTCTGTCTGAGCAACACATTTCTATGCATTTCTTTATGGTTTGCCCATCTGTGGTAGGCTTGAACAGTTTGACCTGTGATCATACTGAAAAAAGCACGGACTTTTGGAGTAAGCCTGCACTGTTCAGGCTGGCAATGGAGTCAAAACGGAGATGTTATAAATGGCCCAGTTCCCTGAATCTGTATGGCCAGCACAGAATTGATTAGAGGCCAGAAGATGACTGTGCTCATATTAATTTACTAGCTAGGATAAATAATTTTTTTTTTTTTTCTCATTTAAGATTACCAAATTAAATCATTGCTGGCCTTTATGCTACTGTTTGCAGAAAGTATGCTGGGACTTTGTTGTTCTTCTGTTATTTCTTAGGATTGATTGAGATTAATCAGAAAGCTCTTGAAACCTTTACATAGCATTAGAGGGATTATTTGAATTCATCAGCATCTTTAGTCCAGGTTCTCTGACTGCATAACAAGTATATATCCTTTCACTTTCCCCTACAGGAACCTCACTTTGAGGGAGTTCAACACATGGAGACTGAAAAGTTCAGAAAAGTAGAGATGTGTTAAGGGTAGAACAAAAACAAACAAAATTCAGTATCTGGGAAGTGACAACTTCAGGAGCTATAACCTCCCTTTGTTCAGCAGTTAAAGAGCAACCTCAGTAAAAATACAATCTGACTTAAAGAGGAACTTCCACACTGGGAAAATCTGTTGTACAAAAAAAGAAAGGAGGTGTTACAACAAGCTGTTTCAGGGAAAATGTGTGTTTTAGATATGAATAAGAAACAACAGTTCTTCCAGGGCTGCTATTTTTACTCATCTTTTGGTGATACCATGTGATATATTTAGCTTAAATCCCATCTCACAATTTTTATAAGTTCAAAACCCCACAGAAATGTATCCTACTAAATTCTGAATAGTTTTTTTTTTTTTTTTTTCATAAAATAAGTATTTTACTTTCCTAGTAGTTTTCTCTATGTACATCTTCTTTAAAGGTTTTGACTGAAGCTTTCTCCTTCATAAACCAGGCATTGAGAAAATAGCAGTGCCAAGAAACCCTAATCAAGACTTAGAAGAGCCTGTTGCTATGGAAATAACTGTGTGGTCGCATCTTCAATGAGATGACTTGTGCTGCCTTAAAGACCAGGCAGAAGGAAAAACAAAACAAACAAACAAACAAAACTCAACACGTAAGTGAAGCACACATGAGTAAAATAAATCAACAGAGCTAATCAATGGGGTAAACTATATCAACAATTCATTAATTGTGAAAATCTAGTCTTCTTTAATAATGCTTGCATTGGCTCTGTGTACCTGCAGGCAGAGTGAAAACTCTGAGTTCCCAGAGAGGTGGTGGTAGGGAGAAGAATTGCTTGCAGCCAAGTCCCCCAGCTGAGTTCTCTGTTTTGCTGTACATGTGTTTGGTTGGGGTGCTTGTATCTGTTCTCACTAAGCATTGCTGACACTGTGGGTTCAGAGAGCATGACTTAGCTCTGCAAAAGTTATGAGTTTTCAGAGGTGGAAAGCAACCTGCTCTGAGGGGAGGGTATGTGTACAGGTACTGCAGTTAGTACTGCCAGTTCTGGTGGGGCCCCACAAGCTCTCAGCCCCGCAGAAATCCTATGGCAATTTATTCTATATCCCAAGTTAATCCAGATACACTGTCCAGGTATCGTTTCTATCCCAACAAAATCCAGGATGCAGTAGCCTGGATCACCAACCTGCCTGTCAGACAAGCCCCCAAATACCAGTTTTGTCCTTTCAGCTCCTCCACACCCCAGCTGTTTGCTTCATGTTGGCCATCTAATATATTCACTTGTATTACATATTGAATATCTAATTCACTTAAACTGAGGCAAAAACATCACTCTGTACTGCAAAAATTGACATAATGTCAGGAGTAACAAGGTCTAATCCTATCACTACGTCAGTTCTTGAGAATGTAATAGTCCTCCTTTTGCTTAGTTGGATCCCTAGGTAAGAGATTACTGAAGCTGAAGATGTAAGTCAAAAATTGTACCTGGAGTGTTGACAGCCTTGGTGGTGAGGCAGGGTGACTCGCACCTCTCTCTGGTTCTCATTCAGGTTATCTTGTTTCAGATGGATCTCACCACTTTGGTAATGTTCAAGAATGTATAGTCAATTTAAAGATGAGAACTCAGGTTGTTGAATGACAGCTGAGTGGCTCCTGCCAAGTAAGATGACCAGGTGTGCACCCACTCTAGGGGTGTTCACAAATATACAGAGATATTGTGTACCCTGCACCTGGATAGCTGGTTTTAGATCTGGACAATCATCTGGCTGCTGCAAAACCTCCCTGCAAAGCTATGTCTCTCACGTTTTTGGAGGAGAATGTGGCATTTGATGAACAACATATGAAAGCCCATATTATAGAAGATGCTTAAGTCTAGTGTTGGCAGATGGATCTTGTAAGTCTTTGGTCTGTATGTTGTGAATTCACACCTTAACACCAAGCAGATCCAGCTTCTTGTAAGCCATCTCATGCTAGCAATGACTGCAGTGATACTACTTTTATAAAGCAGAACAAAATTATTTAGTTATTTCAACTTCTCAACTGTAATTCCGCACCTTTTAATTTAACCTGCTATGGCCTCAGGAAAGGAGAAAAACAACAACAACAACAAAAAACACAGGAAGTGTTAAGTCTTGGTAGAAGGACATGCTCTAAAAGCCTGATTATCCAGATGGAACAGATAAATCTGTTACTCTTTCTCTAAATATCAACACTGCATAATTAGCAGCTGCTAAAATAATGGAAGCCAATTGAAGAAAAACATGGTATGTTCTACATTCATTTATTAAATACCTTATGTTTCCAAACAGAGCTTACCATATTTGCTGCAAAACCCTGTGGCTCCATCCTCTAAACAACTGGGCAAAAATGACAGCACTGAAATGAGCTATTACTGTTTCCATCAGGAAGATATGGGGAACTATTCTATGTCTTAGAGGCAAAAATATATATTCATCAAATGGAAAGCTTTAAAAAGCTGCACTATCTAAGATATCAGCATCCCGTCTCCCTTGGAGACAGCTAAACCCCACATTTATCTAAATTATCTTGGTAATATGACAGAGTGATTGCTCACTAATGGTCAGTAACAGTTTTCTTTGTCATTTTCCTAGTCATTACCTCCTCAGAATGAACTCCAGAATAAACTGCTGATGCATCGTGACTGGAATATAAAGCACACTTTACAACAGAGACAATTTCTATTAAATTCACAAACCTGTACGTTGGACTTCTGACATTTTCATTTACAAAAAATAATACCCCTCTATTACAAACCCTGATGAGCTTAGAGATATTTTGTGCTTAAAACAGAAGCAAAGCAGTATTTATTTTGCACAGATGTCTTCCGTTTTCTTCATTTTCTCCCCATAGCTATTGCTACACAGGGGCTACGTTCTGTGCAAGGTGAAGAGCACTGTTCAAAGAAGACTAGTATTGTAGATACTGCATTTTATGGCCCATTCAACTCCATGCTTTAATTTGGATGTTTAAGTTTATTTGCCCTTTTTTTAGGAGCTGGAGAGAGTCACGCTGATTACAGCGTGAATTTCATTTTCCGTGCTGAGTCTGAGAAAAGCCCTTGCAGAATGCTCATGCACATGGCAGCTGATTATCGACTCCTTCTGCTCCTCTTAAAGAGTGGAGATTGTCCGTGCTGACCTCCATTGCCTTTATTTCTAATTAAAAGGGGCTGATCTCCGTGCAAGAAGGGAGGAAATGAAAAATTCCAGCAGAAGTAGCAAAGGAGCCAATGCATTGTTGTGTGAAGCTGCATGATTGTGAAATACCACATCAGCCCAAGAAAGGGTTTAACCAGTAGCATCACAGTGGCCATAAAGGGGGACTGTATCTTAACCAGTGTCACAACAAACAAAGAGCAAACAGATTCTTGAGGACGTCTGGGCAGCTGTGTGCCATCCCCACAGCCTGGCATTGCAAGAGGCAAAGCCAATGGGCAGGGGAAGATGGAGGCCAGCACAGTGCTACCACAGAAAGAGCAACCACAGAGCTACCTCAGTGCTATTTATTAGTACAGGAGATCCTGCCCACTTGCTATAAAAATGGGTACTGAAAACATGGGCAGGAATGGAGAGTGACTGTGGTGCTCTTCCTCCTGTGAGCATGCCCTCACCTCACAGCTCTCAAATGCACTTCCAAACTTAAAAAAAAAAAAACAACACAAACAAAACACCATGCACAAATAAACTACAGATCCAAAGATCTATCAATACATATTTAATCTTTGTTGTAATTAGGGAGGAGGATCACAGAACGATCTGACTCCAAAGAAAGTGGGTCATCAGAGCACAAGGACTGTAAGATTTAGATAAAACTTCTCTTTTTCTTAATACAAGCCACCAAATGACATAAAGTCCCTCATTTGTGGAAAATGTAATTTATATTTGCTAGCCTATCTTAACCACAGAATTTAGGTCAAGGCATCTACCCTCAGTTTAGCTAACCCAGAGGTGCACAGCTCACAAAAGAAAAACAAGACATAGGTCCTGCAGTACATTGCAGAGCCTCCTGAGATGTCTGTGATTGATGACTCCCAAGAATAGCCAGCATTTATTTAAAAGCATTCAAGTTCTTCCAAAAATTGCCAGCCAGCATTGTCAGTTGTCAGGACATCCCTATCCCTGGACAGCAGAGAGACTGGAGAGGAGCAGCCCCAAGCTGCAGTTCAGTGCTGAGCCATGCCCGAGGACTGCACAACCCTGCCCTCTCTGAGGTTTTGGCTTGCTTGTGGCGATGGATGGATGCAGCAGTTTGTTGCCAGCAACCTTCAGGTAGAACTTTCCAAGCAACACAGTTATATTCTTTCTTAAATAGAGAGAAAGAGACATGGAGCTGAAGTCTGACCATGATTAGACTTTTTGAGTCGAAACTGCCTCGTATTTATTGCTTTCCCTGAAACACAATGCTGAGGATTTGCATATCTGTGTACATGTTAACAGCAGATCTCCTTGGCAGAAAATGTGTTTACCTGAGAGGACAATAAAGGACTGGCACAGAAATGAAACATTTTTCCCTGCCAAAATGTCAGTGTGTCATGGCTTGTCATGTCTATTCAAATTCTGTTCTCTTATTTTCAAAAAGCCACCTACCATCTGAATGGTAGTCTCCTTGAGGGCTGTGAAACAGAATGCCGCATCTGTTCTGCACACTGATAGATGCATTGCAGGAGGATAGGGCTGGGAAGTCCTCCCAGACCGAGAATCCTGGACCACAGGGTGAGGTAGTTAAGCCTTTAGCATATACAGTAAGAATCCCCACTACGTCCATGTCTTAGCATGGACTTAATTGTTACCTAGTATTCTGAAACTAGATGAATTTCTAAATTTTCTAGATGCAGAGTAAGAAATACACCAAGAATCTGAGAGTGTAAAAACCAACAGGCTGAGCCAGATAAAAGCTCAGAGCAGTTTGTTATCTTATCCCCAGTGCCCAGCACTGCATGGACATTCGCATTTGGCATTTTGTGGCAGCAACCAAGTTCCACAGTTTAATTAAGCATTTTAAGTCACATGCTTCATTCTTTTAGACTTGCTGGAAATGTCATTTAATGCCCTTTAAGTTGCTGCATGGTGAGAAATAGTCTCTTATTTTTCACCTTCTCTATACTTCTCTAGAAGCCTCTATTTCCCAAGTCATTTTTTTTAAGCTGATATTATATGGAATGTATTCCCTTAGACAAGACTTGAATATTAAATAACTGACTTGCAAATCAAGCAACTTAGTGAAATGTTTTTAAATAAAGCTAATATGCCTAAGAAGAATAGAAATTTGAAGTTGGAGAGCAGCTCAGATAGAACTGAGATGAGTCAGATTATTTTCACCATTTAATCTTTTACTCTTGAAACAAACTTCACACACCCAGAGATTTGAAAATATATATATTGCTATAAAGAAGTAGTACAAATATCAGCAAGAACCACCCAAGTATGTGGGAGAGGTAAGAGGAGGCAGGAAAAAAGGGAGAAGGAATTTAAACTAGCATAGAAAATTCCCTCCCCAAAATCATCTGAATGTAATAAGAAATTAATTTATTGTATGTATTTCCCGCTACAATGATTTTTTTTTTTTTTTTTTTTTTTTTTTTTTTGACCCAGGTTGCCAATCTCTTCTCTTGATAAGGACCCCAAACCTTCAAATGGCCTGCATCATGCTCTTGCAGGAACTGAAAATCGGCACTTAAACATAAAAGAGGGTTAGGATGAGATATAGCAAAACTTTGCTAAATCAAATGCATAGAAAACTGTCAATGACTAATTTATAAGAAAGTAATTTAATTCCTCAAGGTGACTGAGTCTTTCTGCCCCTTACCACTGTGTCTCAGAACTTAGCAGGCTACATAAATGTGATAGCTCTTTTCAGTATGCAAAAAGGATATCAGACAGATGTTTTGACCATTAATGAGAGTTTAATCCATGCTGGAGCAATCTCATACCCAAGCTTCACAAAATCATAGGATCATAGAATCATTTATGTTGGGAAAGACCAAAAAGGCCATCAAGTCCAACCACAGTTGTCCCACGATCCTTGTATGACGGACACATGGAGTAAAGGAAATAGCAATGCTGCAAAGGAACAGCATCGTCCCAGTGCTGTGGGAGGAGAATAAGTCTAGTAAGCAACTAACGAGCCAAATCATGTTCCCTTCCTCAAACACAACTGGAAGGCAACCAAGGACTGGGAACTGAGGCCACAACTGGCAGGGCAGGAGCAAGCAGAAACATGGATCTCCAGCTCATTGGGTGGTTAGGAGGTGAAAATGAGACACAATTAAGAAGGGGCATGGAGAGTGACAGGAGCCATTCAGTAAGTAGATTCGTGGTCAGAGGAGGACCACTAAGGAGGTCAATCTTCTGCTTAATGGAGTGGGAAAGCCTCCAAGTATTACAGGATTTTTTTTGCACCAGGGTTCATTGCAGCCAAGTTGTTATCACCATTAATGCTTCTGACAAAAAATTGCTAAAATGTCAGCTTAAACTAAAGAAAGAACCATCTGGAGTGCATGGAGTTTAAGTGAGAAGGGAAAAAAAGGGTTAAGGACTTTGGATTCTCCCATTAACTGCTGTGCCATAGGCTGTGGCAGTGGCAGAGTAATGCTGCAAAGCATCTCCAGCCCTGCTGCAGCTGCACCCAGCCCAGGCAGGCCCGCTGCCGTGGGACCGGGCTACCAAGGGACTTGAACTCAGGAGCTGAGGGCTGGGGGCACCTCAGGACATCCCTCTGGAAGTGGGAGCTCGAGGCAGTCACCACTGATCACACACTGGTTAAGTCCCTTACCAGGCCGTCCTCTGAAGTAGACAAAGGATAACTTAATTTTCAGTGTTACACATATGCCTGTAGTGGCTTGGAAAAAAATTTTAGGAAAATTTGGTATTTTGAAAAGGAATGGGAGGCCTTCTTGACCTTAAATGACATGCACAGTTCTCTAATCCTCTCAGAAGCAACCTCATCACGTCATGCTGACAATTTAGAGGAACTCCAGGCCACTTTAAAATCAGAGGGCATATGATTAGCATTAAACCGAAAAGCATTTTAATCCTGCCGTGAGATTAAAAGGGTGCTGAAAAACAAAGGAGCTCTCCTGTCCACCTTTGAATGAAATATTTCACTCAGTAAAAGCAAGGAATTACAGAGAAGAAATGCACTGGGGTGAATGACAGCGTGGTTTGAGTGCTTTCCAGCTTTTATGTCCATCTGTCAACTTTGGGACATTGCTGCAGATTCGCACCAGTGTCTGGTCACCAGCCCACAGCCCTCACTCAGTTCAGGAATGGCTTATCTGCAGCTCCCTAATAGGGAGGCTTACAAATAAGTGGCTCAGCTCAGTAAAAGCCACTTTATAAGCTGTCTGATACAATACAAAGCTTCCTTCTTTGATTAAAAGGTACTAGATTTATAAGAAGACAGCACTGGTAGGCCTTCCTATAGGTTAATGAGAGCACACTGTTTTATTAGAGCAGGGAAGGCAGTAAAAATGTATAGATTTAGTCAAAAGTACTTTGATAGAGAGAAAAAATTCAATTTTTGATGTTTTAAAATAATTAACAACATCCTGGATCAAGAGATACAAACTTAGCCTGTTTTATTTTCGTAGAGCAATAGGATCAAAAGTGCTCCAAAGCATGCTTGTTTCTTTAGGTAGGACTGAAGGATCCTGGGGTGATGAGGCTCCTAATTTACACCACATAGAAAAGTACCTGAATTTCCAAAACCCAGGCCATAGACTGAAAATACAAAGAGCTATTATTTCCCTACTGCCATTCCTTCTTTGCTTTATTTGTTTAGTTGGGTCTTGACCCAAGAATGGACAGGATTTTCCCTTACCATCCATTTGTACAGTGTCTATAATACATGTAATAAGAAAGGAAATCCAGAGCACTGTGCTAAGATAGAGGACACACATTTATTCCCTCACCCACATTCCGTAGTTCATGGCAAATTTCCATTCCAAAATGGAAATTATAGTATGTTGATGGAAGATGACAACTCAAGATCTTGCAATGGAAGAGGCAGAAAAATCAAAGGGAAACTTGCAGATTCAGCATCCTTATTACAATGTAAAAAACCTGAGTGTGTCTTTTCTTTTTGAGACATTTCATTAACACGTTACTTGTTATAGATTTTTGGAGTTAAGAAAAAAAGCACCAACACATCTTCACCAGCACTTGATGGGAAACATGCTGCAAGAGGAGCTCTGATGGTAACTGAGTGGTGCACCTATGTGAACGGCACTGATGTGAGAGCAGTGAAACACCAGCTCTGCTCCCATCCCGTTCCCTGGGGAGAGCCTCCATGATGTCAAGGGTCTCAAAATCAATTGCTATGTCATTGCTATGTCAGTGAGGGACAAGTTTTCCTCAGATAATTTCCCTTCAAAATAAAATATTAAAGGGAATGGGCATACAAATGATAGATATTGAATTAACTTCTTCGAAAGGGCTTCATTCATTCAGGGTTGGTTGCCCAGATAGCTTCTTCTACTTCAGTTGCCTATTAGTTTTACTCACATTCCTATCTCTGTGCTTTGCAAATAGTTTATGAAATGAAAGGCACAAGATATATATGCTAAAGATTGAATCTGAAAAACACTTTGGCCTGCATTAACCAAATCTGCATTTCTGAGGACTGATTTCAAGCACCATACTGCATGTGTAGAGCCAAGAAAGCAATTCCTTACTATTAAGCTTCAATGATCACTACTCGTTTCTGAAAATGAAAGCTGCTGACTTAATGTGTGGAAGTGCTGGTGGGTTCATGGGCTGGTGGTGACAGAGAACAGATACCTTCAGAACAGTCCCCAAATCCTTAAGGAGATTGCCTGACTTGAACTATAAATCTCTTAATTTATTTCTCAATCTTCAGGTACTTTCACACCCTGGGATAGTTTTACTGAAAACAAAGAACCAAACAAACCAAGGTTGCTAATTTTAAATTGATTGCAAATGCAACAGTGTGGCTAATTATATTTAATGTCATAACTCGATAAGTGGATCACAGCAGAGAAGAGAAAGTGGATCTGGCAGCTTGGTATTACTAGGGTAAGTGTGCAGTAGACTTAGCCTTCACTTTAGGAATGCAATCTGGGCACCAAGTCCCCAGAATTTTAATGGGAGTTTTGCCAACTTGTCCTGACTTGTGTATCCCCATGGAGGAAGGTGCTGGAGGATGAGACCAGCACACCTCACTGCACTGGTCCTCCAGCCTTCTGTAGGGGGCCATGGAGAAGGACAGATGGCTCCTCTGCCTGAGGGGGTTGCCTGGGGCCCTATTTCTGGGCTGTTTTGCTCTGCTTTCACTCAAAGTCCCTTGCAGCCTAGGAAGCCAGAACCACAACAATGGTGAGCAGGAGATAAAGCATGACTTTATTGCTGCTTTAACACACCTTGTTAAAATGAACCTTACAACCTAATGATTTTAAAATTTCTCTAGAGAAGGCCTTCTTCCATCTACTGCCAGGCAAGATAATGATTTTGCTGTTCATTTTTATTTGTGCTCTTTAAAAGAGGAAGCCAAATGCAGATGGTGCAAATAAAACTAATGCACCTAAAAAAAATGAAGACATAAATATTGAATCGATAGAACAGCACTCTTAAGCACGTGAAACCCATCTCTAGCATAATAATAGAGACAGTTAAGAAGTGAGATAAACTTTTTTTTTTTTTTTTTTTTTTCTGAGAAGTTTTTTAAAGAAAATGAATCCATTTTTTGTTTGCAAGCTGATACTTCAGAGGTTCTGGCTAGGCCTGCATGCAGCAGTAGTGCTCAGGGTACCGAGGCAGCTTTCTCCTCAGACATGAAATATGTTTTTAATGCAAAGGTTTACACATTAAATCAGCAACACAGCAGGTAACAATATAGAGGTGTGAGACAATAATAGAACATTGCTCATGAAACTTCCTTCAACTGTTTTTTTGTCATTATAGATAAAAAATTCATCTCAAAGACTCTGATGGGACTTTGCCAAAAGCTTGCAAGTGCAAGGAGTGCAGCAAGAATTGGGTCCATGTAGAAAAAAACTTGTTATATGACATCTTGAAGGTTTTTTAATGACTTTCCAGCATTCAAAATCCTCAGATGACTGTGGGATTTTCTTAAGAACAGCCAACATGAATTGAAGAACAAGCAGTGCTCTACTGCAAGGAACTTCCATCTCTAGGGGTGCTCAGCATGACAGGGGACATGCAGCTGTTTTCCCAGGACCGTTTCCCTCAAGAGGGAAGCATTAATTCCAACATGACTGTAAAAATGTCAGCAGCCTGAAGATCTTGCCCATTAAAACACAAACCAGAACAGCTCATGCCTCCTCTGTCATCCCAAGTGTCATCCATTGAGCAATCTTAGGAGGATTGGCACTAATGCTTATTTCTGGTTATGCAAGAAAATGTCTGCCACTTAAAAATATCAGGAGTGAGGTGAAGTAGAATTGCACAGTGGTGCTATCCTTCAGTGCAGATGGCTAACTTCAATCATATAGACAGCTTCTGAATTATTTAAATGAATTAATTCCTTAGAAATTCCCCATGAAAATCTTGCATGTTAAAAACATGGAAGAATAACTTTATAAAAGGCAAAGTCATGTCAAAACAACAACAACAAAAAACACCTTGATGTTGAATCAGGTAGCAAGAGATGTTTTGGATTCACAACTAAGATGTATTTTTGTTTGTTTGTTTTTTACATTTTTTAATTGAAAAAAAGAAATCTAATTAGGAACACAATACCACGAGTGTTTGTGAGAGGGGGGCAGAGGAGCACATCCTTTGTATGGGAGCTTGTGCCATCTTCTCCTGCTGCCAAGAGCAAGAGGAAGAACTACTACAGAACTGAATGGTTGTAGGGAGAGGAAAGGAGCAGGGCAGAAGAGAGCTTTGATCCCTTATGGTCTCATTCAGTAAACAACCTTCCCTTGCTTGACTATCCTCCTTTTCTCAGTCAATATAGATTTAAGTGACTTTTTCCTTTTAGAGCAACTTGGGCTTTTCATCCCTGCCCATGTTTATGACCAGATGCCTGGTCATAAACATATATCATTTATATCCCTGGTGTCTTCAGGACACCCCTTGCACTTCCTTCCTTTCCTCCTGCAGTGCTCAGGCATCCTTCCCCTTCCTGCCTCCTAGGCACCACATCCCCAGAGCACACGGAGCTGCCGAAAAGTCTCTTCAAAAAGGAGCAGCTGCGAGCAAGATCCCACCACTCAAACGTGTGTGCCTGAGGCTCTGATCTAAAAATAAGCCTTCTCAGCTTGTGGGATGTGACAGCCAATTACAGCCCTTTCCTTGCCTCTGCTGGCTGCGTCCCCATGCGTTAGAGGTGGCACAGCTTTGGAGGCTGTGCCCAGCAGACCAGGCTCCATGAGCCTGTCCATGCCCCAATATATGAAGCAAGCAGACACTGAAAAATGAAGGCAGATCTTTGTGTACATGTGTATGTAACGGCTCAATGCAAATAGTGGTCTAGACAGCAGCCTGAGACAAATCAATACCTGCACTGAGGCTCATCGTGCCCCGATAACTGCTGCTATCTGCATGGTGAGGCTCCTGCTGGACAAAGGGGGAATCTGTGCTCCTAAGGGAAAATGCACTTCAGAGTAAATTCTCATTAAGTGAAAATTATTTGTTGATGAAAAGTTAAGCCAGCTGGCAAGTGGACAAAAGAGGGATGTACACTAGGGAAAGAGCACTGTAATGTTCCCTGATAGATGCAGAGCTGATGTTGTCGTGGTTCAGTGTCAGCACCAGAAAATACTGCAGCGTTCTACTCCTTCCCCATTAAGCACAGGTACTTCTTACTGCATTTGTAAGAGTGTGTCCTTGAGTCCTACAGAAGACATAGAAGAAATTTAATTTTTATCAGAAGATAACTGGAAACATCATTTTTGTATCTTTAATTAAGTATTATAAAGTGGTACATTTCTGAGAGAAATTGTGGTCAAATAACAGTGCTCCTCTTGCCGCCCCCCCCCCCCCCCCCAGCCCCATTAAAAAACAAGCAAACACTACCAACAACAACAACAAAAAAAACCATATGATTATATTCTGGTTTTCTTATATTAGATGTAAGAACATTAATGATTTTTATATAGATCCGATGAAACAGCTTTTTCATTTACATTTCAAAGAAAGAAAATGGACATGTGAATCATGCAAGAAATGAAAAGTAGTAAGACAAGAAAAAGAAAAAAAAAAAAAAGAGAGAGAAGAACATTACATATCTACAGATACCTCTGGAAAGAAGGGCATTCACATCTCACTGTAGCTCCATGCCTGACAAAGGCAGCCTGTTTCAACCATTTCACTCCAGAAAGCAGAGCGCTCGCCACCTCTGTTTGAGGGGCTGAGATGAGGGTGGTTTAAAAGCTTTTTAACCACCGTGTGCTGGCTTCACCCCATTAGTTCGTGCTTCTTCATGTGTGTTGATGGAGCCCGACCACCACTGCTGTCCCTGGGAAGGGGGACCGGAGGCAGACCCTGTCCCCCTGCTCTGCTGGTGCTGCCAGTCTCCCAGTCCCTCGCCCCCAGCTGCCAGCAAGAGGCAGCAAGGAAGGGAACAGCCCGGCAGAGACAGCAAGCACGGTGATTTCGGCAGAGAAAGTCGGTCAGTTGTCAGTGGGAAGCAAAAGAGTTGGAACCTAAAGGTGACTGAAAGAAGAGACCCAGATTATCGGCACTGTAAATTGGATTAAAATGAAGTCCTGCGAAGAAAATCAATAAGTGATAAGGAAGCCAAACTGAGAGCAGAATGAGACAGACACCCTCCGAGAGCCAATTCCAGGGAACCGGCCAGAAGTGGAAAAGAAAAATTAAGTGAGTCAATCCAAAGATAAATGATAAAAAAAAAAAAAAAGAAAATAGAAATTAGAAGAGATTAGAGAGAAAATCTGAGTTTGTTTGTTTGTTTGTTTGTTTGTTTTTGAGACAAGTATAAATCAGCATACAAAAGAGAAAATGGGGAAAAAAGTAAAAGAAAGAGGCAAATTTATTTTTTATTTATGTCTTAAAGTGAGTGAATTAATTGCTTAGGAATCATTTTTATACCATGCATTTCTTTACATGGGAATAGACTTTGATTGACGTGCAGATGTTGCTTTTTAGAAAACAGATTGATTCTTATTTTTTTTCCCACTGCATGTGCAATCGCAAAGCCTCCGAAATGCTGTGCTCCCATTTCATGCTCAGAAGAAAATGCATTTTTTTCCCCTCTTTTTCCCTAGGCTCGTTGATGCCGGCAGGCTGCGTGTGTCCGTGCAGGGAGGTGTCCCGGGGAGGGCTCTGCCTGCCCCCGGCCGCTGCCGCAGCACCGCTGGATGTCACTGTTGCTTCGTGGAAGACAAAATCTTGCTGACAGCCCTTTGACGGCTGACGTTTAGTAAACAAACGAGTACGTATTTATAGCCCCTTCCGCACAACTGTTCTGCACAAGGATGGAATTTACAGAAAGACTGGGCAAACACCCTGCCTCCCACACGCATTTCTGACGGGTGTTTCGCAGTGATTGCATTTATGGGTCCTTTTCAGGCATCTTTTCCATAAGAGGCTTCTTTCTGCAGTCCCAAAGCCTTTTTTTTGTGTGTGTGTGTGAGTGTGTGTATGTGTTCCCTTTCAAGTAGCTTGAGGTGCTATTCAGCTGGTCAGAGTAATACACATCACTCTTTTTAAAGTCAGTAGAGAGGAACAGGCAATTCCAGGAAAGTGATTCATCCCACCTTAATGAAAACTTGTAGCACATAGCTCAGAAAGGTGAAGTCTTGCAGGCTGCAGTTTTCTCCCCACTGACTCTGCAGGAACCTTGGGTGACCAGCTGAAGGGCAGAAAGTCAGACAAGATGAATCCCACCAATTTTACTTGATGCCAGTACCTCTGCAGCAGGGTTTTCTTGGAAGCAGTATGTAGATCTTTCCTACATAAACCTCCCTCTACTATTAAACGTCTTCGAGCCAGATTACTAAACCTTCCTGGCTGGGGAATGGTTTGAGAGAGCCCTCAGTAGGCCATGCAGAAACCAGACCAGGAGCTGATCTGATAGTTCAGTAGCACGGACAGTCACATTTCCACACCCAGAAAGGTTTCCATCACCACTTACTTTCTGGTGTTGCAGCCTATGTTTAAGAAAATACTTCCTTTTGCTTTCGGGTACATAAAATCCATCTGGGTATTAGGGACCCAGCCCAACACGATTGGTCCATGCCATGGGATGACAGCTGTGGAGCTCAGTCCAGAGGCACGGTGACAAGTTCAGGTCCTCTTCAGATTGACCAAGCAAGTCTGAAGAGCATAAAAAAGGAGAATCAGAATTTTCTCATAGTTGCCTGAATCACTTCATGGGAGAGAACTAAAAGAAGAGATGGATCTGGAGAATTAAAGTCTAATTACTCCCACAAGAAGTTAATACATTTGGGATTAAAGGTCATGAGCACAGATTTGCCAATTTCAATTAAAAATGATGGCAAAACCACTAAGTGGAATAATGTTAGTTGTGCATAATGAATAGAAACACTCCAGTCCCTGCTATCTTTAGCAGTGCTCTTTTCATGTTGTACCCCTAAATAAAGGTTGTAGAAGGACTCCTATGGGACAACCACCATTTAACATGGCACAACCAAGTGTGTGAATCACCCAAAGTTAGTTTCAGGGAATCAGAATGAGTTTCCCAAAGGAAGGCTTCTAGGACCAACCACCTAGAGCAGGGCTCCTCAGGGGTATGACAGCCAATTTCTGCATTTTTCCACAGCAGAAAACTCTAACATTTCCTGGGCCTTTTGCTATTGGTACTTGCAGAGATGGAGGAATGAAACTCATCTCCACCCTGCTCACCTGCCTGGGCTTTTCCAAACAGTGAGAGGCTGCTGTGCTGCCTGCCCAGCCAGGGCAGAGCTGCCCATCAGCTGTGGGCAAAAAAAACTGAGAGTGGTCAGAGGGATGTTGTGAGGTGTGGGGCAGGATGAAATCAGAGACCTCTGCCTCCTCCAGCGCTGGGGTGCTTGCACAAGCCTCCACAAGTCCATGGACCTGAGTAACATCACTCCCTCCTGGGACTGCTCTGAGCAGCAGGCAAAGCTAAAAATGTCAATTTCTGCAAATGCAACTTTATAAGTATTTTTTTTCCCCTGATTTGCTACCTTTATTCCCATTACTCAAAATATGACTGGTGATTTACAGAAGATAGGGTAGGCCTGCATGGGCAAATGTTTGCTTCCTGAGCTGTTTCACGGCACGTGTCCCTCTGGTGGCTGAGGAGAGTGGCCTAACTCATACTCGTGGCTCAGGCACTTGGAGATCACCATGGCAGGGAGCTGAAAAACATTTTTCATTCATGCTCCATGGCACAGGGTGGCTTGCAGAACAGCACAGCCCACCCTGTGCCATGTGCTGGGGCACCCCAGTCATTCTGGGAGCACTCTGGGAAGGCAGTGACAACCCAAAGATAACAGCATCATGGTGCAGCATCCTTTCAGAAAGCTTTTTGCATTTGCTCTTATCTTTGTGAGTTAAATGTATGCAAATTAAACTTGACTGGTAGCTGCTAAATAGGTATTTCTTGCCAAGAATATCTGCTCTCTGGGGTCTCCACCTCTCTTGCACTTGCAAACAGCATCAGATGCCGCATAACTCATCCTTCAAAATGTGCTGACACTGATACCAATATCAGGCAAAAAGCTCCCAGCCCTCCCTGCTTTTTCCCTTTAATCTTTTTTTTTTTTTTTTTTTTTTTTTTTTTTTTCATGATTTCAGGCTTTGGCTTTTATATTTCTAAAGCAATTAATTTTTTGGCTGCCGCGCAGGATCAACAGGTGTGGGATGACTGGCACGGCTCTGATACACTCCATCTGTTTGATGCTGATAAGGTAATCCTGTGGGCTGAGGGGCAGTATCAGCAACGAGCTTAAGAGGCAGCAGCCTCATTTGCTTGCAAGGGAGAGCAGGCCCCATGGCCAGCATTGTTATTCCACAAGAACAACTGGGTGCAGACTGCCTTCACAGCATGGTGGGAAGGCTTCCACTCGTGTATTGTCCCCCTGTGAGCGATGATTCAGCTGGTGCAGTTGTACCCCTCTGTCAGATGAAAAAAATAAAAATAAAAAACAAGCCCAAAACCATTTCTTTGTGAATGCCTTGTCCCCCAGACTGTGATTTCTGAATCAAACCAATCAGTTGCTGCTTTGCTTCTTTACCACTATAGACACAAGGGTCATGATTTCATTTTCATTGCTCAGTGGGAAAAGATGACTGCCTGCATGCACATTTGGGTCTGTTGTTACCGCAAGGAATTGTGAAATTTCAACCAACAGCTTTTGTGGTTTCTTCTATTGATTATTTCTGCTCATAGCTTTCATTGCATGCTTACCCAGCACAAAGACAACCTTTAGCTTCCCCCCCAGCAAACGTATGCTCGGCCTTAAGGCACGGGCAGACCTGACCCAGCTCCCTGGAAAACCACAGCAGTTACCAGCCCGTACCCCACTCTCTGGGATGGGGAAGGCCCAGAGGGCACTTCCAAGCCACCACACACCCTATAACCCAAGCAGGCAGCACCAGCAGCCACATCACTGCACACCAGGCAGGTTTTCCTGCTGCTACCCATTGAGGCCGGTGTGAGGGAGCTGCCACCATGTCCTGGATGTTGTGCCCCGATGATGGGCACAGAAAGAGACGCTTCTGAGAAGGGCATTGCTTGGACGAGTGGGAGTTATCACACACATTGCAGTTTGGGGAGTAATTAAATGTGTATTTGTGTGTGCATGAGGGGAAAAGGAAGCTTTTATATGCCGTAAGCAGCTGATGGTGCTAGAGACTGCACCATCTGCTGGTGAGCTGAGCAAAGAGTTTCCAGCAAGGAAAAGAGGATTTTTCAGGTAAAAAATGGATGTACAGAGTTGATTCTCTACTCTGAGAGAGCTCCATGTCCAGTGCCTCCTCTCTTAGGTCCTGAAACACACCTGAGCACCAGGTTAAGGTTCTGCAGTCAGGAAACCAGTAGTGCTGCTGCCAACACTTTTACAACTGGCTGCTTGGAGAAAAAAAGTGGCTCTTCCAGCCCTAGGGAGAGGGGCTCCAGCTGCATTCACTGCTCTGCTCTGTTGTCCTTGGGCCCC
Organism: Heteronetta atricapilla; assembly: GCA_011075105.1. Lineage (NCBI taxonomy): Eukaryota > Metazoa > Chordata > Aves > Anseriformes > Anatidae > Heteronetta > Heteronetta atricapilla. Next base: position 17,934,159 of record CM021732.1, read on the forward strand.
GCTGACCCTTTGCCACCACTGAGCCTGTGCTCACACTAGGCACACAGACAATGCACTCCTGTTTGCACCAAGACAGGCAAGTGAGCACCAGTAATTACATGAAAGATTATAAACGAGGCTTCCATATGTTGCCTTTTGAACAAACACGGGGCCAGCAGGTGATGGGATAGGTGTGAGGGCTCTCATCCCATCTCAGACACATCTGAGACATCTCAGATAAGCCTCATATTCCAATTCCTTCTACGTCTGGGAAAATACACTGATGTTAATAAGTGGTGCCTGCAAACAGAGGATCCCTGTAAACGAGATTCATATTGGACACCAGTATTTAGCTCTGCTTCAGATCCTTACAGAAGTGTTTCATGGTCCTATAGGGTTGCTTCTGTCAAAATGAAGAATGAAACCCAGAAAGAAAACCATAAATAGTGATTAATGAAGGACAGTCCATATTTAATCACAGCTTTCAATTCAGACTTTATAATTTAAACTTCACTAATTGTCCTCATGATTTTGGCATCTGCTTGTCCCAGCCTACACACTATCTTTGAACTAACAGAGTGGCTTGTCTTTGCAATTAAGCATTCAGTGTAGCAACAAATCTTCAATTTGATGTGAGTCACACAGCTGCTAAATCAAACAATGTGTCACTAAACAAAGCAGTTTTCTCCTGACCTCATATGATGATAATAATGACTTGTGAAACTGTCTTGAGACTTCTTTGGTATAATTTGCTGGTACTTTCTGACACACTCGTTTTCATAAATATAATTGAGTCCTGTGTTGGAAATGGGATACACAGTACACAAACAGCTGATGATAGTTATCGTGGAAATGAAGACAATCCACCTCAAAATCAGTCACTGCAAAAGCAAAATAATTTTCTAAAAGTAATAGATATAAGTACATGGTGAGGCAAAGCTATACCTGAATCAGCTCCAAGTATCACAAGCATCTGTATGTGCACAGACATTTTTAGAAATAACCCATCATCTTCAGCTTAATGTAGTCAAGGTGACCTTTGGTGACAAAATGTTACTTAGATACTCCATCTCTGCTTTCAGGGACATAGGCCAGGGAAGAGCAGTGCTGAGGTAGCTGGGATGTGCAGTTCTGGGGCAGGCTGTGTTCCTAAAACACATACTGCTGTTGCACACACTGCTATTTCACACCATTGAAATTTCACAGAAGCTGGCTTTGGAGCCTTGATGGACACAGGCAGTTGCTTTGATGTCCACAGCAAACAGAAATAGGTGTTGCCCTTTTGTGTGCTTAGCCTTTTTGTGCTGCTCTGGAAGCCACCAGAGCTCTGCAAAGCCCAGCAAAGGGCACAGCTCTTTCCCATCTTTAGCTGAATACATACAGGAGCACTTTCACATTAAAGGTACAAATGTGGACCATGAAATCAGTTATGTGCAGGCTTTGCTGTTGGGTGCTGACACAGTATGGTTGGTATTCATCCTTTCAGGCAGCAGAATGGGCTGTAGGGTTGACCTGATGCTATCTCCTCCTACCAGGGTCTCTGCCCCAATCACATGCCTGCTGCACTCAGCTGCAGAGAAAGCAGCTCTCCCCAAGCCACCCAGGGCACCTTCCCCTTGGCAGGGCTCTGGAAATCTTGACGATGTGCCCCAGCTGCAGAGACAGGCCAGCTGAGGTCTTCTTGGCTAGTTGGGTAATTTTCAAAATAATGGCCTCAACTTTCTACTGCATTTCCACTCAGAGGAGGGGGCAGATGTGTGTCCCCTACCAGCTTCCCAGCCCTGGCAGAGGCTAAACCAGCAGATACCCCACTGTAATGTCCTGAGCAGCTTTCACTCTCTCTAGCTGAAGGGGTCCAGGTAGAAAGTCAGTCACCTTCTTTCACATTCCTACCTCTGGTACACCTCTTTGTACCTTGGCATAAGCTCTTCCCCTCCTGTAGTGAACATAACATGCCCAGGAAGCTTCTCATGTCCACGTCAGTGTTAAATGGATTATGAAACTCTTGCACAGCACAAAATGAACTCAGCAGTTTGAAAAATGGGACCCAGAAGCTGTGCAAGAGTCAAGATGTCATAGTTGTGATGGCCTCCTGCACTCAGGCTAACACATTAATCAAATCATAGTATTTAATTAGCTTAATCAGCTTTTTCATTGTTCTGCACCACTTTACTTCAGTTCTCAAATAATTTCCAAGGGTAAAAAGACTTATTTTACCAAAGGAGGAGCTTGTATGAAGCAAGACAGGATTCAACATTAAATATGGGTGACCCAGGGAGGTGGTGGAGTCACCGTCCCTGGGGGTGTTTAAGGAAAGAAGAAGTTGGATGTGGTGCTTAGGGACATGTTTTAGTGGGTAATATTGGTGAGAGGGTGTTGGTTGGACTGGATGATCTTGGAGGTCTTTTCCAACCTTAATGATTCTATGATTCTATATGAGCCATCACCTGCCTGAATGGACAAATGAACCCTAGTAAATAGGCAAGAGAGAGCCACTTACTAATACAATTTCATGTTTCAGTCAGTGCATCAAGGGGAATAAAATAAAGTCACTCAATTTTGACAGCTGTGCCAAGAGAAATAGGCTTCATGCTCTGTATTCTCTTCAATAATTGTCTTTGTCTGGCTCAGAAACTACATGCAATACAATGAATGTTATAAGCAGAGCTGCTGATCTAAAAAAAAGAAAAAAGAAAAAAGAAAAAAAAAAAAGAAAAAAGAAAAAAAAAAAAAAAGGTACAATCAGGTGCCAGCAAGGAAAAGACAATAGTTAAAAAAATCTGTTGTTTCTCATAAAAAGAAAGCAAAATTCAGAATGACATTTGCCACAGAAAGACAACCACTTAGAGAAAGCACGAAAGATTTACAAAACTCACTTGTTTTGATTATATATATTTGTACAATTTGGTTTTGCAAATCTTCACCTTCATTTATACCACTGACTTCATCTGCCATCCCTCTGGCAGCAGAGGCTTTCCCAGCCAGTTACTGCAAAGCTGGAAATGCAGCTGCTTCCAAGCCATCTCATTAACAAAAATCAGAATGAACCAACCTATTCCTTTCACAATGAAGGCATGATCTATATTTTCAATTTTAAATCTACAGACTGTTCTTGCAACGTATTTTCATGTCTTCACAACTGCAGTAATTTTTTAAAAGGTGGAAGCTGAGATGTTCTCATATACTCCAGCTCCAGGAGATGGAAGGCACACAGCTCATTCCCAAAGCTTGTGGTAAAGACAGGTCACCCAGCTATGGGTATGTTCATGCCATCATGTGTAGTCCTAAGGAAGGAGTAATACATAGAGTGCAGCTCTCTCAGGCATTTCAAAGAGATGATTGAAAGATACAGTTCCTTCCAACCTCATCTGGGGGGAGCTGAATAGCATTAGCAGAAAATGAAGATATTTCATAACAAAGCCTCAAGCCAAAATTAGCTGAGAGGTTGTGGGTGGTGTGCTTGGGATGGGAGCATGCACTCAGACTTCACCACTTACTCATTCATGCCACCACAGGTGGGCAGCTGGGCAAGTGCACACCCTGCCGCCAAGCTCGCATCCCAGCTCATGTTATCTCCATCTGAATATGTTTGCTCCATCACCTCATTTTTGTGAATGCCTCCAGCAACCACCCCTGTGACACACTCACCTGCAGCCAAGAACATCCTGCAGAGCTGGGACAGACAGCCTGAGGAGGTTTGGGTTTCATCTACACCAGAGGCCATATGGGCCTACTCACAAAACAGTGTCCTTTTTACTAAGAGGTCCATGCCTTTGATGATTTGGGTTTACAAACTCAGCCTGCTGAGCGGCACACACTATCTTGAAGAATGAAGCAGGATGTTCAGGCACGCTCTAAAAATCCTATCATTGTGTCTCACGGCTGGTATTCACTTATAATAAATATCCACCAGGAAAATTTCAGAGGCAGGCAGATCTTCCCACATAGCCACAGCTGTAAGCAAACGGCAGGCCTAATGCAACCAAGTCTTCAAAGTATTCCTTCTGCTGTTTCTTAGAAGAAAAGTGGGTCAGATCTAGCAGCTGAAGTGTTCTGGGAGCCTGACTTTAATGACAGTGTAAGCTATCAGCACACCACCCTCACACAGCCTGCAGCACGTACAACGGAGTGGACTTGCTGCTGTTACCATTCAGGATGCAAAGACCTGGAGGTGGGAGTTCCTCTTCCCTGCCCACATATCTCAAAATACACCTAAAAGACACTTTGAGCATTATGAGTCCATTCAGCTGATACATAAATGATGTGCCAGGTGGAATGATGCTCGCAGGGTTTTTCTTTACACTGCCGACCAGAAGGAAATTTCCAGAAAGGAGATACCAAGCGGGTTTGCCTCTACAAAATAACTGGCTTCAGCAGAAAGCCTCCTGGGAAGTTCCTATGGGGGCTACTGGGCCACCGCAGGCGAGGGGATAAACTCAATCCTCAGCCCCTCAAAAAACTTGTATTTCAGCAAAAAAAATCTGTGGCAAATATGTAATGAATGGACAGCCAGGAGAAGTATGGGAGTGAAGTGTCTGAGGGCAGTGAAAGGCTGATGGGGAGAGATGTGCAGGATACTGGAACTGGTATGGCAGCTTAAAAGAAAAGATTTTAAACTACTTTGCACAATTTAATTTCTTATCTAGCCAAGACGGCACTTTTCTCAGCCTGAAAAAAGTTAGTATGACTGCAGGTGATTGGTTATGTGGTATCCTACCTGTACGCCATTAACTATCACAAGTTTTTCAGGGTTCTTTTAATCTTTTATATTCTAAAGTCTCATTTACTGGAGACAAGGGGCAAACTCAACATTTTTGTTTCTGCTTTATTTTTAAAATCTTAGCCAAAACTTATTTCAAAAATCCTCAACCACAATATTTGGCATGCATTCTCATGATTTGGAAGATTACTCCTTATTTTCCAATATTTGACCTTCTACACACTATATTGATGCTTCAGAAAGCACTCAAATGCTCAAAGGCTGACTTTCATGCCAAGTGCAAGTTTCATACACTGGGTGGCATACACAGCCCTGTGCAAGCATTAGTCTCTGTCTAGCTAGCCTGATCCAACTGTTTGTGATTGCATTGATAAATTTAATCACTCCGCAGTTTTTAATTATCTTAAAATTCTTCTCATTTTGAGGGCCTTCATTAAATTTATTCAGCACTGAGATGTAGCAAGCAAACTTGAGAGTGCCCACAAGTACAGCAGTAATTGGCAATTTTCATTTCTTAGCCAGAGCAAAAGGAAATCACCAATAAGTCAGGACTAGCAGCAGCAGACAGTAAATCCACAACCTATAAGAAACATATAGTTAACTAACTGTAATAATCAGATGAGATTAGTTAATATGGAGTTAAATAATGATAACGTTAAAACAAAATAGTAAGTAAAACACTGACTCAGAGATCAGGCAGGCTCAAGCAGGACAGATTGTCCTGAAACTAGCTGAAAACTGGAGCAGGCCAGCGTGTTTTTAGTACAATTTCATTTCTCCTTTTCAAACCAAAATGTTTACTCAATATGCAGTTTTTACCCCTGATTTCTCCAGGTCTGAGAGGTGCAGAGCTGCAAGGCTGTTCTGGTCTCATCCCTGTGGGAGGCAGGATTTTGGCACCCTCAAGCCTGCTGTGAAATGGATGTGCTGTGCTGTGCTGTAGCTGTGCCTCTGTGCTGGCTGGGCACAATTTATCAGCAATTTCACGTGCTCAGGAATCCAAACACAGATGTATAATCATACTTGTCTGCTGTGGTTTATCTTCAGCCAAAGAGCAAACAGGTTAACAATATCAGTATACTGAAAGAGCAGCGAACAAGGACAGCATTTATACACCTGGGTGGTATAATACAGGAAGAAAACACAAAAGCATCATAAATCCACATTTTAGAGCCATAAGGGACTCATGCTTACAGCTGGCACAATTCAGGATCTCAAATTGCTTATATTAAATACCCGTGAGGATAAGTAAATTGGGGATTACAGCGTCTGGTTTACACTGTCACCATGCCACATGTCCTAGAACATTTAGTCACCTGCTTTTCACTTGTATAGACACGCACCATTTTTAGGAGCAAACATTTAAGATGAAGTATTTGTGCTTTAGGCATTGCAGGAATATGCACAGACTGTCAGCAAGAAAATCTAACTAGTCTGGCTCCATCTTACTGGTAGCAAAGAAAATATTTCAAAGAGGAAATGGAATTTTCTATCTCTAGAAGCTACTTTAAAATGAAGGTTTAACAGTTTGCACGATCACAATGCACTTTGAGGCCAAAGTACATCATCCCTGAGGGCTCCCTCTTGGTCCCTTTAGCCCTGTGCAGCCTTTCTGAATCCAGCCTTGTTGTTTGTTGAGCATTTGGTGCCATAGGAGATTTCCAGTGTATTTTGCAGCTGGGATCACTTACACTCAGTTGGCAACTGAGTTCTGGCCATGCTGGCATCTCCTCGAGCTGGCAGCCTGCCTTGGTCTCCTTTTTGCTGCAGCACGTCCATGAAGAAACAAATTGCAGATTTGCCACGTGAGTGCAGGAACATCACCAAGGCCAGCCAAAGAGAGCTCGAACCATTATCTTCTGACCATCGTGCACCATCTGGAAGTGGGTTAGCATGCATTGTACAGCACTAATGTGGTATCTCATGATATCCCAGTGACAGATGAAGCAATCATGATTTGGCATATTCTATGCAACAGAGAAAGCATATGACAGTCCTCTATGGGACATCCTCAATGCCGAAAGAAACTGCTTTTATTGATTTTTGGTTGGAGGGAAAATAAGGGAGCCTTGCAGCTCCAAAACCAGTTTCCCCATCCTTTAGCATGGCATTCTGTTTGGCAGTTCTAGTATTCTCTCCCATATCCACACATAGCCCTGTAGATAAGATGGAAGCCAGTGGCTTGGTTGGCTTTGACCACATGGTCCTTTGGGGGTTTGGGACTTGGTGAGAGATTTATACAGATACAAACCTAGATACCTATATACATACATGTATGTGTGTGAGTTAAGTATGTTGGCTGCATTGTAGCTCATGGAGTCAAAGTGTCAGTGAAGTGTAGGAGGACTGAGGCCATCACCCAACTGGTTTCTCTGGTAGAGGGGGCTACATTGTTCTTAGGCATCTCGGGCCATAGTGCCTGTTACTCTGTTGGCTTTTTGGGATGGTGGTTGTGGGACATATATAGGATAAGCTGGGTAGCTTTCACATTTAGCAAACAAAGTCTTCTGCCAGAAAGAAGCAGTTTAATGGAATGATTTGAACACCAAACACAGAAAATGCTGCCTAAGCAGAAATTAAACTATTTTCATTCTTTTAATGAACTTTGCCATCTACAGTGGTGCTTTCCCAGAGAGTCACCTCCCTGCATCATGGCTTTTATAGAATATTATATTTTGTGAGGAGCTCTCAAAAGCTGTGTAATTACCATAATTTTCTCTTCTGTTTCCCTGATGTTTGTTTAGCTCTTTTGTCAGTAACCAACTGGCAGTAAAATGGCCCGGGCTCAATTTCCAAGTATTCCAACTGAAAACACTTGATTGACACCAGCTCAAGCCTCCATCTGGTACTCGGGGAAACTCGCAGTATGCTGTCTGTGTGCTCATGACAGAGCAATGCTGCTCACTTGCCAGCAAAGGGCTCAGTTATGAACGCAGCTGGATTGGGAGTGTGTTTGCTGAGCTACTGCCCACTCCCTGCTCCTCACCCATGGGCCACCAGCCATCACCTGCCACCCGTTACCAGCAGTGTGGATGGGGCTGCAATGGCATAAATACCTATCTGGCTCTGAGAAGGCATGTACAATATGAACTTTGTTTCCAAAAAGCCCTTATGAACTTCCCCTGGTGGCAAGCACATTCAAGATTGCATGACCTTGTAACAACTCTGTCTGCCTAGAGCTCTCAGGGCAATTTATGCTTCCTACCAGACCAGGCTAAATGACCCCTGGCTAGTTTGCTTTATTGTGTCAGCAAAGCCGCCTACACTGCTGAGGAAACAATGTTAGCCAAACTGGCCTTTTTAGTTACCAAATCCGGACCTATGTGCTTCTTTACCACTCATGACCCTTCAGAACAACCAATGTAGGAAGATGTGGCCTTGTTAAGTTCTAAGTGCCCACACTAAATTTTCAGATCAAGCAGAATGTCTAGTGATATTGTCATTAACTAGTTTTGGAAGAGGTAGCAGCCAATGGAGCAATCTCATTGCTTGTCTAGTACAGAAAACCACAGGAATACTACTTTAGGATGCAAAGGATCACTTTGATGATTTGTACGGGGTAATGGTAATAGAAGTATGAACAATTACCCATAAATAGTCACTACAGACAACACCAGTATTCTTTTTTGTGTATTGGTTTGAGCTGGGATGGAGTTAATTTTCTTCAGTGCATCACATAGGGTGTTGTGATCTGGATTTCTGACCAAAACAGTGTCGATAATAAAACAATGTTTTAGCTATTGTTCAGCAGTGCTTGAACACCATGAAGGCCTTCTCTGTTTTTCACACTGCCCCATATGGTGTCATGCTCAGCAATAACAACTGGGGAAAAGGAGCAGAGGGGGACAGTGTTCAGAGTGATGATATTTGCCTTCGCGAGTAATTGTTTGGCATGATGAAGCCCTGCTTTCCTGGAAATAGTGAACATCTGCCTGTCAAGGGGAAGTAGTGAATGAATTCATTGTTTTGCTTTGCTTGCACGTACAGGTTTTTCTTTACTTAGTCAACTGTCTTTATCTCAACCTATGGGTTTTCTCACCTCTACTAATTCTCTCCCCCAGGGGGGAAGTGATCAAGCAGCTTTGTGGTGCTTAGATGCCTACTGGGGCTAACCCACACCTCCTTGCCAGCCAACAGTTCAGAGGACTCAGTTTCCCCACTGAGAGCTATGATTTATATACTAAACATTATTTGGTCATCACAATCCATGCAAGACTAGAAGAAATATTAGGACAAAGAGAGGACTCCAAAGGAAAGGACCTGAAACCAGCAGGGGCCTGGGACCTCAGCATTCACAGTGAACTAGGAACAGGCAGGGCATGAAGCTCTGCCACAGTGGAACAAAGCTGAAGTGCTGACTCAGGTGGATGCTACTGCTCTGCCTTTATGGAGTCAAACGCTGCCACTAAGAGAGACAGAGAGGCAGAGATTTATCAGTACAACAAATGACACATAAGCTAACATGGGCAAAATAAACTGCATGGAGAACTTCTTAGTCTTTATCAGCCATAAGTATGATCTCCGTGAGGATGTGGCTGCCCAAGAGGAGCCTGAATACAGTTCCTAATGAAGAGCAAAGCAAATGTAGTGAATTTTAAAGAAAAACAAGAGGAAAATGCATACAAAATGCAAGGACAACATTGCTTTGACAGCTAGGGAGGTAATTGAATATACCTTGGACATTGAATACCTCAGACAGAAACAATGCTGAAGAGATTGCTTTTTTTTTTTTTTTTTTTTTTTTTTTCCCCAGCAGAGTGCTTCCAGAGACAACTTTTAAATTTAACTTTTCTGTTTTCCTTGGCTGTAAACAAACACTTCTGAATCAACAGCGGAACAGCTTCTGAATTTATTCTGTCCATTTCCAATTGCACCCATCACAGCAAGGTCAGACCACATCAATCTGTTACCCTCGCGTTTCCCCAAAGAGGACCACATCAACCCTATTAGCGCCGGGAGCTTTCCACTAGCGCTTGGCCAAAGATGTCCCCGAGCTCTCGGGCTCACCATGGCAACCCACATTACAGAGGAGAGCCTTCAGGAGGGCACGGAGGATAAGTCAGGCATCGTCCTTGATGTGCACTTCTGCTCAGCAGTCATGCCAGCTTTCAATGGGAAGGGGACTAAATTCTGGCCTCATTTGCTCCGCTGGAGGTTTGGAGTTGTTTTACCAGTCGTTAAGATTTTCAATGTTTAATGAGGTATTTTGACGCTGAGATCTAGGTCTCAGGTGCAGGAATTGATGGGCTGATCAAAAAAGAAAGAGAGATAAGATATATATCTCGGATGGATGCACTTGCAAAGGCCTGCTCGTCAACAAAATTATAACGTTGCACCTCTACCCACATGGACACCTCAAAAAAAAAATTAAGTCAGAAAATGTACTGAAACCTCAGATCTTTAACAGTGCTGATAACATTGTGGGTGCAGGAGGAACCCAGTGCTGGGGCTGCCAGTGACCTCAAGCATGAATAGCAAATGCTGTGTGGTATACACAAATGCTGTGTTGTGTACAGCATTTCCTATATGGTGACTCCTGGATGCACTGTGATCTGCTGGGTTTTATGTCAACTTCCGTTGTCATCAGTTTGTCAGCTCCTGTGAGAAAACCTGGGAGCTGGATTTTATGGGTTTTGTTATGCAGGTTTTTTACGTTAAATAAAGTCAAGTCAGAGTCCGCAAAGAATAGCCCTGTACTTGCTGACATTAGTACAGTAGTGTGGAAACCTCTACCTAAAAGCACACAATAGAGAAAAGCAGCAAATATTCTAGGCTAATACATACTTTAAGATGTCACTTTATCTCAAGTCTGTGGATCAAGACAGGACTTAAAGGCAGCTACTCTCACCTAAGGCAGGTATCTGCAGAGGACAGCTAGCTAACTCCTCACGACAGACACGTAAGGTTCTGAGGACTAGCATTAGGTGAGATGCCACTCAACATTCAAATGAGATTCACCCTGTCCTCCACATCTTTCTCTGCTCACCCACTCATGAGGAAAATGTCCTCCCCCCTGAAAAAAAGAAATCAGAATGTGCAATTACATCTGAATTTTAATTCCTTGGGAACAGCTTTGGGAAGGGAAGAAGGGTGAGGAAGGTTCATGCATTGTGAACTCTATCATTTAAATAGCTTCATTCCCAGCAGCAAGAGACAAAGTTAATCTTCCCCAGGGAGAAAAAAAAAAAAAAAAAAAAAAAAAGGCAGCAGATGTATTACCACAGCTCATTAACATCACCTTACAAAGGTGAAGTCCACCTGTGATGATAGAAGAGCAGATGAGGTACATGTTGTTAGGACAAAAGGTGAGGTACATGTTGTTAGGACATGTTGTTAGGACAAAAATCTGGCCAGATTTGGCCAGATTTCATCTTCTAAATTAGAATTTGTTGTTATTTGACTTCCTTCTTTTCTTGACCATTGAAACAGGAAGGGGTAGAAAATGAACATAAGTAGTGTTGGGGTAGAATGTAAGTGGCGGTAGGACATAATTTTCCCCTGATCTAGAACAGAGACAACTCAAGTTTTAAATAAAAACTAAAGGTATTTTTTAATTTTAGTTTTAAATATAGCAGATGACTCATTACAGAGAGAATTTGTCAGCCTACAGAAACAATGGCAGATGCCAACAGGAGAACACTCTCGCTCACTTGCACAATGCCCAGCCTCACATAGGAGAAAAGATGAAAAAACCTCTCTGGCACCTCAGAACTGGTAAAAGGGCTCTGAAGAGGGTACTTGGGCTGGGACCCAGCTGCCAGCACCAACTGGTCCCCCTGGTCAAGCAGCAGCTCCCCAGCCCTGCGCCAGAGGCTATGCTGCCAGAGAGGAGCTGACCCTGGCACACTCGCTCCTTCCCCAGGACACTGCATGAGGCTCTCCCAAACCTGTGGAGAGATGAGACCTGCACCGGGTACCCCAGATGGTATTTGCTATCTAGCATATGCTTCCAGAGCACACGTTGTTTCAGTCATTTCTCACTCTGTGGATCAGTGGAGACTGGCTTTAGGGAAACACCTCGCACCTTCCCCGAGTGCTCACACACATTTCAAGTGCTTGCCCTGTCTAATAGCTGCCACTTGTAAAGCCTGGATTGTAGTGGTCATTTAAAACTGCTTTCTTCCAAGTATTCTTGTTTGGAGTCAGAATTCATAAGGGTGAAATATGAAGACCACATTTTTGTAGGTTATTCTCACTCTTACTAAACTTTTCAGCTGAACACCTCTCAAGGAAATCTCTATTTAAATTAATTTAAAAATGCTGTGGTCTGCCTTGGAAACATCTTTAAATGCTGGGAGCAAGACAGGGAAACTATTCAGATCAAGAACTGTGCTGTGGTTTCCATTTCTATGCTGTAGGTGTAGGACATTTGTTGCAGTCTCCTGACACACCCCATTTGACTTCTGGAAGTCCCTTCTTGATGAAGTGATGCTGTGATTTTATGGCTGCTCAAACTCAGGCTTTTGTACACAGCCCTGCAGCTTTAACTGAGCATTTCTTAAACCACACATCCTTTTGAGGTATGTTGATGCCTTTAGCTTTCTTTTCATAAATGTTTCCTTGAATAAAACATCCCACAACCTTTATTCCAGTCACATACATGATTTATGCCTACCTATTTCTGAGAGGGGTGAACAGATGCATTCTGTAAGGGGACAGGGAGGGCAACATTTAATGTGGCTTCCAGTGTATATTGAAATAAAATCTAAAAAGTGTTCTATATTTCGTTTATCACCATGTTACTTTCTAAATTACATGCACATGGGAAATGTAGAGACCTCCTTCACTTACTTTAGTATCTTCCTTCCTCTCTTCTTGTAAACTAATGTCTTGGACATTTTCTTTTTTGCTTCCCCAGTATAGAAAACAGCTAGTGTAATTTTAACTACATTTTTAGTGCCTTTGTCTCATTGCATAGTTTACATCAACTCCTGAGGGGAATTTTTCACAGAGAGGAACTTCCACTGGAGGAAGCGGGCTCCAGCCAATGCCTGTTTACTAAAAGAAAAATTTACATCTTTGTAGATAAATAAAAACTTACTAATGACTAATTTGATGCCTTCAAGCCACCACCCATACCTGATGACCATGAGGAACTATTACCTTTGTCCTGGGATGGAGCCCCAAGGACCCTGTGGCACCTCAATCTCTGCAAAACTGCAGACTCTTGCTAGCCCAGGCCTCCACCCAAGGCACAAATTTTCCTTGGAGGAAGAGACTCAGCAGAAAAAAATGCTCCATTCCCTATTCATATACCTTTGCCTTCACACTTTCTCCTTGGAGTTGTGGAAAGAGAGAATGAGACTGGCCCCATAGCTCCACCTCACTGTCACACTCTGATGGAAATGTTCCGAGAGTAAGCATTGACCTTAACGTATCGACAGATTTATAAAATTCTGTGTGCTGTGTGAGTCTCACTAGTTAATAAACCACTTTTACAAAATGAGAACATGTTTTTAATCCTATTCTCAGAGAGGAACAGAAAGGAACACAAAAGTCATAGCAAGTCATAATAATTTAGATACTTACGGACAACCAACAAAACAAACCATGCTGTAAATTCTATTGAATAAACCACAGGCACTAAAGTCAATCAAGCAAACGGGAGCTGTTCATAAATGGACAGCTGAAGGAATTAAAATTAGGACAGTGTCACAGGTCAGCTATCTCTTTGCAAGCATTTGGTCAGGAATAAACATTTTTTATCCACAATAATGAGCAGTTCTCACTGTACCTGTATTAAATAACAGTCTTCCCTCAGTGATCCTGCAGGGATAGGAGAATTGATCTGCTGAGAAAAAATTGTGGGTTTGGAGTCTTGACTTTGAGGGCATACTAGAGGAAAGTGAATATTCCTCAGGATTTTTCTGTGGAAACTCAACTTGAGAGGTAACTGGATGGGCTCAATCCAAGCCCACAATTTTGCCTCAAAATTTAACTGAGACACAGGTTCCCCGAAAACTCATCATCCCCTCATGTTCCATTCATCTTCCTGGGGGAACAGAGACCCACACAGCAGCTCTTCAGGACAGCTATGTGAAATAGTCCCTGACACGACAGCTTGCGGTTTAGCCACTTCCATGTGCACAAAGCTGTAAATGCTCTGATTTTGTCCCATGTGATGAACTGTCTTGGAAAGGTATAAATAATACTGATTCTTACATATTCATTCACTTACCTTGCACCTCTCTTCTCTATTATTTTGCAACCATCACAGAAATAAAGGCATTTTCCGCTCCACAGCCATCTGCATTTTTTTTTTCCTGTTGCAATGGGCTTAGAAACCGCTTGGGGGAACTTTTTACATTGCAGTTAATTATAGATAAAGAAATTGTGCTGTCACAAATACCTACTGGTCTGACTCAGCTGCTTTTATGAGTACTGAATGTTGTAGAAATACAGCTGATTTCACTGGGAGCTGTCAAATATTTAGGACACTTGAAAATCAAGCATTATTTAGATTCTCTGTGGTAATACTGTTTGGGAAAATTTGAATTTGGGTAAATTCCCGACTGAGCATTAAACGGGCATTGAAACACTTTATTTATTTATTTATTTATCTACCTGTCTGTCTATCTATCTATTTATTTATATATTTATTTATTTATTTTAAGTCTTGAACTGTATCTTGATCTACAAAAGCTGGGGAAATGTTATTTAGTTGCTAAATAGGGTTTTGTAGTGCTGTTAAGATAACTATTGTGGCCAGTTAGATTGAGGTCATGCTAGAACTGGTTCAACACATAGCAGTGAAAATCTTGCAGGACCTTCTCCCCTTAAAACTCTCTAATTTAAAATATTGTTTGTGCCCTCATAAGGAAGAGCTAGTGGGAGCAGAAACGAGCACAACGAACTTTCTCCAGCAGCCAGAAGCCGCAAAGCCATTCCCTAATCCCAGGCAGCGGTGGCAGAGACACAGAAGCAGCACCAGGTGGAGCTCGGCCACTCTTTTCGCCTGAAAATCCTCCCTATAAATCTCACCTTCCATACGTAAGGCTGTACATTTTACAAAATAGATTTTTTTTGGGGGGGGGGGAGATTGTCCTTTGAATTTAATAATGAATGCCAAATGACATTACACCATGTTGCAGTGCTGCTGTACCTGTGCTGGGAGACATAGTGCCACATCCAGACAGCCCCAAAAGTGGGGACGAGGCACTGGGTGATGTCCCTGTGTCCTGCTTACTTATAACCCTGTGACTCAGCCAGTCGTGCTAGGTTTTCGTCGCTGAGCCTGCCTCCACCCAGCTCTGATGACCTCCTGGTCTCAGCCTGGCTGTCAGGCACTGAGCACAGCTCCTTCATCCTTGGCCATTTGATCAGTTTTGCTTTTAGGATGCTCTCCTCTCTCCCTGCCGTGGTCCTGGGGCAAGCAGCCCTCTCCAGCCAGGCTGCTCCAGGTAGCTGGACTGCAGCATTTCCCACGCTGTGCTTTTTCGCACAACACCAAGGCATTAATCCTGTGTGCTTCTAAGAATGAGAGAAATGGAAGATCACCCAGTGCGGGACACAGTTATGCCCTTTATGTCTCAAACTACATCTAGATTCAAGAGTAGTTTTATTAAAACAAATGGACTACTAGGGCACCAATTTGTGCATTTAGACAAATATGTAAAATCCTTTACCTGCAGAAAATGATGGAAACATCCATTTGTGGCCCAGTGAAATCAATGGAACTGAAGTCCATATCTTAGTTTCATCATGAGGCTGGTTGCCTTCCAGGCAGGGGCTGGTGGCAGGACAGGGACAAGCAAACATTGCTGTGCCCCCTGCTTCTCCTCCTCCTCACCCAGAAGGGACAAGGGGAATGCTCTGGGCAGAAGCATTTTAGAGAAGAAATGAAGCAAAGAGAGAAACAAAGCAGAGCAAGAAGCAAACAGAGCTATTCCCAGGACAAGTGACAAACATGAGACCTGTGAGGTTTGCTTTTTCAGATGACAGAGAAAAAACAGAGCATGTGGTAGTCCAAAGCATGCATATAGATAGTTGTGTGTAAGGATGGTGTTTTTTTGTTGTTGTTTGTTTGTTGTTTTGTTTTTGTAATAAGTATGATCTTGTGGTCTTTGGCAGGTCATTGGATAAACCTCAGAGGCTCAAAATACAGATGCTGAGGTTATGCAGCTCCCCTCAGTCGAAGGTCATCACTGGGATCTGTGGGAATTTACACTATGAGTGCTTGGCTTTGACAAAACCATCGGGAGATTTCTCCCCAAGAAAACGGTAGACTGCAGTTTGGTATCACCCTGATATGACTTCACACAGCTAACTAACCAAAAATGTGATAGCTCAGAGGCCCAGCAATGCCAGGTGAGCTCCCACTGGAGCTCTGGTTTGCCCAGCACCAGTACTTTGGGAGAACTGGCAAGCAACCCTTTAACTTCCGACTGGGACATCTTGGGAGCCTGAGGATTTATATCACCCATTACATATTTGCATTTCAGCAAACATTTTATCTATTATGACAATTATTTTTTTTTAATAGAGATTGAAATGATCATTTTTCTTCTTGCTGTGGGAGTGCGCATTTTTCTTTGCCTCCAAGTCTAGAGGCTTAGGGTTGCCTGGTTACTCTGACTCAGAAGCAGTGTGAGGTGTCTCTTGATGAAGAAGCAGATACAATTTGGCAATTAGAGATGCTTGATTTGTCATCTAAATGTAGAAATCCTTAGGAAAAAATAACCATTTGAAGAGCAGTTGTACAGAACCAGCAGTGAGAAACTCATAACGTGTGTTGGTATCGAACATGACCATGTCATTTATTGTAGATGCAGGAAGGTCATTAATAATATATGCAATAATTAGGTTTCTTTCTTATTTTTTTCCAGTGTTCAATTAATAGAATCCTGTTTATAGCATATGTGAATTGCAAATGTGATCAGAAAAACATTTTTGTTGAAGAATTTCCCCACAGACTAGTACTATAAAAAGACTCTGTTCAGCTGGCAATCTATTCATCTTGGGCTGGAGTTAAAAAAACATGGTGTATTCAGGTTAGGGCCAGGGCACAACCATCACAGCAAGCTGAAAAACAGCTTACATGGTTAAGTGTGTGTGTACATACATAATTGTACATATACGTATGTATAAATGCATACAGATGTTCTCACGACTACATGCTTGTGCTGATTTGGGAAATCTGTGGTTGCAGAAATGGTTTTATTTTGCAAAGTATTTTGTTTAGAGCTGAAGCCATGTTATTTTAACACTTGCTTCATAGACATCCTTTCTTTGCTTGCATGTTGATAAATGGCAGCAAACAGTCTGAAAGCAAGGAGGGGCATTTAATGGTCAGGAAGGCCGGGAGGGTTTGCAGGAAGATGCGATCTCTGGACCGATGGTTTTGTGTAGAGGTCCAGGGAGCTTAAAGGCTCTGCCAGTGTAAACTCCAAAAGGTCAAAATCTGATTTAATGAACTTAACCTTCAAGAAAACAAACCTGTTTCAAGTAGGATATCCCCTAAGGCTCACTTGATTCAACTAGCAATAAATGCAGAGCAAACACAATGAAAAAGTCCCATTTTGTAAACCCTGCCCTGTTTTTAATCAAGTGTAACCATCTCATTTTATATAGCCTAAGATTAATTTTGGCTACCTAATGCTAAATCTAGTAGAAGTAAGGTAAATCCATGGCATTATGATGGTTCCTTTATACACTTGGTATTATGCCTACTGCTATAAACCTACATCACCTATGTCTGAATAATCATCTGTAAATTGTACATCAGATGTGCTGCCATAGACTCTCTTTGGATACTGCCTAGTTAAATGGGGCAATTCACTTAAATATCTCTATGCTCTTAGGCTTTCCTACTTCTTATATATATATATATTTTTAGCTCTTAAAATGCAATGGCTTTGAGAGAGAAACAGACAACTATAGGTGTTTCTCCTCTTGTTATTAAAAAGGATAACTCAGGAAAAAACATATCTCTCAGCCTTAGTTTTGGTAGTATATAACTGTCTTTAACAACCATTTTAGATGCGAGACTGTGAAACTCTTAGTTACTCATGATATCCAGAACCTTTTGCCAGAACTTTGGTAAAGAAAAATTGTGCCTCACTGATCTCTTAAAGATTTTTTTAATTATTATTTTCATTTTTACCAGAATCAGCTGCATAGGTTATGAAACAAACTATCAGAATTAATGCCAGTTTTCATCATGACATGAGGTGAGGGTGAGCCTGATGAGCACATCAGGAATGATACGTGATTTACTTACTAATTGCTGAGAGAAAATTCCAGTAAAATAAATTAATTTGCAGCTAACTAATCCCTCCCCTCCCCCTCCCCCCCCCCCAAAAAAAAACCAACCAACCAACCAAACAAAAAAGTTGCATAAAAATATCAGGAATTGAGATGATGTCAGGAAGTTAACATGGCAAAGCTGACACAGCCAGAAAAAGCTTTCAGATCCAAACCCAAATGCAACAAATTTGCAGAGAGAACAAAGACGATGCAACATGGAGATGACTGCTTTCTCAAGCCCTGAGGGGCTGATGCTCCGGCCTGAAGCAGGTAGGTACAGCTGCAGCAGTGAGTCTCAGCCACAGCCCTCAGGAGGACCAAGCTGGTGGCAGGCTGCAGAACTCGTTTCTGTGCTTCTGATTTATTTTTAGTACAAAGGAAAGGATTTCAGTATCGCTCTTTCTTGCCTAATGAATGACCAAGTTTTCCAGATCTTTGGATGGAAACACGCTGGGCCCAATTTTGTTATTTCCTGGTCTGTGCCCACACGATGCATTCACAGCCTCCCAGTGGAGTGGCATTACTGGCGGCTCAGAGCAAGAATAAATAAATCGGTGAGAGGCAGCTGTGTGCCATATACATCCACGAATCTAACTGTGAGGTTCTGGGCTCATGCTCAGAGCTCCTTTCTGCAGGCTAATCCATATCCCAGAACTCTTTTGGCTTCCTATTGTGAACTAGAGCAGTTTACTCCTTATTACTCACTTCATTACATATCTAGTGCATAATATTAATGATATTGTCAGCAAATGAGAAGAATTACAAACACAAGTGAAGGCAGAGAAATAATCAAGGAGAAGAAAGCTTCTAATAGAAAAATGGAACCTCCCATGGAGAATCCTGCCTAAACCATCTCCTTTTACTAAGTGATAGGGCCACTGGTGTTGGAGATGCTGGTGTTTTTTCATGTAATTTTCACAGAGGTCAAGGAATACTTAAATTAGATATTGAATGTGACTTTGTGTGTGTGTGTGTGTGTGTAACAAAGTCCAGGTTTCTGGTTTTCCAGTCTCTTCTGAAAGATTAAGCATACCCTGCGGTGGATTTTCTTGAGCCTGAAGCTGTGAATGCAGTGACAACATTCAGGCAGGACCCCTAGGGACCCCTGGATGCATTGCTGACAGAAAGTAGGCTGTGTGTATGTGTTGCTGCACGTAGGAGTTAACTGCTCCTCTGCCATGGAAGTATCCTCCTCAAAGATATTTTTGTATAGCTGCTCTTCCTCCCAGTACACGGAAAGCCTCGAGCTTTAATTGCCTTCTGATGTTTGAGCCTTTAGGCTTCATGTTTTTATGATCCTCTTTGCAGCTATTTAATTCATATAAATTGGTATAAATGAAAGCTGACTTTTTCTACCTAATAAAGACCCTGCATTTAAATAAGGAAACTAAAGACACACATTTCTATCGAAGAGCTATTTCAGATGTTTTCCTGAGTTAATATTTAAGGGTGTAGGAGGAGGGGGAGAGAGAAGAAATGCTTTGCTCTCTGATTCAACCACAGAGGTGCAAACCATAAATGAAGCTGATCCTCCAACTCCCTTCCTAGCAAACAATGGGTCTAAGACATAGCTTGAGGCCACTTTTCCATCCTACTGTTCACTTCCTCAGCATTAACTTTGAGAAGAAGTGATGCCACGCAGCATTCTGGCCCAGCAGGAGCTAGCAACAGTATCTACAGGAGGCTTCTAAAAGTCTTTCTGAAAGTATCAAAGGACAAAAGCTAAGATACAGAGGACACTTATGGAGGCAGGACAGTATCTCAGATACCCTCACTGGAGCTGGTTAAGATTTTTTTATTTTATTTTTTTATTTTTTTTCCATGAAGCTTTTTATATTGCTGCCAGAAGATGACAGCCCGGTGAAACTTTTCATGGCAATGTACTGATGTATCTTTCCATAGTAAGAGCTTCCTAAGTCATAACATACACCTGGGCAAAAAAAGATGCCTCTCCACAGTGCACCAATGTGGTCATGATCTCCAGGCTGCAGTCACTCATCCTAGATTTTTTAATTAAACTTGAAAAGAACCACATAAGCAAGCAGTGACACTCCCCATGGAACAGAATTTTAATTTTCCAGCTTCCCTTAGTCCTCCCCTAATAGCAACACACTATGTGTCAGCTCAAAGAACATATGTCTTGGAGAAGCTCTGCCAGGAGGAAGGAAGTTGGATTACTGTTGCTAGCGGGGCAGAGCTGAGGTTTCTAAGGTATTTTCTCTGTGCATTTCCTCACTTGCAAAAAGACTCAGATTTATTTTAGACTTAAAATTGAAACTGTATGCATAAGTTGCTACCGGTTTTCTTGTAACTTCAACATTTTAGTTATCTGTAGGTTGCTGCCATATATGATGAACCTTAACTGTATTTAATAAGATCTTACAAATATAGGATATTGCCAACTTCAATATAAACTATGGCTGCAGTAGTATAGGCATCCATAGCACTCAGGTACTGAAGGCGGAAGAACATTGCACATCTGAAACCTCTGTTGTGAATGGGAATATTGACACCACTAGAGCATTTCTCTTCTCTGGGGAAAATATTTCCAGATAGTAAAACGTAATAAGCCAAGACAGAAAAAGGTTTGGATTAGCATCTCATGTCAGGGTAAAATGGAGTAGACTGGCTTCTTTTTGTATGAAAGGATTTCTAGAACAAGGATGATGTTTCAGAGCTTCTTGATGTTTCATAGTCTCTTGTCTAAAGGTCTGCCTGCAAAGAGAGGCAGTTCACTCCATAACGATTCACTTTAGCAGACATAGCACAGAAAGCCTCCTGATGGCACTTTATTCTGAGTCACATTTCTCCAGTGTGGCATCCATTCAATGAACATGGACTGACAGTCACCTTACATGATCAATTAAAATCTGCAGCACTGTATGTACGTTGCTGGAGTGAAGGTATATCCTAATGGATTTGCAACTAAATGGCGATAGAAACCATCTGCATAACAACAAATTTAACATGCAGCTCACTTATCCTTCTTTTAGAGCTTTTGTTTATGTTTTTAAAATAACTGCTTTTATATGTCAGCATCTTTGTGCAGCTCCTAGGTGAAAAATCAGGGATAGTTGAGTATGGTTGTGTATTTGTGTCTATGTGTGTATTTAAATGCGTCCATAGAAGTTATGGATATATATGGTTATAGAGAGACATGAAAGTTAAATGAAAACTTAACAATTATAGCTATTGAGAAACCTCACATACACAGGTTACCCATAGTTAAGTACTAATCTTGCTTAACACTATTGTGAGAAGAAAAAATGGCTTCCTCAGTAAAGACGGGAGTGGTGGCTCTCATCTCAGTTATACTTTAGACACCCACAAGGTCAACGCCAATGTCTAAGCTAGTCTTCTTGACTCCCTACTTATTCAAGATAAATTAGTATTTGGGAGTGTGTGATTCATTTGATGTCTCAGATACTGGGTTTAGCAGGAGACGAATTGTGTCCCAGACTCCACCTCTGTTTATAAAGGGAGCCTAAGGGGACTAGCAGATAGAGATGTTGGCTTAGTCACATGAATACTATTCTGAGTAGTCTTATCAAACAAAGTTGCTGTTATTTCCCAGGTTTTCTTGATTCCCTCCTTCATCCCTCCCACACAACTTTCATAGTGGAGTTCTCGCTCACACTTTTTTTTTTTTTTTTTTTTTTTTTTTTTTTTTTTTTTCCACCAACTTGGGGATCGGGGATCTTCTTAGTTCCTGGACACAGATATGGCTAAAATGTGGTGTGAAGGACAGTCATCTTGCTGAACCGTTGTGATCTCTCCTCTACATGTTCTACAGAACAGGTCCAATTTCACCTGGGCTTAACCCTTTTTTCAGAATGCTGCCTCAGTGCCCCTGTGCTAGATCTCCAGAAGAGATGAGAGGAGACTGGGCAGTCATGGCTGAGCACTGAGGTGAAGAAGCACACCCCAATCTGTAGAGTTGTGTCATGGTTGGAAAATGTTGTGACATTACTGTGCTCCTGGATGAGGGAACTGACACGGGAGAAGTGTCCTTCACATATATTTTGGAACTAAGAAACATGTGAAAGGTCATGTCTCACTTGCACTTGAGTCCTGGTGTCTGTTGGGTAAAGGATGCCATCAGGGGGAGACGTGGAGTCATGGTGCTCAACCACAGTGCATTACCGCACATGGTTTGCCACACTGATGGAGACTATGGACTGCACAGTTATAACACAGGGCAGAATACAACATGCACAGAGAAATGTATGGATATTCATTTCTCAAAGAAAGGGTATGGTATTTAGCTGAGTGGTGTAAAAGATTGGCTTCAACAGCAGGCAGGCCAGCTATGTATCTCGGGAGGTGTGATCACACTGCATATATCACACCTGTGCTATGGTGTACAACAGTTTTTGAGGAAGAGAAAGAACTTAAATGGCTAAGTAGATGTGCTGATTTAGCTCAGTGTAAGTGACATTTTGGGGGCAGAAAGAAGGGGTGTGTAGATTTCTGAGTGGGTTGGGGTGTGATGTACCGTTTGTACCCTCCCCATTGATGTGGCAACTCAGGGACACACCTCATAACTACACATTTATTGTCCAGCTCTCTCCATCCTTGTGCATAGAGCATATTTTAAGCCTCACTTTGTGTAAAACATGACCTGCCACAACATTAGCATTATGATCAATACATTTCAAGGACACCCATTTTTATTGTCATACAGGTTTCCAAACTTGGCAAATTATGGACCTTAAATTCATCATATCCACATTTAATAGTTTCCAGTGCTGGAATACTTCTGTACTATCTAGCACTTAATACCTATGATTAATAACCTCATATTCACTTCACTTTACACATATATTTTACCTGATGCTGATACTGTACTGCCACCCTTAATTTCAGTAATTTAAGGTATTCTTTCAATATTTAAAAACTGTATCAATTTCAAGTGAAATTACAATCCATATAATATTTAAATCATTTTAAGCATCAAGTCACTTTATATGACAGCTTTTCAATTACATCCTTGCTCAATATATAGAGCACTTACTCATAAAGTAGAATGAGTTAGTCAGATGTACAGACTTTTCAAGGTCACTATATTGTTAATAAAACTTGTTAACTGACACAGGCATTAGTCATAAAGCTGAGTAAATGTAATGATTAAGCCACTCATAGTTCCTCACCATTCTGTTACATCCTGCCTTCTAAAGAGAGAAATTTTATTTTGGGGCCTGATTTAAACCTACTTAAGTCAGTGCAAAAACTCCCTGTGGCTTCATTGGGCTTTGTACAAGAGTGCCAATAAATAACAGAACGACACTCATGAAAGGAGCAGACAACAGGTTGATAACTTGGGCAGACTCCTACATACCAGCTCCTGGCACAGTTCGTAGCTGTAATGTTCATCTCAGGGAAACAGATGGAGCTTGACCAAGCTCTAGGTGGAACTGTAATTACATTTTAGTCCTTTAGAGATCTCTTACTGTAGGAAGAAGAGAATTTCCCTGCTGCAGAAAAAAATGAATGCATTGAATAATTATTGCTTGGACTTGTCAGGGGCTTGTTGAACTTCCAGTGGTGAGCTGTTTTTCATTTGCTGGGTGCAAGGGTCCAAATGAGAGCATGCATGCAACAATACAAACTCTGCAGTAAATATAATGATCGCTAACCAAATGAAGACACTGCACCTTAATGAAATCCCTACTCCTGCCTTGGCTCCTGGAGGAGATAAAACAGATCTGCTCCCTTTACATGATAAGGAGTACATTATCCCTGTATACATTACCACTCTATACTGAATAGCAATGAATACCAAGTGTAAAATTGTAGGTTTTTGTCTGGCCTGTGTCTGCTGTGCCTTACTCAGACAGTCATCCATGCTGTAAGATTAGGTATTTGAATGATTCTTGCCAAATGAAAAGCTGGGAGGCTGGAAAGGCAACTAAGGCACACTTGGTGCCAATATGTACAATGCAAGCTGAGTCACATAATATGTGGGATACCACATCTCACCTAGTATGAGACATCTTGGATACTTCAAAAACTGAGCCAGTCATCCTCATCTCCCTTTATGGTCAGTGGAGATATAGCAACTTCAGGGTGCCTTTTAAATGACCTAGGGTATAGCATTGTTTTCAGTGTGACATTAACTATGCCTTAGACTTTTATGACTAGCCTGAATAAATCTCCATCGGCCATGGGGAAGACTCACCCATACATGGGTTTCCACACCATGAGATCCATCCAGAGCAGTCCCACACAAAGCATCTGCCACTGGGAACCAGGAGGAAGCATGAAGACCAAGTTGCTGGCACACTTTGCAAGCAACATGGGCAGAATCCCTCCCTGGCAATACTGAAACACTGCAGTACATCATCTTCAGATGCAGAGTGTCCCACAGAGACTAATGGAGCTTGGGAATCCTCCATCAGGAGACTGTGCACTGCAACCCCACTTAGAAGCAAGGGCCTACATACATGACGAAATGTCCAGTCAAAGAAAAATACTGCTGAAGGGAAGCATAAAAGTGTGATAACTAAGGTGACTACAGCCCCCAGGGGGTGAGGAGTTAAATTGGAAAATATTTGTGGGGAGGTAGCATCTCAGCCAGAAAGCTGATCTGGTTAGGATCAGCAAGGCACAGAAGTCTTTCTCATCAGAGAGGGCTGGAAGAAACCGAGTGGATGAGCAATAACATCACCATGCAGCAGTGGGGAAAAAACAGCATGGTAAAAGGAGTCCTCCTCCTTTTATTATCTGTAGTAATAATAAGGGAGCATTTCACTCAAACCCCATGACACTAGAAAGATAGAGAGTATCCAAAAGGTACAATAGAATGGCAGTAAAGTCCTTTAGTGTGATTCCTTTATTAACACTACAGGCAGAGCAAGAACTGGACATTGGACATGCAAAAGGGATTATAAAGAAAACTGCAGTCAAGGTTTATAAAGAGGCAAGTCCAGGACACACCTGCACTGAGTGTATTGTTGAGGCTATGATAGATAGTGACTGAGCTCATTTTGATTACTCTTTGTAAGAGACAGGGAGGAAATACAATCCTTGAAGGAGATCAATAGAGAAAGCTAGAAAGGAGGATCAGGAAAAGGACTTAAAGGTTTCCTCAGATCTGGGCTGACTTTGCATGAAGAATGTGGCAGTGACATTAGATACAAATAAACTGGCTTTTTCATAACATTGATTTCTGCATTGTGCCACAAATCACCTTCCTTCTGAGCACATTCAGCTCTGTTTACAAAGTTAAGGATGCAAAGAGGAAGAGACTTTGATATTATTTCTTTGTATTTACCTGGCTCCGTGGAATTAAACAGAGATGAAGACCTGCTGAAATTAAACAGACACACAAAACTGTACCAGATGTACCAGAGGCACAAATACCCAAGACCATCCCTGTGACATTTGGATAGTATTTGGAGAAGGAAGGAGGATTTTTAATTCGTTCTTCATGTGTATGCGGGAATGCTGCTATGGCAGCAGCAAGCTGCGAAGGTTTGCAAGGAAAATTCTGGAGGACTCCTGAAGCCAGTGATAAAAACCAGTGAGTATTCATTTCCTACATTTGAACAGCTATAAGAACTTTAATGCAGGAAAAGGTCAGGACATTTCAACTTCTGATTTGTTTGGTTTTATCTGTTCCACTAAGAACTGCAGATTATAATATAAAAGAGCCAAGAGAAAATTTCACTGATGATGGAAAATCAAGGCACAGGGCACCTATGCAAAAAGCCTTTCCCTGAGCAACTTCTAAATCTACACATGAAACTTACAACTAGGCAGAAAACTGTGTGAGCGTCTCTGGATGGGTGGTGGTGGGGAGATATTTTAGCAAGACGGTTCCAGTCCATAGGGTGGTATGCGATGTTAAAATAATGTAGGGTGTTTGGAGAAGGTTAGAAGAGTGCTGCTGTCACTCCAGAGCTTCAGCTTGGGAAAGTAGCCCCAGGGCATCAAAGGGAGCTGAACAGCCTGGAGAAAAATCTGGAAAGAGCTTTAGTTTGCAGAACAACGCTTTGGCCTCTAGCTGAAAAGAAAGCAAAACCAAGCATAAGCCACTGTGACATTTCTAATGAAAAGTTGAACCTTTTGTACTGTCTGCAGGGTGGCAAAGAGCTGAAGGCATCTGATGGGACCCCCCCACAGAAAGCAGGGATGTGAAAGGGCCAGTGGCAGCTCTTGTGGCAACGAATGTTTCTTTGTTCCTGAAGAGTTTTGTATCCAGGGGATTGCTGACAGCATATTACTGTTTCCCTGATGTGAACATGATCCAGATCCTGACTTAACACAGGCCAACTCGTTCAGTGGGTTAGTTTAAATTAATCTGTGGCCTCTCCATCCAAATCCAGGTGAAAAGATTTCTGTGGTGTCAAACATTACCTCACCTGTTTGGCTTTAATATCTCATTCCAGGTAGTCTGAAATGCATTAATTCTGGATATAGTTCATGTGGTCCCATGTGCTGTTCAAAACAGCTTCCCACGCCAAGGGTCTACCTGGCTTAGCATGAGCCTGTTTCTCCAGGTGGTATGAGGGCACAGACTCTGCTGATTTTGCAGATTTCCTCCTGCAGTTTGAAAAGATATGTCACACCTTCAAACTAATAGCTTAACTCTTTGAGAGTGGAGTTTTCAGAGAAGTGCTGAATTCATAGAGGACTGGAGACCAAATTCTCTTTTAGTGGCTTTGAAAATCATTGAATTCTGCTCTAATCATTAACCAATTAATAGTTTGCTTCTCATTCAGTGAAATGTGCCTGTTTTCTTCCAAGTCTTCTCTTGACTCTTATTAAGCTACACTAGAAAATATATTTACCATTAGAGGAGAAAAGAAACAAGCAAAGTACAAAATGTGCATGAATAACCTCCAAAACTGCACTGTTTGTTTTGTTTTGATGCATTTCCTTTTATAACCTCCTGCTTAATGCTCTAAACATGCATACATTTTTGATGAAATAATATCCAAATAATTTACTTCTGCGGAAAGACAATTTACTGTGAGGTAAAAGCAGGAGCAGGTTAACAGCATAAAACTGTGCCTTAATCTAAACACAACCATATGCGGGCTGTGGGTTCTGCACCTTCCATTGAAATTCATCTCCCAAAGGTCAAATGCAATGATTTAATGGCATAAGTAAACTTGAGTTTGGGGTAAAAAACATTTGGACAATGTTCTCAGACACATAGTCTGATTTTTGGGTGGTCCTTTGGGGACCCAGGAGTTGGAATTGATGATCCTTGTGGGTCCCTTTCAACTTGGGATATTCTGATTCTATGATTCTAAGTTCTACAAGGTGCGTACTTGTTTCAGCTAGGCTAACAATTTAAATAGGCAGAACGTACGAGGCAATATTTGATCAATCAGAAATGTAGTTCTCTCTAAGCTCCTTAATACTAAAAATAATCGGTTTTGATGGAAAAGTAATAACAAAATTCTCATTGCACAGAACACCAAAGCAAGTAATAGTTTAGTTTGTGTGTAAAAATATTTCATTAATTGATGAGATGATAAATTAAAAAAGAAAAAACAACACAACTGAACAAAAAACCTACAATCTACCTAAGAATGCTAAGAGCTGTATTTTTGTCATATTGTTATTCAACTGGGAATTCCAATTGTAATGTAGACAACAAAGAGTTGAATAGAATGATCATGCAATGTACAATGCCAATCTATAATTAATCATAAATCCTGGAAAAAACATACATATAGTACCACTTAGTAAGGAACATAGCATTATTCTTACTCACTGCAAGAACGCTCAACCAAATCAAATATATAATTGGAGAATACATCTTTCAAAGTTGTCTTTTAAAACATTCTACTATTTCTGAATGAAAATTCCACAACCTGTGAAACTATTGCCTTCGGATTTCAACCACAAACCAACTTATGATGACAATGCTGGTCTTGCAATGGAGCAGCTGAGATGCAAATCAAAACTTTGTAGCAGATTCCTGTAAAATAATTGAAAAAAAAAAACCAAAACATAGCGATAACAAAACTGCCACAAGCCATGAGAAACTGATATATTTTAAAATAAAAACATTGCAGCAAGTAGAAATATAGTTATTAAAATAAATTGGCTACAAAGGAGCACTAGGAAATTTTGTTAGCTTATACAGATAATGAGCAGTTGCCAGTACCTCACAAAATGCAATGTGGGAAGAGTTGGACAGGTGTCTTCTTCAGTGCTGCTGGGATTTTCCCTTGATAAAGTCACCAAGATCACTTGGAACATCATGGTCCTTACCACCCTGCAGCTTCAAAATTCTTTCATGCAACATAAACATCATTAAACAATGCTATTTTTAACACTAAAGTATGTTGCATCAGCCTATTTCTCATCTGTAGCATGCAGCCAGCCTGAATTCCCTGTCGACATTCCCTGTCATGGATCTTAGCAATCCTTTTTTTTTAATTTATTTACTTCTAGGGCCTTCTACTCATCTATAGGAAAATCTTTTCTTTTGCAGCTTCAAAGATGTAATGATTCTGTATATTTTTTGCTCCCATGAACAGTAAAGAAAAATAAATAAAAATATCAGGACAGGACCTTTGTTCTCACTCAAATGATTTTTTTTTTTTTTTTAATAAAAAGGAAAGTGGCAGCCATAAGAGGTGGTACCAACACTCCTTGCTCACTGTTTTTCCCACAGAGATTTATAAACTGATTTGGAAGTAATTTATAATATGCAAACCTTATGCTTCATTTCATTTTGCAAGCAGAAATGTGTTGATTTGTTTCTAATGGAAAAAATGAATCACACTACAGTTTTTCTGCAGTGTAAATCAACATGTAGACAAACAGGTTATTTTTGTACATTATGAATAGTGGTTGAAAGTATTTAAATGGATTGTATACTCATGTTGGAACACTTGTGTATACAATATGTATATCTATATTATGCAAAAGATCATAAACGCAAACTTCAAAAATATATAGCTATTTTGGGTGCAATGTACTCTTTTCCACGCTTTGAACACGATGAAATATTAGGCCCAACTCAGATATCCAGAAATCTAAAATGCAGTAATTTGAAGGCAAAATGTTCAGTGTTTGATTTGTTTGTATGCATTCAGTGACTTAAAAGAGCTAAATAAATGAAAAAAAAAGAAAAATCACCTGCATAAATGGAGAAAGTTCAATTTTCCAAATATTAAAGAACCAGAAGATTGAATATTGCAACATGATGAAGGGCTGCCAAACCAACTGAAACAGGCAGATATGCCATCATATGCCTTCGCAGGCAGATATGCCATCATATAACCTTGAACGAAATCAAATGTCATTTTGAAGAGTTGTAATAGAAAAAAAAAATCAAAATTTAAAAATTTCTTGATGGTTCCTCCGTATTCTTGTACATATATACACACACACATATATATTTTTGGTGGAAGACACTCTTTCAGCTATGCAAAAGTTCAAGCACTCACTTAATGTACATAGCTAAACCTGTTCTCTCCAGCCAGTTCTGGTCAAAATAAGTTTGTTCTTCACATTGGCACTATGATGAGGCTTCTCTGCTGAGGGAGAAAAGCTCTGGGCCAGTGCTCAGTGACCCAGACAGTAAAGTGCTTCCTGAAATTAGACAGAAACTCTTGTGTTCCAGTTTGTGCTCATTGTCTCCTATCCTGGCATTGGGCACCATTGGACAGTGCCTGGCTCCATCTTCTTTGCACCCTCCTTTCAAGTATTTAGAGATATTGGTAAGATTCCCCTCTGACTCTCCTCTTCTCCAGGCTGAACAGACCCAACTTTCTCAGCCTCTCCTCACAGGAGATCGTTTTGGTGGCCCCACATTGGACTCTTTCCAGTAAGGCCATCTCTTGTGTTGTGGAGCCCAGAACTGGATTGGCCTTCCCTTACTCCTTAAAAGCCATGCAAGTGTCAGAAGAGGAGCTCAGAAGATCCAGCTGGTTATGACACCGTGTCTGAAAGCCTTAGGTTTGAGATTAACTCCATGAAGTAGTTCAGAGTAAAATGTCCAGGCTATATTTTCCTGATACCCAGAATTGTGCACAGTTCACTTACCGAATGTACATAATTCCTTTTCTCTTCTCTCCCACTCATGGTCATGGCCCCAACACTCCTTGGTATCATGACTCACGATGATTACAGAAACAGCAGTGTTTCAACTCAAGAGGCACTCTGAAAGCTATAAGTGAATATGTGCCTGTGCAAGAAACTGCTGGAACTCCTACATGAATAATGGAACAATAATAAAAATGGTATGACAACTGAAAATAAACTAATTAAGCCTAACTATTTATACAGACATAAGAATATACAAAGGCTGTGCTGAATGAAAGGCTCACTTAGCCCCATATCTAGTAGTAGCTGATCATGGAAAGAAACCAGGGTGATTATGTAAAGACAATTCTTTAAGCAAACTGCAAATTAAGAGTTTTCATCCACTATTTTCAGACATCTTGATAAATCTCTCTTCTATGACCTGCCTAATGCTTTTTGAACTCCTGGTATCCACAGCAATCTGTGAAAATGAGCTCCACAACTTAATTATGGCATATGTGGAAGAGAACTTCATTTGTTTTAAAATGCTGCATGATGGCCACCCTGGGTGTTCTGTAATTCATGCAGGATGAAAACCAGCAAATAGCAGTTTTCTAATCACCTTCAGACCATTAGTTATTTTATGTAAGTATCATCATGCTCTGTCATTTCACTTTCGAGTTAAACAAGCTGCAGTTGATCTAGTCACTCCTTACACAGCAGTCATTCTCTGTCTCTGATCATTTTTGTTACCTTTTCTACATGTTTTCTACATTAGATGAGGAATCCAGACATGCACAGATCCTGTACAGGTGACCTACAGGCTTTTACAATGACAGCATAGGCAGCCATCTATTTATTTCCTAATCTTTTCTAACGTTTCAGTTGTCCTTACTTTCAGAAGAATATAGTGCAAATCCTACAATTTTGGTCTCTAAATTGCAGTGACTGAGAAAAGAGAGGTGTTGGTCATGCTATTTCCTTAACCTGAAATCCTGAACACAGTGTGCAGCTAGTCCAATGGTTGATGTCAAGGAAACATAAGGAAAATCCTGAAAATTCTGACGCTGTGATCAGATCATATACCTGTAAAGCTCATTTTTGATTACTTTACAGGTTTGATGCTTAGTTTATTTAATTTGGATCAGTAATGACTTCAGAAAAATCACAACACAAAAGGCTGCAGACAGATTTCATATAAATGTGCTTTATTGCAGAGAAGTTACATTATTTACATGCTGCAACACATTACAACGTAAATCTATCAAGTAGTTCATGGTGGATGCTGTTGGTTGCCAGATAACATTGTTATAAGAACCACGTTATAAAGTGAAGAGACTTACAGCTTTATATACTCTACAACTTGGAGTAGCTAAAATGTTAAAAGTCAAAAGGCAGTGTTTTCTCAGGCCTGCCTGTTGTCATATGCATGCAAAAGCCTAAGGAGAGCAAATATAAAAGTATTGTCCAGTTTCAGGTCTATGATGCCACCAAAGCTGATGATAGGTGTGTACTGATTTATATTTTAAAGCATATAATCTTGCATAAATTATACAAGTCTAATAAGATTGGTATAAATCTAATTATTTATAAACCATGGCTTAGAAATAAAGGAGAAATGCAGCTTGCACATGCATTTAAAAGGACAACCTAGCAAATGTTTGTGACCTTAGTGTTTATTATCTTTTCTCTTAACAGATCTGCTAGAAAACATCTTAATTCTAGAGTTGCACTTCTCTTGGCTGAATAATGACAATGAAACTCCAGAAAAAGACAACTAAGCAATCTAGCCAATATATGCTGGTGGAGAAAAATCTATGAAATACAGAACATTAGTTATGTCTAACTTAGTATGTCTTCATTAAGCAATGTTTCTAGCAGCATCATAGTGAAATATAATAGTTGAGTGAAGTTTGGCCCCTCTTTCTTAAGTGCAAAATAATCTAAAGTACCAATTGAATCTGTAGCCCAAATATCCATTGCTAAATAAACTGGGGAAAGCTTTGTTGCTTTCTGAAGGAAAGTTCTCCAATTGTTTCAGTCTTAGGATATGTGACTACAACAAGCCTAAAGAACCATAACAGACATTTTTTAAGAAGTGAGGGAAAGGGTCAGGATGAAAGAAAACAAAACCAAACAAAAGTACACAAGCCAGTGCTTTCCCTGGTCAACCAGCCTTCATTCTTCTGCTGCCAGTACAGCTGGGCTGATGTACACCAGCTAAGGAATGGACTTTGTTTCTGTGTTTCTAACGAGAATATCATTAGGATTAAAAATAAGAAAAAAAAAATGAGCAAGGAATTGTAGATAGAGAAGAGCGGCATAGACAGAGTCATGCATGAAGGGCTGGATCCTGCCAGTGCAGCAAGGGACAGTGGTGCTGTGTGGCTGATGTGGATGCCCTCACCCCGGTGGATGCTGCACCATACACCAAGCAGCAGTGTGTCCTTGAGGTAAAGAAGGGAGACCAGGACAAGTTAGGGCACTGGGGCTGGTGCCTGCTCCTTGTGAATGTCTGTCTCTAAGAGGCAGTGAGGATGTACAAAAATCTCTTTCCATGACTCCCCTACAGATGCCCACTTCTAAACTCAGCGCCTTTGTGAGTAAGGACAACCTGCTGTAAGCTGCCCTCCTCCCCCATTCATACCAGCCACGTCCTGGATGTGCTGCAGGACCTTCTTCCAGGGGTAGGAGAGGCAAAAGATGATCACCATATTCATCAGGTTTTAATTGTGTATCTCTCTGGAAAGGGTCAGTGTGTCCCTGCAGGACTTCCTGAGAGCTGTGTTCCCAGGATGGACTTCTTCCTGCACAGGGAAGTTTAGGGTTACTTTCCCTCTGAAGAGCTGATCAAGTCCCACTGAAGCTGATGGAAAAGTTACTGCCAAATTTTGTGAGTGTCTGGGACTGGGGAGGGAGAATTTGGGCACATGGGCTCTAACTTAAGCTCTTTTCCAGAATCAGTAGTGAGCTAATTTGGGCTGCACATGGGTCACCATTGGCACTGTGTGGGCAAAGTGGGTGCACAGGTGGCCAAAGTAAGGGTCCTGGCCAGAAGATGTGTGTTGAAGGTAGAGACCAAGTTTCCAAGGCCATGACTACAACCTACAAAAGCAAGGTGGGAGAGTCAGACCAGCCCAGGCCAGCGAAGACCTAAGTCGGCATGTCCCCATGAAGAAATCGAGCGCAGGCTCACCAGGTTGCTTAGGGCAGTTTGGCCACTGTCACCTAGAGCTAACGAGCTCTGACTCTTGGTAGAATTTATGAGTGAGGCCAGTGTGTTCAGAGAGCACTGGGACCTGAGCTGACTTGTTTCCAACTGGCTTAGGCATCTGCATGTCCCAGCTTTGGGCTTCACAGAGGCAGTAGAAAGATCAGGTCTGTCTTGATCTGTCAGTGTAGATGGGCTTGTATTCTCCTGTCCTTGTCAAAGGACAAAAAAAAATTCCTCCTCATGTCCAGCTTGTCTAAGTCCCTCTGATTGTTGCATTTTATCTTAAGCCACTTTTTCTATGATGCCACAAAAATCAGTTTATACTACATACGTGTATGTGCAAGTGTGTATTAGATATGACATGTTATATATATATTAAACATATATAAATATCTATTATATATATATATTATATATATATTTAACAACACATTCTATTCAATCATCCTCATTTCGTGTTCTTTCATTGAATCCCATCACTTCTCTCAAATTGCACAAGTTCTTTAGGACTGAGCTGTCTGTATTTTGGAGTACTGTACGTACAGCCAATTCTGGTGAATAGCACTTCACTGGTACTACATTCAGATGGGCGAGGGTGGAACCTAGTTTTTATTATTAGTGATGCACAGATTCTCTATGATACCTCTTAGGCCCCGATGGTATACCATGAGTGTTTCTGCACTAAGACTCATAGTTGTAAATGGGCCACCTTTGAATTAAGCTCATATGCAGGATGAGGACTGTAGCTATTACTGAAAATTAGCACTGTAAAATACTAAATACTAACTTTTACTGTAAATGTATGTATAAATTAAAAATAAATAAATAAAATCTAAGCATTTGGAGAGTGGGAGAGAGATGCCATCATTTTCATTCCTGCTATCTCTTCCAATTGCATATACAGGGGAAGAGTGATATTTCAGATTCTCTCTCCTCACTTGTGTATCTCCAAAGGCCAATTTCTGGAGGTTTGCCAACAGGGATAAACAGTAAACTGTTGTTCCATATGAGCTAGCTAATATATTTCCCAGGGTTGTCTGGTTTTAGTAAAAGCAGGTCATCATTTCTGGGGTATATTTGTTGTCATTCTTGATTGTCTCATTTAGAAATATATCCTCAGTATGAAATACGGAACAAGGTCATCATTATGGATGTTTAAAATTGGTATTCTGGTTTCTTAGATTATATTTTCCAATTTCTAACAAACAACAGATAAGTTGTCCTAAGACTTACCAGAATATGCAGCTAAGACGACTGGATTTCCACTATTAACAAAGTCTATGAGCATTAACAGGGAAGTGCATAACAAATAACTTGCTGTGTATAAAACCCCTGAATAATACAGTATCAAACTATAAATTTAAATAACAGAGAATAAAACAAAAAGTTCACTATATAAATCACAGGAAAGGAAAAAAAATCCCCAAAGCCCAAAGGAATTTCCCAATGAGAGTTACGGCTTCCACAGCCAGTGGAAGATTACTGTAATTCTATATATTAACAAAAAGTCTATAGCAGGTATTTTAAGTTACAATAGGACAGAAAATATCTGCAGATTGCATAAATGTGTTGTTGTGTCACATAATATCAAAGTTATTTGCAAAAATTATACAATCTGGAATGCTTTAATATGAGACACAACAATGTACTTAAACACACAGTAATAAGAAAATGAGAGCAATCATTATATAAAATGTATTTTTGGGATGCATTGAGTTAGCAATGCTATCAAGATTAAAATATGCAAAGTGAAAAGTCGTCATTTTAACAGCTGCTCATTGATACCCCTTTTTGCCATCAGGACATTTTCTGTGCCCTACTTCTGTTGGATCTCTAAAGTCCCAAGGGCGAGTTAAAGCCAGTTTTGGCATTCAGAAATAATTCTGTTAAGACCTACGGTGTGCGTTTGTTACCACCTTTTTTTTTTTTCCTTTTAAAGGAGAAGTGATTTCACAAAGGCAGGTTACTTTCATTGACACAGTACAATCCTTGGAGTAGGGAACACATTCAGGGCACCGCTAATCACATTGTTGGCACTCAACAAATAAATAATAACAATAATAATAATTTGCTTTGTTTAATGCCTAATTATTTGTTGTGCTGATTCCTTTAATTAAAGTGATGCTCCTTAGGAATTTTCAGATCCTTTTGGCCTAAGTCCCCTCTGTCTTTCCTGTTGTCTTTCTTCTCAATGTTGCTACTCTCCTCAGTCCAAAAGCCTCTTATTTTCGAGGTGTTGCTGTTTTATTTGCACTTATAGCAGAGGTGTTCGATAAAGCTACACTTCTTTCTGCATTTGGTAAATCTGGTGTATCATACTCCCAAGGGCAGACTTCAGCTCGAGATGCTGAAGGTTGCTGTAAGTAACTGCTTGGCTTA
Source organism: Heteronetta atricapilla (assembly GCA_011075105.1). Taxonomy (NCBI): domain Eukaryota; kingdom Metazoa; phylum Chordata; class Aves; order Anseriformes; family Anatidae; genus Heteronetta; species Heteronetta atricapilla. The sequence continues at coordinate 17,969,687 of CM021732.1, forward strand.
CGGGAGTCAGATGAAAGCACATTTCCCTCAGAAGAGGCATTTTTTTTCTGTTCCACCAATTTATTGATGTTTTCCACAGCTTTCGGGGGTAGCTCATCATGCTCCCCAGCACAAATATTCGGTGCATATCTATTAAAGTTCTCACACTTCTGCCCAGGTGAGACCTGAGACTTGGAATTTGACTGTTTTTTCTCATTTTCAAAAACCTGCTGCTCTTGTGCCTCCCGAGTGGCTGCCTCCACCTTCTCTGAGCTCTGTTGATTTGACTGTTGATACCCCTCAGGTGTCTTCTGCTTATGAGATTTCCCCTTTGGCTGGGAAGGGTGATTTTTCTCTGGCTCTGAGGAAGCAATAGACACATGTTTTTGAACCTTCGAGTCAGAAGGCACAGGACCAGGAGTTTGGTCATATATCTCCCAAGGACAAACTTCTCCTATGTCAAAAGTGTCCTTGTGCAGAGACTTACCTGTGCCTGTGTCTGGATTAGTGGGTGTTTGAGCAACCCTTTGCTGTTTCATAATTCCAGACTTATGGGTTTTCTTTGCTTCCTCAGAGTGGGTAGAGTTCTTCCGGTGAGACTCCTTATGCTCCCCTTTATCAGAGGCTGAGTGCTTTTTGCTGGCCTCCTTGCCCTTCTGCTGAGATTTATGAGATTTAGTGCTCTCTTCTAGACTTTGTGTTTTACCCGTTAGTCCCAGAGTCTTTTCCTTGGCACTAGCAATAACACTGAGGGATTTTTGTAACACAGATGTTCTTGGATGCAGAGGCTTCTTATCTGCACTTAAGTTATGAGCACTTACTGATTTGCACACCAAAGGGACCGATTCAGTGGACACTGCTTCAACCTTTTCAGGAGCTTTTTTGGTTATATCATTACCAGTCAAGGAATCCAGAAGTGAATTCTCAGCAGCTATAACTTCTGTGCTTTCTGTGGTTAAGCTGTTAGGTTCTCCTGTTTGATCCCTAACATGATCGTAAGTGCTGTGGGATTTTTTTAATGAAAAGACTCTGTTTTTGATAGTCTCTTCTTTTGGCTTTACAGAACTGGTGGAATCCTGTGGGTTTTTTTTCAGTGTAGCCGTGTTTTTCACAGCACTGTGCTCCAACAGGTCCTTCTCATCCCTGGAACACTGCCTGGTGACTGTCTCTGGGATTTCCGTAATACGTCTCATTATCGAGCGCCCCAGGCCCTTCTTAGAGCACCTTTTTTTCTGGAGATGTGGGTTATTAGCAATCATCTTTTTCCTTTTATAGATTTCAAGCTGGGCATATAGTTTCTTCAACTCATCCTGTAAAGTAAATAGAAAAAATAGTACGTGGAGTGAACACAGTCAAACAAGCAGCCCAATGAATGCATTACCCATTGCTCTAAAAATGCCATTAAGCTTATTTCACTCTCTTTTCTAACTCTTGAATATGCCATTCCTCCATAAACTTCAATCTCATGTTTTTCTACCTTAAAATTAAGTTCAACCCTGGTGCACAAACCAGTTACCTTGCATAGCTGTGCATCATACAGAATGTACAATTAGTTATGTTCCCACAATGCTCTGTGAAAGCTTTCCTGCTGACCCCTACAGATATTATGTATTCTGGGATTGTAATTAAGAATAGTTCCAGGAATAATTGCCCTTTTACCATTTAACATAGGAATAATGTAGATTTATTTCTATTTCGTATGTTTATTAAAATTTAATGTTATATAGTTATGTATATATTATGTACAAACTACTAATCACAGTAACACCAAATGCTGTTTGTGCTTCCAGGTAATTCAAAGAGCCCATATAAACTGATAAACAGCTCTTGCTGTGAATGCTTCTTCCTCCTCAGCCTCCATCATGACTTTCACTACAACTAGTAATGTGACTTCTCTTCACACTAGTGAATTCTTTTCATGATATTTTACATGACCTGATATCAGAATCATTGCAAGACCTAAGCTGACCTGTTTCATCTGGTATCTGCAAAAAAAAAAAAAAAGTCAAGCAGATATGATTCAGAGTTTACTGACAGGAAAAGGTGTTACTGAAAATAAATGATATTTAAATGAATTATATTTACCCGAATATCTTCAGGATCCAAACTATGCTCACTCCATGCTGAATTGATACTGCTGTTCAGATAGGATCCAGATCGACCCATATCAAGCTCATCTTCGTAAGCTTCTGTAGCTATATCATCTCTTGGGTTATTGCTTGAATGTGAAAACTGCAATAAGCATTCATAACAAAGATGTTGCCATCAGTTCCCTATATAAACTTATATCAACAGTTTTCATGACATAGTCAATCACAACAGATTTAATATGGTTTTCTAAACTTAAAATACTACCCATAAGTTCTACTGGTGTAGAAAAAACAAAAACAAAAACCACTTTGTACTTGCTTTGATGCTTATCTGAGCCTCTTTACAATGCATTTACATTAAGCGAGTACGACAAATATATGGGAGCAGTCTTTCAGTGAGAATTAGCAATTAGGCTGCTAAAATCATAAGACTGTATTTTATATTCCATGAAGTTGAATAATCCTGCAGAAAGCAGTTCTCTCATTTTAGATCCTGACCCTTGAAAAGATGAGATAAGGTGGCCCAAAAAGGGAAAAAATAAAAAAGAAGACAATCTTTCTCTTATAAGTTTTAGCAAATGCTCAGATCAAGCATTGCACAGAGAGGTAGTGTCAACCTTTTTTTTTTATTATTTATATGGATTCATTCATCTGTGGTTACTATTGCCCATCTAGTCATCTGGCCTCAGGACTTTATGAATGGAACTAAACCTTGTGAATCTTCTCCTAACTCCTTCAATTCTTTGGGGTGCTGGAAGACAAATCTGTATAGTGTTACACAGAAAATAAGCTAAAAATGGAAATGTCGATCCTTAGTTATGAGTCAGTTTCAGAAAGGTTAACAAATTTTCTAGGCTAGTCTAGAAAGGTATCTCTGAAGATATGTAATAAAGTATATGGATAAAATATAAAACTATTGCTAAAGACCAGCTGAGTAATTAAAAAAAATAACAAGGATATTCAGTATTAAGGCATCAGTGCATCCCTTGCTTATGACTGTTTAATATACATTATTTCAGAGTTTATCAGCATATCCTGTTCTGACAGAAAGGCAAAAGATAGGAATAGCAGCTTCATTAAACTGAAAATTGCATTAACTTGAACTGTGTAGCTTTCTTCCTTCATATGCAACTTTCACCTTCATTGTTCTCTTTGATTCTTGACCTTTTGAATGATGCTATTGGTCATTCCAAAAGCAATTATAAAATCACGTGTTTTGCCGGGGTATTGTATAAGAAGAAAGCTACATTCAAATGCTTCAGACTGGTGCTAGGGACAGGTGGAGCTACCTGGGGTTTTCCTACACCTGGTGAGGCTGACATATTGTCATTTCATTCTTGGATCCTGATGGGAGCTGAGCCGCAGTGCTCAAAGCTCATTCTGTTCTCTTCCCTGCATCCTGCATCTTCTAATGTCTGGCACAGATTCATCTTCTCACCCTGCTCTGCTCCTGGCTCCACATTGTGGGCCAAGTCTCTCCTCGGTATGCAGGACTTGGATGTCACAGGCTCTGACTTGGACAGGACTCTCCTTTTCCAGTCAGTAACAACTGCATGGTTGAAGTCCCAGCCACTCCATCTCATGACTAGTTTGAGCTCCTCATTCCGCTTTTATTTAACAGTCCACCCTAGTCTTTTTATCCCCTTAGCCAAACTCTTCGTTTGATCTCCAGTAACACTCGCAACAGCACTGTCACCAAAATACATGAAGTAAGCATTATCAGGCAAGATCCTTTCCTTCTCATATGAATCAAATCACTTTTTTTTTTGTTTAATTTAAATTAAAAGCCCTTTAAATCTCTGGAATTTTTAAAGTTGAAAGAAGGAATTTTTCAAAATGTGTAAGAGTTTTTTAAGAGAAACATATATATGTTTTTAGGCATTACAGCCAAATTTTGCATCTTGCTTTTCTACCAATTGCTTGATAATTTTATATAGAATTGCTTCTGCAAGACGTTTATGTTCCTTGGTCTTGGCAAAAGAAAGTAGGCAAGAGAAGCAAGTACCTTAGGGATGAGAAGTAGCCCGACAGTGACAGTCACAGTCAAGTGTGTGTGTGCAAAGAACAGCATCAACATCCAGTCAGACTGAAGTCTCGAAGCAAGAATGAATCTGAAAATAGAATTGTGTTGCAGTTCACTGTCTTTTCTCCAGTGCATTGGATTTAACATTTTCAATGTTCTTTAGGATTCTTTTCACTGAAATGCCACACACAACTATTTTTGTCCTGTACTGCTTCATACAGACCAAACATTACATGCACATGCTTTACCTACATAACATGATTTCAAAACGAATCAGAAAAAAATAAAACACAAGATGGAACAAAGTATAAAAAAGAAACAACAGACCTTTGAGGACATTACTCAGTCTCATGTTTTCCCTCTATTTAGCTGGTGTTTTTTTGGATGGTGTAAATTGTCACAGATTCTTTGGCTTGAATTGAGTTATTGCAGTTTACATTAAGGATCTGAACTGATGATTTTAGGTTAAGTAAGCACATGTACTATGAAAATTTGCAGTGTGCTTTGTAAATACAAGATGTCCAGAGATCACAGCTACAGAGTGTGGCTGATAAGTCATCAAAGAGATAACAAACTGAAATGTATTTTAGTGGGGAGAAGAGAAATGGTCTTGATTGTGGGACCGCTTGTGGTCTAAGAGCTCCACAAACCCGAGGAGTGGCTGAACCTCCCACATGAAGCAATTCCTTGCTGAGCTTTCTAAAAGAGTGGCAGGAGAAGCACTGCAGTTAAAGCTAGCTGAAGCATGCTTGGCTTCTCTGCTTTACTGAGCTCCCAAAGATATAAACGGTAAGCAATGCAATGGATGAATGGATGCACCACTGGCTTGTAATTTGCAGGTCTACATAAATCATTCAGATCGAAATGAGATTTGCAACTTATCCAAGTCCACAGAAGCATATTTTGCAGAAGCTTTTGTTAACAGAAATAGTCTGGCATGCAACACTGCTTTATATGCCATAATAATGTATTTATCATTTCATGCTTATTACTTTGTAAATGCAGTGCTTCATGAGCACAATAAAATGTTATAAATTCTTCTTTCTGACAGACCTGCTGCTGTTAAGGTGTGCAGGCAGACAACGAGGCTCAGGCCTGGGGTTTAGCTATCTGAACATATCTTGAGAGCTATTGGAGATGACATGAGAGACTGCTGGATACAACAAATGACAGAGCAAAAAGCTAACAAAAGTTACAGAGTGTGCCGTAAGGAATGGCATGATTGCACAGGCAGTTAAAGGGGAAAGACAGCCAAACTGCAGAGGTAATTGAAGGGAGCATTGGGAGTTTTGTGGGGGGCACGACTTGCAAGGTCAGTGGTACCAATGTAAGGCTGTGATTACCTAGGTAATGAAGCCAGAAATACCAGATTGAGTACCCGTGTAGCAAAACTGGAATCAATAGAAATGACAAAGAAATGAAGGGGGTGTTGTTTACTTGGGAAGACACAAGGACAGAAAGGGGCAAATGTGGATGCGGGAAGAACAAGAATGGAAGAAGAGAAAGAAGGGACAATAAGAGGGGCTAGTGAAATGTATACAAGTTACTAACTGTTACTAACTGTAACAGTTAGTAACACTGATCACAGTGGAGACAGAGTTTCTGTTCAAATGAGATTTTCCCGTAATTTTGTTCTTCTCAATGATACTTTTGAGAACATTTTGAGAAATTTCTTTCTCAATTTTCTCAAGAAAGAGCAAGGCAGGAATTTAATAATATGCTGATCTGAAGACAATCAAGAATCCTCTGTTTCTGACATGGGAATCACACTTTTAAAGAAGAACAAACATAAACAGTTCGAGGTTTGATTTAGTGCTCTTATCAGTCTTCTACAAGCTTCAGGGCTTTTCAGACTGGATTAATGCCACATAGTAGTAGGTGTCCTTCAAGATTGTGGTGCTTTCAATTTCATGACAACTCAGATATGTCATATAAATACAAGTCTTACATTTCAGCTCTTTCAGTTACATGAAGAGCTTGGCAGGGAAGACAAAAGAAGAAAAAAACAACAAAGTCATGTAAGGAAAAGTGAACTTGAGACTAGGTTAGGACTTGTGTATAAAGATATGGACATAATCTCAGGAGGGATCATGTATTTTCATGTATTTTGGTTAACTTCAGATACTATAGGAACATCTTCGAAAAACTAATAATGTCTGGAAATCTGTTACTGAAAACAAACAATTTACTGGCCTGATCAGAAATGCAATAGGACCAAGTCTCTAAAAGAGAGATCAATCCCCCCTTTTTCTCAAATTCCTAATGCTTTTCAAGTGAAATCCTCGTGGTGGGAGGGAAGGAAAATGTTGCATTTTCCCCTTTCTCCCTTCCTTCTATCCAAGGTTTCTTTCATCCTGTTCTATTGCTAAAAGGAACTTGCAGCCCACCTCTCTTACTGAACTGTATCTTCTACCATAGACCGAAGTATGATTTAGGAACATTAATTAATGGGGGAAAAATTTGACTGAAGGGTTACCGTGTTGGTTATAGCCAATTCAGAAGTACTGCAACCACATTTTCCATCTACTCTTTCAGAAATGGAAAGACACTTCAACCAAATACAAATTTTAAAAATAAGGTTTTTTTAGATGTTTGTGTTCAACAGTAAAGAAGATTTTGAATGTATGTGGATGTCAAGATATGGGGTTGAGAGAAGGTTAAGGAAATAAAAAGTTGCAGAAACATGGAAGAAAACATCAAGAAAGCAGAGAGAAACGTGAACTCCAAGACAGACCAAGAAACTGAGAAGAGTATTTGAAGACTGTCAGCACAGTCATGTTAAAAAAATATCTGAGTAGATAAGGGATAGGATCTGTCAGGGGGCAAAGGAAGGTGTAGAAATGCCATAAGAAAGTCATAAGAATCTCTTAGAGTATGAGATGAAATTCATGCTATCTTGCTATTCTGAATTTTCTAGGACAAATTTCTTATTGCAAAGTACTCTGTAGCAAAGCATATATGGTAATTATCATGTAGCTCTGGCAAAGACTGCTATTTATCTGTTACTATTCTAATGATTTACAAGTATGAAACATAGAGGTCATTAGAAGTTTTATAAGAAACACATGCCTTATATTATTGCTACAGCGTAATGACTTTTTATGTCAGCATATAAACCACTGTGCTGCATGCACAAACCAGTGCAATTATCTCAACATACAGCTGCTGTTTGCCAATCTGTTACACGCCAGGAAAAGTTCATATAAACCAACATCCTTACCTGCTGCTTTTCTAGGGATGAAAACCCATGAGCAGAGTGTAAATGATTCAAGACAGACTGTATCTCTGCTACCTTTATCTCATATGCTGATATATACATAAATCTAATTTATTGCATATACTTCCATACAAGATCGTATTAGCTAGCAATACTGAAAAAAAAAACCCTAAATACATGATTTACAAGTTGACTGTACATTTTCTTGAATCCTGTGGGAACAGTTTTAAGTTTAGTAGTTACTTAATTTGCAGAATTAAATATTTATGAGACCTTCCATTATTCATCCTACCCCATTTACCCATTTTAAGTTGCACCATATGAAACCTGAAAGATAAATAGTTAATTACTAGATCTACAGATCACTTGCCTAATTGTATGGAATATAGCAGAGATAATGAGCTCATTGTGAACTGCAACAGCCATATAACGTGGCTCATGAAATGCTGATGGGACTGTCCGCACTGCATAGCAGAGATAAACACCCCACAAGAGGAATAAAAATTCAGCTGTGAGAAGAACAAAAAGAAATAATTTGCAATTAGTTTTATAGATGAAAAAGGAAGGAAATTTGAAGCACTATAGTATCTTCTATATATATGAATAGATAAAGACAGTATACACTTGTAAATTTATATGTGCACACACAGAGGCATTCAAACACTTTCAGATATGGTTACTGTGCATCATGCATCTGGTTTTAATTTTAAACACCTCTTTTTTTTTTTTTTTTTTTTTTTTTTTTTTTGTTCCAGATCAGGAACTTTTTGCATTCATGGTGTTTTGGTTTTTTCAATATACAAGCATTAAGACAGTATCTAATAATTACTCGCTTGAGACGATGTCTAAGAATTTCTTGCTCATTTTTCAAATTGGTACTATAGAAACTTGACATTATTTAAAATAACAAAATATGTTTACCTGTAGCTTTGGTTCTTGCTATAGAGGCAGCTACTGGTGCTACTACTAGACTACAAGTATCTAAGTCAACAGTTTGATTTCAAAGGTTTATAACTCAGATAAAACAATATATTTTGGATTAAAAATTTTCCACTGTTCATGACAGTTAATCCGGCTGGTGCCCAAAATATCATGAGTCATTTCTGAGGGCTTAATGTAATTATATGAAATGACGTGTTTCTCTCTGTTAGGAGAAAAATGAGTAAAGGAAGAACGGAGGAGTAAAGGGTCAGGATCAGTTTAAACTATCCTGTTAGAGCTCATTCATCTGCACCCACTAGTCCTCTGGCTTCAGTTTCCAGTAGACACTCTGCTGTGACATCATTCATTTTGCTTTCGATACAAATGAAATAATTTCATATCCATCTTGAAAAACCTCCCCTTGCAAAAAATAAAAACAGCTCTGACACATAGCTATGAATACAGCTCGCACCTTTACCTCTTGCCTTGCACTGTGGGCTAATGATGGCTGGAAGTGGTTATGTCTGCCCAGCAAGGTGCAATTCCCTATCAGACTCCTGCAATACTGGCACTGCTCCAGGCCAGCTTCAGAAGATGAGTGCAATGCTGTTGTTACTCATACGCTGCTTTGGGCTTAGTGAACTTTTGCAGCTAATCTACCAACCACTGTATTTTGTTAGTGGCCCTCACCTATGTTCAGTTCTTGTGAGAGCATGTTCATACATACAAAAATGGGAGGGATGGGATTGAACTCACCTATACTCAGCTACTGAAAAGTCAGGTGTCCAGCTGGGCCAGTGATCCTCCTGCTGCCTATGAACAGGTAGCCAGCTCTGCAATGCAAACCATCACATCCTAACATGGCAGGAGGTGCCAAGTCTCTCCTTGAAATTGAAAGTCTCTCCTTAAAATTGAAAGCACTCTGATGATTACCCTAAGCAACTAGATTTTAGGTGTCCTGGTAGGACATCTAAAATCAGCATTTCAAACCTTCTAATAACTTATATACAGTTAGGTATGCTACCAGTGAAGTCTATTACACTAGCTCCTTAAAAACACCTACGCAGGAATCACCTAACAAGCCATCTTGCTCCTGAGGTCTTCTCTGAGCAAGTGAAGATTTTTCTTCAACAAAATAAGACTAAAGGCTCCCTTACAAATGTTAGCGGTTCTGTTTTCTCTACTTATACTTGTCTCGCATATGCAGAACTGTGGTACTGAAAGGTATTGCTCTTCAAAGTAATGACATTTCTTGCTCTAATTGATTTCAGAAGAAATTGAAAAGGAAAGAATGCATTCACAGGATTAGGTTGCTAAAGCCAAATCCCTTTATTGTACTGTCCTATGTTCTATGGGTCCTGTATTTCAGCAGGCATTCCACAGAAGATGCCACGTAGCACATTACCTCTCATTTTGCCTTTCATCTGAAGTGCTCCACAGTATAAATACATAAAGGAATAAATAAATTATCAGTAGAGTTGCATAGATAATATAAGAGTTAATTATGAAATAAGAGGCATACTACCCCAAAACGCCAACGGTTCATTTCTCTTTCTACAACTGAAGTGAGAAGAGCCCCACGTCTCTCATTGTTAGAAATGATTAGTTACCATTGCTAATAGAGATTAAGAGTTTGAAAAAGTTGGGCTTTTAATGGAACGAAAATACATGTGCTACAAGTACTCCTACTTCAAATAAACTGTGAGACAAATTTTGCTTATTTTTACCATTAAAAACAAAACAAAACACTACTGTAGCCTTAAAGATGTACAAGATTTTTTTTTTTTTTCAGTCTGGATAAAAAAAATAAGTCAGACCCAGATAGCAAGATGTATTACAGCGAACTGCATTAAGTATGAGTGAATGATTCCCAGATCTTATTGCAAATTTCCCTGTTTTCACTTTCACAATCATGGTCACAAGGAGTTCCTAAGACAAGAGGGGATTTCAAAGCATTAACATATTGGAGCATAACAGTAGTTTGCACTGTTTAATGCATAATGTTTTAATGCATAATGCTTTGCACAGTTTAATGCATAATGCTTTACATTTAGAGCATAACTGGCATTCCTGTCTGCAGATAATAATTAGTGTGACATCTGGTAACACAGATAGGAAATAGCTTTTGAAACACAAGGTAAAGTAACAGAGTTCCTATAGTTGCTAAGCCCAACGATACAATAATTTCATTAACAATAACAAAAAAATCTTGCTTGAAAAACAATTAATTATCAAAACCACTAATTACACAGCTTAAACGTATTGTGCAGAAGTTATGCTTGAGGGGGAAAATTGAATTCATATAATTAGCTACAGACTACTAGTGCATATTGCAATGAGAATCTGAAGATGCTATAAAATTTTGCTGTATTATTTTCCAGTTGGTCTTTCTGGTTTCTCAACATCAAATAAGTTGATATATTTATATATTTACCATAGTTATGAGAAACACAGATGTAGCTAACTTTGATAGACAGGATAGGCAGACAGATAGTTAAATAGGTTAAGAGCAAGATTCTTGAGCACCACTTACCTCTGAAGTCCTACTAGTTTTGTTTGTGGCACCCTAGTGACTCTCCCGCACCAAGTATCTTTTATGATTGAAATCTGGCTTGCTGAACAATTTTTCACCACAAGCGTGGTGTTAGAAGAGTGACTTCTTGACAATTAAAGGACTACATTAGCATAATGCAAGCCCACCAATACCAAACTCAAAGCTCAGATACATAATCTTGTTCCTTTAAATATGATGTATCAAAAGGCCTAAAAAATATTCAATTTTTACTTATTAAGCATAAGAACAAGAAATATCTTATTTTCTTACTTTGAAAAATGATGGAAATTCCTAGGAGAGACAGCTGTCAACAGCTATCTGGACAGGAAATGTGAAGTAAAAAAAAAATAAAATCAAGCTTTAAAGATACTCAGAGTAGTTATTTTGTAACTGTCCAGATTTCACTTGCAAATCTGTGAGAGATAAGAAACTAAGAAAAGGAATAATTGCTTTAAAGACACAAGTAGATGCACATATGAATGGAAGGTGAGATGAAAACATTACATGGCCTCAATATGCCACGTGCAGGGATTAATTAATCTTTAAATATATCTCTTGCTAGTTATTTGCACTATTTAATCAACCTACTTATTTATATTCTTTGGGTTTTTTTTTGTTTGTTTTTTAAAAAAAGCTAATTCCTTTTGTTTGTAATGTCCATTGTTTTTAGAAAAGGGAGCATTTTGGAGCACTTAGCTCCATTACCCAGCACACTCAGGTTGGATGCAGCTGGTGTATTACTACTAACAGCCCACTATGTCTGCTCACCTGGGATTTGTTTGGGTCACTGTTCATACTCCACACTTTTTGATAACGAGGGACAATGATATGTTCATAGTATGTGATACGTTTCTGCTCTGTAAAGAAGGACGCACTCAGGATTGGTTTTATTGACCTAGTCTTCCTGAAGATCTGGGATAATATATTTACTGGGTTTTGGTAAATGTTCAGTTGTCTGTTCTGTCAATTATTCTTTCATATTTAAAGCCAGTACAAAGCATAGCTCTGTCCAGAGACAGTCACAGAATCACAGAAGTATGGAATGGTTTGGGTTGGAAGGAACCTTAAAAACTGTCTACTTCCAAGCCCCCTGCCATGGGCAGGGACACCTCCCACCAGACCAGGTTGCCCAAAGCCCCATCCAGCCTGGCCTTGAACACCTCCAGGGATGGGGCATCCACAGCTTCTCTGGGCAGCCTGTGCCAGAGCCTCTGCGACATCTTCTTGCATACGATGCAGGCCGCCCCCGCTCCTGCCCGCCCATCCCCAGCACGACTAAATTCTCTGTCCTTGTTCACTGTCTGCTCTGCAGATGTCTGTACTTCAGCCGACTGTATGGAACAGTGGAGTGAGATATGGGGAACTGAAAGCAGTGATCAAAGTCTTGTTCCTGTCTTTTAGGATCTGGAAAAGTTAGACCTTCAGAATGGGCAAGGGAAAAACAACTGCAGATGGCAAAAGGAGCAAAGACAACAAGGGCATGACATCATGGGTGGTAAGAAAAAAGAGATTCAGAAAAGCAAAAATCACATAAGAAAACCTGAAAAGTCAAGAAATGTGAAACTTGACTTTTGAACTGGGACACTAATTCTTCTTAGAGGCCTTAGGAAAGTACTCCATCCTTACCTCTACAGCTTTCTCCTATCTAGTACTTGGACAGCACTAACATAAAAATACCACATATGCAGTCTTTCTTTACCCTCTTTTGCATGTATGATCTTGAGTTAACCATATCATTTCTTGGGAGATCAGACTCATCTATAGCATGTAACAGAGAACTTCCAGAGATAAATCAAGGTTGGCTAATAAAGAAAGCTCTATAATTTGTTGCATATGACATTTGGATGCCTAGTGAAGGAGACAAAAGTCTGCAGAGGAAAAAAAAAAAAAATGTGGTCTTGAGCACATGCATGAGAAATGAATTTTAACTTTGTACCTCAGAGTTCTTCTACAAATGTCCCATTCAAGGCATGCTTCAGAAAGATTATCACAGAGTGTGTTTTTCTTGCTAGTTGGGGGCCAACCTTGAAATTTTTGCTGTGATTGGCAGCAGAAGTGAGCACACAGATCTGTATTTACAGCCAGTGAGACCACATATAACATGTTCTGTACAGATTTGATTAAGCTCTGTAACTGAGCCAAAAGCACTGCAAAATGGACACCCAAATTAAATGGACTATATAACCCTAATCTTACTGGGCCTCAGTGCTGGCTGTGCAGCATGGCGATAATACCACCTTGTCACTGAAGAATGAGGAGCTTAAATCCTAAACTTTGAGTTTCCTTCCTACCCTGGTCGGGAAGGAAAGAGTTATTCTAGGCTGTCCTAGTTGATGCTCAGCCCTCCTTCCCTCATAGCAATGCCCTTCTCTTGTGCCTCTTCAGGACAGCCCCGAGGTGGACATGGCCATGGCCTAGAGCTGCTGGAGGGAGCTCCCTTGAGCCGGAATTGCCATTCCCATGCTCACTTGCACTCTGTTGTCCAAAGGCTACCTGCAAAAAGAAAGCCCTGAAGGTTTAAAGCCAGTTTTCATGACTCTGTATGATGTTCCATGTCTGACCATGCTGATTTTGCTTAAGAAGCACTACCACAGGACAAGAACAGGACACTGTTCTCCAGAGATGGTGAAATATTTTGCATGCTTTCATTACACGTGTTTAAGAAGGGACAGCCTTTTACAATATGACCTTGACTAAGTCCTTTTGGCATGTAAACCTTGTAAAACAGTATTGTTCCACAGCTGCACCATTTTTTCCTCAGATTTTGGATACAAACTATAACTCCCACTAAATCTGCAACATAGCCAGGCTACAACTCATCTTCTTCTCCATCACATTTTAATTCATCAAACTAATGTATACACTTTAAATCCTCTATATTGAAACAAACTGCTCTATGGATCTGGAAGCACAGCTCTTCCATCCATTTCCACACTCTGAGTGCCTTCCGAAGCTGAGAGAGCACCACTGTTAAAGAGAAAAAAACATGTCCTAGATTGCTCTCCATTGCCAGTGCAGTCTCTTTCTGCTTCGCTGCATTCAATCTCCCACCTGGAGAGCTGTGCCATGTCATAGTAGAAGCTTTTTTTTTTAGGCTAAAAGGATTTTCCTATATTTCAGCAAACTCTGGTTACAAGCATAAGTCTTCAGTGCTGAATTATTCAAAGCAAATTATAAATTATCCGTCTTTCTCAGCATAGCTCAGGATTATTTCAATTAGCCAGGCACAGCCATAAAGAGACTTCTGTGTGGAGTAAGAATTAATGGTGTCAAATCCTGACATTTTTTCGCGACCAGAAGTTGGATTGTCTGTGGCTGTGCATGGGCCCCATGGTTTGAGGGTGACCTAGAGATGCTTTTCCTGGCAATGGAGACATTGGAGACATATCCACTGACCTGAGTGCAATATATATCCATGTGCCCCTTCCATAGGAGTCTCCCCGCATGAAACTTATGACCTACAGTTTCCAGGAACTCCTCTCATTTCTGCATATTCCCTCTCATCCTTTATACTCCGTTTTATCCCTTCCTCTACCCAGATGTGCTGCTTTCCTCATTCCTTCCACAGGCTGCTGTTGTTATTAAAGCCAGCTGACCACTCTTCTGGGCCCATCATCCTCTTCACTTTTGTGTGGATGAAAGAGGGAGAATTAGGATCAGAAAGATTTACCGCCCAGCTGAAAGCAAGCTGAGTGTGGGACCTCTTCTCTCACATCTTAAAGAGCATGCCAGCAAATGCCAACAGGATCCAAAATACTTGAAGGTCTGGAAAGACTTTAAAGTACAAACAAGAGTGCTGCAAAGACAAGGCGAAGTCAGGGCATCTCCCAGCCTCTCCCAAAGCCACATCCTCCTGCAGGTGGTTTGCAGAAGAATCCGAAATGTGGTTAAGAGAACCTGTACATGGTTTCCTTAGCAGAGACACATTGTAGAAGCGGTGCCTAAACAAAGGCTTTTATCTGTGATGTAGCAGGTACAAAGAAAAAGCAGTGATACTGCAGGTAGCAGTGCAACCCAAACTGCTCAAACCATGAGTTCCAACTAATTTTGAGAAAGGGAAACTGAAGAATGATGGCTGCTCATTGTTAAAAAATGCAAACAAACAAAGAATGTATTTAAACAATGCACCTTCTGAGTATCTAACATGAGAACTGAAGTCAGATTTTTGCTGGTCCTGAATTCTACCAAGTTCCTCCTGGATGGGCTTTCCACACAGAGGAGGCCATAAACACTACTTGGAAAAAAACAGTCCCTAGATGTCTCTAGACAGCACTCAAAAGGGATAGCTGCTCTTGACAATTCTGGCATTAATCTCTGTACACTGATGCTAAGGAGAACGTGGCTTAAGAACACCCATTTGGAAATTAACAATCCTTTATTCATTGCATACTCTGAACAATGTACCCTAAATATGGCATAGGGCCACATCTAATGGGGATAACAAAAAGAAATAATAATCACTCACTCCCTGAATACAGCAAAAAGCCTGTAGAAAATTTAATAAAGGGCTTTGTAAAGCTGTATGACAATGCCCTAACTCAGAACTGTATGGACGGTCTTAATTCCCAATCTGTCAGAGCCCGTCCTGGCAATTCATTCCCTCTTTAGATGCAAGGATTATATAGGTTAAATATTATCAAATGAACAGGGGAGGGAACTGTTTTGGGAACACAGGCTGAAATGCTTACTTTGTTCCTTTTCCTGGCTGAGGGCATTCAGTAATCATGACAGAGCCTTGTGTTTGAAACTCTCTTGATAACCAGGACCCAAATCCTGAGCTTCCAATTAGTGTGCTAGTGCAGCAGCTGAGCCAGAGGAGCACGGCTCCTGCCAGCTGGGAAACACACAGGTGCTGAGGAAAAATACCTGGCTGCATTTGGTTAATACCTGCCTTTTACTTCTGGTTTAAATAAAACATTGAAAAAAAGCACACAGAGTGCATGTGGGAATTTTTAAAAAACTACAGTTCAAATCCTATCTGCATTAGGTAATACCCTGGCTCTAATGAAGTCAGGATCATCCACTTGCCAAGACTGCACCTCTGCTTTTTATTGGTGTTTGTGCGTGCATGTTTACTTCTCTGCCTAGCTTTCTCTGTTGCCATGGCCTTTGCACATTAAACTTATTTTGCTTTTCTTCCAGATTGTAGGAAACCTTTTTTTAAGTACTGTGCTGATATTTGTTTTGCTTATATGTATTTTTCCTCAGGATAAAGAGTAATAGCTTGATTTGTGACACTGTGAGCCATTACGTACCACAAGTTTTTCAGCTGTTTTTTTTTTTCTAACTTGAAATCAGAAATCAGGCTGTGGCAGGTAGAGGTATAGAATATACCCAGGCCATAACAGAAAGGCTTTGTGGATGAGCTTTTTCAGGCCCTCAGGTTTTTCTCTAAAATCTCAGGTTGTGATCCATGCCACAGTTTGTCAATGAGACAGATGCCACAACCTCTAAAGTGATGCACAAATACAAAGGAAATAAAAGAATCTAGGCAAGTGACAAAATACCCACAAGTATCCAACCTCAAGGAAAATGCATACTAACTTCCATTACATGACACAGATAAAACAAGCATTTACTGAATGCTAATTTCTCTCATCAGCATATCACAAAGCACTGAGGGTGATGTTAGAAAATGGTGACAACCTTTATGTCTAAGTCCTTACTTCACTCAAAGGGAGCATCCTCTCAAACTTAATGGAAATGTAAATATAAAACATTCACTGCAATAAAAGTCTCTCGAGATGGAGCCTAAGTAGCGTGATTAGTATGGAAAATGCTTCATAAATCCTAACTCCAATAATCTCTGGTAGCATAAAGGCTTCATCTCATTATGACTTTCTAACAGAGCCTTGTTAATTCTCACTTCACTAATCTGTGACCTTGAAAATTCCCTCTCCACATTTCAGTGAGACATTGACAGCAGAATGAAACAGTGAGGTATTGGAATTGGTATTTGGAATATACTCCAAAATATTCAATAGTTTTGTATAAAATCTTGTGCCTGGCTAAATTAAATGAAATAACAAACCTTTCATAAATTAACATCCGGCATTTTTATTTTGGTATTTTAAATGAAGTATCATAATCTATCAATTAATTTGTAACAGAATCTTTTGCAAGGCTGCTCCCAGTGAATTGCAGGAATAAAAGCAGTTTTGCATTACATCTCATTAAGTGTATTTCCCCTGACATCTCTTTGATATGAAGTACCTGGTTTTGGAAGTAGATCCTACTGTCTGTAAGCCTTTCAGACTGCTGTTAACAACAAACACCTTAAAGTGCACATGCACAGATATGTGTATAGGCACACACACATCAGTACAGACCTGTAGCTGTACAAATCCTGGCACTGTTCAGTTTACTGAAGACTTGCACAAATGTAACTCTGCTAGTAAGGTAGTTTGGGTGAGAATGCAAAATGACAGAACAAAGGAAGTTCTATCCAGTTTTGTTCAGGCTTGAGAACCAGTTTTGCCTCTATTACCCCTGAGTGTATTTTGAAAAAAAGAAAAAAAAGAAAGAAAGAAAGAAAAAAAAACATTAAAAACCCCTCTAGGTGTAAATAAGTCTTAAAAACCAGTGTTTGTTGGTTTTTAAGACAACACTAGGCAGACAGCAATTTACTTCATTTCTTACAACAGGGGACTATTGGTCCCATTTAGCCATTACGATCTGAGTTGTTATTCAGTTTACTAGCACAGCTGTAGGATCAAGAGAATAAAAACATTTGTTTGCCATTATGTAACAACCACCGGTATCAAAGTTTTAATAATACTACACTGTATTACTGGCTGTGAAATGCTGTAAAATTTTCATCCGAAATGGCTCGGTGCAAATGACATCATGTTTTACATTTAATTCTCTTCTGTTATTAATTTTACAACATCTCTGGTGATTATACTGTTTCGTTATAGCAAAGCATAGCTATAATTTATCAGTATACACCTACAAAAGGACACAGATTGAGACACATTTCAAGATGTACTCATTTATACTCATCTCTGTGTGGTTTACCCATGAACACATTCACAAATGAGATAGCAGTGTGCCTGGGAGATCTACATGAAGGAGGGAAGAGCAGAGCACAGGGATGAGAGAGGTGGAGAGGGGACAGAGCAGCTTAGACCCACGGAAACTCCTTGGTGAAGCTGGAAGCAGTGGTTTGTCCTTGTGTTACTGTGCATGGCTTTCTGTACAGCACTCCAAGAGAAAATACCCCAAATACCCACAGGCTGCTTCTATCCATCTCACCTTCACTCTCACAAGGAGGACACCCTCTTACTTCTCCCTCATCCTGAGCAGCAGAGCTCTGTCAGTGGGATATCCATGGAGAGGCAAGGAAAGAGCAGAAAGGTAAGTTTTTACTTCAGATTTCAAAACATATTTGAGAACGGTGGGTGGCACACCTATGTAGAAACAAGAGCTCTAGACACCACTGGAAACAAGAGCTCTAGACACAGATGCTCTGAAACTGTCCGGTCACCAGGAAAAGATATGTTACACCATATAACTGAACCCTGGCATGGGGAAACCACCGTTAAAATAAAGGAAACAAAAACGTGTCGTTTTTCTCCGTAGTATGACAGAACTCTGCAGGGTGGCATGTTTTAGCTCTTGCCTATCCCAAGCACTGATGGCACATCTAGCAAATAAGTTAGAAAGTTTGATGGGCATTTCCTTTTCTTGTTACTTTAATACTAATTTCTGTGCAGTTATGAAAGTGTTCTAGCAAGCTCTTCACATGACAGCTCTGTCCAGTTCTGTGGTGCAGAAGCACAAAGCCTTTGTTATTCCTGCCGCAATTTCTCATGTGTAATAGCATAGAATAGCTAGATACATTTTGCCTTCAAAGATGACAGTTCTTGAGCACCAATCACTTTGTTACTACAATCCAAGTTAAAAACCTTTGAAAGTCATAAAATTCTCAGTATATTTTAATTATACTTCTCAGACCATTTAAAAACCATCTATGCCAACATTTCATTCTCCTCGATGTTTTTCAAGTGATGTTATGCATCCTGATAAAGCTTTAAGATATTCTAAAAGAAGGAAAATGTAAAGAAAAGGCAAGATAAGCCTTATTTTAGAAATTAGAAGGTAAGCCAGAAAATGAACATACCAACAGCCATCATGTAATCCCAGCGGTCTAAGAGGCACATATTGAAGATCAGGTGGTCAGATGTTTGCCCTTGGCCAATGAGTGGAATGTTTCTCTCCAAATTTTGGGTTATTGCAGAAGTCCAGCCAACAAGGAACCAAAAGACTACCAGGAGAATTACAGCCAGCATCCTCATCACTCGCCCACCTGTCATGTATGGAATACGCTGAGCAGTTCGGGACAGGAATACCTTCAAAACCCTGAAAAATTCAGACATGGCAGAATTAAAAAGAGAACTAACTATGTTGCAGGAATTAGATTTTCATTTTATTTCACTATCAGACTATTAAAAAAATATATCAACATTCTCTCCCTTGACAGTATGTACAAGAGTAAAATTTGAAACATTATTACTTTCATATTCAACATATTTAAATGGAACTGATTGCTGCCCAGAGAGTGCTACAGAGCACTAATAGAAAATATTAGCTATACTTATGCTAGAGACATGCATTCACATGCTGTGTTGTCAGGCTATTTTCTACCTTCCAGCTCCCAGTGGAAGACTTCTGTCTTTGGAAAAGGGAAGGTCATATCCATAAAACAGCAACCATGTGTGAGATTTTATTTTGTTATGATGCTGTCTGTCTGCTCATCCCAAATCATGCAATTCCCCTATTTGATATTATTCCCATAGACTTTGATAGCTTACAAGACAACATCCTGTTCCTTGTAGAGGTAACTGTGGAAGGCACTTTTAAAGTGAAAGGCAAATTGTTTCAGTGATTTTGTCCTCAAAGCCACTCCAGTTCTAGATTCCTGAGCACAAGCATGACCACTGAATACTCTTGATACCCACATGGGACTAATTATCAATGAGGTTTAAGAAATTTGAATTTTTTAAAAAAGTTAAGTTTTTAAAAGCCCTCAAATATTTGCAGTGTTCCAAGAACCTCAGCCAGATCCCAAATCATTTCATGGCCAAGCCTGCATTTTCAGCAAAAAAATCACACTACAGGTTAATATTTATGCTTATTTTTGTCTAAAAGGAGGCAGAAGCAACTGGCACTGCCTCTCAGACAAACAATAATGCAGTGTCTTTTAAGGCAAAAGCACAAAGTTGTTTCCACATCCATAAAAATGAATCAGCATTTGACTACAAACACAGCCTTCACAGTGTGTGTTAGGTGAAGCCAGAGATCTGAATATGTTCAACATTATTCAGCTGTTTCCCTCCCAACAGTCACTCCGCAGGGGGTCACAGGTTTTGATCCTTCCACATCTGATTGATGTTCTCCTCTCCCTTCCCAGATGCTAAGTGTTTTATATCTGAAGCAGGTTCCCAAAGACTTCAGGAAGGACAGAAAGAAAATTTGACAGAGGTGAGGCAGACAATTTCCTTCTGCCTTTATCAGCCACAGCACCGTTGTTCCAGGCAGTGCCAGGAAATCCTCATTTATCAGAACACTAAAATTCAATATGAGCAAAGGTTTTCCTCCTCCACGTTGTGAATGATGATCGATACTTAGCTTCTTGGAAGGAAGGAAGGAAAAAGATACTCTTTTTGTGATGAAATTGGAAACCCATCTTTTCACTGCTATTGTTTGCCATTTGAGAAAGACCATACCGCACATGTTTATGAAGCTTTAAGAATTAGAGAAATCATACAAACTATCTGAGAACAGCAATAAACTTGTCTTTTCTTTGTATTTTGGCTCTCCAAAGGCAATTCTTGGTGATTCTACTGAACTGTGAACATTTTCTGGACATAACAATCCTGGGCTCATTAATTTTTTTCCAGTACTAGCTCATTAGCTGCTGACTGTGAAACAGCTTTCATGGGGAGTGGGGTAGCCTGTCTACTTATTGATCTAAGTATAGTGAAACAAATAACATTCTGCAGTAGAACAGTCAAAAACCCCTACAGTTTGCATTTCTTTTTTTCCTTCTTCTTTTTCACAAAAACAGGCATCCATCACCACCACCATTTCTATCTTGAAAATATAGGCCTACATGTAACCTAACCTGTAATTTATTAAAAAAAAATATTTTTCTGAAGAGCTATCGAAAAGCTGTGTTAGATTTGTCATGTTGAAAACCTCCCTTCCAAAGGCTGAGGCGTGAAAGTGCTCAACCAGAACATGAGGTCCGGTGTTGCAATTCCCTCGTCCTCCTGTGGCAATGTGAATCGAAACCCACAGTGCTCACCACCTCATCACTGACAGATATCCTCAGTCTCCCCTACATGTTACTGAGCCTGTATTAAAGCAGAAACACATACCCAGTAGGTTCCCCTTCTGAAAACATCCTTACTCACCAGGCTGGAGCACCAGCCTCCATCCTGTACCTTTGACTCATATACTATCTAAGTTTACCATGAAAGTTTAACTGCTGTGATATGAGACCAAACTGCCTAGGAGCTGTGTGTTGTCTGATGACTGGTGCTCTCCATCAGAAAGGTGGTTCAAATCTCTGTCCTGAGTTCTTGGTAGACAATACTCAGTCCTCCTTTTCCGCACTGTATCTATATATTGGGTTGAAAAAGTTATTGAGCAAATGAGAGAGATTTCTCACAGGGAGGTAAGATATAGAGCTTCTGGGCTACACCTATATTATTCTTAATATAGGTGTTAATATAGGTATTAAATATGTCCAGATGATGGAGTTCCAGCACCCAGGAATGTTTTCACATGCTACTTAATTTATGACTATATATGTAGCCCTGGATTCAAATTCCTGAACAAATTGATCTTTAATCATGGGTATCAAGTAAAGAAATACCAACTGAAAAAACTCCTCCTGTCCTGTCTATCCCCAAAACTCCTGGTCATGAGCAGCTTTGGGCACTGTTTGAGAGGCATTGCCTCTGATCTAAGGCAGAAGAGGAAATACAATCCTTCTCAGCATCTTCTAGCTCTGTTCCCAGGTAAAACTGTTCAGCACATGCGATGCACTTTCATGCACTGTTGTTGAATACTCCAATCATCATTTTCAGCGAAATGTCGTCAGCTCTGTTTACAGGCAGATCAGACATCACACTGTGATGTGCTCTACCTACTTTGCTGGAAGACATTAAAAGCTGCCTTTAAGCAAAGCTTTGACCTACAGACAGCTACAGACAGCATTAAAGCCAGTTTCTAATAGCTGTCCTTTTAACAGAGCAAGAAGACAGTTTAGGCTGAATGAACTGTCTGGAAACCACTGAAGGTAACCCCCAACTCTGCCGCTTGCACTACCTAAGCTATATGGCCTGAGGGTTTGGGCTTTTTTTTTTTTTTCTTTTTTGGCTTGGCTCTATATAGCTGGACAAGATGAGTGTTTGATTGCAAATACTGAGAACAGAGAGGCAAGGGCAGCCCAGCAGACAGGAGGAGAAGTGATCAGAAATGGAAGGACAGAGCATCCTGGTTCACAGATCCAGCTGGGATCCCGGCTTAGGGACTGTAGCCAAAGCACATGGCTGCTGCTGTAAAAAGTGTGTCCTAAGATGTAATGTATAATCTTAGAAAATAAATAAGATCATACTAAATTTTCAGGTCATATCAATAATTCACTCTGTGAACAGAAAACATAGTCTTCAAACTATGAGATGACTCCGTAAGTGAAAGGAACAACAGGTGAAGGGTCCTGCTTTGACAGCAGTGACCTGGCACGGTTTGTTTGCTTTTTATTTCTAGTATCTGTCATTTCGTGGATTTACTGAGTCATCCTGTCAAACTGTTCTGTTCCAGACTGACGATTTTTATTGTGATATGAAAGCTACATCAGAAAGATTAAGGGTCAAGAGCTCTTATGCAGTATATTGACTTCCTATGGGAAAGGGATTAAGTTTTATCTATTTCTTCTGGAGTAACAGTGAACATGAGACTAGTTACTTAGAGCTTGCAAATCAATGAGGTACCTATGGCCCATGTACGGCACCATGCCAATACAAAGAAAGCTCACACCTCACACTTGACACAGACATGTACACACAAATACTGAGTGTGGGTTTTATTTCCACATCAGGGAAGATGACTGAAGAAAGAGCATCAACACTGAAGGCTCAAGACCTCACTATTTGTATTTAGGTGCACTCATACCACAAGTCACTGTCTCTTGGCTATAAAGGATAAAATCCTGCTAAAACACATTTCAACTCAAAGTCTCCAAATCAGTCATTGTCTAATTACCAAGTAATTTCTCAAGGCTTTAGCATAAAATAGGCATGAAGCCCAGCATGGAATAAACTCAGTGAAATCAGGATGATTTTTGCTTTATCGAATCTGGCCATCTTGAACCTGAGCAACCTGGGCTGAGAGCCGTACCATGTCAACAGTGTGACAATGGCATGGCGAGACCTGCATCATACACATAGAATCACAGAATCAGAGAATGGTTTAGATTGGAAGGGACCTTAGAGTCCATCCAGTCCCAACACCCTTGCCAAGGGCAGAGACACTTCCCACCACACCAGGTTGCCCAAAGCCCCATCCAGCCTGGCCTTGAACACCTCCAGGGATGGGGCATCCACAGCTTCTCTGGGCAGCCTGGGCCAGGGCCTCACCACCCTCACAGTAAAGAACTTCTTCCTAAAGTCTAATCTAAATCTACCCTTTTTTCACCATCATGTCCTGACCAGTGAGAAGGTACACCAATTAGGAAAATATTCTTGGCGATTATTTGGTTGTATTAATACTTCTGGGAGTTTACATCCTATGTGATTAATAAATATTTGAAGATATCCTGACAGTACATTTACAAATTACTGGTGGAATAGTCTTGGGTTCTGAGTGATCAGGGAAACAGTGATATCCTTTTTTTTTTTTTTTTTTTCTTAGCAAATTATATTTACCTTCAAAAGAGTGATTTTGAAAGTGTAGTTTCCTTGATACTTTCCACAGAGTTTTAAAGTGTTTTTCTGTGAAGAACTGTGAAGATGAGTTAAAAATGTATTTTATTTCAGTGCCTGCTAAAAACTACCATTAGTAAGCAAAGAAAGTTTTAATACTATATGTATTGCACTGTGCCTTTAAAAATAGTCACTTTCATACCACATGGAGGAAGACTGGACTAAATAGGTAATGTGCCACTGAAATGTTATAAAGGTCATTCTCTAGTGCTTTGGTGAAAGTCCCAGTGCTGGATCAATATATAGGAAATAAACTGTGCTGCCATAATTTCCAAGAGTTTGATGAGGCTGAGGAAGGTCATAAATTATGGGAGGGAAATCACAAGCAGCTCAAGGGAAGGCTCAGGGTATGAGGAGCAAAAAGCAGTCCAATAGTTTTCCACTGCAATCAGAACCACTCAGTCATTCCCATATGAGCAGCATTGGACTCTCAGTATCATGTATATTTAATAATACAGAAAAAGTCTAAAAATATGACTTCCTTTGACGAAAATGTATTGAGTTGAAGTAGCTTTTGTGTGTCAGTATGTGGGTAAGCCTGGAATGAGCAAACTGAATGATCTCTGGTTTCTTTAAATGTACCCCAGATTCTAACACTTTTTGTGCTGTACATATGCTTCTTTTTTTTTCTTCTTTCACCTGCTAGTCTAAATTCCCACCTGAAGAAAGCTCAGTTTCCTGGCAGAATGGAGATCAAAAAGTTTTGCCTGTCTGTGGCTGATTCCAGGGATTGTAGCTGGAGTCCTTTGACAGATCAGCTGGTGCTTGCCGTTCCCCTGTGCCTCCTCGCTCCCCAGCTCACTGCCCTGCTGCGCGCATCTGTTCTGCTTGGCTGCTGGCCCCCATGCCAGGAGGCAATGAAACTGTGTGTGCGTGTTGCTTTTGGAAGTGCTTTTGTTCATATCACCATTCAGGTAGGTCCCATCAGCCATGGCAATTCCTTAGCTGGACTTGCCCATCCTGGTGGATGCATCAAGCACCGGGGGGCTGAGAAGTAACAAGGCTCAACTGGGGACTTGCCGTGTCACGTAACCAGGCTTCAGTGATGCAGACCAAGTCTCCTTATTTACGAAATCCTCAGCTGCTTTGTGCTAATTATCTCTTCTAATAAACCACTTAATGCACTAATGCCCCCAGGAACCCTGCTGAGATTAGCAGAACTGCAGAGTGCCAGGGAAGCATCTGACCCTCTGCTGTCAAGTCCAGACCATGCAGAGCTCCTACAGAGCACTGTGACAGGGACTATATATGCTACAAGGGCCCATCTCTCTGACCCCAGACAACTAGAAGTGGCATGTCTCCTGTTTGCCAGTTACTCATGCTTAAGGTTACATCACACAGTTACTTTTGGGGCACCAAAATCAAGAGTTCGTGACCACAGAATCCTGTGTGAGATTCCTAAAATGCTGAAAATCCAGGGTGTTGGGATAAGCAGAACACCGCTTCTCCCTGAACCTGCTACTGAATGGTTAACAAAACCATTTCAATAATTTCCTCCTGGTAGATATGTTTAAATAATTACATCCCTCTCTTGTTAAAAATGAGGCCAGCTCCTCAGACATTTTTCTCCATAAGCAAACCAATCCTGTTGAGCTCTTCATTCAAATTTGAGGTGATTCTGTAGCAGAAACCTTGATTCATATATCGTTGAGACTCCTGCCGCTAGGACTTTAGTCTGAAGATTATAAATCCTTCAGGCTATACAAGCTTTGGCTAAGCTAATTATTTGCTTCTTAAAAATCATCAAGTGATTATTAACTTTTTGTAAATCTAAAGCCATTCAGTTCTTTACCCCTATCAAGGACTTTCAGAATAGGCAGCAGAAAAGATCTCAAAGTTGCTATTTATCAGGAAGCTTACGCTGTGAAAACAGATTCAAGCACTGCTTCCCGGTAATCCTCTCCTACAACAGGTCAAGCACATTTTTAAGACTTTCATTACAAAATTTGCTTCACGGGGCGTTGTGGAGTTGAACTTACAAAGCCAACTCCCCTCCCGCTCCAAGCTCACAATGTTTGCTTTAACAAAGGCTGATGAGTAAAAGCAGTGGGGACAACACAAATCCCCTTCCTTGTTAGTGCTGCTCCACACAGACATTCATTCCTGCTGAAAACACTCACAGATGATTTCAGCCAGCTCTCTGAATGTCAGAGGCATTTTCTAGTGATCAGCAATAAGGTAGCTGATCAAAACCCTATGCCAAAGCTTGCATCTTAGTCCTTACATAGGCATGCTACAGATAGCAAAAGTCTTGCCATGGATAAAACCCAAATCCAGAGCAAAGTATATCTGGGGGTGGTTACATGGCTTGATCCAGAAAGACCTTCTTTCCTTTCTGCTCCTTCTTAGTTCACTGGCAAGCACTGCACTTCTGATTAGAGAATGATAAGCCCAACTTAAAAAAGACAGAGACCTTCAACAGGACCGGACAGTTTAACAATCAAGATATAGACTACATGTTACACCACTCTTATAAATTTAACTTATTTGATTTATTTCATCGAAGCAATATATAAGAAGAATGCATGGCTTCTCTCTGGATCAAAAAACTGTGAACAAAAATCTTGTGAACGTGAGTGAATTACAATTCACTCTCCTAGCAGTGCTTTATTCTGAAGACTGGCCTATATATTAATAGCATATTTACAGATCACTATATGCTTTACTTTTTGAGCTATGCACTAAACAGTAGTCAGCAACTGAAGAAAACAACATAACCATAGTTTTATAAATTAAATATCTTCCTGTTCATAGGTGGAGGCTTCATATTTTCCCCTTTGTATCCCATTGAACATGTGGCTACTATTTTTCTTGAAAATATTAGTTCATGTATGCTACATTGTGGACTGAAAAAAGTTTTAAATAAAAAGACCACATCAATTTACTGAGTTTTTATCTCTAATTTACATAGTTTTTATCTCTAATTACATAGCAAGTTTCCATACTAAAGCACCAGAAAATTGAATTTCCTTTTATGTGATCTCCTCCATCTTACTAGCTACTTTAACAACATTAAAAAGTTTTAATAGTACTTTTACAATAATATGATGCGATTCTCTTATGAATTTTCTGGGCAGGATCTGAGATTGCCCAGTCTGAAGGCTAGATGTAGCTCTCTCTCCGTTTCACATGGACTGGGGCAGTTACAGGTTACCATTGCTGGGAACCTATTAATGTGCAGACTAGTGGAGGTGTTTGAAGCATCCCCAGCCCCAGCAATGAGGTTTCATATCCTGGCTCTAAAGGAACAAGTCAGTTGACTTCTAAGATCTAAGCACAGAGTCTGAGTTTGGGTTTGTCATCAGTGACCAAATGACTTCTCTGAAAACTCTTCTTTTGGGAGGAGATGAAAATTAAGTTTTCCTTAGGAGATGAATTGTTTTCTCCTTAAACAGGTTCTCAAGCTGGTGCAATTTTCTTGAGGATCTTCATGTTGTATGTCACATCTGGTGTTAGCTTTATATGTGATATACTAAAGATACACTTATTTAAGAAATGTTGAGGCCAGTAGACTTCTCTGATGGAAATGACTTTGCTCTGTCTGTCAATGAACTGGTGAGCAAGCTCAGGAAGAGACCTGAGAGACAGCAGTGCGTAACACCAGGAGAGCTGGAGTAGACCCGGGAGCCCAAAAACAAATTTTCCAAGAACCAGTGAAAGCTGTGGAGAGTTTGATGCAACTTCAAAACTCACTAAGTTGGATCAAATCTAGACCTCCCAGCAAGGACACAGTACACAAGTGAAGAATTAGGTATAAACACTGCTCTTCCTGGTCTTATTTATCTAGTTGTCTTGATTTTTTCCCCATTTAAAAAATCAGTCACCTTGGCTGGTCAGAGAGAACCTTAATTTTCTGAGTCCTCCCTTTGGCTTTCTGGAGGAGGTTCCTGTAGAGAAGGTGAGTGGACTTGAAGCTGTAGCTGACTGTTAGTTTAACTGCATTGTTGGAGGACATTCAAGAGAAGTGTTTTTCAAAATAATCTGGTTCTCTAAGATAAAAAACTGGCAACAGCAAAACAAAGAATCGAGTTCACTTTGCATGGATTTGGCATTAACACATTTGGTTTTAAGTATGTTGCCTTCAAAAAAGTTCCAGAAAAAAGAAAAGAAAGTGGAAAGAAAGAGACCAGGAGAGGTACTGTGTCTGTGGAGTGCTCACTAAAGCACTGTGCAGAGCATAGTTTGGCACCAAACTGTCTCCTCACATGACTTGCAAGCACTTGTTTCCTTTTCATCTCTGAAATTATGTTAATAGGCACCACTTAAAAATGAAAATCCATTATTAAAGATGCAGGAAGCAAGCATCAGCAACTGAAAGGACAGGAACTTCTCCCATCTTTATACCCATCACCATTTTTTATGCCCTCCTATTATCTTTTGGAGGATAGTTTTTTCCTTTCTCTTTCCTTCTCTCAAAATGTTTCAGGGCTGGAAATTACTTTGAACTGGCTAAGATAGGCTCACAGAGCTGCTTCGATGTCAGATGGCCAGGAGCATGTGTGCCTTTACATATCCAACTAAAGCCATAAAAATGTTCACATTTTTTCATCATGACATCCTCCCAGTTTTATTGCTTCATCACTAATCATATGCAGATATGGAAATCTGTTTTTCCGAAGAAGAAAAGTTCCTGATTTCCAGCCGACATTAATGAGATTTACATGAGTGCAACTTCCAAGATTTATGCTTTTCTCACAAATTAATACAGATAATATCTGGAAAAAAATCTCTTTTCCCACTAGCCCATGTAAACTAATCATGCAAAGTTCTTATATATCAGCTCTCAGTTAAGTAACCACAAACAAGAGCAATCCAAAAGAGCATTTCCTTTCAACCACAATAAGGACACTGAGAAGGAGACATGACAATACATTAAAAGGCCCAGCCTTTGTGCTCTGCTCTCATTTACATACATTCACAATGACGGCAGGTAATTAAACAGCCAGATGTAACAAAAAGAGTCTGTCCTACTATATTTTACTAGATACCTTGAGGCATAAGAATGACTAATCATACCCACTGGACACAATTTCCTTCTCAAATCCAAATAGCAGGATCATTATACAGTGTAAAGCTGACAGAGATTAATGAAATGTGGTATAGAAAAGCCTGAGGAGGGAGTTGGTCAAAAACTGTCAAAAGAAACACATCTGTAATACTTAAAAAATATTTGTGGAGGGTTTTGTGCTCACTTCAATAAAATGAATGTTAACCATTTTATAATATGATTGACAGGCAGCAATGTTTTATATCAACTCTATTGAAAATGAAGCTCTTTATCAGCATTATGTTCTCCTTCCACTTGTGGAATAAATATTAACTTTATCTTGTGGTCTGTGCATACAGGTATCATGGCCAAGACCTTCATGTGTATTTGAAAGGAAAGTTTATTCTTCAGCTTGTCTGCAAAAGATAAGATTCAAACTATTCTTACAACAGATTAAATCAGGAACATCTCCACCTGCCATGAGATACAGGAGAGTCATCACCAATGAAAACCAAGACCGTAAACAATGCTAACTTCTTTGGATAAAATTTCCATGTGATAAAATATTGTTATTATTAAAAACAGTCCCCTGCAAGTAGATTATACCAAAGGGAATGAAAATACTGGCAAGAGTACAAAAGCCCATCAGGCCTCTGTGGAGTTATTTTTGCTC
Organism: Heteronetta atricapilla; assembly: GCA_011075105.1. Lineage (NCBI taxonomy): Eukaryota > Metazoa > Chordata > Aves > Anseriformes > Anatidae > Heteronetta > Heteronetta atricapilla. The sequence continues at coordinate 17,999,123 of CM021732.1, forward strand.
TGGTCAATTAATTCACAGGATGGCAGAATAGCTGAGGTGTGAAGGGAGAGGTTAAGAAATTGTCTAATCCAACCTTCATGACTGAGGCTGCATCCACTACAGCAGGTTACTCAGGACCTTGTCCAGCTGGGTTTTCAGTTTCTTGTCTGTGTTAAGCATCTCCCACAGCAGGGATAGGAAGAGCCCAGTTGCTGGCATGGAGTAGCAGTGACCTCATATAGAATAAAAAGCCCAACATGTGAGTTAAATGCTAAAGGCTCCTGCAGCAGCTTCATGTGCAGTTCCTAGGATTACAGGCGATACTTAAGATGCAGGAACAACTTCAGATATAAATCTGCCTCAAAATAAAGGTGTAAATATTTGGCTTCAAATGTTGCAGCCCTACCTGCAGCCCTCCCCTTCCATTGGTAGTCTTCTTATTTTACATTAGTAAATTCTCCAGTCTCAAAAGCAACAATGAAATAAGGTTCCAAGCTTTAATTATTTCAAAACTACTCTTTTCTTCTGAATGCTGATGATGCAGGGGACAGACATTAGCTGGTAGCCAAGCTGCTACTCACTTAAATTCCCTGCCATATTGCCCAACTTATTCATGCTTCCCTTTTAGCATTCACTAAGAACATTAGAAAAAAGGAAATTCTACAGTACAGGCAAACAGACCAAAATAGATTTTTTTAGACCCAGCCTCATTCACACTCCAGTATTTGAAAAACTCCTACTGGTAGAAGAACAAGTAGAGCGATGACTGTATAAGAAATGAACATCAGTATGTGCACAGCAGTTTCTTAGCTAAAGCAAAAAAGAAAATCTGTCCAAAGTTATACAGAAGAATGAGAAGAATGCATCTCTTCTGTTTATAATACTAAAATAAAGGTACAAATAACTAAAAAAACCACAAACAACTAGCATCTAAAAAGCCCCAGCTGTATAAAATAGACATCTGATAGACTGTTGAAGAGGGATGGAATCTTCTGCTCTGATTAGCCTCAGTTTGGCTTGTGCAAGCAGCACAGCATACAGCAGTGCAGAATATCCCTGTGTTTTTCCATATGTTATTTCTGTATGAATCCAGCATGCTACTGACTGCTACTATTGTTATTTAAGCAGATCAGTTACATTCACACTCTGAAGGAGATAAGTTACACTATGGATGTTCTTTTTCCAACGTTTCTGTTTTAATTTTGGCTAGGATAGAGTTAATTTTCTTCATAGAGACTCATATGATGCTCTGTTTCGGATTTTTTTAAATAAAATACTGGTAATCACACACTGGTGTTTTTAGCTGCTGCCTGCCAGCTGGGAGGGGACACAGTCATGACAGGTGACCCAGGCTGCCCAAAGGGATGTCCCACACCACATGGTGGCATGCTCAGCAGTAATGGCTGGGGGAAAGGAGAAGGAAGGGGGGGACATTCAGGGTGATGGCATTTGTCTTCCCAAGGTACCGCTATACGTGATGGGCCCAGCTCTGCTGGGAGCGGCTGACACCTGCCTGCCGGTAGGAAGCAGTGACTGGATTCCTTCTTCTGCTCTGCTCGTGTGCGGCTTTTGCTTTACCAGGTGAGCTGTCTTTGTCTCAACCCATGAGTTATTGCACTTCTATGATTTTCATTTTCTCCCCTAACCCACCTGGACAGAGTGAGCAAGAGGTTGCATGGTGCTGAGCTGCCTGCTAGGGTTAAACTGCAACAGGTTCATGTAAAATACGACATCTAATTAAAGGAAGTTCAAATAATTCTAGTCTAGACTCACTGAATAGTGTGAGCAGTATCTGAATAAAATTATTCTCTTCATAAACTTCCACGTTCTATTGCCAGGTAAGTGCTCATTCAACTATGTTTACTCTCAGTCTGTGTAAACATGTGTGGCAATCAGAAAAAAATGCTAATTAGGTCAATCATGAGCACTTCTGAGGAAGCTACAGCTTCTTGTAAACTAGTTTCTGAATGTCTCTCTGGATTAAAAATTTTTGAAAACAATTAAATATCTTGCATGTCTTGATAAATACGTGCTGTGGGCAACCCCCCACACTCAACAACCTCACTTGGTGACTTCCCAGCCCTGTGTAATACCATACAGCTAGGAGTATGCCTCAACAGCTAGAACTGCTTCCTGAAGTAACCGTTGTTAATGGTGTCCTTAAAAATGACTGCTGATAACTCAGATCAGAGCTTATGGGTCAGGAACACCAATATGGGTGACACTGTAGTGGGTATCTGCTACAAACAGCCTAATCAGGAAGAAGTAGATGAGGCCTTCTTCAGACAACTGGGGGAAACCTTATGTTTGCAGGTCCTGGTCTTCATGGGGTCTTCAGCAACTTGCTCAAAGGGCAACATAGGAGGGCCTAGCCAATCTAGGAGGTCTCTCGAACACACTGATGATAACTTATTCACACAGGTGACTGAGGAGCCAAGGAAGGGAGGCATTCTGCTGGACCTCATACAGACAAGGAAGAACCGCTGGGGCCATGAAGGTCAGGGACAACCTTTGCTGAAGTGATCATGAATAGTGGAGTTCAGGATCTTGAGAGATGGGGACAAAATTTCAAGCTCCTCCAAGCTCAGGAAGGTATCATATCAATGTGCAGGAAGTCAAGCAAAGGTGGCAAGAGGACTGTATGGATGAACAAGGAGCTCCTGACTAAACTCGGAAAAAGGAAGTAGAAGGACCCAGGTTACCCCCAAAAAATACAGACACTGTTTGAGCATGTAGTAATGGAATTAGGGAAGCCTGTACTGGGTCTGGCTGGGATGTTAACTTTCCCTGCAGCAGCCCATACAGTGCTATGCTCTGCACTTGTAGCTAAAACAGAAGTGGTATCACACCAGTGTTGTGTCTGCTGCTGAGCAGTGCTGGCACAGCATCAGGACTTTCTCTAGCCCTCCTAGGGGGTGGGCGAAAAAGTGAGAAACATCACCAGGGCAGCTGACCCAAACCAACCAAAGGGATATTCCATACCATACGATGTCACACTCAGCAATAAAAGGTAGAAAAAGGAAGAAGAGGGGAGGGGTGGGCTCTCATTGCGAAAACGTCTGTCCTCCTCCCGAACACCGGCTACGTGCGTTGAGGCCCTGCTTCAAGGACGTGGTCAAGCATCACTTATTTGTGGGAAGTAGAGAGTAATTTTTTTCCCTCTGCACTTCCACATGGCCTTTACTTGTTTTGTTTTGTTATTCCCTTTCCCCCTCCCTCTTCCCCTTTCCCTTTTTTCCCTTTAGTTGAATTGTTTAATTAATAATAATATTTCCTTAATCATATATATATATATTTCTCTTTATTAAAATTATCCTTATCTCAACCAGTGAGTTGTTTTTTCTCCTTTACTTCTTCCCCTCCTCATCTGAGGAGGGGGAGTGAGAGAGCGGTTGTGGTGTTCAGTTGCCTAACACTGTCAAACCACCACAAAGCCAAAACCCATCTGTAGTAGAAACTGGCAAGGAACATGAAGGGCAACAAGAAAGACTTGTACAGGTGTATCAGCAGCAAAAAGAAGAGTAGGGAAAATGCAGGCCCACTGCTGAGCAGGGCGAATATCTGGTGGTGACATGGAAAGGACTGAAATACTCAACACTTTCTTTGCCTCAGTCTTTACTAGTAGGACTTGCTTTGAGGAATCCCGGGTGCCCAAGACTAGTGGGAAAGCCCACATTAAGAAAGATTTAACCTTGGTGGACAGGAATCAGGTTAAGGTACATTTAATCCAACTAAACATACTGAAGTCCATGCATGCAACATGATATAATGTCACTGTCGTCATTGTGAGGCCACTCCCAATACATTAAAAGGTTGTGTTGACTGGAGGAGGTTCCTAAGGACTGGAAGAAAAAGCAAATGTCACTCTGTCCTTCAAGAAAGGCAAGGAGGAGGATCCCTGGGAATACAAACTGGTCAACCTAACTTTATTCCTGGGAAGATGATAGAAAAAAAGATCCTCCCGGACACCATTTCCAAACACAAGAAAGAACAGAAGGTGATTGGGAGCAGTTAGCACAGTCTTAGGAAGATGAAATTGTGCCTGATCAACCTGATAGCCTTCTGCAAGGAGACGGCTGTCTTGCTGGATGAGGGAAGAACAGCGGATGTTGTTTGTCTTGATGCAAGAAGGCTTTGTATAATATCCTCATAGACAAGGTGATTAAATACAGGCTAAATAGTGAGTTCAACTGCCAGGCTGAAAGGGCTGTGATTAGTATCTAGAAGTTCAGGTAGAGGCCAGTCACTACTGTTGTACCCCAGGAGTCAATACCATGGCCAGCACTGTAACCTTTTCCCTTAACAACCTGGACAACAGAGCAGAGCACACCATCAGCAAGTTCGTAGTTGACACAAAGCTGGGAGGAATGGCTGAGAGATCAAATGGTTGCGCTGCCATTTGGGGGGGCAAAAACAGGCTGGAGAAATGAGCAAACAGGTATCTCAAGGTTTGACAAAGACAAATGACATGCCCTGCACCTAGGAGAGAATAACCCCAAGCAGCAGTACATTCTGACTTGCTGGAATGAAGCTTTGCAGAAGAAGACCTGAGGATATTGGCAGGTGCCCAAATGATCATGAGCCAGCAGTGTGCCCTCAATGAAAAGAAGGCCAGCAGCCTCCTTGGGCAGTATGGTCAGCAATTTGAGGGAGGTGGTCCTATCCCTCTACTCGGCACTGTTGTCACATCTAGCATGCTGTGTTCAGCCATGAGCTCCCAGTACAGGAGAGACATGAACATACTGGATCTGAGTCCAACAAAAGGCTGGTAAGATGATTAAAGGACTTGAGCATATGGGACTGTTCATCCTAGCTCAGGGGGATCAAAGCACATACATGCCTGACGGGAGGCATTAAAGAAGATGGAACCAGGTTCTTCTTAGTGGTGCCCTGTGACAGGACAAGAGGCAATGAGCATAAATTGAAATACCAACGGGAAATTCACAGAATCATAGAATCGTCTGGGGAGGGATCTTAAAGACCACCCAGTTCCAACCCCCTGCCATGGGCAGCGACACCTCCCACCAGACCAGGTTGCTCAAAGCCCCATCCAACCTGGCCTTGAACACTTCCAGTGATGGGGCATCCACAGATTCTTTAGACAAGCCATTCCAGTGTCTCACTGCCTTTATAGTTAAGAATTTCTTCCTAATATCTAATCTAAATTTACCCTCTTTCAGTTTAAAGCTGCTACCCCTTGCCCTATCACTACAATCCGTGATAAAGAGTCCTGCTCCAGCTTTCCTGTAGACCCCTTAAATTCCATTTAGACATAAGAAAAAAATTACTTTCTGTGAATGCGGTCAAACACTAGGTTGCCAGGAGAGTCTCCATCCTTGGAGATATTCAGAGCCTGACTGAACGTGTCCCTGAGCAACCTGCTCTTAGCTGAGCCTGTTCTGAGCAGGAGGGTTGGAGTAGGAGACCTCCAGAGGTCCTTGCCAATCTCAACTGTTCTGTGATTCTGTAATCTTTGTGTAGTTAGTATACAGTTGCATAGATGGATGGAAGAAACTCAGCAGTCACTAATATTTTCTTAGTAAGCTTTCTGAAACAAGCTTTTTACTCAGACCTTAAGATTTGGTATGCTCTAATATATTAGGATTAGAAGCTTTTTGTTTAACTTGTTCTATGAACTTCAGAGCTTTGACTGAATATTCCATAAAGTATCATAAATTCTGATCTCCAGGGGCCACAAAAGTACACCTTTTCGCTTTTATTTTCAAAATTTATTATTGGACAATACTGTCACCCATTCTAAAGAGGGCAAAGCAAAACTCAGCTGAATTCTGTAAAGGGTCGCCTCATGTTCACCATAAGATAATGAAAAAAGTGACAGAAGCATACTTGATCATAAACTACTGAATGCCACCAGGTACAGGGAGATGACCTGGAGGCTGTTTCTCTTATTTTTGCAGCACAGCAGTCTATTTTTCCTGTTCATTAACTTAACCTGCCAGTTGACTTCCCCAGCATGATGGAAATGAGCCAAAGGTAATACTCAGGGTTTGGGTCAGAAACTGCTTGGAGACATTTGTCCCTGTATTGGCTTGCTTTTGATGAAAACATTTTCTCCTAAAACGTCTCTCTGCTGTTGCTTTCACTGAGAAATGTGAGGCACTCAGCACCCCTGACTATTAGATCATTTATACATATGCTGAAATACAAATTTCAGAGTGCACTTTAAAGCACTCAGCTTTGTGAATTTTTGCTAGCACACTTGTCATACTGAGGACAAAGTTAAAACTCTCAGTGCATTTCACTCAAAGGAGAAACCATAATTTTTCTGATGCTCAGATACCATGGGAATGAACTTCAATTAAACATTAAATTGTTCCAGTTTTGCATATATCAGCAAAAAGCCATCTGACAGTAGCTGCTGTGGATCACTAACACAGGGCTGTATTGTAACTGGTTACATGGAGTTCTCTGGATCTAAACATTGGCAAGTCCTCAATATGAAAACGAAGGCTTGGTGTCCTAACATAGTCATGAAAGGTTTTACATAACATCACAGACCATTTAAAAGTCAAAGTCTTAGTTGTCAAAGGTTCAAAGCCAAACTAGAATAATGTGTCTATTTTAAGATAATCTAAATTAAAATATTTCTTCTGTTCTGACAGAGTGTTGCAAAAGACAGAGGGGAGTTAATCTAAATAAATAAATAAAAATTCAGGAAGAAAGAGGGAAGTTTTATTGCTATCAAACTGATGAAAAACATTGAGATTCTCACCCAAAATCCAATGTAAAAGATCATCCTTGTAGACCCATGTAATCTAACCTCATACAGCACTGAAACCCTGCTGACAACAAAATTAGTAGAATACACAGTAAGCTGGAAGCTCGGTAAAAATTGTGCAGATGAAGCAAGCAGAAAGAATCCCAGCTCCACTTTGAGGTCACACACATATTAGAGAAGTGTGGATAAATGTGATTATTTTTAAGGAGAAGTTGTTTAAAGGGAAATACTCCAAAAAGAGGGATATCAAAGACTGCTAAGAAACGCCATGGCAGTGACTTTTCTTCACAACTAAATACAGCCCCTCCCCCCCCCCCCAAAAAAAAAAATTGGGGGCAAAAAAAACCGGGGGGGGGGGGGGAATTAAAAAGATTTATTTATAATTAATAGTCAGATATTGACCCAAATTCAGACTTGGTGACAAGCATGGAACAAGAGCTAATCACAAAAGAAACGGATTTGGACTCCCAAATATAGAAAACAGCTTAAATGTTCTTCTTCATATACCATGAAGAATAAAAGAAATCAGCACAGTCTAACTGAAGAGACAAAAGGGAAGAGAAAATGTGTTTTTACTTAAAATAGTCTTGGGATCCATCATTTGGTTCCTGTATTCCTTCTGACAAGTCTTGTAAATGACATTGATGATTGTGACTTTGCATGGTAATGCAGATGCACGATGACAGACCTGAGGCTTTCCAGGGCAGGGCAGGCTGCCAGTTCTTCCTACATCCGACTGAGCTTGAGCTGCATGCAGGCTGCAATGAGCTAGAAAACAGCTAAGCTCAAAGGTTCCTTGCTTTCTGAGAAGATAGGTACAAAATCTGTCTTCCTAGTTTTCATTTGCAGTACCCTTTAGGTCACTCAGTTATGGTAATTGTGACCTTCCTATAATCATTATAGATGTTAGGAACCCACACAGGGAACGCTTTGGGGATTTGGAATAAATAGCAGTAGTTGGGTTTGCAGGATGATCTGTCAGTGGCGTTAATACAATCACTATGCTTTCAGTAACAAGGCATATAAAACAACTACCAAGTTCACTGACTTGTTTTTAAGTTCTACCTTCTTTCTTATAAAAAGACTCACAGATGGAGTCTAAAATGGTATGGGTTTGGTTGTTCCAGAAAGTTTATACAGTCCCTGGGGTGCAGGTTTAACAGATACAAAACTTTTTAGCTCCTAAGCAAGTCCTTTTAAGAATGTGCTTGTGGGAAACTGCCCCTTAGGAGGATCTAGCAGAAAGTGCCTGGAACTGGCAGCTGTGCCACTCACGCTGTATGATGCTGATTGGACTGTACCCTCTGAATAAAGCAGATTTTGGTTCTGTATGGTTTCTGTAGAACTTAGTAGCATGGCTTAGTGGTGGACTTCAACCTTTAGGTTAAAGGTTGAACTAGATGGTCTCAAAGGTCTTTTCCAACCTGAATGATTCTATGATTCTAAGTAGTTTAGCCATTCCACCGTTCCTGGAGTTGGAACTGGCAAACTCTTTTCACCCAGACAAGTGGCAAATGCATCCAGGAGTACCAAGGAACAAGCAGCAGGCAAGGGCAGTAACAAGCCAGCTACAAAATTGTTACACTCAAATTTTAAAATACGGGATTTTTTTCCTATTAAAGAAACACTGATATTTTAAACAGACAGCCAAAAGGAGGCAGGAATAAAAGAGTTTGTGATATCCATAGTGAATAATTGGTCTTGTCATTTGAGGTGGACTAGCTGGGTAATAGACCTGGTTGCAGCTGACATCTGATAGAAAAAACTCAGATGGGAATCACTGGAATTCCAATATTAGCCCTTTGGAAAGCCACTAAGATTTGTCTAGTAAATAAATCTTAGAATCATAGAACCATAGAATATCCCGAGTTGGAAGGGACCCATAAGGATCATCAAGTCCAACTCCTGACACCTCACAGGTCTACCCAAAAGTTTAGACCATATGATTAAGTGCCCAGTCCAAATGCTTCTTAAATTCAGACAAGCTTGGTGCAGTGACTACTTCACTGGGGAGCCTGTTCCAGTGTGTGACCACCCTCTCAATGAAGAACCTCTTCCTGATGTCCAGCCTAAATCACCTAAACAGATCTTGAGATAGGTAGTGGCTCATCATGTAGAAAATATAAAACACTATCAAAAAATTGTGGGACAAAAAGGCATCTGGAGGTCACAGACTATCTCCAATCACCACCACGTTGTACCCAATGGCACTAGGCAAGATAGTGCCTTGTGTTTGAAGAAAGGCTCAAGTCCTACAGCTCCCATCGAGCAATCCCACCATGCCTACATTTTCAGTCCGAAACACAAGTGTGGTTTGTTAGCACAAAGACCATTAAACTAGGTAAGTGTCATTTTGGTACAGGAAAACTGAAGAACGGTTTTCTGAGGATTTCAATGTCTTTGATGAGAGCTAGGGGCTCTGGGCAAAAGATAAATGAGTATCTGAATGCCAGGTAAGAGAAAGAGCAAGCCCAAGAGCAAGGTTCAAAGAAAGAGCAAGCCCAAGAGCAAGGTTCATAAATAGACAGTGGCTATCACCACGTTTCCCACCCTGAAAATGAGAAAAGGATACAAAAAGAGACAGAATGGTGAACAAGGATTTTGTAGCTCATCTCTTGCCCATGTCAGTGATCCTGATATGAGCGCAAATCTCAATAAAGAATGTGAAAAACTGTAAGAGTTGGTTCATTCCCTGAGAATCATCACAGAAAGCATAAAAAATGAATGGAGCAAGAGCCACTGTTTCTGAGGAGACGGCACTGACAAAGTTTTCTTACAAAAGATTGAGTCACAGTCAAAACTGAACATTACACAATATATGTCCCTGCAGAACCCTGAATTTTAATACATTCAAATGGTAAAATGGCCAATGTCTCTTTGTCTTGGGTGTAATGGGTTTTTATTCATCAGAGGACAGTGTTGATACTCACCAGAAGCCATCAATTGCTATTTCTAAAAAGAGTTTGACAGTCACCACCTACAAGGTTCTCAGAGCAGTATCTAGGCAATTTTCTCAACTAGTAAAGTGTGATTTGCAAATTGAATAAAAACTTGGAAGAGATTTGGTCATTGCAGCCACATTCTCCAAAGCATTTGGAAAAGTGCAGAGAAACAAAGTCCAGAGCTGGATTACATTAATCCAATTTAAAAGAAAAAAAGTCTGTCCAGTCTAAGATAGAAGGCAGACTACTGCTGAGGAAAGATCCTGCATAAAGTAATTAAGGCTGTTACTATGGGATGGATGGGACAGTGTAATTCCAGCCTTTTTATCAGTTTTAAGGCTCTCAGCACTATATGGAGTTGTGTTCAAAACAAATAGGAGAATGATTTCTAAGGTACCAGAGAAATATGTCAGAAGGAATATATGGTGGTCATTTAGGGACTGAAAGAAATCATAGGAGAGCTGAAAACCACACGGTTTAATAAAAACTACTAAGAAATACAAAGTTCAATACACAATTTCATAAAACAAATATGAACAGTGGCATGGAAAAGAAGTTCTAAAAGCTTGTCACATACGCCAAAGCTACAAAGACAAGTCAAGCAAAAGGACACAAGATCTCTTGCAAAGAAGTGGACACAGATTTTTTCACAGTATCTGGGAAAAACAGCTGGTAGATTTTTAGCCTTATTTCAGTGAGACAATGGTACCAAAAAATTCCACACTTACACACATATCAGCTTGGTTTTTAATAGCCCTGAAACAGTCGTGGTACCTTCAGGCACTCGCCCTTATCATAGGTCATGAATTTATGTAGCTTGAATTGAAGTATGATTTCAGATATTTAATGTATTTTGCTTTATTCATAATTATACAGTAGAAACTCATGTCAAGGTAATGCTGAAAAACACAAAAGAGAAAAGACCCTGGACCACACAGAGCAACAAGGCAGGACCCACGCATCCCTGGCTGCCACCATCTGATGTTCTGTACAGCAGAAAACTGAAAACAAGCACACCTGCACTGCTGAAAGTTGATGCCAAAGTCAGAGGGGCCTAATGGATGTATAAAATGATATGCAAGGAGAAACAAAAAGCCTAGCAAGATTTGTAGTTGCAAATTAGCTGCCACTTAATAACAACTCTGCAAACAGACGCTAGGAGGCAAAGGCTGCAAACAGCAGGGGCTTCATCACCAGCAGCCCTGCACTCACATAAATTTTAACCTTCCTTAGGAATATCCAGGAAGAATAGGTGGCATCTCCTTAAAATCTCAGTAAGGGAGACGGGGATTTCTTGGCTCAAGAAGATCTCAGAAAAAATAACAGATATTGCTGTTGGAGAGGCCAAGACCAGAATATGGCTCAACCACAACAACTGCACTGCTGTTAACATCCAGAGCACAGCAGCGATGATGGCTGGGAAGAGACCCAGGGGTCCCTGAGTAACTCACCACTGCTAACTGATTTAATTCATACATAAGAAATAGGCATTCAAAACTTTACACTGATTATTAACTGCCACTATTTTTAGATTTGGCTAGACATAGAGGCTGCAGCTTGAACCATATAGAACTAATTGCAATTATGTACACAGGCTCATGTTGTGCACATAAAGGGGCAGAACTCAAATCAAGAAAATCCCAAACTCATCTTACTCCGTGTGTCAGTGGTTTTATGTGGCACTAAGCCATGTGAAACCTGCTGGTCCACTGGACTCTAATTATCATCAATAGTAAGAGTTTTATTTTTAAATACAAATATTTTGTGGTAATTCTTAATTTAAAATATTACAGATTAACTCTGAAATCAATAGCTGGATACTTTCAGCTGAGTTAATAAAAAATGAAGCTTTCTTCAGGGCCTAATGTCTACGCATTCCTGAACATATAGAATCATAGAGTCATAGTATGGTTTGGGTTGGAAGGCACCTTACAGATCACCCAGTTCCAACTCCCAGCCATGGGCAGGGACACCTCCCACCAGACCAGGTTGCCCAAAGCCCCATCCAGCCTGGTCTTGAGCACCTCCAGGGAAGGGCATCCACAGCTTCCCTGGGAAGCCAAGGCAGCATTATTTGCCCTTCCCAGTTCAGATCATGGACCTCATTATTGCATTTGAAGTTCTTAGACAAATTGCCTCTCTCTCAGAGAAGCATATATGAAGCTAACTCATACATGATAGCTCTGTGATAACTCACCAATGTACAGACTAGCAGTACAATGCTGACGAACTTTGTCCTGTATGTGTCAAAGAGCAGTCACATCTCCCAAAGACGTTAACTTACAATAGTTAAACAATATCCCATCCATCAGCTGAATAGCCATTAATTTTATATACTTGCTTAATGGTCCCCAGTTGCAAAGTAAAACAGGATCATTTAAGTCACTTCTATTCTTTTAGCTTTGCAAGTAGGTCATGCTAACAGATCATTCTGTCAGCTGCCATGGCATAACTCAATTGATATAGTGATTTAGTGATTACATCCACAAATGGCAACATGGTGTTTTGTGTTACCAATGGTTTGTTACCACTGGTCAGACGAAGACTCATTTTTTCAAGCATATAATAGCAGTTTCTGGTCTTCAAGATAATCCAGAAAAGAGCAGCTCATATCTAAGAATATTTAGTCCAGGCATCAGTTTTCCCTGTACTAAACACCTCAACAGATCCATACTAATATGGATGCTATAATTTCTATTTCACATATGTGAAAAAAAAAAAAAGGTCAAGTATGGGACTAAATCCTAAATTATATAGCTTGATCCATTGTGTAACACAAATAATTGCATTTTTTCTACATAAACTTAAGTAATTTGTAGTCATACTTAACTAAAGCATATCTTCCAAGATTCGTTGTTGATCAGAAAGTAGTACAAAAATCTCCCCATGTTTCTTGTTATGTTTTTCAATAGCTAAGCACCCTTGCTGAGAAGAATCCGTGGCAGATTACTTATTTGAATTTCACTGGCTTTGGCTTCCAACCACCAGATCCTACTAAGCCTCTGCCCAATAGATTAAAGAGTCTTTCATGTCTGCTTTTTTTCTCCCTGCTTGTTTATACACCACACAAGAAGTCTTCTCTCAGTCTTTTTGCTTATCTAAACAACAGATTAGGTTTCACAGTATCAAGTACTTTCAGTAGCCCTCAGATGCTTACTGAATCGTATCCATCTACTGCATACCTCCCTTAAAAATGCATCTCAGGAAGAAGGCGTAAGGCAATTGTATTAATCTCAAAGATGTCACCTCATACAGCAAAATGAATTCCCTGCTGATAACTTCTGAAACTGAATTTGGTTTCTTTAACTAGTCCCTAACCATAATTTCTTTTGACTGTATTCAAGTGTATCTCTTTGACTAGGCTCAAGGTATCAAGCAATAAATACTGTTTTTCATTACTATCCTTTCTCAAACAAAATTTACTGTTTCACCAAGCTTTGTGTTATCCACAAATTTTATGAGTAATCATTTTGTGTTTGGTTCTTCATTGTTACTGAAAATGCTGAATAGTATTAGGCTTACTGCCTGATAAGACACGAGTCCACTAGAAGCACTCCCATGCAGTCATGATTTTTCACTGACAATCAACGTATGTGATCTGCAAATCCCTCCTTCTTCTTAGCTGTGACAAAGCCCTGTGTGTGGAGTGTGACTCATATACTTAACTCCCTCTTCACACTCCTCCACAAATATCCTGTAACTCATGTAATGCAGAATGATGCCTGGCTTTTCTGTCATCCATAATCCCACCCAGCGGACAGCTGGGCAGCAGGTCCTTTGTTTTATCAACCAATTCCATCTTTCCCAAGGAAAAGAAGAAAGGGAAGGGAAGGGAAGGGAAGGGAAGGGAAGGGAAGG
>CM021732.1:18012740-18077517 GCA_011075105.1 Heteronetta atricapilla
GGGAAGGGAAGGGAAGGGAAGGGAAGGGAAGGGAAGGGAAGGGAAGGGAATTATGTGCACATGCAAGCCTACCTGGAATGAAGAAGCTGCTGTATTGCACAGTGGCACAAAGCTTTGCCACCTGATGGGGTCCTGTACTCAGCTGTGGTCTCTGAGATGCTGTGTTCCACCTCCAGCTCTGAAGACCTCCTGCCATCATGCAATGTGATGTGCAAAGCCAGTCCTTTCTCCTACTATCTGCCATGGGGCTGTTGCATGCCATCAAAATGAAAGAGATCTGAAAGGTCTCATGACACCTGTGGATCACTGCAGAGGGCCTTCCCAACAGCTGTTTTTTTTTTTCTTAATCATGATGGCAAGATCATTTAATATTAAAACAACAAGTATTTTCTTCATGTTCTCCTGGAACTTTCCTAGCCAAACTTGGTCTCTTAAGATACAGCAGAATGTGCGCTACCTTAAGGTGATTTTAAAAAGCAGCCCATGGAACTGTACAGCTGTATCTACAAATTTTTTATATAAATTAATTATTAATAGGAATATGGACAAAAAAGATTTTCAGGATTATAGTGCTCTAATAATCTTATGTATTTTAAATGTTGCTGATTTTTTTTTGCTCAAATATAATGTTTATTAGTCCCACTTCTGTGCTGTGCTCCATCAAGATTAATTGTGCTCCAAGTGTCTTTATAAGAATTGTGCTACATTTTATTAGTTTATACATATGAAAGTAGATATTTTAACCAGAAATATGAAACAACCATTACTCTGTCTAGTTAAAGCTAGTTATTGCTTGAAAATGGCAGGGATACAAAACATCTAAATAGGATTTTAATAATGCAGATTTTATTGGGAAAAAGAGCCACAACAAAACAGAATATGACTGTTATTTAATCTAGAAGAACTACCAAAATGAGAATTTCATCTTGAAAGTGCATCATACAGGAATACTATAAGGAATTACTTAACTTTTAAGCCCTGTTTTTATTTATAACATAAAATAAATAGCAAACAGGCAGATTTGCAGGAGGCAAGAGAAATTAATTATACTCAGGAAGTGAATGAATTAGGTTAAGACATGCTAACAAGAAAACAGATTTTTCCATGGGCAGTTTAATTAGTGAAACTGAGTTCCATTTTTACTGTGCAGAGACTTTTTGCAGCAAGTCCAACTCCGTTTCTTCCTTGCCAAATTGTAGCTCCCAGCCTTTCACTCTGTCCCAAGCCCTCAAAGCCCATTTCTCTCTTATTTCCCCTACCAGCCAGGCAGCACGGGGGGGGTGCTGACAGCTGGGGCACAGCAGCCAGAGGTATCTATCTGCTGGTGCCGCACCTTTCAGCCTCCTGTCCAGTGGGACCATTCAGAAGACCCATTTTCTGTCCCAACAGCATTTTTCACAAAGCATTGTAGGATTTCATGTGTATAACCTCTTATGCTCTGCTATCTTTGGCTGAATTTGGCCAACAGGTTTCAAAACAGAGTCAAGAGATAAAACAATCCCTTTTCCTTTGACATTGGATGCAGCAGTTAGTGGGGGTTTGGAAATTCCCCTCATATACACCAAAAATCTCAAGCAACGTCCAGTTTTTCTTCCAGATACCCAAGACTTCTTTGCACAGGAGTGGAACTATCTCTTTTCATATGGAAGAAATATCACTGACATGAGCTACAAATAATGCAAGTGACATAGAAATCCACATACGTTTTCCATGCACTGCTTTACTTCTTTTTTAAAGAGAGGTAATGCATTTTTAAAGGTAGGTAATGCAAATGGCAACAAACTGCTACATGTGGGAAAAAAAAACTGGAAGAGGACATAGATGTGTTGGTCTCACTGATTTACTTTTTTCTTAATTAAATTAAAATCATAATAAAAATAAAGAAGTACACGATTCCTCTCCTTTTCCCTCATGTCTCCCTTTTAGCCAAAACTAGGTGCCTCCCTCCCACCCAAGTCATCACTACCAGGAAATGAAGCTCAGAGTGAGGTGATACTAATGCAGGTAGGCTCTTTTTTAATCCTTACAGATTCATTAGTGCTGCTGGCTCTGACATTCAAAGCAGCATTATGGAGCTCTTACATGAATACAAATTGAAGAGGAGAGACAGAAGAGGGATGTCTGCAGGAGAGCTGAAGAGGCATGGAGCTCCAGCAGCCCACAGCAAAAGCTGCACGGCTGTGAGTCCCTCTGCCAACCACTGGCAAATTTTGGAAGCTTCTTGAGTTAATTTTCCCTTTAGAAGAGAAACTGGCAGTACAAATAAATACCTTCTCAGTGCAGGATGTTTATTTTCAAAAGTCCAGCTGCCCTTTTTCCTGAAGCAGGAATGATAATAAGCAGTGCTCATGCAACGCTGTTCAACCAAGACTTCAGACCAAGCGTCCCTCCCTTCTCCAGAAAAACATCTTCATGTCTTCATCTGCCTCTCTCCAGAGATCTGCACAGAAATGTGTGACAGATGCTGCACTTACTGCTTCTTTTCAAGAGTGACTGATGGTGGCTTCATGTCTGACCACATACTCCTTCACTTCTGCTTAAGACAATGCAGACAGAGACCAGGCAAACTGCACATCAAACCTTCCACGAGGATGCATGGAAGATACAGAAAGATGGTGTCACTAAGCTTCATTTGCCGTATTAGGAGGCAAAGTTAATGAGAAAACTGAGATTACTCCTCTGCCATGTAACTGCACAAGAGTTTTTACCTGTTTAATCCGAACCTGATTCCTATAAAAAGCCATCTCACTCAAGACAGGAGTACTCCAAAGTTTACGAGTCTTGAGGTCAAATCTAGCCCAGGCTGCAGGCTGCCCACTATAGGGCGGATGAAACAGTAAATCACTCATTTGCTGACAGTTCCACAAATCACTTGGAAAGAGAGGCAGACAAATTCTCCTTCCAGGGACTGGGGGAGATTTATAGCAAGTTTCAGCACAAAACCGTGGAATATAACATAAAACCATCGTGTTCACAATAAGTTTGTCTTGGGGTGGTTGGTCTTTAAAATGGAGTTCAGAGCAACAGGTCACTGACTTTTTTGGCTGGTGCTGTGATTTATTTCATGGCAATATAATAAATGGGGATAGCTGCCCCCAGCATTTTATAATAAAATCACATGAATTGGATTCACACAAAAAAAACAGAGATGCACAAATAGAACAGAGATCAAACTTCTCAGCTGTTCACATGTAGTCTTCCAACGAAGTGATATATAGAAGTGGTCAAAATGGTTGTAGAAAGCCCCTGCAGTGTAACCAGCTCTGTATATTGATTACACCATCCCTTTTCTTGCCTTGTAAACAAGCCTACAGACTCCAACAGCACTGTCTGTACCTTTCTGCCCCATATTCCCACCAGCCTCTTCTAGATGGGATCTATATGTTCCTTCTCTCACCTAGCTTCAAGAGGAGGTTTCACCATGTTCTCCTCCCCTTCTTTCCTGTTCTCACAATCAACACACACCTCCTCCCAAGTGCTTCAAAAAAAGCAGCCTGACATCCTTCTTGGTTTCTCTGCTAGCATGAGTTTCCTCTCCTGTACGATACTGAACCATGACACAAGACATGCACTGCCCACCGCTCACACTCTTCCCTCTCCTTCCGTTATCACCTGCAAAGATCTGTAGGAAGGGCCACCGCTTGCTCAGATGCCTTAGAAGTGTCACCATACCAGACAGCACGGCACAGCAATGTAATCTTAGCACAGCTTTTAGACAAAGCAAATAACAGAGTTACATCTTCCTATCCCCTCACTAATGCCCCCATCCCAACTAATAAAAAAGCCGCTCTATGTCATCATCTTGTTTTCTACACCTGGAACATTACCTTCTCCACACCTTCTTACTCTCCTCACTTCCTCATTCTCCTCTTTTGCTCTTAGCAATATAAGAAAAGGAGGCTGCCATGAACTGGAGATCCCATTCCTAGACTTGGAACTGATAGCCTAAAGGAAGGAGAGTCTGTAACTCATCGCTCTCCTAATATGTCTATAAGCTGTCCTAGGTGTAAACACAAACACATACATACACACATATATATACATCTGTCGTATATATTTGCCTATAGCTTTCTTCCACTCTTATGCTTTAATACAGAATTAACAATTCTGTATTAATGTTGCAACCAAGATGGCAGAAGCTCACAAAATATTAAAAATAAGGAGATAACCTGTTTATAAAATTTAGGGCTAGAGTTCAGTCAGAGCACTACACCAAAAGATACAGAATCAGCAGCTCTTTTAAGCCCAAAAGGTTAAATTTGAAACATCATTATTTCTTGAGAGAATTACTTTGAGGAATTCATTGCTAAGTAAAGTACTGAGTCTTATGTTCATTGCTCTACAGTTAGATTTCTTAAATTAACCTAATTTGCTTACCCCCACCCTCCCACCCCCATAAACATCAGCTCATTATTTTAAAAATGCACAATGAATAAGAAAGAGGCAATTTAAGATGAGGCACTTTAGAAATTGACTGTGATGGGTGTTCAAAGAATGAATCAGTACATGACTTCCCTGTTCTTTTGCTCTTCCTTAAGTATCTGAACTTGGCTACTTTCCTGATTTTTCCCCATTTTCTAACCCTAATAAAACCACAAAGCACGAGCTTCCAATGCCTCCTACCTGCCTCTGGATAACTAACCTTCATGCTCCAGTGCTATTCAAAGCACCTCATTTGTTGAGAAATACAGCTTCAGACTTTCTCGTTATCATTAATAGCTGCTTATACGCAACACTGGTATTTCCATTAAACTTAGAAAAATCACCAGTTCCTTGCTAGCATCCAGTTTTTCCCTCAGGCAAGACACAGGCTATCTGCAGGAGGGAATCAGTGCTTGTCACGAGTATTTGTGGTGTCTATAATAAGCAATTCTTCAGCCCTGTGGTGACTGCGGATTAAATTAGATGTGCCAAAAATTTCTACTGAATTTCTACTAGCATCATATTGTTCTTAATTAGCATAATTGTTGCGAATATATACAATAAAACATATCTAACTTGATTCAGTCTTTTGCAAGGCACACTCCCTGAGTGATATATTTAGTATTAAAAATAGAGTATCATGAATGTAAATAATGAAAAGGAAATAAAGAAGAAAGGAAAGGAATGATCATGAAACCTTAGTGGAAAACAAAGATTGCAAGAGAATGTAATTCTAGATTAATACATGAAATATTTATTTTCTTTTCATGTATACATGAAATATTTTTTTTTCTTTTCATGTTTCATATAGAAATGTAGAATCAATCAGATTGGAAATGGTCCCACGAGGTCATTCAGTGCTAAAAGCAAGGTTAACACTGAATTCAAACCAGTGCTTTTTACTCAGTGCTTTATCAAACTAGGCCTTAGAATCTCCAAGTATGGATGTTCACAGCCTCACTAGCAACTAGTTCTGCTGCTTAATTACCCTCATGGTGAAAACGTTTTCCTTGGATAAAGTTGAGCCTGATGATAATACTGTATGAAGTTGAAAGTTCCCATTTCAATTTATCATTGTCTTTTGTTGTCCCAACATACATCACTGTACAGAGCATGGCGCCATTTTCTCAGTAAACTCTTTGTAGGTGTTAGACAGCTACTGTTATGTCCCTCCAAAGTCATCTCTTCTCCAGGCTGGACAAGCCCTGTTCCCTCAGCGTCTCCTTGCGCAGCAAGTGCTCCAGGTCCTGACCATCCTGGTGGTCCTTCACTGAACTGACTCGGGTTCACTGATGCCTTAGGAGAGACCAAAAATGGACCCAGAACTGGGGATATGGCCTAAGGCATGCCAAGTAAAGGGGAATAATCACTTCCCTCAATCTACTGGCTGGGCTCCCTTGATACAGCCTACTCTGCTGCTAGCCTTCATTGTACGGCACTGATAAAGGATGAGGATGTAGTTCATTCTTAATTTCTTATTCAGTCATTGTCCCATTTACTGAGCCTGTCAGCACAGGTGCCAAGTAACACCAAAGAGCTGAATGAACAAACCACAAGTGCAAAATTTTCTGCTGAATTTTCCAACCTGTTCTCACTTTATATAAGCAGAAGATCAACTACCCTGTTAGGACACTGCTTCCTCACACTATGTAAAATAATATAAACAACCCGCTAGGTTAGCAGAACTGCAGTTAGGATAGGAGTCTTCCATGGTCTTAAGACTGTTTCTGTCTATATGTGAGCTATAGATAATGAATCATCCAAACAAATCACCAGTTCTGTCATATATTTTCTATAGTGTTCTAGTTATTCTTTTTTTGCATCAGAAATTGTTCATCCTGGAAAATACCATGAGTGTGGGGGATTTTCTGGATGAATTTCAAGAAGATGTGGCCAGACGTACTGTTATATAGTCAGAGTTTACCAGCCAAAGCGTACACTTGTAACCAGGAACACAAACGCAAGAAGAGGCCCTAGTCCAACGGGATAGCAGGGGTTTCCACCTAAAATGTGACGAGTCAGTTGTGCACTACGAGCAAGATATTCCTAGTCCTCTTTCAGTTATGAGCATTATATTGAACTTTACTTATTTAACATGCTAACAGTGTTATGAAACTAAGATAAAAAGATGAGCAAGCTTACTTCCTCCAAGGTATTTAAGTACCAATAGATGCATATTGTATTTCTCTTTACTTCTACAAAAATACTTAAGGAATGTATCAGTATTTTTTTTCCACGGAAAATTAGAGGGAAAACCATTAGGATTTTATCCAGCAAAAGCTTCACTTTTTAAATGGACTGCAGAAGTGGGATTTTAAGCTGGAACTCTGAATCTTAATGTCTGAATCGCACTTGAATGCATTGCCAGCCCAGTGGAACCTCCCCCAGTGTAACCCAGAATTTCCCCACACATTTTTTTCTGGCAGGCACCAATGTTCGTGAGAGTGCAGCCTGTCAGCTGTGATTGCCTGAAGAAAGCAGCCCTTGACTTATGAGCCATAAGAAATCAGAGTATGTATATTCACCATAACGTATTCTATTTCACCCACCAACACTGTATTTAAACACTTAGAAACACAGAGTATCTCTATGAACACTTTAAATGGAAAGCTTAGACGTTTTACTTAGTCCTACATTCAAGTAGAATATATTCACCTTCTTTGAAAAGTGGCTCTTGCACAATTTTACAGTTGATGTACATATTCTTCATCAAATCCTGCAGCTCCAGCTCTACACCTCTCACACTCAGCCTCATTGAGCAGCCATCATTATCTCTGTCTGCATTCGCAGCTCTCTACTGGGATTAGGAGCATGCAACTGCAGCAGAAATAGCGTGGAGAAATACACAGTGGCTCAAAAATCAGAAACGGCGCTTGTTTATGGTAATATTTGCAGCTCTTCAATCTAAGTACCCACACAGATTGCACATACTCCCACAGAGATGGAAATTAATAACATGTGAAATACCTGTGTAGCTTGAGCGTCACAGTTCCATAAACAGTGGCAAAGCCCAGAAGACGAACCCATCTTAGGAGAACACAGCGAAATACACTTGGCTCAAAATACAAAATGACAACCTATAGAACAGAAAGATAGAGAGAGCTTCAGTACCTCTTTAACGCGAAACTAGACCTTCAATCAATTGCAGAATAGTTGCAAAACAGTACAGCAGACATATTTCAGTTCGTCCTGCTGTATATTTAGATTTTCTAGTAAAGTGACAAGATGATCAGATCAACCAGCTGGCACAGTTCTAGGCACCAGCTCCTTTTGAAGGGAGCTGGCAAAAGCCCTGTGACAGACTGTGAAGTGACAACACTTTTAAATGCAGTTCCTCTGACTTTTCTTAACTGAGTGAAAACATGTACCCAGAGAAGATAAGAGAACAGACCAGGACGTTTTCCTTGAGCTATTCCAGTAATAGGCAGCTGGCCTAATTCTGCTTTGATGGACTGTATTTACTAGGTTACACTTCAGAGTTCCTCCTTCTAATAAACCTAGCAAAAAGTGAGCTGCTCTTTTTTCTCTCTCAACCACTTTCTGTCAAAAATGACTGCACTAGCCTCTCCCTGTCTGAAACCCCAATATCTCAATGTCATATTTGACTTTTTTCCTCTTCTTCCCCATATGTTTTCACTAAGCCATACCAAATCTGTCTATACATCAACACTTTCTGAACAAGAATAACATTTTTGTTCACTTATAGATTTCTCCAACTGCAACAACAGAAAGGTCCTACTGACTGAGTTCTGTTTCACATCCTTCTGCTTCCCACTGGATGTTCCTCAGTACTCCAGCCACACCTTCTTTCTTCCAAACTCATTGCTGCTTTCTTCTTAAGTATTTCACTAATTTCAGTTTTGTTTGTTTGTTTGTTTGTATGTTTATTTCCCATCTCACTATCAAGGCAGTAATGTATAACCCAGGCTGCTGCCTACCTGTCTCTAATATTCCTCCCAGACAACCTATTGAAATTCTCCTTTCAATGCTGCCCTGGCCATCTTCCAGCTAGCAAATCTTCCATCTTTCAGCTGTGCTTGTAACTTATATTTGTGCACGCATGAAGCTGCCTGTTAACACTCGGACACAGTGTGGATCAGGAGTATATTTCTGCTGCTTTTAGCAGATGCTGTCCCTTGTGGGGATGATCCCATGTCCCTTCCCACTCTCCTAGCATCACCAGGAGCTTGCTGTCCCAGGGATTTGTAGTGCACTGCCTTTCCCCTACCTCCAGACCCTGCTTGGTCCAGCAAAGCTAGAGATGATGCATCCCACCTGCCTGACCAAGACCTGTAAAACACCACCATGGACTGTAGTACAAATTAATTGCATAATCCTGATCTAGAGAAAGAAAACGCTGAAACATTTTCGGCCATCTGCCACAGCCTCATTTAGAATCACTACATTCTGGCAGTGGAGGTAGTATTGTGACTATCGGCTGCCACATGATATTATTTTCCTAAGTAAATGCTTTTCTATGTGGGGATTGAAGCCCAGGATATTGGCCAAAAGCCCAGGACTAGGTCCTCTGGGTGACACAGACATAGTTAGAAGAGCGGGGGCAAAAATGGCAGATGTGAGCTGAGACAGAGCGAGCTAGGGGAAGCTGCTGTGCTTCACTGCAATGTTTGTTTGTTGGATGATGGTGGGTTTTTGCAGCAGAATCAAGCTATTTTTTTTATTTTTTAAAAAAGATTGCTTGTTGAATCAAACCAGGGTGCCAAATTTCATCTGCTTTTTTCACTGCTGTGGGACCGAACGTGTTTCAAGGTAGACATCTGACATTTTCTGGGAATCCGATGAATTCTGCATGCAGCAAAAGGCCCGCCTCTTGGAAGATCAGATGGAAAAATAAATGACATCCACACACACATGAACATGCTTGCGTAAATAGAGCATCCATCAAGAAGTTGCACAGAAATACTTGAATTTTAGTAATGACCTCTTATTCTAATGTAGCCAGAGCCAAGTGTGAAGCATTAACCTGCCTCCTGAGCTTTGACAGGTCTTAGAAACCATCCTGTTTCATATTTGGTTCTTTATCTTTCATTCTTCCAAACTAGAAAAACAATGCCAAAAAAAGGCAGACATGCAGGGACTCTGAACATTTCAAAGTGGATCTGAAAGCAGAAAATTTCAGATGCTTGAAACGGGAAGGTCTGAAAACTTTCCAGGCACACAATTTTCTGAACAAGGGCAACAGCTCTCTCTGCCATGAAAACTGACACAGCAATTTTATCTGCAGTTGCTTGTTGAAATATTAACTGCTTGTTTCTAGAAAACCTCATTGATTTGCACTGAACCATTTGTATGAGCAGCTGAGGCATTTGGCTAGCTATCAACCAAGAAAGTACCACTTCAAACGCATCACGGTGGGAGCTGGCATGTGCCAGCTAGCTAGGAAGGCTGCAGAGGCAGGATTGTGTTGGTGAAAACTCTTCTCATTTCCCATTTTAATGTAGAAATATTTGAACTACTCCTTTGCTCAGTGGTCAAGCACATTCTGGAAGTTGACAAAGATTCAGTCCAAGCATGACTCTCTTTTGTTTTTTTTGAAACCCATCTTTTTTGTATGATGGACAATAGTCACAGTGCTCTCCCAGGCTGCCAACATCCATTTCTACCTGCTCTCCTGTAAACTACAGGTCTGGCATGAACCAAGGCTTTGAACAGCAAGAATTACTGCACTTAATGTTTTTGCTTGCTTAGGCTTTCCAGAAGGTTATTCTAAGAATATGTCAGGCCCATTTCCATCAGGGCTCATTGGGATGTTCATCTGACTACGGTCTCTAAGCTTTTTTCAGCATTAAGTCCCTTACAATCACAGTAAATTTTGGTGGCACAATATTTAAATTGGATAATCTTTAAAGGACCAGAGCCAAGGGGCTACAAAAGCACTGGCCTGGAAGCTCAGAACACCAAAAGCCATGCTCAAGCTTTTGATTCGAGTGGGATCACATTCTTATAAAGAATATATGTCTGGTGAAATGTTTGGCTGCTGAACTCCATCCATTGCTCCTTCTTGATAAAGCAAACAAACAAACAAAAAAAGAAATCTAACACAGGGAAGCCTTGGTTTCATTTCATTACAGCCTTTTCTACCTTCTGATTACCAAAACTCCCATTTCCTTGTGCTCTTCCTAGAGACAAACCTTCCTTGCAGTGACAAACAATATGCAGCAATGGCCTACTTAGCTCCAATTAGGGGTGTAGGATGAGCATAGGATTCACCCACTTGCCCAGGCTGCTGTCAACAGCAGAGGGAATCCCTCTGCAGTTCTAAAAAACTACTCTGCTCACCAAAAATCTAACAGTAATCCATTTTCACTTTTTGCTTTTATAATGCATCGGACCATGCTAGCAGCATAAATCTCACCAAAAATGCTTAGAGATTTTGCTAATGATGCCACAAAACCTATTTACAATCCATAAGGAAATGTGATATCCTTTGTTTCACCAGCTCCTGAAATCTATTTAAATACTAGAAACCAGTTTTTGTTCATTAAAGAACACAGATTTGAGGAAAAATTATTCAGAAACCAGAAGAGTGCCTGTTCATGTACTGCAGCTGTGAGACTTCATAAAGTCATGTGGCTCACTATTGCCATTTGGACAAATGGATTCAAATGTTTGCTTTTAACCTCAACATGTTCTGAGCTTTTATTACCCTTGCCAAAACATCATCCCAGTAGTCACACTAACACTACTGGAGTCAAAGATGAAAATACTTTCTAAGGTCAAGAGGTAACAGTCAAGAGCACTTAGAGATGGAGAGTTAGAGACATTGAAGAGAGCCTTGCTGCTGACACAGCACTCAGCCAGCCCAGTCATTCAGCTGGCATGATGAACAGATACATACACTGTCTAAAAACAATGGCTAAATTCAATACAGGATCCTTACCCACTGTGGTAAATTTTTGTTATCAGGACAGATAGGAAATAACAGTGCAAAGAGAACCTACACTGAACAATTTAATCTTCAAAAGCATACCAGCCATGGTCCTTATGAAAAAGGAGCAAATACATGA
This sequence comes from Heteronetta atricapilla, assembly GCA_011075105.1. Taxonomy (NCBI): domain Eukaryota; kingdom Metazoa; phylum Chordata; class Aves; order Anseriformes; family Anatidae; genus Heteronetta; species Heteronetta atricapilla. The sequence goes on from CM021732.1 coordinate 18,024,191, forward strand.
GTTTTATAGCTTCGGTGTCATTGTTTTTTGAAAGAAAAACAGCATGTAGAAAGATTCATTAAAATAAAAGAAAAATAAATGGAAAAAAAAAACAAACCACCTTATATGACCTCTGCACTGCTAACAGTGAGCAATATTTCTTTTGTTTTTCAGATTACCATTACTGTGCACATTGCTTTCACCTAGGGTACCAGATCCAGGTGAAAATATTTTAATACCGTGCAGCTCCACAAGGAACACTGACTGGAAATCAGTCTGCCTACATCAGGCATAGATTTTCTGCCTAAACTGTAGGTGACTAGTAAATCAAAATGTAAAAGTTCCATAGATAACCCAAGGATAAACCTGGTATCCTTGAGAGCCTTGAAGAAATTCAGAACTTCAGTTTATTGGACAGAACCTTGACCTAAAGGCTTCAAATACACATCTCCACTGACCAGAAAGTTACCTCAGCATTTATTTTAGAAAAGTTGCTTCATTATATGTCAATTAAAAACCTACATTAGGAAGACTGAGCCTATTGTAGAGAAGTTGCTTTTTACTTCAGCTCTTAAGCCATAAAAATATCATGGTTAGATCAAAAACGCATTTTCCTTTGCAGCCATCAAATTTCTATCATCCATGTTGAGAAAGAATGTCCAATACTACAATAACTCAATAGATAAAAAGTCATAGAATGAATAATTTAAAAAATATTAGGAAGTGACAGTGCTACAAAGCCTAAACCTAAATATTATAAAATTTTAAGTATGACCTTAACTCAAAAACTCCAAAGAAAGAGGCTAGTTCACCTTTCAACTATTCTTATTTTGCCTTGTTAGGTATATGGAAATTATATACAGAGCTTAGAACATAAGCTAGAGCATCATCTGGTTATGGATCTGAGGTGAAAGTCACCTACGTTAGAAAAAGATGCAAAAGTATTATTTTTTTCTTATTTTCAAATAACAAAATTTTTCCTGTGTCAAGTTAACCTTTACAAAAACCTTTACAGGAAGATTACCTACTTTTATTTAACGTTTTTTTTTTTTCCCTGCAAGTACTCTGCCTAGTTCAATGCAGGATATCACATAGCCATTTAAGACAATGCCTTTTGGGCTAATTCCATTAACAACCATCTAGGAGAAACTGTGAAGAGATCTATCCGATCTGTTCCACTGCCCAGCACCATCTGCCCTTGCCTGGCCTGTCTCTAGGCAGTTCTGCAGCAAAACAAGCCACCAGACACTCCAAGAGCTCTTTCTGGCTCCCACACTTGCCTTTGACACGTAGCTCGTCCTCTCAGTATCCTGCCGTGTCTTTGAGACGGGCGTTCTTTTTTCTTCTGCCACGTTTGAATAGTTTCTTTCAACATAAAATAACCTCCAGGGTAACGTACTATATCAAGTCACCTATTAATATTTCCGTGCTAATAGTGAGAAGGGATTTCCTGCACCAGAAACACTGATGGCAATATTAGATAAGCTTGCCATCCAAACTCATAACAGTCTGGCACTATGCTTTCTAGAAAAGGGACCAATCCACTTGTATGCAGGCAAGTTGCCATCTTCACAGATGGGCATGAATGAAGGCATTCATGAGCCTATGTACACTATGGGCATCACATACCACTGTTCAAAACATGATTCACAGCTCAGAGCATCTGCTTAAATATTAGTGAATGCACAACTCATTATCCAATCCTGGACTACCAACAAATATTTCCGGTGCAACTACACAAAACGTTTTAGGGGTATGGTAACAGCTGAATCTTTTCTTAGGCTAATTAAATAAATGCACTTCCTTCCTTCTCTATCCCATTTTTCTTAAACCACATGCACTTTTTAAGCCATAATATTTTACTCTACTAGACCTATGGACATGCAGTACCACAAAACCCTGTTATCCTTGCAAATCTACAATTTTAAAGCAGAGTTGTGCCAGATTGTTAGCTCAATGTCTCTATAAAGCACATGGTTGCTGCAGGAAACCACAATTACTACTCAGTAGGTTTTATTCTTGCCTCTGAATTAGAATGGAATCAATTCCTCAGTACAAAATGTTGGAGACACTCTGCTACTGGGGGCAATGCATTCCAGACAATATGCACATCAAATCCAAAATCCTTATGGCCATGTAAGATGTTTTGGTTTTCATAAAAGAAGGCAAGTTCTTCCTAGCCACCCACACAGTCCAGCTTGAAACAGTCTACTGAAATCCTCTTTTCTTTCCTAGTACACTTTCAACTGTAGCTATGTTTTTCCCCATTTCCTGTCTTAAAACATATACTAAACCTCAGGCTACATTTCAGCAAAGACACATCTTGCCTGCATAGCCTTTTGGAAGACCATGATGCAGTGTAAACATATAACCACCAGCACCAGTGTAAGATGCAAAGACAGACTTCTAGAACTTGAGTCACCAGAATGTTTTGCTATAACTAATTTTTATCATACTTTGAATTCATCCTCATCAGGCAGTAACAGCAGATCTCTAAGGCTCTTTATGGAACTTATTTTTTACAGTGAAGCTCATTTGGCTTCCTGAGAGATTTATTTGGTGATTAAGCAAACAGAACCTTCAAGATAATTCTGATTTGACGCAAGACTGTATACTTAGAATGTCTTTTTATTGAGATGTATCTTCGATTATTTTCCCTCATTTTTCCCCCCTGCCTGTAAACCAAATCTCAGCTAACACTGGGCATGACACCTCTGAGTAGGTTATTCTGAAGAAAATGCATGTCTGTGTGAACTCCAAGTGCTGTCATATCTTTCCTCCAATTTGAAGAGAAACAGTGGAATGTCACAGATCCTACCAGGTCTGGAAATATCTATTTATATCTAACCTGAATGCATAGTCTCAAAATGCATTTATTTGCAACATATTCTGTAATACAGTTATCCTAACAGCAACCCAAACAGCCTCAGAAGTCATGCCCTGAAGGTTTGAGAGTTGTCTGATCTCAGCACTTCAGAGACTGAGCAGAACAGATGTGGACTTGGCTGAACACATAATCAACATATAACCAGAGAAAGTTTAAAATCTATTTAAATGAAGACTTTTAATATGAGAAACAATTATTTTGTCTGATAACGTAAAGCCCTCCAGAATCCATCTAGCTAAATGTGCACTGGGGAAAAAAAAAAATCCTTATGTATGTAGGTTACACACACAGCCTTGAAGCATAAAATTAATGTATTGTACAGTAAATATTATAATTGAGCTGATTCTTTAGGTGTTTAGGAGCTAGATAGGGAGGTAAGAGCTTATGACCTCACTGAAAGGCAACTACTCAAAAAGTATCTGGCTCCCTGCCTTCAAAAAGAGGAGTTTAAAGTGTTGAGAGCAGTGTGGATCACATAGAAGCTCTGCACTCTTTTATTTCATGTTTCTTCTTCCTAAGACTTACGCACAAAGGCCTTGGATTACGTTCAAGTTAAATACTGAAATATATGTGAAAATGTGGGTTTCTTGATCAAATTGTCGGGTTTTGAGTGCAGATTATTTGTCGCACTGTTAGAAGCAACACTAAAAGCAAAAAATAACCAGGTGAGACAATTCCACAAGAAGTGGTAAGCAGGTAGGAGCAGGGGCTCCAGCCATGTTCATACTAAGGATGATAAAAGAAACACAAGTGAAGTGTAGATGAGAAACTGAACTTCTTAGTCACTCAATAATTTATTTTTATGGGTCTGTGTTCAAAAATATAATGCAAAGTAAATAGCAATAATTTAATCAGAATGCTTTATATAGGCAACAGGTATGTATGCATAGGCACGTTTCAAAAATTGTTCACACCAATACAGAATTAAAGAAGTTGAAAATCAAAGGAAGTTGCAAAGTCAAACTATCATCTAACTAAACTAGATGTTCCCTCCACCAGATAATTTCTGCAATCCAGTGATTTCTTTCATCTCTTCATATGCTTTTTTTTTTTTTTTTTACTGAGACATTCCGCTTGGGTAGATGACAACAGTAAACCAGATGTCCTAGTTTACCTACTTTATATGTGAAAAAAAATAGAAAATGTTCTTATTGTATACACTACTCTAAACTTTTCTTACCAAAGATCTGGTCACCTGAGAAGCAGAAAGGGAAACATCTTAAGGAGCTGAAACATCTCAAATGAAAAAGCCATCTATTCAGCACAGTCATCTGCCAAACACTTGTCAAATATTAACAACAGGGTTAAGAGTACACTAGTTTCATTTTATGAATAAAGAAATGCACCATGCAATACAATAATTTACTGAAAACAAGGAAAATCTACCAATTCATTCTAAGACTACCTCTGTGATTTTAAGAAAAAGGAACCTTTTAAAAACATAATGGTAAAGTAGTCTACATTAAAATAAATCTTGCTGGAGCCACTGCTATCTTAAGACATAACAGACTAAATTATTCAGAGCAACTTGCCAAGTATACTTAATGCAAGACACAGGTCATAAAACAGACCTGCACAGACTTTTGCATTTCATTACAGTAGGGCTGAAATCTCTACAAATTTAAGGAGAAGTTTTATGTGAGCATTTTCAAGTAGTGACTTCTACTTGGGAAAAATTAAACTTGCAGCAAAGTTCTAAAATACCTTATCTCCTACAAGAGTGGTTCTAATCTTATATTAATCTAACAGGTCAGTGCAGCATTTAACACCAAGTTTGTGAGAGGATACTACTGGATGGATTTAGTTCTTTAGGAACTCCTCCTTCCTGACTTTGTACTCGCTCTGAATTACACCTTAGGCAGGTTCACAAGAGCAGGCAGAACTTTTATTGACACCAAGTTTTAAGATGGTGACTTGGAAAAGATAATGAGGACAGAGCAGGTCTTTGAAACATCCTCTTAAACCACAGCAAAGAGGAGGACACAGGACTGGCTGTTACCCTCTGCAGTGAAGTTTTTGCTGGTATTTATTTTGACATTAATTTAGAGAACCTCTCTCTACAAAATACCAGCCGAACATCTCCAGCCAGCCAGCGCTGATTAGTTTACTGCAGACATCACTGCTGGAACTATCGACTTTTCATTTTCAGCTTATGTATCTGTAGCGAGAACAGCAGCAGGGACAAGCCAAAGGCCATGGCGTAAGAAACCTCCAGAGGAAGCAGTGGGAACATTCCTCCTCTTTATGTTCCCAGATCAAGAATGGACACCTGTCTGGGAAATCTGTGTCAGATAAACTGCAGCTATTGGCTTCAGTAGAGAAATTAACTGGATAAATCGTGAAAATGAGTGACATATAGCAGCTCAGATGGCATGATCTATGATAGCACTGGTCTTAAATCTACATTAACCTTTAAAAAAAAAGTCATTAAAATTCCATGGAATTAGCAAAGTCCAGAAGAAACCAGCCACAGCTGCAAACTCAAAATTCACTCCATAATAGAAACAATAGAAATAGAAAAGAAACACAATTTCTCTTCCCATTGACATTCTTTTCTCATATCATAATGATATGAACATTGTTGCCTTTCAAAAAATTGCAGACAAATGGCTTTGCTAAGAGGGACAGAGCACTCAGGCTCTTTAGCTCTAGCCAAAAGGAAAATTTTTGTTTTGAATAAATCCAGACAAATATTTATGGTGTGTTGAGCACATATTGAAAAATTATTATGACAGAGAAATGAAAAGAAATTTAGAAAATTAAATTTCTAATTGATTCAAAATATCAGACTAGCTAAAGAAGCTCTACTCCTCCCTGCAGCACTGGAGCAGAGCAGCCTGCAGAACCAGCCCTCCTCTGCACAGAGTGTAGGCACATTTGCTATCAGTCCTCTTCTCTGGAAACAAAAACATCCATAGTAAGCAACCAGATACCCATGGATGGCTCAGGGATGCTGCAAAGTAGTAGTTCAATAGTGGCCTAATAAAGGAGAAGCCAACATAATACATTTATTATTGGGATTAATACCTTGGTGATCTGAAAGAGCTGGGAACTGAACTCAGTGATGGAGGAGACCTTTCTTCTTATACGTTCCCAAGACAACTCCTCCAAATTATCATTAGTGCCTTTTTTTTTCTTTTTTTCTTTTTTTTTTTCTTTCACAGAACTTCCATTCTGTGATGTACTAGTGCCATTCTGGTTCTTAAGTGTGGAAAGAACAGAAGAAAAACAATCATCTCTATTATTAGAGTGCAGCTGAGATTCACTGGAAGCACTATAGACAGAGCACTTTCAAGGAAACATGCTGCTCACCTCCTTACTGCATTTAGACTACAGGGTGCAGGCAAATGAGGACTAGAGCACAATTCCTGTCTTCCTATTTTCATTGTCAGTAAGCCATTGAAAACATACTAGAAATAAATTCTGTTTATTTCAAAGCAGGTTTATTGTTTGTAAAGAATCCAGCACGCATCTGACCATAGCTTTGGTCTATCCAAGAAGTGCTGGGAGTTTTAGACTATTTAAAAAAGTTATTTAATTTCTCAGGTCAAAACTCCCAGCTCAGCATAACAATTTGAATTCAGAGATAGCTGGGGCCTTACACTCCTTGCCATCCATGTGCAAGATACTGCCGGATCTACTTATAAATAACATTTACTCTTTCAGGGATAGAATTTCCTAGCTTTCATGAGGTTTAAGCAGCACACTTAACCCTTAACTGGAGAAGTTGGACTCACCAGCCTTTTAAGTCCTTGTGTTAAGGTGAACAAGTAAGTCTCAGGAGACCCAAGTTCTACTTTTCCACTTGCCATGGAGTTTCTGAGGAGGAAAATATTCCTGATAAAAGCAGTATAGAAACAAATACTTGGATGGCACAAAAATCAATGCTTTCACAAAACCCTGAGATCCTATAGATTGTAGATAAATAATGATACTGTGGTGTTCCAGAATTTGATTCTGTGTGTACAGTTATGTGTTTGCTTATGAGAGAATAGTTGTAAATAAAACATCAAATCTTTTTTTGTGCAAGTGCTACATACATAAATGTTTCCTAATCTCCTTTCCATTTTAGGCACTTCTGGTTTTGTATATATAAAATTTATCACCTACTTGTATGAATATGTATATATCTCTACATTCCCAACAGAGAAACAGCTAAACTGTATGAGATTCCAACCTGAATCTAACAAGCAGCTTCAGTCAATAGGTTAAAGAAATCATGTCAATAGAAAATAAAGAAATAAAGAAATCAGTCAATAGGTTAAAGAAATCATCAGGGTGATTGTTAGGTATAGTTACCATTCACAGCGCTGGAACAAGGAACAAGAAAAAAAAATCAATTTTAGCCATTTTTGTTTGTTTTACCTAGCTTAGTTTAACAGTTACTACTGTTTTAAACTGTGGGTCTCAAAGGAAGTAAAGACCTTTAAAAGAATTCAACTGATGAAGTAAATGGGCCTAAAACACAATATATGTTTTGTAGATTTTAAGTTAATAAGGAATGCAGAAACACAAAAATAAGATGACAATGAACGTAACACAGGTACTAGGCTGTCAAGGGCTATGCTCTGAATGGACAGGTGATAGTTCCATTAGAGAAGAAAAATACAAAAATCTTAAAATGAAAAGCAATGATCTCAGACGAGCCATGCTGAATACAATCTAAAGAAGCTCCCTAGTATAGCAGCAGAACCTATCTATCAGCAACGTACCTGGACAAATTCAGAGAAGCCTAACAAGGATTATTTACAGATCTCAGGAGGAGTATTTCTTCAATAGTACAAGAACAGCACACTCAACTCTGAAAGAGCAGTCTTCAAAAGCTTCAGCATATGTAGGTGGCAACCAACTAAAGAGAACAACAAATCAGAACAGAAATCTTCCCCTAGGAAATGCTGAGTTTAAGTGGAAAGAAGGAGAGACAGATCTCAGAGCTTATCTTCAGGAAATTGTGTGTGGACTTGAAAAACTTTAAGGAGTCTGTGGAGGTCACCGAGTAGTTGCTGAGAAGTTTGAACTATAATTGTGCAGGAAAGATGGGAGTGAGATGAAAGGAGAGTTGCAAAATTTGAAATAAGTGACTGGGGGGAAATAAAGGTGATAAATTCTCCTTCTCGGGAAGACAAAGTTTCATTACCCCTCAACAATTTGTATTGCTGCTCATCACCTGAAAAATCAATAACCGTAAAATCCTTAAGGGATAATAGGCACATCTCATCTCCCAAACATCATATCTGCTAACCTTTGTATGCATTCATTTTCCATAAAACTGTATTGGCAAATGCACAAGTAAACATATTGATGAATTCTTTATTGTCTGACATAGGCAATTTCTTTTTTCAGAAACAGATAAACCACAAAAACATTTGAGATGTAAGGTTGCATTTCATGGGCCTATCTTTGATCTTTAATGTCTTTCTTCAGTTGTCATTATAAACTTAAATCCTCTCTCTCACATGATATGAAGCCTTTTCAGGCCCTACAGATTTGAACCCAAAACCCCAGAGCAGTACTAGCACCTGCAGATTGTTTTCCTGAAATATGCTTTCTCTTTACATAGGGTTTGGGGTTTTGTGATTAAAACAGCTTTTTATTTCAAAGATGTAAAATAACTGTAGATAAATTAATTGTGGGTAAGACAAAGTAACTCAGAGGAGCCATTTTTTCATTATTTTAAAAATTCAGTAGGATTAGAAAAAGCAACACACCTGTATTAAGCATAACAACTAGCAGGTTTCTAGGAAAGTGCTTGAGAGTTAAGGCTGTCAATCTGTAAGATAACCACGTTCAAGCTGTGCTGTTCCAGTGATTGCTCTTCTTGTTTGGTACTCCAGGGTTATGTACCAGTTGTTCTGAACTTTTACTCAGTTCTTCATTTATTTTGTGATCAATCTTGTGCATAGGTGATCAATAATGCTTGGGCATTACTTAAACATTCATTGGAGCAGGTATTAGAAACCAGGTCTCCCCTTCCTCCATCTAATTAACCTCGGCAATAGGTAAAATACTTTCCCTACTACACTGTAATATTAATATTTATGTTGTGCTTATACCTGTACCCTCTACCGCTTAATGAAGGAATGGAAATGAAGCAATAGCAGCATAAGAGGCTGAAAAATGCTTCTCATTTATTTTAAAACCCTAGTGCTAAACATTTTGTCAAGATGATAGAAGTTGGTATCTCCTGAGACAGTGGGGGGAGCTTAACTCGAGTGTGACATCAAGACTGAAAATACTGACAAGTGGGATATTAGGTAAAAAAATCTATATACTATAGGTTGTATTTTACCACCCATACTTGGTTAAAAAAAAGGGCAAGGTTTGCATGGTTCACCCAAAGACAGGGCTCAAATCTGCAGGCCTTTGTGAAAGAAGGCATCTTCCCTTTCACAAAATCTAGGCCTTGTCTGAGAGAGGAAGATCACAAACTACAAATCTCTCTCTTCAGCATGTCCAACAGCCTGACTTAGCTAGCTCCAAAACAGGGGTGCTGGCTTCTGTGTCTCAGGCTCTGAGCACACACCTCTTTACCATCAAGGAGTACACTGGCCCCACTGACCTCAAGGCATAAAAATTAGGTGCTGCAACCTGGAGCTGCAATGCCTGATGCCAACAGAAGCTGAGTCCTGAAAAGACTTTCTCTGTTAAAATTTGAAGCTGTATTAGGAAAACAGTCTATGCTGACGGCCCAACTATTCAACCTTCTTGGGCTCCACCTTTCTGAAACTGTACAAAATAGATAAAACCAGTACCTGCCAGGTTCTTGCTTTTTGTTGTGGCTGTACAATAAAGCTTAGAAATAACACTCCTCCAGCTCTTATTTGCAGTCCTGACACATCTCACTTGCACACTCCACAAAATGTACTCATTCGCAGATCAATGTAAAACAGCAGAAAGAGAATTTCTTCAAATGTTTCACTCCTTTCTGAGTACAGGGGGAGTCCTCCAAACAGTCCAACAATTTATCAAAGAAAAGGTCCTCCCTCTACCATGACGGACAGATTCTGCTGTGTTTTGTTGCTAGGCAGTCCTCTGCATTTAATGATAATTTATTATTATTATTATTAAATGGGAGCCAGGCTGGTAAAATAGATGGTTAGAAAGATAGACAGCAAAGAGATTAAAATACCCATGTATGTAATATAATACCCATACCTGAGACTGGCCAGAACTATCTACAGACCTGCACTTACAGGAGGTGCTGACAGTACTCAGAAGGCCATGACCTCCCTTTTCTTCAAGGTTCTTAAACACTCACTATATATATATCACAACTATTTATGATTTAAAACAAACTCGTTCAGGCAAAATTTGACAGGATTGTTTGTGACATGTCTGAGGAAAATGCATTACTTCAGACTGTCTAAGGAAATGAACCTAGCAGACTGCCCTGTGTTACAGTACAGTATTTAATACACTATAGGAAAGACATGCATGGAAGGAAGGAAAAAAAAAGAAACAAACAAACAAACAAAAAAAACAGTTATTTGAATTTGCTTAGGTGACCACAAAATCTGAAGAAAGTCTGCCACGGTCTCTAGACTTAACAGTGTACTCACTACACAGATCAGTTTCAACTTTCTTTTCTCCTATTGTCTAACCTACTTCTCAATCAGTTAAAATTAAACCTTAATTGAATTTAGCTAAAGCTTCCACATTTATTTTTTTTAGATCTGTTGAAAGTAACACAGAATGACTTTTCCCAAATTTACTGTCTTCTCAATAATTCATCCTCCATCAACTTGCTCGTTTGTTTCATCTGAACAGTGTCGGGGGTTTTGTCATAATATAAACAATAATACATTCTAATTATGGTATGAAAATCTGATTAGTTATCTCCTATGAAATTAATTTCAAGTCTACAAGTTCTTGATCACCTCTGATGTCTGCTGTATACACTGGAGAGTCAAAACAGAAATGAGTACATTATTTGATATGAAAAGGCTTTTGACTTTATCAGGTTAGCAGCATTACTAGACACTTGAGGAAACCCTAATATACTGGAGATATCTTTTCCAAATGTAGTATATATTGATGATGCTTACCCTAAACAGAGAAGATATCATGTCTAAGAAAAGAAGTGCATGTTATTTTTGTGTTATTCCCACAACCAACAGCAGTAACAAAGTCAGCTCAGAGTTGGGGTCAAAACAGATCAGGTCTTTTTGCCTGTAAACCTAGTAGTGTTCTGTGTCTTTTGGTTCCAGAAAAGTCACAAAAAGAACAGCTAAAAATCTAATTTAGACTTTTTTAATATTCTTGGTGACATCTGAAATTGGCAGAGACCTTTATGTTACCAACATAATAGGCAAATGAATATATGTTACTAAATCTACTAATTTAAGATTTATACTGTAGGCATTTATGATACTTTCTGATTCAGCTATCTTCCAAAATCCCTGGGCCTTCATAAAATGGAGCATATGTGCATAACAGTGCAAATGTTGAATTAATGGTTGATACACTTAGGGCTTAAAAAAACTTGTTATGGCAGCATTTTGCCTTCTCTTTTTGTAGCAATGACTGGTGATTACTTGAATATAGATTGCCTGCTACAATGGTACTTGAATATAGATTGCCTGGTACAATGGCTGTAACTTATTTGGATTATGATTTCAAATATGTAAATATGCCTTGAGGCTTGGAAAGTAGATACAAGTTTAATAAATATAGATATAAATAGCTAACTAAATAACCCAGCACACAGATTTTTGCAGATTAGCTCTTCATAGATTTCAAGGCAATGCCATCAATAAAGAGAGAAAAAAGGATCAGCTGACTGCATGGGCCAGGAAACTCTGCCAAAGAGTTTCAAAACAGCATTTCAATGATTCAGCATGCTGGTGATTTCGTATTAGGAGCTTAAGACAGTGAACTGAACATTAAGAATACTTGCTCTGTACCCCAATACACATTATACTTGAGAAGGATTAGGCTAGTTAACAAAATAAGCAACACTAGTGGATGTAATAATATACTACTGTAACATATAAAATTATTTTGGACTCTGACTAATCTGACAACTTGCGCTTGAACTGTCATGAAGAAGAGATCTGAAGATCAAAGCTACAGGCTAATTTAAAAATAGCGGATATTTTAACATATTTAAAATATTTTTCCTACAGAAAAATCACAAATTTGGAAGGCAGATCAAAAGTCTGAACAAGATACAATACTTGAAGGAAAAATGGAAAGGACTTCCATATGACAACAAAACTTCCTTTTTTGTGAATGTCATTAAAGTCTGTATGCGTACCAGCATATGCTATACAAAATCTACCTGCTGAACATATAGATAACAGTATTAATTCTTTTCAGTGAAAATGGCCAAAGAAGTCTTGATCACACAGGGAAAGTTGTAGAAGTATGCTCTTATCAGAAAAAAAAAAAAAAAAAAAAAAGCCAAACCAAGAACTGTAGACGACCCTTTCTCCAAAAATGCTTCTGCACCACACTTCGTACACACAAAGGAGAACCCGAATTGGTTGTAGTATGCTCTCAAACAGCGAATGTCTGCAGTGGCAATGTGCTGCTGCCTTATTGGAACTCAGCTACCATAGTAGCAGAGGCTATAGTTTCTTATGACAGATTCCTACCATAATTTTCTCTACCACAAAGCACAGGGATTTCACCATATCCAAGGAACATGCGTTCACAGTGGATCTGCACATGTGCACCCATCTGACGCACGCAGAAAGGTCAGAATTAATGTATATGGACATTATGGCTATGTTTTGCAGCTCCACAGGTATACTTGTAACTGCTTTTTGGCTACCCACAAGACTTTCTCACACTGGACATACAAAGTGAGGACTTTCTACTGTCTGCAAGACGTAAGAGGAAAAAAGACAAGTAACAGGTCATGCTTTCTCACCAAGGGAGCTAAGACATTTGAGGAACTACTTTAACTTCAAGACTTAAGCTTTACTGGTAACTGCAGGTTAAGGCTCTCAAGTGGGAGTGGTGGATTTTCTTCTTACTCTGCTATTCCTCACTCTTTCATTTACTATCTAACTTCTCATCATGCAAGTTGGGTGTAGCTCCATAGAACTTAGTAGAGTACATCTGAAATACAGTCCTTGTGGAACTGGAATCTGGCCTTTTTCTGTTAGTATTTTTATGGTTTAATCTTCTCAAGCCTAAAACAAATATTCTCAGATCTTTCTGAAAGTAGACCTAACTTCTCTAGCAGTATAAAAATAATTACATATTACCAGACCTTTGGGAGGATAAGAAATTTACCATCAAACATGTCCTTCCTCACACCTTTAATAAAATATTTTTAAACACTTTCATTGTTATTATTAGTAGAAGCCATTTGTAATGTGATTCTTATTCATTGATCAGGACCCTGCTTTGCAAAGCACAGCTAAGTCAAACAACCCTGGACCAAGAAGTTCATAATTTAAATATGAGAGGAGAAACCACATGTCAATACAGTGGAAGCACAAAGAAAGTATAAAAAATTTATCTTTTACAATTATGTAAGTGGTGGTTCAGGAGAGGAGAAGAAAGCTTGCAAGGAGCAGTGAGAAATAATTGTATCTATGTAAGCAAAGAACAAGAACATAATGTACAGTCTTTGGGTTTACAGATACCTTCTAAATATGTTATTGTGACAATAACATATTGAAAAATGAAAAATCAGCACTGTATCAAGGTACAAGATGTCATTTCCATCTTGTTTACATTTCTATACTATTTACTCAATTTTTTATTAATTTTCCTGTTGCTATGTTAGACTTTCGATCGTGTTTTAACTCAAAGTTCTCTATTCTGTTTTCTCACTATTATCCTTTCCTTCTTCTCTTTATTACATTGCTTTAGCTTACCAAACAATATGCAATAAAGCTAAGAGCTTTAGCATCCTGGCTTATTTAAAGATTAACATCAAAAGTAATGAAACTTGTGGATGATCTAAATAATTTAATATAAACTCAATAAATGATACACTGTGAGAGAACTGGGTAAAAATGCTATTTTCTTCCACTTGCAACTTTGTGGGTGATGAAAGAAAGTCTCATTTCATCCTCTTATTTTCTATGTTCTTGGAATTGCTTTAAACATTTTGGCTTTGAAATCCTGCAATTTATTTCCAGTAGAGCTTTGATTGAATTGACATATTTCTCTCTCTGCTCTTTTTTTTTTTCTTCTCTCAAGAACATGCAAAACTTAGTGTACTGTATCATGCCACTACAAGAAATCTACTTTGGATTCAGATTTCAAAGAAAGAACACTATGTGGATGCTCTATATTGGCTGTGAAGGACACGATATTCCGTAACAGCTTCCTCAAAACTTGAATATATTTGCAGATCTATGCTTACTCCTACAGATGCAGAGGATCTCAAAATGAAATAGTTTGTATAAAACAGTGTTTGTAGAAAATACTGTTGCTTTTCTATGTGGTCCTAGTATACAGTGCTATGCAATGAATCAGAAGGTTTGCATCACGTAGCAAAAAGCTGTTTCTTGCAAATACTAATGCCTTATTCTTGTGAACACTTTTTATTCTATCCCCAGTACTACTGTTATTTCTATGAACACAAAGCTGACCTGTCCCTTCTTGGTGTGCTGTAGCTTTAGACCCAGGAGCTACTCTATTCAATGCTTCATTTTCAGAAATCAAGTTCAGTGACACGGTGAATTTTTAGCTTTTGAACGCTAACTCTCCATTTTTTTTTAACCCTGGCAAAGATGACTCTACTACATCATTCTTGATAATAGCTAGAGGAAATACAGCATATCTTATACACTAGTACTTGCTGATGGGTTTGGATCATTTTATAGTGCACCTTCTATTTTATTTTGCAAATTTTGTGCTCTTTTAAGTATTTATGTAATTTAAGCTTTTAAAAAGCTAATTTCTTATTTACATCAGATGATAAGTGGTTCAGGAGCACTGATTTAAATCCCATAGATCTCTTGTTCCAGAGTTTAGAAGTTCAATTACAGCGCTATGCTGAAATGAAAACTTTCCACTAACACCATCATAATTCTGTAAGATTTTTCCCATGTAAAGATTTCACCAATTATCAAATCATTTTGCCTGTATACTGGAAATTGCTTAACAATGTTTAGCAGTTGGTATTAAAAAACTATTATATCACTATCTGCACTGTCTATATTCTCAGCGTGCAGAATGACTTGAATGAGAGAGGTCTCATTGTTGATGAATGAAATCTCCCTTCTTAAGAATTTCTTTTATAAACATCACCTTTTCTCTTTCTTTTTTTGTAATACATTGAATTTCTCAACTCTTCTAATCATTGACCACTAATCATTCTGAAATCATCACTTAAATCATCACTTAAAGTAGATGGTTAGGAAGTTCATAATACATTCACATGTTGAAGAAGAGGGGGACTGAGGAGAAAAACTGAGTGAGAAAAAATGCGCAGTTCTGCTACTGGAATATTCACAGTGAGCAGGCTTTGAGATGGAGACTCTTTCCCTTTTCCTCTGTCTTGACTCAGAGGGCAACATGGAACAAGCAACATGGAACAACATGTCAAGCAACATGGAACTTGATAGGTAAAACACCGTTTTATCACTCAGCTCTACATATCACACCTGGCTTATCTTCAATATCTCAACCTCATGTTCAAAGGCATAGTGGATTATCACAGCACCCTTTTCATTGGCAGCACAGGTTTATAATTGCACTTAATTTCATGTAAGATACAGTTTGGTAGTATCAATTAATCTAAGCAAAGTCTACCTCAGGCATGAAATGCTTCTGCTTTCATTTTCCTCCAGATTCCACAACAGCTCTGAACTAGGTAAGCAGACAAGAGCTGAGTCCAGCTTCCATGTAACTGAGGAAGTTCAGCAAGATTTTTAAAGACGATGTAGAGGACTTTCATTGACCACAGCTGTTGCTCCTTTGGTCTTAGGCATGAAAGCATGTATAAACAATGAGAAAAGACATTTGATGGAAAAATACAAACATGCCCCTGGCTTTCACTGAAAGACACTTGGGTAAGTGAAGAAGAATGACTGAAATTTATCTCCCACCAACACAAGGTTTCTCAGGTGCTAAACTAATTAGTGAAGGTAAATCTCTGACAACAGGACTGTGTCCTACATAGAATATGTCTAATGTTGACTACAGCTTTTAGTATTTTCCTTTCTGGCACAATTCATTCCTGGTATATCTATAATATCAAAAACTCTTGATTTTAGTTTTACAGTGTAATAAAAAGGTAGTATATTATTATTCATCACCTTTTCTGTAAATGTCACATTTATATTTTGAACCAATACATGAATTAATACATGAGAACCTTTATTCATGTATTGATTTTTTCATATGCTTCAATCACTACAGTTAAATTTAAGCATTTTCTAAAATAAACATTGTGCATATTGACTCAGTTCACTTGACCAGTCAACAGTGTGATCATTAAAATATTTGCCTGAGAAAAATGGTACCTATGTAGACTAGTGACAACAGAACCACAAAGAACTATTACCTTCTGCATATTGTTTTTGTGCTATTTCAAAAAGCAGTTATTCAAAAAGCAAAAATTCTTCAGTGCCTGCTTCCAGTTAGTAGAAAGAGTCATAAACATTTGCCTTAGTGAAGTTCAGGGCAAGAACACAAGTCTTCTTAGAGCCTATGAGTCCTCTGTAATTTGAAGCAGAAGCTTGATATGTGGAGACTGCATGAGCTTCGTTTGGGCTTTTGCATTCAAAACAATCTGGCTCTCCAAAAAAAGCTGTTGCTTTATTGGTTACATGTTAACTTCAGAAAGTATGTTTGTCTGTCAGTAACACCAAAAGACTATTGCATAAACCTCTGCCTGGTTCCCTCACATCTCTGCCCAAACAAGACAATTTACATATAAAATCCTTACAACATGGTATTTTAAATCTGCCGTTTCCTTTGGCTGGACTTCTAACCTGCTGTGATTCAAATAAAACAGGAAGACCCTTTCCTGGAGTACTAGGGAAATCTGTGGTGATCATCTCAGAGCAGAGAGCTACGCTGTGACCTAAGACTTAAGTGGCATGAATACTATTATTTAGCTACTGTGAAACAAGAAAAAAAAATGATGCATGTTCATTGTAAGAGGTTTAAAAACTATTTTATGAGTAAAGAGGATGTAGCTATATACTGAAAAATAATCAAGCTAAAACACCTGAGGTATGAGAGGGGACTTAAAGCCTGAGATTTGCCCCACTGTATCAGCATGAGCAGTGCTGAATGTGAAAAAGGCAAGATCTTTCAGTTGGCCTCAGTGAACAACTTGTAAAGAATAAATAAACAGTCACTGAGCTCTTGTAATGGATCACTTCTAGGCATACTTGAGGGACAAATGTATAAAAGCATTACACATTATTCCATTTTCACATTCATTAATATCAAAAACAGCTCTCCGGTGACCTTGTTGCTCTGCTCAGGGCTATGACTAACTGTACGGGGTCTGGCTGGGATATTAACTTTCCCTGCAGCAGCCCATACAGTACTGTGCTCTGCACTTGTAGCTAGAACAGCAGTGGTATCACACCAGTGTTGTCTCTGCTGCTGAGCAGTACTGGCACAGCATCCAGACTTTCTCTAGCCCTCCTAGGGGGTGGGCGAAAAAGTGAGAAACATCATCAGGGCAGCTGACCCAAACCAACCAAAGGGATATTCCATACCATACGATGTCACACTCAGCAATAAAAGGTGGAAAAAGGATGAAGAGGGGAGGGGTGGGCTCTCATTGCGAAAACATCTGTCCTCCTCTGTCCTCGTCCCGAATACCAGCTACGTGCGTTGAGGCCCTGCTTCAAGGACGTAGTCAAGCATCGCTTATTTGTGGGAAGTAGAGAGTAATTTTTTTCCCTCTGCACTTCCACATAGCCTTTACTTGTTTTGTTTTGTTATTCCCTTTCCCCCTCTCTCTTCCCCTTTCCCTTTTTTCCCTTTAGTTGAATTGTTTAATTAATAATAATATTTCCTTAATCATATATATATATATTTCTCTTTATTAAAATTATCCTTATCTCAACCCATGAGTTGTTCTTTCCTTTACTTCTACCCCTCCTCATCTGAGGAGGGGGAGTGAGAGAGCGGTTGTGGTGTTCAGCTGCCTACACGGTAAAACCACGACACTAACAGAGTTACCACAGGCTAAACCCAACAACATTCATGGCTCACTTCTCCTGTACTAATGTACATACAGGTGATTTGAGGGAAAAAAGCTCACATCCACATCTATGTTACACTACTCCCCACTTCCTATTCAATCTCATAACACTAAAGGATAGGTCACTCTAGCTTGAGTGTGAAGGAGGGAGTAGTACAGTCCCTGAAACAGTTCCTAATACCTACTACATGCATCAAGATATCTGAGTGTAAAGAGTTTATTCCAGGCTTCACTACTGACCTGCTTCATGAGTGTCAATGCACTGCAGCTCAGCATCTCTATTTCCCTAAACAGAAACTAATGCTGCTTTGCTATAATGAGAGGTTTGGAAAAACAATAGACAGCAGGAAAGACAAAGAATTTGGATTTTTGAGCCAAAAGAAGAGAAGTCTGAAGGGAAAAATCCTAACAATCTTTAAAAAGATGCTCTACAGACCCTTCAACTAGTCCATCTTATGGTCTAACTAACCTCACTATTTAAAGTCGCTGCCTCACTGTCTAACATAACTTTCACTTGCCAGATTTTAAACCCAGTGCCTCTTTTCTGCTATATCAAGAACATGGAGAAGAAATTATTCCCTGCCTCTTTACATTGCGGTACCCACTAACTTTTATCATTGGCTGTAGAAACGATATCATAATATTGTGTGGATTTAGGAGTGCATTCTAGAGTTTCAGTTTAATTACACTAACGTTACTGAAAATGTTTAATATATCAGATAACCCACAGTTGCCTGGGTGGAATTCTTCACCATTCAAAGCATTCAATAAATATTGTAAATATTACAATATTGTAATACAGCAGTCCCAGGCTTCCTTTATAGTCAATGGAGCCTAGACAATGATTCACCTAATCCTCAAGCTGAAGTCTAAAACGAGTTGTGAAAGACCCAATTTCTCATCACCAACTACTTGGTGAGCATTGAATATTTTTTTTCAGCTACGGATACATGCATTAGCAACAATAGAATAATTTAGGTTGCTAGGAATCTGCTGAAGGGCTACAAAGCTGATGAAGGGCCTGGAACACAAATCCTGTGAGGAGCAGCTGAGGGAACTGAGGTTGTTTAGTCTGGGGAAGAGGAGGCTCAGGGGAGACCTTATTGCTCTCTACAGCTACCTGACAGGAAGGTGTAGGGAGCTGGGGGTCAGTCTCGT
This sequence comes from Heteronetta atricapilla, assembly GCA_011075105.1. Classification (NCBI taxonomy): domain Eukaryota; kingdom Metazoa; phylum Chordata; class Aves; order Anseriformes; family Anatidae; genus Heteronetta; species Heteronetta atricapilla. The sequence goes on from CM021732.1 coordinate 18,043,351, forward strand.
ATTGCAGATAACTAGTGATAGGACTAGAGGGAATGGACTCAAGTTGCACCAGGAGAGGTTTAAATTGGAAATTAGGAGACATTTCTTCTCAGAAAGAGCAGTCAGGCATTGGAGCCGGTTGCCCAGGGAGGTGGGGGAATCACCATCCCTGGGGGTGTCCAAGGAAAGGTTGGACATGGAGTTTAGGGACATGGTTTTTAGTGGGTGACATTGGTGGTAGGGTTATGGTTGGTCCAGATGATCTTGGAGGTCTCTTCCAACCTTAATGATCCTCTGATTCTAAGTCATCTAGTCCAACTCCCTGCTCAAAGCAGATCTAATTAGGTCAGGTTGCTCAGGGCTGTGCCCAGTCATCCTGATACTTCCAAGGATGGATATTCCACAACTAATATGGGTAACATGTTCCAGTACTTGACCACCCTCATAGTGAAAAAGTATTTCCTGGTATCTAATCAGAATTTCCTGTTGTCCAAACTGTGTCCATTACAGTTATCTAAAATCAGCTGATATCTCACCCCTAATACAATTAACAGGTTGATCTATCAAAATATTGTAATATTTACAATATTTATGCAACCTGTTAAAATTATTAGCAAGATTGGAGTTAGGAAAGGTCTAAAAGTTTCATCATGGTATTTCTGGAAAAGCAAAGTAATGAGAAACCTCCTTTCAGATTCCAAGTGTAGAAGTTAAGAGACTATTGAAAAAGACATTCAGGTTTTGGCCCCATCTTCAAAATCTAGGAACAAAGAAATATAATGAAAATCAATTAGAGAGCACAGAATTCATTTGGAGGAGGTCTATCAATAAATGGAAAGACTAATTAAAGGAAAGTCAGAGATGATACTGTGAGAACTACAGAAAATGTAAGAAATTAGAGCCTCAGAAATGACAGCTGCCCAGCAACCATGCATTTGTAATAGACAGAGCTCCTCTGTCTTTTTATAATTCAGGAAAGATCAGTGTGTTGTTATCAATATAGCAGAATTTGAATAATAAATTTTGGTGGAGACCATCATTTGCACTCCCTGTTTGGTTCTAAGGGCATTATAACAGCTGTTTTTCTCACCAAAGGCAGCTGGCTGGTGATACTATTTTTCAATTAATGACTCTACACTATGAATAGATTACAGCATGTAGACATGTAAACAGTAACAATTAGTGAACGAAATTAAGCGATAAAACAAAGCAGGTTTTGGTTTCCATTTAATTGGAGGGTAGGGAAAGGCAGAGATGCAATAAAGCTCTTCCGGACACAGCAAAATTGGTATGCTGAAGGCTCTCAAAGCAATCTAAGACAGACTGGGTGAACGGATAAAGAAAAAGACAGAACTAGGAAAGCACTGGGGAGTGGAGAGTAAAGATACAGAAGACTTAAGCAGCGTGGAGAAAATCTAAGTGGAAATTTTCATTTTTAAATGAGAATGTGATTTTGCATTGAATCCTGAAATGAACAGAGATTTGAGTTATTTAGAGTTGAAATGTCATTTTCTTTCTTTATATTGTATATGCACTAACACAAGCTTTTTAATTCTGCACTTATTTGAGCATGAAAGTTGAGCTTTTCAGTTTTGCCTTCCAAGTCACAATAGAAGAGATGGAACAAAAAGAAAAAAACCATTATGTTAAACAGAAACACCATGCTGCAGTGGTGTCTGGCCCAAACTGGTGAACTTCAATTCATATTTTAACTTGCATCTCATGTCAGCTGTGGAAAACATATTTGAACATGCTTATTTATGGTGTATAAAATGAGAGATTTATATTAGAATAGCATAGAATAGCATAGAATAGCATAGAATAGCATAGAATAGCACAGCACAGCACAGCACAGCACAGCACAGAATAGAATAGAATAGAATAGAATAGAATAGAATAGAATAGAATAGAATAGAATAGAATAGAATGGAATAGAAAGAATAGAACAGAACAGAAAAGAACAGAACAGAACACAACAGTTGGAAGGAACCTACAAAGATCATGAAGTCCAACTGCCTGACCACTTCAGGGTTAACTGAAAGATAAGAATGTTAATGAGGGCATTATCCAAATGCCTCTTGAATACTGTTAGGCTTGGGGCACCAACCACCTCACTAGAAAGCCTCTTCCAGTGTTTGACCACCTTCATGGTAAAGAAATTTTACTTTATATCTGATCTGACCCTCAACTGGCACAGCTTTATGCTGTTCCTCCACACAATGTTCAAGGTGAGGCCGCACCAGCGCTAACTAAATACAGCAGGAGAATCACCGCTTCTGACAGTCTGGCCATGCTGTCTTTACGGTACCCCAAAATGGAGTTTGCCCTCCCCTCTTGGCTGCCTGGGCACACCACTGGCTCATGGTGAGCCAGCTGCCAGCCAGCATCCCCAGGTCCTCCTGCTGAGCTGCTCCCCGGCCACTCCTTGTCCAGTCTGTGCCTGGGTCTTACATTAATTCCTCCTAAATCTCTAATGTATTCCTCTCATAAAATGAAGATCAATTCACATAGGTAAATCAAATCTACCTTCGTGTGCATGTTACTACATTTTTAACATCACAGAATAACAAATATTCCCAATTATTCTCAGAAACAAATAAAAACACCAAACAATGGGAAGAGGTAAATAAACAATGCATATGACTCAGAAAAATGAAGACCTGCTCTGCATGTATGTGACATAACAAATACCATAATCCATAAACTACTCTCTTTGAATGAACATTTGTGTGAATCTCAGCTAGTGCAAACAAGACTTGTAGTTCAGAGCTCAGGTTTTCTTTCCCACTCCATCTTGCTCTGCTTTGTGCTACTTTTTCCAAACCAGATGCAAGTGAGCACATTTAGATGGTATTCACATACACAAAATGTCAAGAGTTCCCATTTCAAGGACCCACACCCCATAATTCATACCTTGCAGAAATGCAGTCTTTTCTTTCTTAAAGATGATATAATGGACCTCTCTGGCTAATTTTTATATGTGCTCTCACACTTCACACATTTATTGTTCAATTTTCTTGCCCTGGATCAGAAAGTGATGAAATCTTCCTCGGAATACAGGAACAGGGATATTGCAATCCTGGTATTTCTTCATTAGCCTAAGTTTTCTTTTTTTACAAAACCATATTCTTGCAGCTGGTGAAATTGGTTAATTTCTCTGTCTGAACATTAATATGACCTCCATTACCACACTAAGTCCCTCCCCTTAGACCTTTAAAATAGAAATGATAAAATTACTTTCCCTTTTCTTTCAGCCTGTGGGAGTAATAACCAGATGAGTAATTACCTATGTATGAAAGAAAGAGAGCCCTACCAAAGAGTGTGGGAGCATAAAACTGCTATAACAGAGAAGTCAAGTTGTACCCTTTGCATTTTAGTTTCTAACAGAACATGTTCTCAGTGGGCAGTTTAATATCATATGAGATGCACAGAGATGGACATGGTCCAGTCAAGTATTTATCTCCCACCTGGGATACAGGCTCATCGAGAATTTTCAGCAGAACATTTTTCCTCAGATAATGTCAATTTGTCATTTTTCACGTTGTACATTTAACATTGTTAATGTCAATGATAAAAAGGGGGATTATGTTGTTTAAACACCAGTGAAAAACAGTGGGGAGGCTTTGGTCTTCTAATGCCCCCTCCCAGGTCCACTGCCTTTCTTTTCCCTCTGCATTTAAAGGTTATGGGTGACCATCTCTTGCATCTAACAGGATCCTTCTTCAACTGCTGCCAGTAAACTCCACTGCCATTATCTAAGCTTCGCTGATGTTGAGCTCCTAACGCCTGAAGACAGCCAGCCACCAGAGGACATTTGTCCTTTCTGGAAGACAACAGTTAGAGGATCAAAGGATCAAGACAAGAACTGGGATAGATGCTGAAGAACCAGTCACAGGTGAGCAGACCGCAGACACAGCACAACAAGAGCTATAATCAGGCTTTTGGCAAACTTCAGAGCCAATGCGGTACAAACACCAACTGGTTCTGATAGAGCCTCTGCCTTGGGAAGACATGGCTCCATGGCTTTCTGGGAAAGCAAGAGGGGACAGCCATGGAAAGGAAATCCCCTATATTATGCTTTATGGTATGAATTTCCTTACATGATATACACCATTTCTATACCAGTTTAGGGAACAGTGCATGGCCTTCCTGTTCTTCTCACTGGAAAAGAACATGAAGGGAGCTCTGGAAACCCAGGGGAGAGGCAATGCAAGTAGTAAAAAGCATTTGTACAATATGGAAAAAAAAACAAAACTTCTTTCTTCCTGACATCTGCGAAGTCAAGGATGAAGAGACACATAAAAACATCCAAGAAATGCACACGCTTTTCTTTAGAACTTGAAAGGCCAACACAATTCAAAAAATAATGCATAAAAATTCCACCAGGATTTGTGTTTATTATAGCATTCTTCACACTTCATTCTGCTACAGTTTGTTCGCTATTTGTTCTGCAACCAGTAAGGAGTTTTGTCTTCCAGTAGTCACTCAGTAACTGTCTGGAAAAGCACAGAAGATTCTTACTACTGAGGAAAAGAGAACATGTTTTAAAACAATCCACAACTACATCTTTGCTTCTGTCTCCTGATCTGCACACTTTCTTTTCACTTCACTTGATTTACTCTTTGATGCCTTGGTTTATCTAGGCTTTATCTTGGGTTTATGAGTTCAGTTGGGGATTTCTGAAAAAAAAAAGTATATATATTTCATGGAGTTTTGTGATACATTCCTCATGCGAATGTGAAATCACTTTTTTTTTTTCAATTTAAATGGATAATACCATCACATTTTCCCAAATACCTGGTATTGAAGATGTTATGAGGCCTGAGAAATGCTTACTGAAATATATACCAGCAATAATACACTAAAATAATCACTCTCCCTTGTACTGCATTCCCAAGAAATATATGGTATAATCAGTGTCTTCCTTTTACATACCCTATACATTTTTCCCCTAGCAGAGCAGAGAGGTATCTTCTTTCAAGGCTAAAACTCAGTTTAGCCTAGAACACCAAAAAAAAAAAAAAAAAAGTTCTTTAACCAAAGATGGAGAATTTCTTCAAATACAGTAAAACATCCAAGTGTTCTTAAGAATATTTACAGAACATAGCACATTTTATTAAACACATTAGATTAATCATTACAAAACTAATTTTGATAACCACATTTGTTACCAACGTGATTCATGCAATGTTTTTAAATGTTGGCAAGGATATCATTTTCCAAAAAAAATTCATTTGGACTTACTGGAAAGTACAGAAGAAGTGATCCAAAAAGAATGGTTTCCAACAGCACCAGCCCTGAAGCCCTGATACTCTAGGAAACAAACAAACAGAAAAAAAAAATACAAAATATTAGAAAATTATCTGTGTGCAGTTTAGATGCTGAGTTCTTTGCAAAAGGCACCTTCAATTCCACCAGTATAATGCTTCCACAGTAATGCTTATTAGCACAGTATTAAGCTGTCTATCATGTTGTCACGCTCCACATTCTTTAATTCACCAGCCCATTACAATAGCTGTGTTTTACAAAATCCAATTTCAAAAATCACTCAATCCTATGTTAAATATTATTCAACACATTACCTGGATACATTTTCAAACTGCTAAAATGGCTCTCAGTTGTGAGGAATTACAGATCATGGAAATTACAGATATGAATTTAACTGCAGAATTTGTTCTGTACTATTTAAATTTCAAGAAGCCCTTTGAACATTTTGACCTGCCTATTTAATATTGATGACTTGGCTTCCACAGTATGTATAAATAATCTACAATTTTACTGAATACAGAATGTACTCTTAGATTGAAAGCACCTTTATTTGCCTTGGAAATTTTGTACAGAGATGTTGATTTAGACATTAACTTGTCAGGACTGTAAAATATTGTGCCGATTCTAATGCAGTCTCCATCATAGTTTTCTTCCATTTTAAAATAAAATAAAAAATAAATTATTTTCCTTAATATAAAGATTATTCCAGTAAGTTTGATGATTTATGTATAGTGCATCTGCACCTTATCTTAAAGACAAAAGATCTACACTGCTTTCTATTTCTTTAGCTACCTCCTTCCTCTGAGATGGTCTTTCATTCACTATTCCGGATGAAGGCAGCGCTTTCCTGACTGCAAGCAATGCAGTCAGATAAGACAACAAAAGAGGCTTTGCCAAAAATCTTTTGAAAAATCATGCATTTCATGCAATTTCAACCATTTCCCATCATAAAATCCTCTCATGGACTGGAATCAATGGTCTGTGGTACTCTCTCTAATGGGTTTAGATGGGAGAAGTTTATCAATTATTAGTAAAGCAATCATGAAAAAAAATAAAAAAATAAAAAAAAGCCCTATGAAAGCCCTATGTGAGTAGATTTACAGACAAATTTTTGGTGCCAGTTTTGACTTGCAAAAACTGGTGGAATTTTTTGGATGATCTTTTTGCCAGAAAGAAAAGTGCATGTGTGCTTTCCTATTCCTAATCTCCACTTTTAGAAAGTTCTTCCTAACGTCTCTTTAGCTTTCTGTAGTGCAGCTTTAGTTCATTATTGTGAGTTCTGTCACCCATGGATCTGAACCTTAGACTTTCTTAGTAAGAGTTACATATTAAGGATCACAAAACTATTCTACTAACTCACTCTAAAATTACTCCCTGAACTTGAAACATACATATTTATAGCAACATTTTCCTGGAACTTACATGCTTCCACAAAAAGTTTCCCTAAAAAGCAAAGCAAAACATAACAGAGCTCCACAAACAGCTAAACTACCATAACTGTATTTCCAAATAGAATGCAATGCCTGTCATAGCAATTGCAGAAACTTGAAAATTGACCCACAAGCAGAGCTCATATTTACATTTTCATCACTGGTCTCCTGCAATGCAAGACATTTGTTTCAAAAACCCAAATTAAAGTGTGTTTCCTTTCCCCCTCTCAATTAATATATTTTGATGTTGGGTAAAGTGTAAGCTTAATCCCAAATGCAAAGAGCTAGACATTGGGTAACTGTAATGCCACTGTAAGTTTTTTAGGCTCACACAATCCAATCTATCAGTGACATACCAAATTCAATTGAGCCTGCACTTTACGTAATTTATTTCTGTCATTTGGATAGAGGGGGAGGCTCACTCAGTTCTCTACCAATGTAAAGATGGTCCAGCACTCCCACACTGCATTTCCTCACAAAACAGCCCTGCCTCATTTCATCTACAAGGATGCTCCAGAGACATACAGAAAGCATATATATCAACAGACAAAAAATGTCCAAAACAAAACACATTGATTCTGTATTCACAATATGTTTATTTTTTATGAGCGTCCCAAAACTATAAACAAAAAACAAATGGATGATATTATCTTTTAGGGTTGCTGTATTAAAATTGCTTATGTATTCTTACTCATGTATTTAGATATACATTCAATTTATTCAAATGACACTATAAAAATCAATACCTCTAGACAATTTTTCAAGACTGCTTTCTGCAGACACTTTTGTTCTGATCCAATATGAAACCAAAAAGCTGGAAGTAAATGTTTAGGTGCCAGTTATGAAGCCATTAAATATAATACTTTCACATTATTTTAATTAAGAAGTGACTAAACTCTCAATTATTTTATGGCTTTTATGTTTGAAGTTAATGGATTGTGCACACTGCTTTGACATGTAGAAGAGAAACTGCATATATTTTACAAACTATAAATGACAGTATGACTTAGTTCACATTTCTAATGAGCACATAACTTTAGCCTGAGCAAGATGTAAAACTTCTGTGGAGTACACAAGGAAGAAAAGAATAGAAAGATTAGAACAGGTTAAAATCTGCTTCCAATACCATTTCCCACTTTGTGATGTAAAGTTCTGATCATTACCTCGTAAGTAAAAACAAGTAGTATATAGGACCATGTCCAAAAGATTCCTTATGTGGTCCTGACTCTACACATTTTGATATAGTTTTCTTCACATCTTTCTAAGACAACACCACTTTACTCACTGGGAATTAATGCAGAGGGGGCTTGCCCACAACCATACAAGACCCTAGCAGAGGTCAGTGAACTCATGTCTCCCAACACTCAAACCCAGAAGAAGCTTTTTTTTTTTCTTCACTTTATACTATGCATCTCTATATGACAGAATGACCGAGAAAGTAGGTGAAATGGGTATCATATAGAGAAGATGAAAACGTTCTTTAACAATTGTTCTTCAAACAGCTTCTGTATGAACATCCTTTTATAAATAAGTCTTTTGCACCCTGATCAGCCTTTTCTTATCAAGCTTTCTTCTGGATGGCAAGATGATAAGGTAACCTGCAGGGGCACAAAACTGCCACATTTCCAGCACTTCTCCCAAAACAATAAACTCCTCTATGATTTCCTTCTCACCTGTGTCCCTGTAGCAACCATTATCTATGAATTCTGACTATGTACCTCTCTTCCGTGCCCTAAAAGAAGTACAAATTTCACAACAACACTGGAATTCAAAATGTACTTGAATCCAGGTCGTGACTGTGCCTTTATCTCAGTCTTTGATACCTAGAAAATGGAGGTTTTAACCCTACATTTACAGCTTTTTGTAACAAGATTCTTCAGAAACTGGAGTAGATATTCTGACAGAGATGAATGGCATCCCTGTTGATGAAGAAAAACTCTATTTGTCAAATAAGAAAGAGTACAAGCAAACTTCTGTTTTTGCAGTGTAGAGAAAATAAAAATTGGGAAGGAAATGGAAGCACGAGAATTCACCCAAACAACAAGTTTGAAATTCCAATTTATAATTTTCTTCATTGTAAATAAATATACATATATTAAAAACAGAAAGGTAACATGGAAGATTTCAGTTTAGAAAAGACACATACATTTATTTGAGATATTTATATTTCACTTGACTCATTTTTTCCTCCAGTGACCCAGCTACAGCCCAAGAAGGTGCAAGAAGCCTTCAGCCAGGACCAAAGCTTTAACAACAGGGACTAGCTAAAAGGGTTAAAATGAAAATAAAGTTGTTTACTTAATACTTGAGATAGGAGGTATCCTATGTTAGATAGACAGCATTTCTATCAGCCTTGGAGCACCATTTTTCCACCAAGAGTTGAATTTGCCACTATGCAGACTTCACAAATACAGGCACCTAAGGTGTAGCTGTAAGCAGCACCACAAATATTTGATTCCTTAGGACTCTCAAATGCACAACGCAGCGAATGTGTCCACATATGTCAGGAAAAAAAATCTTTACTCTTTTAAGAAATTAAATGAAAGGATAGAAGCAAATGGAAATCCACAGCCTCTGCCTTTTGTTCTCCACCAATGCTGTCCGTACAATTAAAATCCTACTTCACAGAAATCAAAGCATTTTAGGATAAAGCCTGGGGGAATTTTCTTCCATTTGCATGTAACATCATGTCAATTTCTTTCTCTTTTCCTTATCAGCTGCCAGGGTTGATTTTTTGTTTGTTTTGGTTTGGTTGGTTGTTTTTTTTTACATCTGCTTTGCTTGTTGGCATTTGTTTTTTGTTTACAGATTATTTATTTCTCTGGCTGTTGAACCTGTGTAAGGTCTGTTTATTTGCTGTTTTGTCAGTTTGCTCATTTCTCTTTCAAGGGTTTCATTTCTGTGTTTAGTTATTTGTGTCAGTAAATCTGTCCTTTCCGGTTTTCCGTGTCTCACTTAATGGTTACACATTGCTGGCACCTAAGTGACACTGCAATTTATTTTGCTTCTAGCTTTGTACTAACTTTTATACTTACCTTTCCTCTTTCATACTTTTCCCACATTGCTTAGTTTTTTTTGTTGGTGGTGGTGGTTTTTTTTGAGATCTTCATTAAAAAATATTATTTTAAGTTGAAGGAGGAAAAATAATAATTGAACTAGGCATTAGCTTCAATCCAGCCTCCATCCAGAAATTCTGGAATCAAACCAGAAGGAAGCAATTAAAATATTATGGCACGTATTACAATAAAGATGGAGACCAGGTTATGTATTGGTCTCTACCATCTTATTCATCTTGAGCTTGAGTTTCTTAGAGAGAAGTTACAATCCTTAAATTCTGCTATGAACAAAATGCCCACTAAGACAATTCCAGTAAATCCAGTGCAAGTTGTCAGCCATAAGAGAAATTCAAGAGAATTGCAATCAGCTGTTTCATAGGAAGCTATCAAAAGGACCAGCTAGAGAAATGCAAGATAGCTTTAGGTAGATGATAGCAAATAACAAAGTAGTGTGAGGACATAGGACATAAAGGCTCCCAGTTGGTGGGCGGGCTTGATAACTTCTGAATCTCTGAGTATGTCATGTTATATCTACACAGAAAAAACACCATAATAGGATGGTGAAATGGTTTGCATCTGCATGTTAAATACTTCAAGAGGCACTTATGGAAAAACTGAGTTCAAGTGTGACTTACGCAGTATTCACCTTAGGAGCAGGACTCACAGCTGAGGACATACCCTCGTGTTATACAACCGCTGCAGATGGACCAGCACTCCAACTCAAAGAGGATAAAACTCGAAATGTTCAGTTTCTCCTCTCAGCTGGGATGCAGCTGCTAGCAGTTGTGAGATGCTACTCACCATTTGCACTTCAGTGACTGCTCAAAGTCACATGACTGCTGGCAATTTAAAGTAAGAAGTTACAAATATTCACAAAGTCCAGATATACTCCAGGTCATTAACAGCTCAGAGATTAGTTACCACCTGCATGTGAGACTCGGGATTTGACTGCAAATCTGCAACCCAGATATAGGGGTCAGGGTCATGCCATATGATGGATGTCACAACATACGATGTAGCATGTTTATTCTATAAAAAGTCCAGGAGCAGCTACACTGAAATTGCCTTCCAGGCTTCCCCTCAGAAGACAAGACATAATAATGGGTCAAGGTCACCCCATGGCAGATTATTTCGGTTACTCTAGCAAGATGCAGTGATAGAGAGGAGACAGAGCCTCGGGCAAGGATGAGGAAAGCAAAGTCAGGATGCTGGGGTCCAAGGCAGCCCTCTGAGAAAGAAGACCTTGCCCGAGGGTGTGAGGGTGGTCCAAACACAGAGACAGTCAGAGACATTCTTACTAAAACTCTGGTTTCAGTACTGCAATCTCAGTTCAGCATGTACAGATATTGTGAATTAAGAAGGCACGGAAGTAAAGGCTGGCTCATTACTTCTGCTCTCCTGTGAAGCAAACATTGGTGTCTCTCTGGAGCAATTCTTTTACAGAAAGCCTCACTCACTGTTTATTAGAGAAATATAGCTATTTTTTAACTTTCTCATATATCTTTTCTCATTAATGGAAACAAACAAAAATGCTATTATAAAATAAATATTATAATAATCCATAATGTGCATAATGAAATCTAACTAGTCTCAAAGAATCACTGACTCATATAAATGTTTGTTGGAAGGGACTTCTACAGGTTGTCTAGTCCCATCTCCTGGTTCAGGCAGGACTACTGCCAACAGCAATTAGGTCAGCCATGGCTTTGTCTTTCAAAGCCTTCAAAACCTCCAACAATGGAGCTAGGTAACTGATGGGTAGCTGACTCTGGTCTGGCACTTCTCTCCTAGTGAGAAAGCTTTTCCTAATGCCCAGCCTGAACTTCCCAAGCCATAATTTGTGATTGTTGTCCCTTGTTACAACTCTTGACACTACTAAGGAGAGTTTGGATCTGTCTGTATAACCACCCTTCATGTAGGCTACTACTAGATTTCCCCTTAGCTTCCTCTTTGCTGTCCTACTCAAGCTTAGCTTCCACAATCTTTATCAGGAGGTTATATGATCTAGCACTCAGCAGAAGTCATCCTCTGGGCTCTCCCCAGTTTCCCCACACTTCTTGAACCAGGGGGCATAAAACTGGACTCTGTATTCCAAGAGCTGCCTCACTACCCCCGAACAGAGAGAAGTAACAGCCTTCCTTAGCCTATTGGGTATTGCCCTGTTGCCCAGTATACAATTTTCCTGAATTATGGTGAGAGCTCAGCATTGGCTCATAGTCCTCTTGAACTTCCTGCTGTTTTCAGCCAGACTGCTTCTCAGGACATTTGATTAATGAAAAGATCAGAATAAAATAAAGACAGAGATAAACCACATGAACAGATGCCTTTGTTAAGATGATGGTATCAAGGCAATGCATTGACCTTCCTCACCAATCTCCTTCCAAGACTGGGTTTCAGCCAGTTTTTCTATCCAATTACTGCTTCCAGTTTTGGATCTGAAGGAGCTGGAACTGCATGTGTTTCAAGCAATAAAAACAGAGTTTCATTCTCTATTCCAAATATCTTCATCTACTTCATAGAGAAACTGACCAAAAGAAGAGGGCAGCTCCTGGAGGAAAACTGAAGTGGTGACTACAAAAGCTGAGGAGCAAGCACACAGTGTAACTCAGACATCACTAGAGAATAGCATGCAGAGCCAGATCACATTCATGTCACAACACTTCAGAACTGGGAATTCAGTGTTACTGCACTTTTTGGGTTGCTCCTGAGCCTTTCTCTAGGGTGGGAAGGAACTCTTCATCAGTTCCATACATCCTAGTGGCAATCCAGCGCTTAGAACTTTACTGTGCCTTGTGAAACTAATGAGAAGGTGGGGAGTTCCTAGGTAGCATGGGCCAGGTGTCCCCAGTGTTGCTTTCTGTTTCCCCCTACCAATATGCCTTAGCAGAGAACATTTTTGTGACCAAGGCTGAAAAAAATGCCTTTGGATTTGCGTGCTTTTTGGACCATCCATACTATGTAGACCACATCAGTAGTCTTTGAGATAAATAATAATTCTTCATCCACAGATCTCAGGAAATAACACAATTTCTGTAGCAAATCACATTAGTAAACACAAGTAACATGCCTTTTGGGTACTGGTAGAGGGTCATAAATAAATGCTTAGGAATTAATTGCAAAAGGAAAATAAATAAATAAGTAAATAAGCGTAGCCATCCAAGTTGCATCAAGTATAACAAAACCAAAAGCTAAAATGATGTATAAACAAGCACAGAAGATGCTGCATTACAATTCTCTGTGGTCCTAAGCAATCCAGGAAATACAGCAGCCTTAATTAGCATTGAATTTCGGAATATTTTTACACAAAGTCAGTGATATGAGTGTCAAAGTATTTACAGAAAGGAGAAAATGAAAAAAAAAATTAAAAGCCAAAATAAAATTGAAGTAATTCTGTATCTGGTACACTCTATATTAATGAATTAACAGAACTGTAGATTTCTGGTGTCAGTCCAGGAAGCCTGCAGATTTCTCCATGGCCACATGTCACGGTGGATTATATGTAGCATGGTACCATGGAAACATAGTAAGGGGACAACTTGGCACAATTAGATTTTTTTTCTCTTTTATTAAATAGTTCTGCCATTTTTATAATATAACGAATGACTGAGCGGGGCTGTGATTCAAAGAAAATTTCTTTTGGCAAAGGTGGCTTACCACCAGGATGCGATCATGCCTTCCAGATAAACAAGGCCTAAAGGAAACCATTAGAAAAAAGTGAAGACAAATTTCCTCTTTGGTCTCAACTTTGCATACAACATACTCGTACTTCTTAAACTGTAAAGGGTACCTACCACTCAACGTACAGCTGCTGGCAAGCACATATTGATGCATGGCAGAATGGCCCAGAAGCTAGGAAACAGAGAACAGATAGAGGTTTGCTCTGTTATGCTAAGCTGTTGCATTCAAACAGATTAGATAAATCACTAAGCAAAACTGCCTCAAAACAAGTGAAACAAAAAGCTTAGCTAAAGATACAGGTGTCAGCAGTGTGCCCACGCTTTGGTGTGTCCAGGAGGAATACTCTGGCATGGCCTTTACATTGTAGGTCTGGCAGGTCCAATACCTGAACTATAGATACCCTACATGTGAGGACACAGGAGATGTGAAGAGAAGCTGTTGGATCATGATTCTAAATTGCTCTCCTACTCTTTTCAAAACCCTTCCTGTTCAAATTCTTGTTTCCTGCTAGCGGTGTTTCTTTACTTCTGTCAAATGACTGAAGTGGGAGGAGATTTTGTCAAGCTCAAAATATTTGGTCTAAAGCCCATTGAATCTTTTTCCTCTCCTCTCATCCCAAGCATAAACACATTTTTATCTTTTTCAGTGAAGAAGGTGTGTGGAAAAACTGAAAAACTAATTTTTAGAACTGCTGTTTCACTTGAAATTTAACTCTAATAAATATAAAACAGAGATTCTTCTTTCAGACCCTGAGGCTGCACTAGAGTATGCAAGATGTTTGGCTCCTGTGTTTGAGACCAAAGCAGTACCTGCCAGTCCACAGAAAGCCTGTGACACGAAGAAAAGTAGAAGAGTGGTAACATGTTTCACTGTGGTAGCTGTCTTAACGCTGCTCACGTTTTGACAAAGACTACTGAAGCCTCCATTACACACACTGGAATGTCACTGTCTGGAAAACAATTCCATTCCACACACAAAAAAAAGTTCAAGGTTCAGAAATCCACTTTCTGGCTGATACAGATGCCTTCTAAAAGTACTGGTGAGACAGGAAAAGATACCATATGCTGCCTGGCACGAGGGCACTATCCTAGCACAGGCACATCAGGCAAACATCTGTCCACATCAGGCAAACATTTTGAGGGTTGATGGTCTTCCACATCCCAGGACAAACCACAGCCCACTACAGCAGAAAGAATAATTCTAGTTTAACAACGTCAGAAAAAAAAAAGAGATTTATCTAAAAGGCTTTCTCCAAGTGCATAGGCTTGTAAGGAGTTAAAAAATTAGAAGAGCACTGCCACGTAATAAGCAGAAAAGTAAATCATAGTTTTTTATTTTCTCTATAATAAATTCAAGGACTTAGTAGGACTGCTACCCAGTAAAAGGGAATTTTCAAGATCTCATTTCATTAATGTAGGTTTTCTTACAAAATTCAAGCAACTCGTTTGCATGAAATGCTTTTCACTTCAAAGCAGAAATGGTTGTGTCTCTTTTGAAAATTTCTTTGCAAAATATTCAATGTGAAATTCTATGCCCTGTTCAACCTCTTATCACACTGACAAATACTTTTAATGATAATTGTTCTCTTTGAATAATAGCCTCCTAATAGAATATAGATTGCAAATACAGTAAATTTCACAGCAAAGGCCAATTTTCCAAAGATAGGCTTAGAGTTCCATGTTTCCATTTAAGCTATGTTGGCAAGTTGTCAGAATCTTCTGGCATTTGCAGTTTTGTGCAATATTCCTAAACCAAATAAATATAATCCTCATGGCTTTTTTATTCCTCTTTAAAAAGTACTTACACAAAGGTCATTTTTTTTCTATTACTAGCTATAACTAAGCCCAAATAAAATGTAATCATTAAATTTACTTTTTACTTGGAGAGAAAAAAAAAAAAGAAAAAAAGAAAAGCAAAGGTCAAGCAGCCATCAATCATAAACGAATTTCACTAAAAGTGCACATGATGTCAGGCAGCCAAGAAATCCCCAGATACTTTATTTTTCAATTCATGTGGCCCTTGATCTTTTCTATTATAGAATTAATGAAACCTGTTATGATATATCATGAAGATAAGTTGTTCTACATTTTGAAGTACAAATCCTGCTGCATAGAAGTTGCACTATGCCACCTACAATACAGAAACTTGAAAAAATATTATTGGTGAAGAACCCTCACAGTGAAACTAGTTAATGTCCCAGGGACATCTTTGTTACAAGACCTGGAATTCTTCCAGCTTCGATCAAGATAGCTGGCTCTCACCAAATTGTAATGAATGTGAGGGTGAAGGAATATCAATAAGGAGGTAAAACAATGTCCAAGTTCAGTTTCAATCTATTCACATCCTTATGGTTAATTTAATAGTTGAATATGTAAAATGATGATTATCAAAATTCCGGATCACCTAAAGAGCCTGCTTCACTAGGTATGCACGCAATTAATGCAGAATGAAGAGAAAGGAAGACAAAAAGGCATTATGCACTTTAAGAATAAAGTACACTTTTAATATCAATAG
The DNA here is from genome assembly GCA_011075105.1 of Heteronetta atricapilla. Lineage (NCBI taxonomy): Eukaryota > Metazoa > Chordata > Aves > Anseriformes > Anatidae > Heteronetta > Heteronetta atricapilla. The sequence continues at coordinate 18,059,276 of CM021732.1, forward strand.
TTGTTTAACCAGCAGGAGATCAAACAGAATATATTAAAAAAATCTGACGGATTTAAAAAAATCAAATTTCACTAGCAGGATACAAGGCTCATTTTGCATGTTCTCCTGGTTCAGTTTACAAATAGCTTTGGAACACCTGAACTGGCTTTCAGCTTTCTCATTCAACATGGCATTGCCTATTACCAAAGATAATGCCACAGCTCACTAAAACAGTCTGTATAAATTGTAGCTCAATCATGTGGAAAGAAATAGTTTATGGTGAATTACAGGAGAAAAAACAACCTGATTGCAAAGCTCAAGACCCATGATATCTCAGAGGAAACAAACTGAGCATGATGTAAGAAGAGAAGGGTAGAAAAAACTTGATAAAGAGAAAAAACCCACTAATTATTCACGTGACTAAGAAGGCAAATGAACTATAGATGACGATCATTACACTAATTTCAAATCAAACAAAAACTCGTAATTCTGAAGGTTTTAAATCCAAGTCCAGCTTATTTTATGCACTTTTCCTTTATGAGAGCCAAATGGCTAAACCGCTCCAAACTAGTAATTTATCTGAGAAATGCTGACCCCAAAAATGGTGAGATTTTTTTCTCTTCAAAATTTATCTTGTATTAAAATACGATCTTGTATTAAAAAGCATAATCATGGGTTGCATGTTTCACTGAAAATAAAAACACACGTGCCTTTGAAGGAAATACTGCTACATATAATTATTCCTCCTACCACTGCATGGTGGGAAGACCCAGCCCCAGGTCATCCTTAAGTTATTGTGGACCCCGCACAAGGAAAAAGTAAAAAAGATTGCCCTTCCTCCCAGAAGTGAGAGTTTGAACTAAAGGAAAACAGATGGATAAGGACAGATGGAAAGACCAAGGGAACAACAAGGCAATATCCCTTATTGTAACGAGCCACCAGTACTTGCAGCCTATCAGTATTTCAACCCTAGTCATACATTTTGTAAGGTCCTGAATCTGAAGATATGACATGGAGAACAGGGGAGGCTCTCACAAAGCCCCTACCAAGTATGAGGAAAGCATGAAGGGAACAAGGGGTGTATTTGAAAAACGTAAGAAGGTGATGATGATGATGGCTGGTGTTGACACTTTTGCATCAAATAAATGGCATGAGTAGAGAGGGAAAAGCTCATGGGGGATCTTGAAAACAGGAAGGTATAGCTCATGTATGCTGCCAGCAGAGAGAAGCAATGAGGACAGCACAAGGTGGCAGGATAGGGAATTGTTTGCAGCATCATGTTGAACAGATACAAACAGGCCATGACTGTGCTTGCCGAGGCCAGCAGAAGGCATTGCAGTAGTCAAGGCACAAGATAGCAAGCTGAGGCATGGACTGGCAGAAGATATGTAATTAAAGGGAACTCAGAAAGAGTTCAGTGAGACTGACAGAGCTGGAGGCAAAGTGAGATGAGCCCAACAAGATGTCAGATAACAAGCGGGTTCTTGCAGTAACTAAGAAAGCAGTAGCTGAGACGTCTTTGAGGGAACTGGGAGGAGATCAAGGTTTCTTTGCAGGTCTACTGATATTGATGAGAAGTTGTCAGACGAAAATGTCAAGATTTTACCTCAGAGGGAAGGAGGCATGGCTGGGACAGAGATGGCAGAAAGCAATCTGACTGTTCACAGCACAAAGTCCTAAAGAGAAGCTAACAGTATAATGCTGCTGCTTGTGATTTATGAACCTTCAACTTTTACCCAAATAAATGATGAAAAGAATGAAGAATAGGCATATGTTTTAGTCTTAATGATCTGAAAAGGCTACAGTTAATTACAGTCTCAAAATCTGTGTCCTGTCTAGTAGCCAAAGACACGTCAGCTCAGGGAACCTTTTGCAAAAACTTCTTCCATAGACAAACACCTATGATTGTCACCACTAAATTTTCAAGAATTGTTGATTGAAAAGTCCCTCCATTACAAGATTGGCTTGCACTTTGAATAAGTCTTCTTAGCTTACACTAAGGTGGTTATAATAAAAAGAAAGGCCTAGTTCAGATGGAAGTCTGCTCTTGGAGAGGGAAGCATGCCAAGGACCTCGTGCAACCCACCAGGGACTTAGCTATTGCTATTGATTGTATAAGGAAGGTTCACAGCAGCATACAACTCCAAGACAAATAGCAGGATAAATAAGTAATGTCACTGTTATTCTGCTGACATGACAGCAAGTCTCCTCCCAGTAAACCTGCAAATGTCCATTCACAAATCCAAATGAAACTGCAGGTAAATGGAATTATCCTGAAGTTACTGCATCAAAGAATCAGCTTAACATTGTGTGAACATCCATCTAGTTTACTCAGCTTCCCTGAAAGGAGCATGTATATGACAGTCTTCAAGAACCAAAGACCAACATTAACAGATGAACAAAAAGCTTAGCAACTTGCTCAGTTTAGTTTAATTTCTAGCTCCAAAACTGCTTTGGAAAAAATATGTTATGCTGTAATAGTTCTCACTGTTGGGAAATATATGCTGAAATTCAAGGATTCAATTATCTTTTTATGTATATTTAAAAAATAAAATCAGATTATTATACAGTTAAACTTACATATGCATTCAAAGCTACTACAGCCTTGTCTCTCCCTGGTGACAACTATCTTCCTACCCAGCACCCTGTATTAGAAGTACTCTGTTATCTGCTCCACTGACTAGAACATTGGGTCTCTCTGCTGTAGAGTTTTACGGAACATTGATGGAATAGAAGGTGACAATGATTCCAAACTGCAAGGTTTTGAATAGCGAGACATTAAGGCTAAGAAAGTACATGCCATGAATCAGTCTGAAAGCCAATGTGGAGCAAATGTGTCCTAGTCCACTGCTGATTCATGTCACTTCAAAGGCAACATACTGCCCTACAATCTTTGCATGTTTTCTGGATGGCCACTAAGAATATGTACTAATTCAACATTGCAGAGACAAAATCTGGCTTAATATAAAGATACAGGGAGAAGATTGTGAATTTTGTATCCTTACAGCTATGGCTGAGTATTGATGAAAAGTCTCGTTTAAGACTTACCTTGTCCATTAGGGTAGACCCTGTCTAGTGAGCACTGCTGCGTAGCCTAATTGTGCCTCCTATTTCCTTGCTCATTCTATTAGAAGAGCACTGGTTGATTCGATGGAAATCAGCCAATACTTTTTAGATCTAGATCTTAATTTTCCTCATGTATCAGTTTGTCCTGGGGCCTACAATGTCTGAGGTGGAAACAGATTTATTTTTCTGTTTACAAGTACTTAATTCTCCTAAACCATTTATTATAACAAATGGAAATACACACAGATGTGAAACCTGTGGGCTTATGAAGTGAATGCCACAACACCCTGCAAAAGAACGGCAATAACATTGCTGCAGCCATCGTTCACTGTCTTTGGGAACTCCAGCAGCCACTATGTCATTTCTGATTTTCAACTGCTAACAGAGGCTAACAGCACTTATCTTTTCAATATGGCATTCTGCAATTATTTATGTGAGAATTTATAAAGGTACAGCATCCCAAAAGGCATATCTTAACTATGCAAAAAAAAAAAAAAATAGGAAAGGACATCTTACAAGTTCTGTTTTATGAATGGAGGAAATGAGAATTCTACTAAAGCAACATCTGTTTTGAAAATAACATTGTCAAAGTCTTTAAAGATGCAAACCTCAAGACTACAATAAACTTGCCCAAGAAATCACAAGAAACTAGGTTCTCACCCAAGGATATAATGAAGAAAAGGTGTATAAAGCGCTGCACAGAATATGTATGTGCTGAGTGAACTGTCAGGTATGCCCACCAGCACAGTATGTAAAGGCAGCTGCTCTAACTGCACAAGATCTTTTTTCCTCTATCAAGTTTTCACTTCAGCTGAAATGTCAGCAATTGGTGTCTAGGGAGAAAAAAGCAGAATGTGCACCAAAGATTAAAGGCATCCAGGCACAAGCACATCAAGATGCTGCTGTAGTGTTAAAAAAAAAAAAAAAAAAAAAAAAAAAAAAAAAAAAAAAGAGAGAGAAAGGATTGGCTGATTTACATTAGAGAAAAAGGTATGTTTGCAAAGCCAGCAAGCTTTAATATTTAAAGATGTATCACACATCAATAGCTTGTGATTATCTCATTCTCAATTATGGCATCCTATCATGGTTGCAGTAAGGATGAAAAGAAATTCTTGATTCTAAATTTCTGTATTAAAAAGAACTACAGCATTCATTTGCATGTTATCTTTCCATCTATGTGGAGTTTTATGCAGTGTTTAAAATGACATTGTTTAAGGCCAATTTTCATGGTTTAGAAATCATATTTAGCAGAACATTTAAATGCATTTGCACTAGAGGGAATAAATAGGAAACTGGTGCCATAAAATATCTAGTCATCTTGAACCCCAGTCACTGGAAATCTATATTCAACAGAGAATAAAAACAATATAAAAACAGTCAGTTGCTGTTATTTACCACAGTTAAAATTATTTATACTTGTTGATGATTAGCCAAGTGGTCTTGTTAACTGCAAGCTTTAATTTGATCAGTGTTCCATATATTTTTTTTTCTCTAATGTATTTGTATTTTTTATTTCCACCAGCGTTCATAAATGGGAAATAAAAGATAACAAAAGGCAGTTTAGTTATAAATTCCTAATAGTTGGGAGCATATCTGGTTTAGAATGGGGCAAAGCCCTTCATTTCAATGGGATCTTTAGCTCTCCTCTATCATTGTTAATGCCATATGACAACACCCTTCTGAACTGCTATTTTGAATAATTTATTCTAAGCACTTTTAATGTTATTTTTAAGAGCTGAAAACAATCTTTTCCAAGTGTTGTGGTTGCTGTCTGTGTGAGCCAAGGTTGTTGTCATGTTCTCACCTCTCCTTCATCCCTGGGGCTGAAGTAGCAGCTAGCCTCTTCCACTCGAGGGCTGAGATCAGCATCTCTGTTCTCTTTGCCAGTAGAGGTTCTTACCGTTTGTAAGGGCATTTATGACTCCTCACAGAAGTAATATTCTACCTGCAAGCTCCATGTTGGCAATGGTATGCCATTATGAAAAGGTCAGTTATTTTCAGCTCTTCTTTCTGATCCTTTTGATGACAGCCTGATAATTGATTAGCTCTTTAGCTTCTTTGTAGTTGATGTCCTTCCACAACCCAGTACTTTTGGAAGATCTTGTTTACAAGGTAGCTGGTTTCCTCTCTAATGTTCTGGTAGATCTTCAGTCCTTTAAATCATATGTTAACTTTGAAATAGAAAAATTTCTTAAGCTTTCTGTTTCTTCCTGATGGTGTCTTGCTCCGCTGCCCTCACATTGCAGTTAGTCAATACTGAAGTTGGTTGCTCCCTGGTATGAGCTCTCCATTGGTTCACATAACAGTCCTCACACAGATGAATTCTCTCCTACTTTGTTGATAAATTTTCTTCTAAAATCACTGTTCAGCTTCTATTTGTTATAACATCAGTGATTTCTGTCCTTGCCTATCCAGCTACTTTTGTTAGGTTAGCCTCATACTTTTTGGACGTGTTTTTAATAGTAATGTTTGCATTATCCAATCAATAATAATGGCATAGCACACAACACTGTTTGCTAGTGTTCACCTTGAGCTGATTTGTTTTTCAGTTGTTAAGACTTAAGAGAACATTTTGTATCTCTGTACACAGCCATACAGATCCGATTCCATAGGGCTGAAAGATGTTCTGCGAGATCCTTTCAGACAGTCTGTCAAAGCCTTTTGAAAAGCAAAGAAATAAGAGCAGCCTATGAGTTTATATGCTCCTTTCCAATTATGAGCCTCAGTTAACCCTGTTCCATGTTTTGCATCCAATGTCACTTCATCTTTCTTAGTATCACACTGCAGAAGCCTGGATGTCTCCCCAGTTGCAGTATTCAGCAAGATCATCCTATTGGGGCCCTCTAATAACACTCGAATGTTCCCATGTTGAGGAAAGATCTCCGTTTCTCAGGCTCCACTGCAGAAATCCTTCAATGTCATCAAACTGGTGCTGTCAGGTTCTGCCAGCATTTCTGATGAGATTTGATCAATTTTCATCTCCTGGTAGTTTTTCAGCCTCTTGTAGCTCATGTTAATGTCACAGTCAGGCTTTCAATCTTTCATTACTGTTTGGTATTGTGGTTGTCTAGAATAGTTAGAGATTTCTTTCAACTGATCTACACATCTGCTTTCCCTTCTCTATTAGCTGTTAATTTTTTTTTTTTCATTTTTGGCTTTGTTTGGCACATTTCCTTCATTTACTCCCCTGCTGATATGCTTTGTCTTTTACCACTATAGCAGCAGCATCTGCTCCCTGCCTTATATTTTTCATCTTTCTCTGTCTTTCCCTACAAAGCTTTTCATTAGTGGTTTAGCTTCTGCTACTCCTTCAGTGCATTCCTCCGCGTTTTGTTTGTTCGTTTCTTTGTTTGTTTTACCGCTTTGGAGTTCTCCCTGCCTTTTTTTCTCTGCAAAGGGTCACATTTCCTGCCTGTGATTTTCTCCAGTTATGACTCTTGTAGTTTCTTAACAGTGCTGTTGAGCTAATCTCAGAGCTGCTGAGTCACTTTCACCTGTGTTTGACAAAGCCTCAAATGAATTCCTCAGCATCGATCTGAGCTTTCTCACAGTATTTTCCTGTAGTTCCATTTTGTACTGTTTGCCAGTGCCGACTACTGCTTCAAGTCACTAATATTCATTTTCAGTTTTCAGTTTCAGTTGGCAATGCAAAGTGTTGGTCAGTGCCACCAGTGATAGCTTTCCGTAACTGTGTCTTGGACAAGTGACTTGAATTTTGTGTTGTCCCTCTGATATTTGGTTTTGCCATCAATCAAATGCAACTCTGCAAGCCTAGATGAGTAACTACAATGCTTTTAAGATCAGAAATGAAGTCTAACTTTATGACTCTTCAACAAAAGTATGGTTTTCTGATTTGACTCCAGTGTCTTATCTCAGGGCATGGTTTAATATGAAGAACAGCAGAGAGTCATTCTTCCTGGTCTATTCTCCCCGCTTCCAACAATAACTAGTATGGACTTCCAGAACCAGATGTTTCATTAAAAGCACTGTGATTAAATAACTGACAATGGAAAGAACCTTCATGATTCCTGATAAACTCTTTTTGAATTGATTTACACTTTGGGTTCCTTATTGTTCTGTACCAATGAGGGACATAATGCAACTAAAAATTGTTAATAACATGCACTTTATTTATTTATTTTAGTACTTGGGAGATCTGTTGAATTCCCTTTAGTTATAGATTAAGAGGAACAGTAATATTTGTTTCCATGTCACCATTTCCCTGCATTATATGATTTTATACCATATTTGCTACACTGTCTTTTCCTCTGTCATCTCTCAATTACCTACAAGAAGTATAGCTCACTTAGCTCCTTGAGATCATCATTTTTAAGAGCTTTTGTTGGTTGTCCTTGGAAAAAGAACCCTCATCCATATGGAATAATCCAACTTCACAGAGCTATAAATACATTTGTAAGGACGTCACATTCTCACAGAAGTCTACTTCTCACACTTATTCATAGACCTAGTAGTTCTGTTCTTTATTAACATTTCTATGAATTACTTAGTGTGTAAGCTGGACCTACTGATCTTTAGCTCTTGTCATCATTATTGGCAGTCTCTACAAATGCAGATGTCACATTTCCTATCTTCCATTCCTCCTCTACTGCTATTAATGTAAGCAGTGGCTTACACCACAGTAAATAATTAAGCAACTTGTTAGAAGTTATTTTGGAAGTCTAAAGAGGACTCCTTAGAGGAGCCTTAAAAAGCCTCTGAAGTTCTTTCTGAACTAGCTGACTTTTAGAAGACTGTCATCTGGCTTTGCTGATTTATAGCCATTCATTTTGTCAAGATCCTTCAGTCATGAAACCACTTTTATTGGTATTTACTAGGTTCCCCTGTAGATCATTATTATTACACCCTAGGTTAGTAATAAAGATCATGTCAGAAACAAAATTGTACTTTCACATTCTGTCAATAACTCTTTGGAAGTAATTGTTGAAAACATCTCTCTTCCCACTGCTATGATCTTTTCTGGGAATGGAGCAGTAGATCTATTACCAACAGTCAACCATTTACTAACTTAGACCTAGCATATATTCCACACTGTTGATGAAACCAAGTAGATGAATGACTCTTCCAGTAGCTTCCACTATGAGTACCTCTTGGTCTTAATATGTGCAAACAGTGTGATCTGAATAGTTGAGATTTTTCTACTCTTTTCTAAAATACTTCTGATCGGCACCTGCTCTTCCTGATCTGCCAGCTTTTTGAGACCAAGGTTGACACCTCCACTGCAATCTGAAGAGTCCTTGTGGACCTTTACTGTTCTTTGTCTCAACTCCTGCAATTCACAAAGTAACAGGCTGGGTGCCAGCAATGTTTTTTCCCAAGACACTTTTTGTTGCCAGACAAACTTTTCAAGACCTTGGCTTTTTGAAAATAGTATTTACCAGGAATGTTCATAACGTACAAGCACTGAGTAATGTTCTCTTATGCACACATCTACCAGAGTGGTAACCTAACCCCACCCAGTTTCCCATTTTACTGAGCATGTTTTACTAGTCAATTACTACAACAAATTGCCACATATCTACACCTCATCCTTTTCAACACTGGGGTGTTAAATTAGTATTTTTATATTCTGAACACTCTATTTTTGCAGTTTTAAAGACTTTGAAGACTATTTGATATCATAGCAGTATATACTTCTTTCTGTTAAAAAGCTATATTAAAAATTACTTTTTCTAATGATTTGAATATTTTAGTGCCATATGTGGGAGGGAATCCAAAAAATGTTCTTCTCTGACACCCACCCAGCACAACAGATATGCGCAGTTTAACACAGTTAAGTTTAATCTCATATGGATACACTGATCCAATTGAGGTTTGTTCCACTAACAGTTGGAAATTCTCAAAATGGAGATATTTTGAATACTTTAATAGCTGTTCTTTAATTTCCATGACTTTTCCCCCTTGGTGGAGAGTAGACAGTTACCAGTTTTCTTCATTCACTCCAATTTTCTGTCATTATCAAATGTAACCAGCAGTTTTCTTATGCAAATATTCATTGTTCATAACGCTTCTCATTTCATGTTAATCAAACAAGATCTTTTTCTTTTTAAAATCATGCTGTACCAACAAGATATTGAACATAAAAGGAATCCAAGAAAAAAACTCAGCTGACTGCCATGAAAAGCAATGGAACATCTATTTTTCAGTTTCTGAATCTTGAAAACATTGATCATAAAGGAAAGGATTGTTAATCTCCACATAACGTTGTTGTCTCACTTTCCTTTGTCATTTCCTTGTGATATACACATCTAGAGCAAAGTCAAACTTTCTTCTGAGGTATCTAAATTATAACTGAATCCATCTCTGTCCAACTAAATTAAATGCTATATCTCAAAGACATCATTTTGTTTTCTGGGAAAAAAAAGAGAAAAAAAAAAAAAGTTGTTTTATGTCTGGTTCTCATGTTTAGATGGCATGATAAATCGCTCAAGGTAACAGGTAATCTGGAAAAGAATAAGCTTATGTTTTTTTTTTTTTATATAAAGACTGAAAAATTCTTTAGAAACATGGAAATGCGTATATATGCTTCTGGTTTGCCTTGGTATTAAACATTCAGATCCTGTTTGGTTCTTTACTCATACCTTACTTTGGAGGAATGACTGTCACAAAAGTAAAAACATACTGGTATAACTAGCAGATTTTGTGAAATTCAAGATTTCTCTAGTATGTTTAGTATATATATATATATATTTAACAGTAGTGATTATGATATCAAAATATATGTAAGTGTTCAATTGCAAGTTTGTGTAATTTCATTCACATCTGACCCCAAACTATTTATGTACAAGTATAGAAATTTTTTATAAAGTCATCAATACTTTATTGAGAAAAAAATCAGGGCAAACTTGCAAGAGCTGGACATGAAGTAAGCTACTCTGTTCACTTTGCTGAACTAGAGAAAAGTTTTACTCATGAGGAACACTTCTTTTATCATGATCTATTTTACACGATCACTAAAAGCAAGCAACATTACCCTGAGGACTAAAACCTCTCAGAATTGAAATTAAGTTCTTCTGCTAAGATAACATTAGGCAACTAAATAGATGCCTACAAAATACTTTTCATAATGAAAAACTTTATAAATACAATTAAGTCTGTAATTTGAATCATTTGATGCAATTTCATTAAATGCAAAGACTCTGTCAGAAACAGACACACAAAAAAAATAATGTTACTGTTCATTCTGTGATTTCCTGCCAGGATATTAAAGTCTTTCAAAATGAGCCACACATTTGTAATACAGACAGTGTAGGATTAGGAAGACTGTGGGATCAAGTGTTCCAAAAAACAAAATGGAAATGCTTATCTAGTTATGGAAAATGGATGAAGCTATTAATTTCAACAATGTAGCATATTGTGTGCACACCTACGTCTTCCAAATGTAGGTAGTGAATATGTGCCAGCTTCCATTCTTTTTTTTTAGTAAATTGGAAGTTTCATAGAATATTCTGCATTTACTGAGCCAACAGTGAAATTGCATGAGATATTACATGTAAATATATTTTGAATGAGGGAAAAGCAGAAAGTTTAGCTAGTGTCTCAAATATATTGAAACCAAACATCCTTCCTAGCAGTGGTAAAAAAGCCAGAGACATTCAAGATCTGGAGTGTAAAAATACCCACATACCTCCTTAGGTACCTCCATTATTGGCCTGATTTTCCAAAATGACATTGAACACTATAGGTTTCCTTGATTTTTACAGACCATCTACAAATGTAAGCAGACTTTGCTGGGAGACAACTTGCTCAGCCTTTTTTTTTTTTTTAATTACATAAACAATTTAGTTACCTCCATGCCTACAGCAAAGCATTCCTGTAGGGAAATCCAATCCTCTGAGAAAGAGGTGTGCTCCTTACTTGAGCAGTTGAGTATCCTCTAAATGAGAAGCTATGCACCTAACATAAATGAGTCTGTACTACTCAGTGAGAAGGAAGATTAAAGTAAAACAACACTGCTTACCTTTGCCTTGCGGAAATGGTAGACTACCAGCATGCTTATGAAGTCCAGCAGCATACAGAGCGTTTGGAATGAGATGATAGCGAGCCGTAAATACTTGTCCTCCTGTGCATAGCAGGGAGTATCATCTGTACAGTAAGAACATCCTTCCCTGCAGGGCAGGCAGGTGTAGACTTCCTCCGACAAGTCACCTCCAGAAAAGCGATTATCTGTATCCTTTCCTGAAAGTATCAAGTGGGACAATGGGGGGACAACTTTAATCGTACAGTATGCACAGCGCATCCATACAGGAGCAAAACAGTTCTCTGCTGATTCCCTTTCCTTCCCCATTCTACTCTTTCATTGAAGGATGAAATAGTTCACCAGGGCTGCTTTTGTGATTTCACTCTCTCTTACCACATTCAGAAAATGCAGACCAATTTAGACATGAGGGAAAGTGAGCTTATTATATGCTAAATACATTCCCGTTGTATTTAAGGAGGGCTAAATTAGCACAGGAAATTCTTTTAAGGAGACTTCTGAATGGGGGAAAATTACATCAAAGATTTGGGAATAAGGAAACAATTTTACACAGACACATGAAGAGTAGATCCATTAACTACTTAATGCTCACTGTACAAGCTCTGGTCTTATTTGAGATTGTTCCTCAATTTCATAAAGATGCTATCTAGTGAAATAATTAGCTTCAAAAAAAATAAATATATTTATATATAAAACCACCTTCTTTGTTCAGCAAACAGTTGCACAATTGCACTATTCTGTGCTCAAACCCAAACCAGCACATTTACATTAAGTATAATTTTCTACAGTTCACATAAACACACTATGTCTATGAAAATCAACTGTTCTTGAGATGACATTTGCCACATCAAAGTGAACCCACCAAGAGAGCATAGAGGAGTATTTCTGCTTTTCCTGATCCACAAACACTTGAGAGTAACCCCCTGCAAGACTGCTTATCCTGCAGTCAACTAATGGAAGAAAAGGTTGAAAGAAAAAGGGGAAAACCAGAATAATATTAACTAAATAAAAAGGCAAGCTGAATTTGCTTAAAGTTATTAATAGGAGCAATACAAGTTGGGAAGCTTGAGAGAATGTGGCTGAAACCATATCAATGCTGTGATAAAAAGCATGATAACTTTTCTCACTTTTCACAAGGCTAGAGAATCACTCCAATATCTTGGATCAAAATTCTCCTCCAGCAGTGAAGGTTGTAAATTTTGCATTATCTAGTCTTAATTCAAGAGACGGCATAATTCAGTAATGTTGCACATATGCATGTTGGTGTATGAAACTCTTCAGACTTTTAGGTTGAAATATTTGAGACAGAAGGTTATCTACAAGGATAATTACTTCTTCCTTTCTCAAATGTATGCTTGAATGTGCAGGAACATGTCTGCTGATGGGCAAAACCTAGGAAAGGGACAAACCATTCATACATGCAAGTAAATAAACATTTGGCGTGCTGTTCCAGCAGCCCTTTACTCCTCACCTTCATTGAAAGGTGCTTCTCTCTCATAACCCATGGTGAGAACAGCCTGGTATTTTTCATGAAAATCGTGGATTTCTCTTTGGATCTTTATTCTAAAGATATTGGAAACCTGAATATAGCAGAGAAGTGCTGACTAATGCTGGCACCTAGATTTCCTTATACACCAAGAGACGGTAAGAATAGATCTAGCGTCTTTTTGACCCAGATTATGGGAGGTAAGAATGGAAATGTTGGAAAATAACCATGCTTGGGCATCCCATGAAAGCGGAGAACCTCTAAGAAACATTGATCTTGAAGACATCCTTAGACTAAAACTTTTCATCAGACTGAACACCTTATGGACCTCTGCCCATTAGCACTCTGAAAGCTTTGCCAGAGCCCATCTTCTCTGTATCTAACGTTACATCTTTATTTTCTCGGTTAACATATGGAGAAACACAGCCACACTGTCCTATGTCAGAGACAGAAGTGACTTCTCTTCTGTCTCCTGCCCAAGTTTTCAACTTCATTTCCATTTGTACTCATATAAACCTACTTCTCCACCACCACCTGTTCCTCTATCATTTCCATAAGGAGTCACCCTTCAATCAGTCGTTTTCCTAGAAGATCATTTAATCTCTTAAAAGCTCACATTTCTAAGTAAAATATGTGTCATTCTTTGATAAAGCGTTATTGTCCTAACTACGTAAAATATAATATTATCAATGTAAAAATTTAAACACTGAAAAAAATGTAAGTTAAAAACAAAAGTTATGAGATTGCTTAAAGTCACATGTGACTATGGCTTGAAAATGTTGCATGGTCCTAAACTTGATATTCTTTATTTCTTAAATGTTCAACCCTGAAAGCTGCTACAGATACATTCAAATCTACTTTATCAGGTATTTTCTTATCAGTCGTACCTGTAAGTTTCTGCATGTGTATGCTCATCACATACTATAGGCATAATAGCAGATAAACAGTTGCATGTTACAGTAAATATCCCAAGGATATGACTTCATACTGCAACAGCAAACTCTTGCTTAGATATTTCTGGTGTAGTGATTTCTGCAGTGTACAAAGGAAGATCATCAATATGCATCTCCTGTGCTGCCAGCTATGACTGATTATCTGGTTAACATCTTTTGACTCTGCAATGATTCTTCATTATAGCTTATATAAGAAAGATCCAAAAAATTGGATCTACTTGAGATTTTATACAATGTGATAAGAAATTATTTACAATCTCCATGTTTTATTTCTCCTTACCAAAAAGAAAAAACATTTTTCAGACCCTCTAAAAGAAGCTCTTGGCAAATGACCGACCACTGTATTAATCACCGACTGGGAGCTTGCATGGAAAGGGAGTCCAAGTCCACCCACACCCCTGCTGTGGCTCTCTGTTCCAGGGCACTGCCAGACATTGCATAGTTGAACCACTCTGCTTTTTATGTCTGGCACCACCCCTTCACCCAAGTCAATATAACATCACCTCAAGCCATAGACAGCCCAAGCTAAGCGTGATATGACTGCCTCATACCGTGCTGCCAGGCCAAGACTACACTGTGCTGTGCCTACTCCTGTTTCACCTGCTCTTTCAGATTCCACATGCCTCCTCCAGAGAAGAAAAGCACTTTTTCCTCCTTAAAGATGGCCAAATATTTTGAACACTGGTAAAGTAGACAGACAAAAAGCCAATTCTGCTTCATGTAAGGCAGCAGCAATTTTAGCACTGACATGAGACTGTATTGAACACTGAAAGACTGTGTGCCACTGTTAGACCTGAAGATGAGGAAGATATATAAAAGTACCTTCCTCAAGAAAAGAAAAAATATGCAGTAACAAAAAAAGAAAAGCATAAAATGAACGGAGAAAAGAACAAAGAATTGGTGGAAAAATAGGAATAGGGGCACAAACTAATTTGAAATGTAATAAGAATAATGCCTGAGTACTATATTTTTCCTATTTCTTCCCTCTTCTATCCCAGTCTTCCTTTTCTGTCTGATCAATAAGTACAGAGACCATGGGGCATGCTGAGCAGTGAGCAGAACAAAAGACAGATTCTGCTCCTGTTTTGTGATAATGTGGACTAGGAACAACATGTTCCTAGTGATGCTGCAGTAACTTAAGCAGCATGTGTGAACGGAACTGGATCTGCTAGCATCTCAAAGTTGCAGTCAGCTATGGTCGTAATCCTCACCCTGGAAATGTATCCCTGAAGTCAGCAGATTTCATGCACACACAGATGTGGACAAGTGAGTCCTGTTGAAGAACCAGAGCCAAGGGACAGGCTTAAAGAAGGGAAATTCTAGCTGAACTGGAAATCTCTGCTGGGACTTGGGGTCATTGCACTGGCAGAGACATAGCAGTCTCATATCCAGACACAAGAGATATAGAAGTACCTTTTTGCACGGGGCAGGTTGCACATCCAAACAGCAAGAGCTGAGGAGAATGTCTGCAATTCATTGTTAATGTATTGCTAAAGAATGCAATTTTAGGTTGAACAAATGACAGCTGTTCTACTAAGGATCTTCTAATGCATATATGATTAACCTGTGAGGCAAAGAACTTAAGTTCATAGTGCTTCCTAAATGTGAGCTGCTAGGAGAAAGTGCATAACCAGGTACTCAAGCACTTACAGGTTAAAGCAACTTGCATACCCGAAATAAGTCTTTTTCTAAAATCAGTTTCTGCTGAGATTACTTGAGTCACAAATCCTATGCAACTATTACTTGGCAGTTTTGCATGGACATAATTTGTATATTCGTTATTTCTGAAAAGTTTGACCCGGAAAGCTGATCAAAAGAGACACTGGGAATATATGGCAATAACTGTGCTGTTAGTAACAAGAGTCCACATTAAACTATTCAGAAAAAAAAAAAAAAAAAAAAAGGAACAATTTTACATCTTTTGGCCCTGTCAGTTCTGAAAAACAAATCCAGCCTTGGGACAGCTCTCCTACCTGGCTTCCCAATCAGTATGAGAACGGCCCAAATTTCCCTGTCCCATGCTCACTTCTAGAACCTGCAACACAAGCTACACAACCTCGCTGCGAGCAGCAAAACTGTACTGCTCTAAGTCAGAAAAACAGACTCTTTCCTACTGAGGACATTGTCTATGCAACATTGCATCTCAGCATTAGGTCCCCAGCTGACTTTGCAGAGGAGGTAGATAAGCAATCTTTTAAGCCTGCCCACTGAGCAAACTGTGTAGAGACTGAAACATCCCCGCAAAGACTCAAACATCCCTGCAAAGCCATTTTATCCAGCTATCTTTCAGTCTCAACCTGAACATTCATCTGGACCTAAAGCAAAAGCTTGTCCCTGCTTAAAACGTTGTTACTTCAGGCTCAATGTGCAACTCCAATTAAACATATTTTGCTATGGTGCAGAATCCAAATATCATTATGAATTACCCCCATTTCAAGATACAACCCTGAATTCAAATTTCTAATCAACAGAAGTACAAAACTGGTCATTCTTAATTTATCTACCTACTTAGATCTTATCTTGAGACCTGCAAATCTTTCCTGCCTCTTGATTTTCTTTCTCTAGGAATACTTTCTAAGCCATTAACATTTCTATACAGTTTCCTCTTTCTTATCATCACACTTCACCA
The DNA here is from genome assembly GCA_011075105.1 of Heteronetta atricapilla. Taxonomy (NCBI): domain Eukaryota; kingdom Metazoa; phylum Chordata; class Aves; order Anseriformes; family Anatidae; genus Heteronetta; species Heteronetta atricapilla. The sequence continues at coordinate 18,075,385 of CM021732.1, forward strand.
ACCTATCTCCACAAAGAGATCTTTAGGTCAGACAGTTTCTGTCAAAACTTGCAGGAATCATGTCTAGAATCCCTGTATTAGTATCGCATTGAACCTCCAAATTCATATTGCAGCCATTGTCTAAGATGCAGAAAAGACAACAAGGTTTTGTTGTCTTTTCTGCTTTTGTTTTTACAGAATGCAGCTGGGTGACAGGGCTAAGCTCCTCTGAGCCAGTGTTTTTTCTTCCATTATTTCACCATCACTTCCAGTCTCCCACTAGCAGTCTCACTTTTCACATTTTGAAGTCATCTCTACAGCCTGGTAAATTGAGTTGCATCTAGATGAATTAAAAGCAGTTCTTTATTAATGACTTTTTCTAACCTCATGCTTATGTTAGCTCACAGTAACACACGGCTAGATCAGAGAGGCCACAGATCATTTAATTCCACCCTCTTAAATATCAGTACATACAAACAGTTTCATGAGAAAATTTCACTGTATGTTAGCTATTTAGAAGCAAAATATCCAATCTAAGTTAGTCATATAGGCTCCTTCATCTGTTGTACATAGAGGGAAAAAAAAGACTGTTTGCCTAGAGTTACTTCTCTCATGTGCAGACAAATTTCCAAAGCAGCAGGATTGCCCTCCAGGGGAGCCACGCTCTCCCTGCTGACTACAGTGTAAACCTAGATGACTAATATATGCCACACATCTGCACTTTAGACAGCTAATACAAGATAAAAATGCACCTCATCCCTAATGATTACTGTTGTTAATGTCTCTAGCCACATTGTTTTTGTGTGGTCTATGATATTTGGTATGATAAAAAACTATGAATTATTTTTTTTCCATATACTCATTCAAAGAGTTAAATCCCAATTCCATCATAACATTCACTGCACTGCAGGAGTAACCAAGCATCATCCTTTTTCTATTAAAAGATTCATAGAGAGCCCAGAGAAAAAAGCACCATCACAAACCTGCCTTCTGCAACGCTCCACAATATAAAAAGGGAAAGGAAACAAACACTCACTGAGTAGTTTTTTAAACAAACACTGTGCTATTTATGCTACATATATTTACAGGAGATATAATATAAGTTGAGTTAGGGGTGAGATACTTTGGCCAATTTCATCCAAACCAGACCAAATCAATAAAAATGGGACATCCCATGACACAAGTCACAGGAATAAATCTCTGGAATTTGGGGCAGTAAATAAACAAGGAAAACCTGTTATCAAACAAACAGGAACATCTATTAAAAGAGCTACCTGCCTTTTGCCTATAAACCCTGTCACTTTTAACATAAGGAAGCAGAGCTTGTGAGTAATTGATTTGGGAAGGAACTTAGAAGCTTTATTTCCAGCTTGAGTTAACACAAAACAGTGTATTTAACCCAGTTATCAGATACACTGTAACATGGGGCCAAGAAACTGGGGATGGGATTCACTACCAAAGTCTGCACAGAGATCACACCTTGGTCATATGATAAAAGTAACAGACACCACCTTTGGAGATATTTGTTTTTGTATTTTTCCTGCTGTGTGTCAATGAAGTTCTGTTTCCATATTTCCTTTAACTCACTGTAAGTACCACACAACGTGTTTTCTTGGGAAGTGTGGGCTATGTGTCATCCATACCATACTGCCAGCCGAACTCTCAGACCTGACCCATCTCTAATAGCCTGTTTGTAAGAATGAGAGCTTAGAAATGCTCCTTTGGATTCTCCTTTGAAAATGAAGAAAAATTTAAACAGTTAAATCACACACAAGCCAGAGGCTAGGGCATTCCAGTTTGACCTAACAACAGAGACAGTAATTAGATTAAATTCCTCAATACTTGTGCTTGAACACAGAGGTGCCAGAAGTCTTTATTTCCCTATAGCAAGACTTCTTTTCATATTTTTAAATTTATTTACAAATCAAATGTTCTTAAAGTGGGTATGTTTTACAGGATCCTCAAGTGTATCACAAATTGCAAACCAAAGGGACAGAACTCCTTAAATCATTACATAATCCGAGAGTTGCAAACCACTGGGATTTCACTGTACAACCCTGACTAGGATAAAAAGGAGCCCTGCATTATTAATGATCTCTCTGTTTTCTTTCTTTCTTTCTTTCTTTCTTTCTTTCTTTCTTTCTTTCTTTCTTT
>CM021732.1:18077527-18157022 GCA_011075105.1 Heteronetta atricapilla
TTTCTTTCTTTCTTTCTTTCTTTCTTTCTTTCTTTCTTTCTTTCTTTTTCTTCCCTTTCTTTTTCCCTAAGACTCAAGCAAAGGCACTTACTCTGAAAGCTGTTCACTGAAAAGATGTTGGGATGATAGAATCCAGTCTTGCAAATACATTTGTAGGCTCCAAGCACAAATCCAAGGCCTTTAATTGGCATGCACTGTGAGAAAGGAAAAAAAGAAAAATAATGCAGATCATCATACAACCGTATACTGATATACATTGAAGCATAAGAAAAACATTACAAGATCCTGTGAGCAGACTTTTAAGCATGAGCAGGCACCCCTTCCAGTCTGACAATATTTATTTTCTGAGGGACTTTTCCCATAGCCTAATTTCACTCCAACTTTTTTTTTCCATCACTAGTGAACAGCACAGTTACAAGCAAACCTGTCCCATGACAAACCAACCAAGTGGCACATTTGAGTTTTGTCCCTGTGAGGTGCCCCAGTTGCCAGGCTCCATCCACACTGCATCCTGAGCACAGACCCCAAATCCCACATCTACCACGTGCTGGGACAACCGCTGGAAGACAGGGGACAAGCCCAGGCCAGGCAGTGCCTGCAGAGCTCAGCACATCTCTGACAACCATGTCTTTCCTGGCCACCTTCAAACCTACGTGGGACACCACATGGCTGTATTTTTCCTGGGCCTTTTCCAGCTCTTTGCACCAGCAGAACAGAAGGGATTTCAGACAGCGGAGGCTCATGCTGCGTGAGGAAGAGTACGGACACCTGCAGCCCACCTACAAAGCCCGGTACCTATGGGCTGGTACTGGGTACCCCTGCCAGGCTGGAAACCATACTTCAGTGGAGATTTACCATGTTAAGACAAAGCCAACAACTGGTTAAACAAAATGGCTGTGGGCCTAAATCTGACCAAGGTCAATGAGAGCAAACAGACATTGAGCGGGAGCCCTTGTACTTCCTCCCAAGGTCTTTCCATCCTTTACAAGGAAGTAACATGTGAAACTAGTTTTTCTTTAATTCAGCTTCATTTTCACTTAATTCCAACATGAAGACCACCACAGCAAATTTCTGATGGTGACAGAACATCTATTGTCAGAACACTTCCGTACAAGAAATAGGCTGTGACCAGCACAGCAGAAATAAATAGTTTGGCAATGTGAAGGCAGAAACACTGGTAAATTATTTTTCCCAATAATGCTTATTTCACTTTACCCCATCAAAGTAGACTACCATCCTAGATGCCTTTCCCATCAGCATAGGTACTAGTATATAGATACTATACCAATATAGTTGATATACCATATCAATATGCCTTTGTGAATAGGAACTAGACAATCGTATTTCCTCAGTGAGCAACTAAATGATTTAAAAACAATATCCTCTGCCCTCTTAGTTACTTAAGTTTCACTTGTTTGCAGCTGACCATGACTGCAGAATATGTGTAAATCCCTGCCTGCCTGTGGCTGGGAGGAAGTTGCAGGGGACAGGGCTAAGTAAATAAGACACAAGTTTTAAAAATCAAATGCAAACCACGAGAGGACGGTCCATGTTGACACTTAATAAAAACTCCAGCATTCATCTCAAATTTCAGCTTTCTGGCATAATCCCTCCTGATACTGGGAAAGCCACTTTGCTTTTCGTGCCCTCAGGTGGGCAGAGCAGTCTTTTTTCATGTGTGTGTACGCAGTGCCAAGCTCAGCACCTCAGTGCAGGCCGGTGGGTGCTACTGGAAAGCAACAATAAGAAGGAAACCAGCATGCAAGAACACTGAAAATTCATTCAGCCTTTACGTAAACATGAAAGGAGGAAAGAGAGAGAAAAAAAAATAGAGAAGAAATCTATTTCAAGGGAAAATTCTGTTGTGGTTTTCTGCTTTTTTTTCTTTGTAAGACAAATGCACATGCTGCTTAAAGATAACACATTTGCTTTTGGAAGCCAAGGAAGAAAAGAGCTAGCTTCAATTGAATCCTTCAAATACCACAGCACCCATAGGACCACATCTATAATCTATTCTCACTGCAGAAATTCTTCATATAAAAACGTGTCACAGCCTCATGAATCAGCTCTTAGAATAAATGCTTTACTGATCACACACATCCAGTAATCACACCAACAGAAGTTCATAACCTGTTTTATTGTTCCTGACCAGTCTAGAACCTGAAAATGAACAGTGTTTCAAACACTGCTGTCTTCCTTTGGGGTAAGATATTATCCATGTTTCTTGTCTTTGGCAGCTGTAATGTATGACATAAGAACCATCACTCAAATCCTGTTTCTTGCAGTCCATAAAATCTCATGCAAAGGTATAAAAAAGATCAGTCTGGTGGAAGGAAAGGAGGAGGGAAAGCAAACCTAGATCCCTCCAGAAAGCAGATACAGTTTCAAACTGTGAAATTGCAGCGTGCTCAGAGACTACCAACATTTCATGGAAACAGAACTATTTAAAGTCTTTTTTTTCCTTTTTTTTTAATATATTTTTTTTTTTAAAAAAAAGAAAAAGAAATTTCAGCAGTGAAGCACGAAGAACAGAAAGTATCACATGGCCAAAAAATGGGAAATACTATTCCTAGAATGAATAAATTCTTCTTGAAAATATTTTACAAGTTACTCTTGTATCAACCAGCAGGGGCAAATGTTATGGAGATCATGGTCTTCCTCAGGTTCTGCAGGGCATACAGCCCAGCACAGGAGGCTCCACCTTGACAGCACAGCAAGATTATTTAATGTAACTGGGAATCAGTCTGCATTTCAGACAGCTTCTGTGTCACTTCTGGGTGCTGGGCACTGGGAGCATGGGGACTGAGCAGCTCGCAACAGACTTTGTAGACGATGCCAGTAAGATATTAATCTGCTGCTAGGTCACACAAGATTTGATCCATATAGAACTTAGCAGTGGAAAAATCATGCCTGAAAAATCCCTACCTCCGCATAAGCAAAAAAGGGAAGCATGAAGCTGACCTGGTTTCAGATTTTATCATGAATGAGAAAGAAAAGCTGTGGGAACAAAACCACCGTATTTCTGTGTATTGTTTGCTCATCAGTGTTCATCAACTTTTAAAAATTGTGCCTAATTTAATTCCGTCTCTTATGTACGCAAGTGCCTAGGCAAACAGCAAAAGATGCAGGATAGCTACAGTGAGCCTTCCCCTGATACTCCTTTCAGGACATCCTCCTGTAATTGGCACTCTCATTGCTTTAACTTCCAGCCATTCGTTCTTATAGATTGCTTGGTTACAATTTACATCAGCTTCATAACCTTTGCTAAAAAGAGAGTTATAGTTGTCTATTTATTCCAGAATGTTTATTCCAGCTGTCTGCTCCCTGGTTTTCAAGTTTTTATTTTCAGCTTTACAGTATTTGTGTAAGAAAATGATTCCTAAGTTTAACATACTATGCTTTTAAATTTTAGTTGGCTCAGAGAGTACGATATGATTATTTACCCTGAAATTATTGTGGGTCCTGAATCAACACAGACACACCATTGAAACTAGCAGAAAGAGGTTGTATTGGTTTAATTTTTCTTCTGATTGTTATAAAGGACAAAGTTGGAGAAATCTAACATGATAAAGAATATATTAGTTTGGAAGGAAAATTGATTCTTAGAATAAGCTGTGTAATTGCTTTGGAAGTGTAGGCCAAATCTTATGGCATAAAAGAGGCAAAGCCATTCATCAGATCTGACTGGACAGAAACAAAGTGACAAAGTCTTCACCAGATATACAAAGCAGAAATCACATCCATACAAGAAAATAAAAGTTGAGATGATGGCAAAAAGAAACTAATAGTTTAAAAGAAAGTGTGTGGCATCATGTGCTAAATGTAATTTAGAAACATGTATGAACCACCAAACAAATGTAGTCTGTGACATTCTCAACCTGAAGGGTAGAACCAGTCATTTTAGAATTACAAAATAGAATGGAATAGAATTAGAATAGAATAGAAATGCAGCCAGCCTTGACTCGGGTTCTTCAGTTTTTCAAAGCACATGAGCAGCTTTCAGGGTCTGTTTCTGTATGCCCAGAGTGATGAAGATGTCTGCCTTGGCTAAAGTTGACTCCTTGTTCAAAGGTTGGAGTAAGAATAATGACATGATGGATGAAGTTTAACAGAAATAGTACAAATAAACACATTTCATCACTGTGGTTAGTGGCAGCATGTGTGGAAATTCTAGAAAATAATGTGTATGTAGAGGTCAATTTGGGTCTGGCATATAAGAGCTGCTGAAGCAGGTGTGTGTCCCGTGAGACCCCAGGTGCTCCTTTCCCATCCTGTTTGCCATGTGTCAGGCACACTCACACAGGAAAATAAATGAAAGAAGATAAAAGAGTAAAAATCCATCTGTTGAAGTCAATGACAGTTTTGTCATTGAAAAGGCTTTACCCATTCCATTCTCTCACTTCATTTATCTGCCAAGAGCAGGGTTTCAGTTTGACATGTGTTTGCAGCCTCCTCTGAAGTGCACAGCATCCGTGCACCCCAGGGCCTTGAGCACACACCTAGGAGCTGGCAGCTTGCCTCCAGGCAGCTGAGGATTCAGCCTGCTAACAATGCTATTCACAAGGTTTTTCTCTTCAGATACACCATTTCATTTCAAAAGGGAATGACAGGGTTGGGCACTCCATAACCTATATACCAGGGTTACTTGGTAGGCTCCCATATCTTTTCTCCCCAAAACAATGTACTTATAATGACACTGAATTGTTATATCCCAAGTCAGACAAAGCACACCAACAGCTGATCTGATTCAGCTTAAAACAAAGTTAGGCATCAGAAAATGTTTGTCTCAGGTGAGTAACCAATGGTCTGAAGCTTTGCTAAAAACTCCACTCTGCATTTTAATGGGATTTCTCATTATTCTGATTTTGTTCAGCTATGGGACCAGAGCGAGTAGTGATAACAAGGAGTTATCATTCACATAAATAATTATAAACTACATGTGATCATTAAAGCTATAATACCTGATTTTTGTATTAATCTTAGCTATGTGTCAAAACAGTCATAAAATGGAAAAAGCTATTGATGCTACCTTTTTTTTATTAGGACACTTTGGCTACTACCAAAAAGAACCCTGGCCTTAAGGAATGGCCCTGTTTGGGCTCTGATCATCACTCCCAAGATGCCAGCGCTAACAGCAAATAACTGGCCAAACATAACAAAAAGTGCTAGTGGAGAGAAATGGTAGAAATGGCACATTTTGCAAAGAGAAACACATTTTATAATATATATGACTTTACAAATCATGGTACTTGCTTAGAAATGGGTGAGAAGGGAAAACGATGAGCATAGCAGTGCTTGAAAGCAGGTTACTTGCAGGGGGAGGGGTCTAAGCATCAGAAAACTCATCTGCAGATATTGTCATACGTATGGAGAACCCAACCTCAGCCTGCAAATGATGCTTTCCACAGTCCAGATCACAAACACACAATTACAGCCACTTTCACAAGATGTGTAGTTTATACACTCAAAGGCTCTGAAGCAATGGCAGTGTTTAAGGCAGATTTTTCATTACTGCTAAAAACAACTGTGCAGGCAACAGTCAGGCTACTTTTAGGAAAAAAAAAAAAAAAATCTCTTTATATAACAGATTGGAAATGCCATTGGTAACCTGAATATCATTTTAAAACATATCAAACTTTGCTTCTGATGGATATGCTGTATAACAAAATTACCATTTTGTCCTCTCCTAGAAAACTAACCTGCAATTACAAGGGAACCTGTTAACAGACACCATAGTGGCTGATAATTGTATAGCCATTAAATAATGCAGCCTGATTACCTTGAAGACATTTTCTTAGGGCCAGGTTTCATTCATAGTGAGGATAAATTAAGGCATTTTTACTGGTAGCATGGGTTAAACAGAACTAAGAGAAAAGTCTAATTCACTTCCTTACGGTCTTATCTGCATTAGACAGAATTCTCGTAATACTGAATCTCTTCCCAGACTTTTTTCCCATTGTTAGGATAATTTTATATTTTATACATAAGCAACACTGGAAATGTCAAACATTATCTGCAGAAGACCTTCCAGAAGCTGTCAAGGAATATACCAAAATACACACGGGTCCTTCGCCTCTGGACTTCTCATTCTGCCAACTGTTTCTGCATTCATCTGTGACTTGGCAGCAAACATCACAAAAGTTTGCCTGGGAGATGGGCCACACAGCAATACAGGGGAGTAAGAGAGCTTGCCAAATTCTGCAAGAATGTGAGGCATTTCCAAAACCCTTTGGTGGAGGAGCAGCTGGACCTACTTCTGATTCCCATGCAGGGTGGACGAGAGCTGTCTCTCACCTATTCATGCTTTCCTAAATTATTAACAAACTAGCAGTATTTTGCAATGTCTGTTGAAAAATGCCAAATAACTCCATTTTGTATTATTTATTGATGTTAACCATTTTAAATCAAATTTTCACAGTTGGTCTACCTCTGCCAATAAATGCCATTATCTCCCTTTCTATTACCTCTACAATAATAAAAATGACTTTCATTATGAAATCCATTTTGCACATTTAAAGCCTCATTAAAAATATTTCTTTACAATGTTAAGAACGGCCTTTCACATTCTCTTCCAAAGGCTGATAAGAAGCACTAGAAATGTCCGTCCAGGCTAGTTAACCCACCATGAGAACTGTGCAGTTTTAGCAAAGAAAGCTCAATCAGAATAGAAAAGAGTAACAGAGGGTGCACTGGAACTGCACTGCTCATCTCACAGGAGGGCACGGCCAAACATCTTGCAGACTGCTCAATTCTTTAGAAGAAGGTCGTCTGTTAAAATCCCACCTGTGTGGATAGCCTGCTGGCCCTGCTTTTTGGGAAGGAAAAACATCTCTTACAGTTCACCCAAAAGCTACCAAATAGCTGCTAGAATAAATTGTTAATTTAGCTGCTTAATTCAGACAGAGGAGTAGAATTGTAGAAAATGTACACAGTGTTTTAATAAGTTAACATGGACTACATTACTAATCCAACACTTTCCAGCCAGCTGCCACATCTGTCCCTTCTATTGCAATTCCCAGCAACCACTATAGCAATCGTTTCTTGACTCTAAACATTATTTTATGCTGGTTCCTACGCTAGCAAGACATACGTGATCATACTGGCAAGGTGTGGAACAGTTGTGTGTGTTTTCCCAATCCACGATAACTTTTTGAACCTACTGGCTGACTGCAGGCAGTGTAGTAGGGGTGAGAGACTTCCTCAGTTCCCACAAGCTTCAGTAGAGTGGCATCCTGGTAGAGATAACTTACCCTTGTCCCTGCTGAGGGAAGAGCTACATCAAGAGGACATGTTTTATTAAACACTAGAGAGTGCCCTTACCACTGCCACAGTCACAGGAAAAGGTTTTGCTGCTACTGGTGCCCTCAGACATTAATTAACAGTAGAAGAAATGCATTAGGAAAACAGGCTACAATAATCTGATGCACCGGTTCTTTGGCTTTCAGTCCATCTTTAGGTACCTAGGAAGCTGGCTCATTATTCCAGAGGGTTTTACCACTCAATCTGTCAGGAGTCTTGAGATGAGTCCAACTATGTGGAGTTGGATAACTAATGCTCCTCTTATCTCAATTTCACTTCTTACTGAAATTCTACTTTGGTGTTTTGTGTGGAACCTGACCAAGAAGGTGGCTTCAGAAAGGATCCAAATTTTAATCTCTTTGCTCAATTTTGCATCATTCTTTCCTTTTATATTAGTGCAACATTACACAGAAGTTGAAGGAAAATAGCCACCTCACTGACTGTTAAATGAAAACACTATTATTTTTCACAACACAGAGTCTGACACAGTCTATTACAGAGACTTTCTGTTTACTTGGTGGTCACTGGTAGCACAAAACTCCCAGCTAGGTTCTGTCCATTGGCAGCATGCATTGTAAAAGCATATTGCTTTCATGCAGACAGTTAAGTCATGCAGTAATCAGAGGAACTGTCCACAGCTCAAAATTCTTTTATTAAATTTGCTCTGTTCTGGACTGTAGCCTTTATAGTTTAAAAATGAGTCAGCTCGCCAAGAAAGTTAATGTTGCTTACAGGGTAGTATCAGGATTTGAATGTTTCTACTTGTCAAACAATATTTTCCACTGTTACAGCCAAGTCTTACATCCTCAAGATTGAGATGTCCCTCAGAACTGAAGTTAAGGGCAATTTAACCTCTGACCTGAGCTTAGATTAACTACAAACTCTTCTTGGCTACTTTCAGTCTCAACACCAGGTTTCCCTCGCAGTTTCATATACTAAAGGAAACAATGATTTCATGACAAAGACATCATTCCTCTTCTTGCCCAAGAGCCATGCAGACAATGGTCTGTCAGACTGCTGTTCAAGCCCCATCACAAGCATGATACAACAGTCAGTAGCAGCACTTCATTACTGCTGTCAGAAAAACTTCCCCTCGAACTCTCAGCACTCAACAGCACCAGCTTCACTTTGATCTCCCCAGGCCAGCGCAGCATCATTGAAGAGTTGATGCTGAGTGAGTACTCATTACAAAGCACAAGTCCTGCAGAGGTGCTGTGTGTCCCACTGTCACAAGGAAAATAGCATCATTGAAGAGTTGATGCTGAGTGAGTACTCATTACAAAGCACAAGTCCTGCAGAGGTGCTGTGTGTCCCACTGTCACAAGGAAAATCCAGCACCCAGTATTTGCCAGCTTTACCTGGCTCACGCAGCCTTTTCTTTAACACTAGGCAGACTTAAAGGGTTTAAAAAATGCTTGGGAAAAACTTACAATCATACCTTTGGGCAACAAATGGAAACAGAAGTTTATAACTAACACCACAGCCTAGCCCTGGTGGGGCTCTGTGTCAGTGCTACGCCAGGGGCCTCCAAGGAGCAGCTCAGACTCACGAGCACACCACCGTGTCCTGAAATCTTGGTAGCAGCCCCCTCCACTGAGACCTCCAAGCAGGAAGGCTTTCTTTTGGAAAAATCTTAAGTATAACTAATCTTTACCATGGAAATATAGCCACATTTAACTAATCCTCCAGATGTACAGCAATATGCATGCCAAAATACAAGGTAAATTCAAATATAAGCTGGAAGGATAAAATACACTTTTACCTCTAATTGGTTGAGTACTCTGCTTTCCCCCAGTTCAGTGATGTAACATTTTTGAGTCAAGGTCCCAGACTGGCTGGTGGCTTCACCAGTTCCGAAATGAGTTAACCCAATGGCAGATGGCAACACCACAGGGATAGGAGAGAGATGCCTCCTCTTCTCTGGGAGAGGCAAACCAGGCTTCCTCAGCATGTCCTCACAGGACCCCTTCCAGCCCTTTTACAAGCTTTGTTGCCCTCCTCTTGGCACTCTCAAGTACCCCAACATCCCTTTGTTATTATGGAGAACAGAATTCAAGGTGAGGCCACACCAGTGCTAAATACAACAGGAGAATCACCTCCTTTGTCAGGCTGGCCATGCTGTACTTACTGCATCCCAAAATGGGGTTTGCCCCCTTGATTGCCAGTGCACACCGCTGGCTCATGCTGAGCCTGCTGTCAGCCTGCACCTCCAGGTCCCCTCCTGCTGAGCTGCTCCCCAGCCACTCCTTGCCCAGTTTGTGCCTGGGTCTGGCATTGCTCTGTCCGAGGTGTAGAACCTGGCATTTTCTATTGCTGAACTTCATGTTGTTCCTCATCGCCCAGTGCTGTGATGTATCCACGTCCCTCTGCAAGGCCTCTTATGCTAAGCCTGTCAGTGCTCAAGAGGCATTTGGATAATGCCCTCAGTAATGTGCTTTAACTTTTGGTTAGCCATGAGGCGGTCAGGCAGCTGGACTGGATGGTCTTCGTAGGTCCCTTCCAACTGAACTATTCTATTCTATTCTATTCTATTCTATTCTATTCTATTCTATTCTATTCTATTCTATTCTATTCTAGATTCCAGCTTGCAGCAGGAAGCCAAAGCAAAGCATCAAACAATATCTGGAATCAGAAACTCTGCAGACGATAAGATTCCTTTTCACTCCTGGCAGGGTTACCATGAAACACACTGTTTGAAAAAGCATGCAAGTGCAAATTTGGAAGCCAATTTCTGAGGGATCATTAAGAACGTCAGAAAATTCAGCAAGTTTATCTGCATTGTAATTACTTCTTTCTCAAGTACTTGCTAGTGTCAGAAAGGTAACACTGAAACACATGAATCAAAGTAGCCTCCAGGCAATAAGAGGCATGTATCACCCACCCATTCTATTTAATGGATCTGAATGAAAACAGGGACTCATGAATAACAAGTAACACGGTATATCCACTGGAGAGGACACAAGCTGGAGTTTTCCCTCTATTATTCAGCAGCTGCCAGAAGCCGGTTCACAAAGCATGATGGACTGGATCTCTTCTGACATCGTTAAAATTAAAAAGGAAATTGTTTTCTATTATTAATTATGGAAGTGTAACTCTTGTTCTCAGAGCTCTCAGAAATGGTGAAACAGCATCTGGTAGCAGTATACCATAGATGTATAAACCTCAGCAGACGATAAGATGCTTGGAAGAGCTTGCCTCAGACTCAACTAAATGTCAAGTTTATTTTTCATCCACAAAGCAAACCCCTTTTATTGAAAGCCACTGCAGAAATAGCACCAAAGGCCTGCCAGCCTTAATGTGACACACACATGCACACGCAAAAGCCCACCCTTGCTCTGCATCATCTCACTTTTTAAGTCTCATTTTGAAATCACTTGAAGAGTCTGCAGCACAATCATCAATTCTCTTAAGGGGATAAACTCCCTGAGACCAGGGAAGTTAAAGCCAGGACAAATGAAGGCAGAATCAGGCTCAGTCCCAAATTCACATGTTTTTGTTGGTAACACATGGATATTATAAAGGTGACAATGGAAAAACAAACAACCTTCAGATTAAGAAAGAAAGAATTGGTTAATAATTTCACTAGCCTGCAGCTAATGGAATCAGATTTTGTTTCATATTAAAAATAAATAATGTGCATGCTTTTTGCTAGGCAAACAATTCCAGAAGAATGATGACATTATAGCACACGTGGCTTTACATTTTGTGTTGTCACGGTTCCCTCTCTGTCCTTTCTACCCTTGTTCTGTTACAAAACAGCATGTCACCAAGGAAGTGAGACTTGTGACTCACCTCCCCAGAAAAGTCTCTCACATTGCCCCCGAGGACAAGGGCTCTCCATTCACCTCACTCCCAGCAGAGAAGTTTTATTCACAACACTCAGGAAGCAAGAGAAATGTAGGCACCAGCCTATTCAGTAGCCTAAACAGTCTCTTCAAATACATCGACCAGTACTTTTCCTAATCTAACAGCACAGGTTGGGTCTTCCAAATTTCTGCTCTGGGACTCCTAAAATTCCATCTCAATCACTGACTTCATTAAAACAAACAAACAAAAAAACTCCTGAAGGTAAATTGCGTTAAAGTGTTTCTGTACAGTAAGTGAATTATAAACTAGCCAAGTTTGAGGATGAGAACTTCTATTGATTGAGATTTCTCGAGTCCAAGGCACACTGTCCCAAGTACTGTTATTGCTTTATAGTTTTCAGGACGTTTCTGGATTCTGTATCTACAGGTTTTTGGATATAGTTACATAATAGAATTGTATTCACTATTATAAAATTTAAAAGCTGTACAAATAGACCATGGCAGAAACTTAAGGTGAAATTCTATGCCCACTCACATCAGCCTTCCAAGGAGTTAGCTGTAGAAAATGTACTGAAAAGCCCAAAACCCAGAAGCAATGTTTTGAAAGCCCTCAAAAAGGACAGAAATGTCAGGTGAAAAAGCAAAGCACTCTTTATTATGAGAGCCCTGGTAAATGAGAAGCCTGTTGACCTGCAGAGTCTGTATGTTCCCAGGCCATGTTTTGAGATTCTTGTTCAAGTTTGAAATGCTCAGAAGTTCACAGTCATCTATATGGCTGCTCCAGGATAAATACTTCAGCAGACCATCAATGCAACTTATCTACTAATAATTCCTTACATTTCTCTCACCAATAAAATGTTACCTTTGCTTATCTACAAACTTCGTTTCTGCTTGTCTTACAGAAGATACATCTTTTTCTTATCTATGGACTTCTTCTGTGGGGAGAGGAAGGCTTCCTGTTTTGATCCAAATTGCGCATCATCAAAGCATGTCAAGATTAGGTATTTTATACAGCTTTGCACCATAAGAAGTGTCTTGGTGAACCAGTGTAAATACCAGGATATTTAGTCAGTATCTTACTCAAAAGAAAAACAGAGAAAAAAAAAAAAAAGAAAAAAAGATTCAGGATCCTTGGCTAACAAGTAATAACTTGCTGGCTATAATGTATGTACTATTACAGCATTGCTGTGACCACTGAGAAGGTTACCTGACAAGCTAAATTCTATTACCTCTTGCTATAACTCTTTGCTCTCCATATTAGCTCATTTGAGACTGGTATGGTGCTTATAATTGCCCTGACCTGTAAAAAATCCTGTTAATATTGGCAGTGGTGCTGGTACTGGCAGAGCAAATTAAAGACACTGAAGTTAATTATATTCAGACTAAAGTAAATTTGGGAAACGTATCTGGATGTGCTCAGCATTTGGCTAACTTTCAAATTAGACTCTACTGTAAATGCACAACTTCATTTCCCCAGTGAACTTTACTGGTTTTTGTTACAACAATTAGCCATTTTGTGAAGGAAAAGTTCCCTGTGCAGGGAGCAAAGGTAAAGAAGTGAGCGGGCAATGAAATATCCCCATCAAAAGAATGCATCTTTCCACCAGCAGCTAAGTCTGTGCAAGTGCCCGTTCATTCACCTTCAGCTATCACATGTGAGAAAGAGGAATGACACTCATTTATATACAGCACTGATAAACCTTTTTCTCATTAAAGTTTCCACAGCCACAAGACAGATGATTTAACACAAAAACACTCTCACCTGCATTCTTTAGCCCCTTACAAAATTTTACCCAAGTATTCACAGAGACTAGTAGCATCCTGAAAACCTAGAACATCTCTTCGTTTTAGCTACAAAGAATGTATAGTGCTTTAAAAAGGTTATCAGATCTACTCATTAATAATGCCCTTTTTTATTTTTACAAAATTCCATTTTGATTTTCATCACATCTTCATGCTGAAATATAGCAGTCACTTTGCAATATATCATGTCATCACAGACTCACATCTTAATGTGTATATTCTACATGTTTTGATTTAGTACTTCTAGTTACAAATTGCCAATTTTAAAACTGGTTTTCTGAAAGTAATTGTTGAGTTGCTCAGCTAGTCTAATGGATTATTTCCAGTTTTTATTCAAGTTAGGATTTGGATTAAAAGATGGCTTGTAAATGAGAGAATTCTAGCTGTAAGAGAACAGTGTAGAACTATACTAAGCAAAATTCCCACAAAATATGGACACAATTAAATATAACAATGAAATTTGGGGGCAAGGAGGTAGAAACAGGCCCGTGGCCAGAAGGCAGCCCTCTGGAGGGCCCAGCCATGCTGAGGTTGGTCTAAGATCTTATTTTAGTTTCTCTCAATGTGGTGTAGTAGAGGAATTTTAGTAGATCCCAAGGACCCCATCCAATATCTTTCTCCCTCATACTTCCCCAACCTTGTAATCTATGAATCTTTCAGACAAAGCCATTTGTCCTCAAAGGCAATTACGCTGCTGAACCTCTAACTACAGCTGAAGAATCATATTTGAGAGGCAAACCAGCTTTTAGTGGCATAATGTCAAAAGCAGCTGAAAATACAGTGGTGCATCCAAAAGGACAATTCTTCCGGAAATGATTAGTGGTTATTTTCAGAATTACAATAACGTGCTCAGAGCCGCACAGAACAAAAGACATATGTGGTCTCTGTCACATGAAGTTTATTGTAACAGACACTTGCACGACAAAATGAGAAGGATCCAATTCAGTTCTCATTTGCTTTTCTTTTAAATAAACACAATTCCAGTGACTCCAGTGCTTCCGGTCACTTCATTGATATTACCTGTTAATGGTGTTAGAATCAAATCCACTGTTTCAACCTGCTTCCATGCTTTAATTTATATTCATTTTCTTTAATATAAATCAATTTCTTGAGGCTGATAAGTTATGAAACCTGAAGAGCAAAGACCCACATAGCCTCAAGGGCTACCCACAAGACAGGAGAGCAGCAGAATCGAGAAGGACCATACGGTAGGGCTGTTTTTACACTACTCTGACACAGCCTTTGCTGTTGTTGCCAATTAGCAAATAACATTCATTTAGCCACACGATTCCCCAGGTCCTCATCAAATTCCAGCTTTAGCAGTGAATTCTTTCCTAAATGTTTAATACTCGAATTCTCTGTTTCTCTTAATCCACAGTTTCAGCAAACCTCTCTCCCTGTATCCACAGTTTCAGCAAACCTCTCTCCCTGTATTTTAGATTAAATTTGCCTTGGGATGCCAACCAATTGTCAAGTTTTACCACAGAAACAGCTGGATTTCAGTGTTAGCAGGTGAAAAAATCCTTGAGCTATACCTGAAGTCAGCAATGTGGCCTGTGGGGTCTCTGAGGGAGGAAAAGAGTTGCATAATTGTTTCAACTTGAATTATTTTTGCTTAAAACTCTATCCATCACATTTGGTGTCGGAGAGATTAGGTGCACAGCCTGAACTTCACTGGCAGGACTAATAAAGATAAGATTTTTCCAAGAAAACTGAGGATCATTTAGAATATGTGTTTGTAGCATCACTTGTGATTACAGAACAGGCTGGCTCAGAACACAGCAGTGTGCTATGTCCTAACCAGTTCACATCTTTAGACAACCAACACACCTATTACATTGCAAAAAGCCCCTATCTCAAAAAAAGCGGTTTCATGGCAGAACTTCTGACAGCCCAGAGATATTTTTCTGCTTTCAGTAAATTAGTCTGCCAATTTTTACACAGCAGTAACCCGTATCTGAGCTGTGAGAATGTCACTGTCTCAATAAACATCCAAATTTCTTTGCAGACTGCATCCTCTCCCATTATCTTGTAAACCCACCACACTTTTTAATTCCTTATCTTTCCCACTAATTGCCCAGTGGATTGGAAATGCCTTCTGCCAAAGCACAGGCTGAGTTTGCCCTTTCCCCCTCCTGCTTGCAGGCTGCAGCATCACTTGCTGTGCCTCCGAGCTCCTTGCTCCTTCATCAATCTACCCACGCCAACGGGAAGCCCCACAGCAATCCTTGCCACAGTTCTTCAGGGGATTTTTCTACCTGTGCAACTTGAAAAGGTGCCAATTAAAGCTCTCTCTTGTCTGCCTTGCTTCACATACACTTTCATTCCACTTTTCTTCCTGGTCTAAGACACTTTTCTTAATTTATAGAAAAATTGGGGATAGGTTGTTACATGTTTTCAAGCCATCATCCTGGCACTCAGGCTCATTACCCAGTAACTGAATGTGTCTGTGGCTCCTTAGAAAGGAAAATCATTAGAATGCTACCCCTATTACAATCATGCATCAATTAGGACATTTATATGAAATCTTGTCCTTTAAAATAACTTTGTAGGAATTCTATTAAATCTATTTTCCAAACACATTACCTCTTCCACAGAGGTAAGACCTCCCACATTAAGACTCTTAACATCAGGTTTATTTTCTCACCATTTTCTCTCAGAGGAGGATGCATCATAGCTTTTTATGTCTTAAAGCTAAAATTGAAATTGCTTCTTTGCATATGAGATTTTGTTGTCTTCTTTATATGGGCTTGCTTCTTACTCCGAAACCACCCCACTGACATTCATGGGTAGTTGTGCTGAAGTAAGAAACTACCAAAATGAGCAAGACAATCAAAACAGAGCCCTAAAATAAGGTGCATAAAAAAAGCTGTTATCCTGTTATCTGTGGCAACAAGCACTCCTCAGCTTTTTGAAGACTCATTTACACAAATATTTAAGCCCTCAAAACCAACACATTTACAAATCATTTAGACATAATCATCCTGTCACTTACATACGGCTCAACAAACATGTCATTGGGGAAACCCTGCAATGTAATTAATGTTGGGTTGAGTGACAACCGAAGAAAAACATTACAAGCATTTTCATTCAAACCTGAAAGGAAATATCTCATATGTCAACACTCACTTCACCAGGAAGATTGATTTTCCCCATTATTATTCTTAATTGTACACATGTAGCCTTCAATTTAATTTCACTGAGAATTTTAACAGTGGCTTGGCAGTAAGGTTTTCTATCTGGCAATGCAGGCAAAAGTTTTAGTCTCAAGAACACACAAGATTAAGCCATGTGCCTGGCTGCACAGTTAAAAGATCTAGTGGTCATAGAGGAAAGAAAAGAAAGAGAAAAACTTACTATAATTTTTATGAACCTTCATTTTTGTGGGTAAAATATGAAACAGAAACAGTAAGTGCCAGTCCCGTTCCATTAACCATATTTTCCTAACTACACTTTCCAGTCTTTTGAAGGAACCATGCCCTCAGAAGGCCTTATTTTGCTGTCAGCAGTGTAAAATTTCATGCAGTGAAACAACTTGCAGTCACGTTTACCTGTGTTATATTTCTTCTACACTGACTGCAAAGATATAACCAAAGACATCTGTTGGTGTATCATTTTAAAACACGGACACAAGTGCTCTGGAAGTGGAACAGCAGAGTGAAGCTCCTGGATGCAGCACAGCCTCACCAGCACATCTGAACTCTGCACAAAGTGCTATTAACATTTGATTAAATATTAATTTCAAGAATGTAGTTGCACAGCATCCAACTTAGGAAAGGCCATTAGCAAATCACAATTTTTTGCCAAAAAAAAAATACCTAGCACAGCACAATTTTACTTTCTGCCCCATTTAATATGGATCATGAGCAGGTAGTAAGTGGCCTGAAAGCATCAGTCCAGCCCAGCAGCAAGGGCTGCGGCCCAGTGTCCTCCCCACTTTTAAACAGACAAAAACCTAGTTACAAAGCATGCCTGGGAGATGTGGGCACTACTTGTTTCAACAGGAGCAGGATGAAAACACTCAGTTTGAAGGAGCAGGCAAGGTCTTGCCAGGCAGGGGCTTTGGGCACCTGCCCTCCTGCCCCTGCTGACCAGGGATTCGGGCCCTCCTTCACCAAGAGGGAAAGGACCATCTCCATCTACATACATGTGCTTCTTTTTCTCTTTGCCTTGGATCTTAACCTATAGATCAACCTGAGGACCTTTCCCACCTGCCTTGTCTCACAGAGGGGCTTCACACACAATGCTGGCCTCAAAATGTGCCACTGCACTCCGGCAAGAGTGATTTTCTGCCGCCACTGACTGGCTTCTCACTGGGATTCACTCCGTGCTTTAAACACCCCCACACCATGGAAGATTTATTTGGCCACTGTCACAAACAATTCCCTTCACATCCTGCTAAAGTGAAGTTGTCCTAATTCCCTTAGCAGTGACACAGCTTGTTCCCCTAACAGACTTCGGTTGTGTGTTCGGTTCAATGCCAACACTTGGGTTCCTCCAGCTGAAGAGCACAGGTCTAGGGCCTCATGTGTAAAATTGGGTTCAGTTGTATTGAGACAATACAAGGTTGAAGGAGAGCTCTAGTACTACCATGGATAGGACCGAGCAAATACTTTGCAACCATTATTTGCAAAATAAGAATTGCTTGAGTCATATTTAAACTACTTAAATACCTGAATCCAACCTAATGAAACATATTGGTGAGGAGATGGAGAGCTTAAATTCCCTATGATTAAAACGTGCATTCAACAGTGACGCAGAAATGTTAGTTTCCCACTTAACACTGAAATGCAAGGAGTCCCTACACCTCTTGAGATACAGTGGGCATCACAGGTTCTGCTCCTTTCCTTGTTTTCCCTGACCTGAACCTGGGATGAACCTTCCCTCACAAGGGAAGGACCTGAGCTTGCATCCCAAATCCCCAGAGGATGTTCTAGCACTCAGCATCATTTCTGAGAGTGGTTTCTCTTGGTCTCTGCCAGAACAGTGCAACAGCATCGCCAGCAGAGATACTGATCTCTGAGTGTTTTAGCTCAGGTCTCTGAACAAGCCTTGGAGAAAGCAGCACCCTTTAACTACCAGGCTGCCGACCCATTCACACTCCTGTGACTCACAGCAGCAGCTCACTTACGCGCTTCGTTATGTGACACTAGTGGGGTCACTGTCCGGGGCAGATGCAGGTGTAAAATTGACTTCCCGTTTTCTCACACCCAAACACCAAGCTTACCTTTTCTTTCCACAAACCTCTCCTGATCAAGGTGCCCTCTAGGCTTTCACGTTTTGTTAGAGCACTCTAATATTTTATAGCACTCATGAGAGCGCTGGATGGCAGACACATGATCCCTGCCCAGGGATCTTACAGCCTGAAGAGGCCAGCGAGGGCGAGGCCAGCCCTGTGCATGCAGATGGGTGATGTGGCTGCTGGGCTCTTGGATGTGCTCTGCCAGAGCTTCCCAGATGCTGCTGGCTCCTTCCCGTCTGTCTTCCAGAGCCCTTGCCTTTAAGAGACACCTGCACAGCCCTCAGCTATGCCTGCAGGAACATTTCTGCTGAGTTGTTTTTTTTTTCTTTATCTTTCCTTCTATGTCTTTTTTTGCTTCTTGCGTTTCCCTCCTTCTCCTTTCCTTTGTTAGGTCAGTTTAATATGCCTAAAATTAAATCTGTTTTTTTCTTTGGATTAATGAACGGATGACAAGCCCAATTACAGTATCACTGCTATTAACACAAGCCACATGAAACACTTAGGAACTACAGTCCTCAAGCAGGTTTATGTGAGCTAACTTGTTTCAGAGAAACTTGTGTAATCCGAAACGACATCAACTCAGGACACAGCTTTACATCTGCTGGAGAAGCTGGGCATCCTCCCTTAGGATGATCCAGCTCCCTAAAACCCCGTATACCTTCTGTCAGCTTCTAAAGACACTTCCTCTCTAATGATTTGCGTTACCACATTTTCAGCAATTTGTGTGTCTTCAGAGCAGTTGGTAACGGAAAGCTGGTAACCTCTGAGCTGCCTGGCAATGCGGCTCGCAGACTGGTGGAGCACGGTTACACGAACAGCTCCCAGGGGCGCTGCGCAAAGTGCTTCTCCCACCTGGTGCCTGTGAGAAGCAGCACTGCAAATAGCATCAACGTGCTGGAGGATGAAGCCACGTTTAGTAAAATAACGTCCTCAAATTCTGCCACTTCACCCACTCTTTGTCTGCAGTTTCCTTACATGTGAAATTGTTCCACATGGTCCGACTTCCTTGGTTTCTGTGCTGAATTTCTGAGTAACTCAACCAGCAGGGCTTGGGGATTTTTGCTGTAGCTATTGTCTCTGTATTAAATAAGTTACACTTAATGCTGAGGGGGAAGGAAGAAAACAGATTTCCCCTTCCTAAGCTTTGTCACTGTAGGATTAGCCTGTTAGGAAATGAATGCCAAGGAACCTCTCACTGCACAGCCAGGATTTAGGCACTATTTAGCTGCAGATGTCCTGCGAGAGTACAGGCTTTATATGCAGATATACTTGATCCTAGCTTACACTTGTAATTATTTGTCACTGCTCATCTCCATAGAAATGAAAGGATTTACATCTTTTAAATAACTGCTTTGGAATAATAGGTAAGATGAGTTTTCAAACATATCTGACAATGACAATTATAAATGTTCAGGCTGCATCATCTGAGCTGTTAAAGCAGAGAAACAAACAAACCAATATTATTTCCCTTTCTTTTATTAATGCATTTTTATGTTCTGCATACTTCTATATTTAGCTATGCACTTTTAGATTGATAAATGAAGAGCTGCAAGCACTGTTCTAACGTTACATCTAGGATTACCATGCCATTTCTCAGGAGTCACAGGGAAGATTATAATACATTTTCTTTGTAGTGTTGCTGTCTTCTCCGATGTTTTTTTCAACTTTCTACTGCAGTATTTGAGAACAAAACTGACCAAAAAAGCCCAACAATTAATTCTAGCAGCAGCACCTGCAAAAGAACTGGGTAAAACAGATTTAAAATAGGCTAGTGCTTCAATGCTCTGGCCTTCCGCGGCCAGTAGTCATAAATCCTAACTCATTCTTTGAAATCAGAACCAGGCTGCTGATGCAGACAGCTCCAGTTTCACCTGGGAGGTAATGAGGTGAAGCCACTGAATAGGAGAGAAGAAAAACGCAGCCAGCTGACTCTGCACCATTTAACTCAATGGCTCCCTAGGGAGAAGCATCAACAGCAGGGGTGCAGCTGGCAAGTGAAATGTTGCTTTGTGTAACACTTCAGTATCCATTTGTGCCCTCTCAGAACGGCAAGTAGCTAAAAGGCCACAGAGGAACAGAAGCTCATCAAAGCAAACTGCACAGGTACTCTTTGTGGCTAGTAGTCAAGAATTCAGAAAGTCTGTGGGTTGGCGCAAGGTTTGTCCTACAAATTTTGCTAGAAATTAGTCTTCGCAAAAATATCTCCCCAGACTGCATAGGGCTTCACAGTGTTGACAAAACAAAGACCTTGCCTTTAGATCTTGGACTATATAAAGGGTGGGAGACAACAGCATTTAACATTTTTAAGTCTCTCTTTGCTATTCTGGAATGCCTTTGTTACCATCAAAATAACAATTAAAAGAAATCTATAGACTGTACAATGAAGGAAGTCTGGTTTCTTTGCAGATATAGCTCATGTTTCATAAAATCATTTTGTGTGGTGGGGACACTTAGAAGCTCATGTGATTTCTCTGGTCTGAAACAGATGAAGTCACCCCACTTCTTTCTCCCCATGGTGAGCTTTCTCCTGCCTCTGCTTCTTTCACAAAAAGTGAGAGGCACATTTGTGATCTCCATCGCTGTTTTTTCATGTGCTTTTCCCAACCACAGAGGACATTCAGCTGCAAGATGTGAGAATCTGTCCCAAAATCTAACGGTCCAAAGATTGTACAAAGCTGCCAAAACTATCCAGTGAGCACCAATGGCCTGAACAGAGCCAGAAAACACTGGAGCGTTTGATCCATCATCTGCCACGTTTGTGACCTTGATAGCAAGCTGCACAGCCTGAGTCTGCTTCATTTCAATCTGTGAATCACTGGAAATTTTCTCTCAGCTGGGGGGCGGCTGGACCTTGTTGAGACAGACATCGTTAATCAGACTGTCCCCAGCCTTAATCATGGCTGCAGTTGTAACACCATGGATACTAATATGAGGATGAACTACAGAGAACTGCTTATGAAAAAAATGTACTTTCTAATCTCATTTAGATTCTAAAATTGTTATATTTAAAAGCAAGCACATAACAAGGAGCCTAGATTGTTTCCCCACGTACCAGGAACAAGCCTTTGCTGTCTTCCCTTAGCTGTCTTGTAAGCATTGGAACAACAGCTTGAAAAGATTTACAGCAGATACAGGAGTAAAAGTCTAGGACATAGGCAAAATTTATTTTCTTTTTCCTATTAGTAAGTCTACAGAGTTTTAATAATTACTAGATTCCTCTTCTAAAAAGGAGTTACAGTGTCAGAACAGAAATGTATAAATAGCAAAAAAATGCAGAAATTGAACTGTCAATTCACTAAGGTCATTTTTGCATTTAAAAAAAATCAAGTTTGAGGTGAATAAATAACTGCTATTAGTTTTTGTCATTATTGTTACAGATAAAAATGTCTTTGATTTGTGTGCAGCTACTCTTTCCAGTGAAGATATGCGTACACATTTGCATATGTGCTTAGCCCTTTGTTTGAATTTAAGATTTGCTTTTTGGTGCATTGGGAAATTCTAACACTCTAATAAGATTTTTAATTAGCAGATATGTATTTACACTTTCAGCTAAATTAAGGAAGAGTTTTTTGTCTGGGAATTACATGATTTTTCATTCCATTTCTCAGCGGCTGTGGGCTGAATGCATGCAACGTTGGTATTTCTCTCCCAATAATCTTACTTAGAAAGCTTTAAATTTTATATTCCTTCTTCATCTGCAGTTGTTCAGTTCAAAAACTCACTTATCTAGAAACTAATGAAGTGTTTGTATTAGGATTATTGTATTGCTTTCATACACAAGAAACCACGCTTTCTTTAACTATCTACCAGTATAAACAGATGTCATTCCATATATCCATTATCTTTAGTCATAAGAATTGTTTTAAACCACTGACTATGGTATCTTTTCATCATATTTTTCACTGAATACTGTGGAATGATAAAAAGTTTCAATGATTATTTCCTTATCCAAATTACTTATTACTTTCATTTTTGTGTTTTTGCAGGCTGGGTTTGTTTGATATATAATCAGCCAAGCAGTTTACCAATAGAAATAATGGTAAAAACAAAGAAACCTGAGTTCAGAAATGAGAATACAGCTAGCCATTATTAATATAAATAAGGGTACAGAACATATAATGGGTTAAATATGTTCTAAGGAAGCCAAAGGAGATGGCTTGCATTTGGAATATTAAATTGCAGAGAAAAGCTACAATAAACCAAGAATAATTCACCAAAATGTTTTCTGAATGTCTGAAAAAGCATGGCTGAGAAGTCGAATTCTAATTATATAAATCCTGACACAGAAGAGGGAGAAGCTTACCTGGGAATTTTTCAGCTTTCTCAGTTCTAACCAGCATACATGAAATATCAGAAAACAAAAAAATGCCAAAGTTGTGCAATACAGAATTAAGCCAAAATACATCAAAGTTGGTGTAAAAATTCCTCCTGCCTTACATGGTTTTTGAACCAAGTTTAAAATAAATATCAACATGATGACACTCCTCTGTAATATATATGTATATATATTTCTGAAGAAATACAGTCCATAGCATTGTAATTGCAGTTCCTCTTTGTTTTAGCAGATAGCTTGGTGGCAGAGCATCTGTTGCTTGTCATGTACTGCTTCCCCATTGCATCATTCCCTTACACCACAAGGCTAAGCTTACTTGAGTAGTGTTGTGTTTTTTTTCCTTCCCTCCCAAGACTAATAGCATGTTCATACATTACCACAAGTCTTTCCCAGATCACATGGGAATTATTTCTATCTGCTCCAGTATCATTTCTGCCATAACCTGCTATTCATTCCTATTAGAAACCGTTACCCATTTTGTTATTCAACTTAAAAACGAAATCCTGTATTATCTGTTCTGTGCATTATAATGATACCAAGGTTCACCTCCTGCAATTTGAACAGTTTGTGGCAGCAACAGCAAAGCTACCTCTCTTTAAAAGTTTCCAGAGGCTGCTCTGCCAGTTCAACAGATCGTGCCACTGAAGGCAGCTCACTCACAGGCAGAACACACATGATTCTACCAATGGCATGATTAGGCTGTCAAGAATGGCATTACATACATAAACCATTCTGTATTTGACAGCAAAGACCTCGGGTGAAAAGAGGTCAGTGTTTACAACTCCACCAACATTAATAAATAATAAATGGAAAAGATTTTTTTGTTAAGTTTCCCTGGTACAAATATGCAAGCGTTCAGCACAGTGAAGCCAGGCAATGGCTTTGCTTCCCGATGACCAGCCAATCCCAGAGCTTACAAACCTGACTTTCTCTCCAGAGAACAACAAAATGACTTTGGTTTGCAGAAATTCAGGGAAGCAGAACCTGCAGTTAGAGACTCAGGTCATAGAATCATAGAATGGATTGGGTTGGAAGGGACCTTAAGATTATCTTCCTCCAGCCCCTGTGCCATGGGCAGGGATGCAACCCACTAGATCATTAGATCCAGCCTGGCCTTGAACACCTCCAGGGATGTGGCATCCACGGCTTCTCTGGGCAACCTCAGCCAGTGCCTCACCACCCTTACGGTGAAGAATTTCCTCATAATATTTAATCTAAATCCAACCTCTTTTAGTTTAAGACCATTCCCTCACTCTATCCACTGCTCTGTACTTCAGAATGGAATGGAACGGAACAGAACAAGGAGTAGTACTAGAATAGCATTAAGCAGAAGACTATGGAAGGACAAGTTTTCAGTGGTTTCTACACCCCCACTTGTAAACTAAGGAAAATCCCTTTCCCAAACTTTGAATTTTTGCTCACACTTCACTTGGAAAAGACATGAGTCCACCCAAATGCAATATATTCTTATTAGGTTGTATTTCAAAACAAACAAACAAACAAAAAGCACAGCATAAACAGTAAGCAAACCATCTGCTCCAAGCTCAGACCAACTCTGCTGCAGTCTCTGGCTGATGGGAAAGCGCAACAATGCAGGGGAAGGTGTCAGCCCCGCCGTGGTACCGCACAGTGGCTGCCGGAGCCCTGCTGCTCAGCCCCAGCTCCTCCCCAGGGGCACCTCAGACAGGTTGCTCCTGGCAAAGCTGGGGACAGCAAACTGCAGACTCATTCCCCTCTTGGCTTTCCCTTGGCCCTCTGACTTCTCCAGTTCAGCTCACCAAGACTGACTGACACCATGCCAGGGCGCAGGGACCGTTCCCGATCAGCAGCACCCTGAGGTGCTCCTGGTGACACTGCAGGCCTGGTGAGCAGCCTGTATGCTCCAGATACAGGCTTTCCTCATGTTCCATGGCGTTAGCTGCGTTTCTGAATACGCCACACCAGATCCTTTCTCTACCATCTTATCTGGCCCTGTACTGTAAATATTACGCGTATACTTGCCTCTAAACTGATGTGACTGACTTCCATTTCACAAATCACATCCAGCTTTACCCTGGTGCCATTTCCAGCTAAACCACCTGACCTTCTCTTCATTTACCTTTGAATTCAGCAAAAGGCTTTCTGGGCTGACTGGGCTGACATTTGAAAGCCAGTAGTCATGAGTCAGAATCTGCTGTAAGACACTGGGCAACAAGATCCTCTGAAACCCGTGTAAGCTTCCTCTCCTGACACCTCATCTCCAGCACATTTACCCTCTGAAGTCGCGTGAATTCCCCTCACCTCCAAAAAAGATTGTCTTTTATTTCTTTCTTTTTAGCTCCTCTATCCTTGTTAACATACATGTGTCAAACCGAATGAAAATTCAAACTGAAGCATGAATAAACTGCATTAAAAACTTCAAGCCTGAACATTTCCCTTCCTTGGCATCTCATCACCATAATCCTCCGTATCCTCCAATTTTCCCCAGACATGTCCAAGTCTGGGTCATTTACATTTCTAACATTCAATTCTAATCATTTATTGTCAGATCTTCCAGTAATTTACATACAGTGCCTCTCTCCATTTGATCAGCAACATGCCTTTCCCTAGGCAGTGACAGGCAGAAGGAAGGGAGATGACCCAAGAGCAGAGCTGTGGGGCCGGGGCAGCACAATGTGTACCACGGTGCTAACTGGGGCTGCTGGCTCAGCTCAGGGTTATGCTGCATCAGAGACTTTCAGAGAAAGATTTCAAAGCTGCCGTTTTAACTTTTGGCAGGGATGAGGGCAATTTTTTCTTGCCAGCAGTGTTCTATGTGTACTACCTGCAAAGATCCCTCCTGACTACCAGCACAAAGCTTTCACTAAGTGCTTGAAGGGACAAATCCAGGCCTCTGGAACAAAAGACAGGGTGAGCCACCCTCATTTAGAGCATGAGATAACACAGGTCTGACCATCAGTAGCCAAACCACAGCCCTTGGCTGCTGTCTGCCTCCACTAGCACCTGCCCAAGGGCTTCTAAAGCCAAAGGGAGAGGTGGCATGCATCTCCCAGCATCCCCGCCGTCCTCGCTTGAGAGGGCTCCTGTTCTCATACAGTCGCAACCACACACTTTATAAACAAATATATCAAAACAGTAACATTTCCATACGTCTGCCACAAGTATTATTGAAAAACAAAGCAACCTGCTTTTTTGTTTTTTCATTTACTGCTTTCTTCTTTTCAAGGGATGTCACATCTGCAATTGCACCACTGTTATCATAGAAATGTCAGCATTTCTTTTTTCTGCTATCACTACCTAGTTATAGATTATTGTCAATTTGAACAAAAATATCATAAACAAGATGAATAGCCCTGCCTAATAACTTTGCCTCACAGTCCCTACACTAAATCTTAGTTTGACTATAAAGTTTTCACAATCTCAAGCACAAATTTGGATCTTTCATTAAAGCAGTATGCCCACTTCTCACGGTATGAAAAATGTTATTTGACTGTTAGAAAAAATATATATATATATTTTCTTTAAATGTCTCTAGTTCTTCTGCCCCAAAGCCCTGAAATTCATCTATCTGAGACCTTTATAGCATTGCTTTGTCTGGCGTGGGAAGCAAGGTAGGAATGTAGAGTGGCTCAGCAAGCACTGAGATAAATGGGAGAATGACAGGATACTGCCTATAATGGTATGATCCAAGGCTGTCGCCTCTTCTTCATTCAGGACACTGGCTCGATCTCACATGGGACAACCAGTCTCCAACCTGACACAGCCTGCTGCCTGAACAACCCTGGCTTCAGCTGTTGCAGTAGCTGAGCAGTGCACTGAAAATGAAGCAGAGCTTTAGAGGACTCCTGGGAGGATTCTGTGGTTCAGGTAACTACGTTATCTGTTTCTATCCCTGCCCACGCTGCAAAGGGATGTGCAGTCAAGCTGGTAGACATGACCTCACCCTGCCCTTTCTCCAAATCAACATGAGCTCACACTGCCTGAGAGATGATCCAAGACCATGTACTGTCTTAGTGCAAAGCCCAAATTAAAATGCCCTGCTCAGGAAGTCAGGCACTCCAGCTGCACATAGGTGCCTGAGGTTAATGCAGACCATTATTTACTTAGGAGGAGAAGCAAGTGTGTGAGCTTTTCTACGGAGGTTGAGCCCAACCACGCACTGGGACAGCTCAGCAGCTGTCAGGAGGAAGGTGTGCTGCTCAGACAGTTTGCAAAAAAGGAGCACAGCTTCGTGATCCTATCAAGACAGCAAGCAAAAAACATTTTCCAAGAGGTACAGATCTGCTCACGCCTGGGCACAGTGAACTTCAGTTTAACCAAAATCAAGGGAAGGAAAGAGGCAGCAATCAGAAGAAAGAAGCAAGCACCCAGCATTTGACATTGGCATGGCGTGTTTTTGCTGTTAGGTAGGGAAGTCAGCTGAAGGCAGCCAATAACCACACATGGTACAATCAGCGCTTCCACGGCTAGCCATATGGGAACAGGAAGACGAAAAGATGGCACAGACATAAAGCCTGTGAGTAAATAATGGAGACTAACTCCAGAGAGAGCTGCCTTAACAGTACCTCTAAAATTCAGTGCAAATAGTCTTCTAAGGCTGCTGCATGGGAAAGCTGAAATAAATCCCAGAGTCAGAGTGTTCAGCAACCTGCACCTATTCACAGGTTGGAAGCATCCTGTGCCTCTCACACACGGCCTTGCAGACTCACCGAGGTGGCCGTTCACCCAGCTGAGCTCCTGCCTCATGGCCACTCGGCTCCAGCAGCCAGAGCAAGCTCTGCCAGCTTCACTGCACACCCACCTGGTCCCAAAACATCCTGCGTGATCTACCTACATCATGCGTGGAGGTCACCTCTGTCCCTGGCTGCCTTCTTTGTCGATGGATAGTACCTGCAGCAGTTCTTTCTATGTATTTGTATGCAATAAAAGTACTCCACATCTCTCTGCATTGCCTAGCAAACACAAGGTGCGTTGCACACTTAATTTTAGTTGCATAATGCCACATCTAAACTAGTATTCCCAATGGTGTTTTATAGTTGAATTAACCTGTAAATATTCTAGGACTGGAAACATTAACAGGATGCCAACTGTGTTGCTTTATTTTTAAACAGGCAACAATTGCATTTCATTGTAGCAAACATTTCCCTTCATTCCCATTAAAGAGAAAAGCTGTTTTCACAGAGGTTATAGACACAAAGTGAAGGATATTATGTCTTAGGAATCCTATGAAATTCACAGCATTCGGAGCTAACAAAAATAGGAACCACCCAACCAACATCTTACATAATTCAGCCCCAAAATCAGAAACAAATGTTGGGGTTAGTATGCTCTGAATGACTCCAACAACCTTAGAATAAAGCTCTGAGCGAAGAATTTGATGATCAGAAGGCACAGACCAAGGTGACAAGATGCAAGTGTCCTCAGACACCCCGCATTGTCGTTTTCCTTCCCCTTCCTACGATCTCTGACCCCAGCTCTGCAGTGAAGCTTCAGCTTCTCTTTTATCTAAAAAAATCCTTGAGAAGGTCACAATAGGTGAAGCAGTAATAGTTAGATATAGCCTCCTCCTGCTTTTGTGTGGTGCTTCTCTGAAATACTCATAAAATATGCATGTCTTAAGCTTCTTCATGGCACTGACTATTGTGCCACTTAGATTAACGAAAGCAGTGAAGCAAATTTAAAGGGGCACTGCCAACTGGTTTGAGGCTTTAACTGACTCAAAATGCAGCATGTGCTTAGAGGAAAGGGGTGTTAAACAACTCTAATAATTACAGTAATTCATGTTGCAACAATTAAACTTTAATTCAGAATAATTTGATTTCTTTCAAATTATCTTTCACAAAGTTATCAGGCTCCTTCCCACCGAGACTGTGCTAAAGTAAGAAGAAAGAAGCTGATCAGTTTTGTCCTGCTCAATTCTGCAAATTTTGTAACATCAATCAAAATTATGTGTATTTTTTAAAAAATACTCTAAATGGTCAACTTTTTTGCAAAAACATCACCAAGCAAAAGTCTTTGCCTATGTCACTGCTGCTGTCTTCTAAAAAGACAAGCTCTAAGGTAAAGATAATACCATGGGGTTCAAACGCATCGTTTAAGAATGAAAACTTTTTAGTCTCTGACAAATTTTCCAGAGAAGGCAACCCCAGCCTTCAGCCTCACAGGACCCAGGACTTCAGTCCACTCAGGAACACATCCAAAAGTGGCAGGTGGACCTCAGCCTTAGCGCTTCTTCCGTTGCTAGACTCGATAACCCACCCACCCATCCCCTGCAAAAACTGCAGGGTCACGTAACATTGAAGGCTCTAAGGCTGTTGACAGCGTCCCTGGACAAGACCTAGCCAGGCTTCTACACTCGCTGAGCTGCTGCTGTCCGAGCAGATACAGAAGCCAAGTACCCAGGACCTTCCCCTCCTGTGTGTGGGCACCCCAATACTGCCAGAAGCCGGCTCCTGCAGAGCGCAGCCGCTGCAGTGGGTTGTTTGAACATCGGCCCCTTTCCACTACTTAGGGAATAGTTTGGGGGTTAGGGCACTTGCACTGGATGTGGAAAAATGGGGGTTTGATACCCTCTTGTCTCAACAAGTTTCAACCCACATCGTGTAAATCCCAAGACAGAGAATTACCCACGACACACTCGACTCTGCACGTGTGAACGGAGCCGGAGAGCAGGAGGAGGTGGAAGCACTCCTCAGCCAGGTATCTGAGGCGTTATCAAACAGAATTAACGATTCGTTGTACAAGACAAAGAACTCGCACGTGACTACAGCCCTGTACATAATATGGCAAGTGCTGTGAGCAGCAAGAGAAAAGCAGCTTTCCTCCCCATCTCATGACATCCCTGACCAGCTGAGTGCAGGCCAGTGGTTTCTCCAGCCCTTTTCTTCTGTCCAGTCCACCTTGAACCCTTGGTTATGCAGTGCCATCAAGTCAACAAGAACAGAGATGTGTGTCCCAGCTAAGAACAACGTTATCCTAGTGGCACATTACCCTTCTGATTTGTGCAGATCCATATTCACTCAGAAAGAAGAATATTGGAATCTGGTCTCCTTCATCCTGGGCAGGAGCTTTAATTACTGAGCCATTACAAAGTAAGGTTACCAGCAGCAGCTCTTCCTCCAGCTGTGTTCTAAATTAAAAGTCTGAGGCATGGTGTGTTCCACAGGAAAAAAAAAAAAAAAAAAAAAAAAAAAAAAAAGGTACATATGGTTTTCTATAATGAAGGGGGGCTCAGCAGTGCATAGAGGAACCTCTTTGCCACCTTAGGTGATTTGTCAGAGGTCCTACAATGGATCAGCAGCAGAGCAGGGAATTGAATCTAAATCCACCTCCTAACCCAGTGCTCTTTCTGCTGCATCTTTTGAGCTCCCAGTTTTTGGTGTCAGAGCTCAGCCACACATTTGAAGTCCTTCCACACATTTCCTCTCGGATAACAATCCAAGAAGATACAAACATACTGTTCTTTCCCTGCTGGTTTTGTGTCTAGGTGCCATTCCCCTACTTTAAAGAAAAGAAGAAAGTGAAGAAAAAGCAAAATGGGAGAAAATTCAGAAAGCCAACCTGCCTAGGCCTCCAAGGAACCTGCTCTGAGTGCCTGTCTATAGTCAAATGATAAAAGTACAACCATTTTTGCTGTTCCCACTTTCCTCCTCTTTTTAAATAAAAAAGCTCACAAAAAATGTGAACATCTAATCTTGCATTTTACATATCATGCCATCACTATCCAGCTTCACAGTTTTTTGTTACAGCTGCTAACACCCTTCCTACGTCTATTGGAGGAGGTGAAAGGCTCCTTATTTTCAGACGTCAGCTATTTCAGCCTCTCAGAGTCTTCTCTCTCACAGTTCAGTGGCAAAAATCTCTTTAACATTGTCTCTTGAATGGTTGTCCATGGAACTTGGCAGTCAAATGAATGACAGCTGCTAATGCCACCAGAATAATCCATGCTTTATCACACTCTTCTTCCACCTTCCCCCATCCCCCAAAAAGAGAGATCAAACTAACCATCACTTGCTGAAAGATTTTCCCTCTCTTTTATTACTTATCTCTAATGCATACTTACAACTGTGTGGCTCAGAACATTTTCTCAGTGTACAGCAGATAACACACTGATAGATAGTAGGATCGCCTTAATGCCAGAAAATTAGGAGTGACTCATCTCCATGAACGCAAGCCATGTGAGTCACAGCCACGATGACTCAGAAGCCCGAGGAGAAGGCACCTTTCTGGGAGGAAGAATTGAAATTGTCCTACTTTTCCAAATACTTGACTTAGAGAGGAGCTTCCCATAGGGATAGATTTTTGTGGGGGGAGAGAGGAGGAATTACACCGCACAGAGGAAAACCACCAGGCACATTGTGAGTCACTGTATTTTCATTATTAGACCTTCTATTTAATAAATAACATAATTCTTCTCTTGTTCTAGCAAATGAAATCGTGCTAGGCCTTTTGTTGAAGTACTTGATTGCCTGACTTCATTGACCATTCACTACTGATTTTGGTCACATAATCAGTGCTTGGTCACTGTGCTTCTAGTGTTAGAATAATTTTATTCATGTTTCAGCCCTTCCTGCCACATCTGGCTTTAGAAGTTTGATTTTCTTTCTTCAAATTGGCCATCCTACTTGTGGCTATTCTGGCCACGATGCTGAAAGATTACTATTGCATGAAGCAGGCTGGCTGTCTCTAAATTCATTCTCTTCTCAACCTGCTTTCCATTCCTCTGAAATTCTTTTTGTTTTTATTTCAAATTTTTGTCTTGGAATTCTGAAGTAATGCAGCTTAACTTAAAACCTCAGCAGAAAGGTTTACACTAATATGTTTATGCAGGAACAAGGAAATTAACTTGGTCCATATGAACTCCTGAGGTCCGTATGAACTCCTGAATCCAGTCTGAATTACTCTAACTTGATCAAATCAATAGCTGCAGTAGTTAAATACAGAGCAGGCACTTGTTAGCCCTGCCATAACTTAGCTGTTTGGATGAGACTGCACCGCCATCAGAAGACAAGTTTACAGTGCATACCTATTGTGCAGACAGACCATTATGCCAAAAGAGCTCCTTAAAAAAAAGAGCCTCTTTAAAAGATCATCAAGTGCTGAGATGCTTCACAAGGAGAGGAAGCACCCGAGAATCCACCTGTTGTAGATTGCTTTGAATATTTGGCCTGCAAGGTCTGGCAGACAGCAGGGCTGGCTTTGGCTGCTGCCCCTGCTGCTTGTTCTGCCTCCGACACACCTGAGCAACTCAGAGCACACCCAGCCTCCCCAAACCAGCTGACATAGTTGGGTTTGCACTAAAACTGGAGCCTGAAGTGGTGCAGGTGATGTACCTGTCCATAATCCCTTCTCTGTCCCATAGCAGGGGTGGGGGTCTCTGACAACAGGGACACACAGACAGCTGGGGGCAGCAGCGTTTCAAGCTGCAGCGTGAAGTTTTGCCAGCAAATAATCTGCCACAGCCCGGAATTTCCCTTGACTTGAAGTCAGATAAATTGTTTCTCTTCCTATAGATGCAACGCTCTCCTCTCGCATTTCTATTATTGCTGCAAATGTATTTATAGATCTTGGCAACGTTTTCCACGGTGGCCAGTTCTTGTGCACATTCCGATTTCTGGATGTCTCAGCTTGATTCACCTGAAAAGGCCTGATTACCGAACGCGCTAAGTGCTCTCTCGAAAATCAGGTCACGTTAAGGAGGCTCGGATTGCTCGTCACTCCTCACCACCACAGCTTTTGATCCGTCTCCCTGGCTCTTCCTCTCCCACACCATCAGGCCAGACCTTCGGCGGGTGTGAATCAGCAAAATTCCCGCTGGCAAACAGAAATTTTAGTACCAGCTCCTTCCAGGTTTTCTGCTTCAGTTGTTACAGACATATTGCCCTTCAGCTTCCTCTTGGTTTTCCTATTTTTTTCTTACCTCTTAGAAACAGATTGAGGTCACACCTCAGAGTACTTATCTTGAAGCAGCAAGGGCAGTCAGCTTAAGAGAAAAAACATAAAAGAGAAGTGCAAGCCAAGCCAATCTGATTTGCTAATTTGTGCATGTAGGTGATGATATGGGCATGGCTACTTTTCCTGACATATACCATCATAGTCAGCGCTCTGGGGACTGCTTTCATAAAGAGAAGCAATTGATCAGACTTACAGATTCCTCTGACACGATTGTGTTTACGTTTCTGAGTAAGTCCTATTTCCCTGAGCACAGAAGGCACCAAGCAGCAGGTGTGGCTATGCAGCAGAACGCAGCCTGGAGGTACCAGCCTCAAACAAGACAGCTTGTGCACTCAGAAACCTTTCTCCTTTCTCACCTGGCTCGTAGCCATTGTGCTAAAAGCCCAAGAAAACATTAAAGGAGCAGGTTGTGGCAAGTCACAATCCAGCTGCTCCCAGCTGGCACTGGAAGTCACATTGAGCTGCTCTAAGAAAGCAGGATGGCTTCCCACATCAAAATGTCTCTTCCCTAAATTGGGGAAGTACCCCCTCATATTTAAGCATCTCCAGAGCAGCTACAGGGCTGGCTGTATTTTTGTCTCTTATTTTTCCTATTTTTCCTCTTTGCTGTATTTTTCCTCTTTGCCCAGACTGATTTACATGAGAGCTCAGGGACTCTCAGAGCATAAGACTGAACATGGGAATAAGGCAGTCACTTTAGCTTAGGAAATATATTTACACCACAGACAAGTGCATGCATGTTCTGAAGGAGTAGCAATAAAGGGATATTCAGTGGCTCCAAGAGCTAAATCACATGGTAGGTGCAGGAATGTCTGAACTCCTGGCTCAGCCTGTGAGCTACCCCATCTCCCTGTGCACTTGCACCTTTGCTCTTTCCTCAGCTTTTGTCATTCCCTCTGGGGAAGATCACTCAGAGATGCTGAGCGAACAGGGAGGATGTGTATTATCCACTGTCACCACAGCACACCTTTACAGGCTGTTTACACAGGCAGTTGATAAGATCCTGAATTACATCAACAACAAAAATTAACACTGCTACACTGCAGTGTTAATTGCACTATGAATTCACAGCCTCAGGGAAACCAAGGCCAAGGCTCACTGTCATCACATACAGGAGACTCCAGGCACAGCCCAAATCAGAAGACATAACAAGCTGTGTCTAACAATAAGGTGGTGCTACTATTTGACATTTAAATTACTTCAGAACTTCAACTCACAAAGCCTATATATTTTAATTATGAAGCTATTTATAGCCTTGATAAGAGGATAAAACTAAATCCCTTCTGCCTATCCCTGGTTACTGAGCAAAAGGATGTGAAAGATCCCTTTGCATTCAGTGATCAGGATAACCCTGCTTACTTTTCCAACCAGTTTTGCCCTCAAAACTAATTTCCAAGTACTGACTTTGTGCTTGTCATCGTGTTTGAACAAAAATAAATACTGTTAGGGACAACTGCCTATACCTGGAGATACTATGCCAGTGTAACATTACATCAGAAATAAAAATTAATTGTTCAGTTTTCATTGTTAAAAACAGAGTTCAGAATACAGTACAGCAGTTTTATGCATAATATGACTTTAAATATGTTCTGACCTAAAGATGATTCAAAGACTTTTTTTTATATAAAATATTGCTTCCTAGAAAAATGCAGTAGATCCTTTTGCTTTTTCATGTGTACATAAACAGCTGAAACACAATGCAAAGTTATTTGGAAAAAGGATCAACGTACTTAGATTTAACTCTCAACATCCTAGTCACAATGCTGCAGCTCAGCTAGAAAAACATATGGAAGCCAACAGCATGTCAAATTCAGAAATTATCTCTATAAAATCACTTGGAGAGTTAACTTTGTCAGAGTAGCTGGCTGATCCAAGACAGCCAGCATGGCTTCACCAAGGGCAAATCATTCCCAACCAGCCTGGTGCCCTTCTGTTATGAAGTGACTGCATCAGTCAACAAGGGACGACCAACAGATGTCCTCTACTTGGACTTCTGTAAGGCCTTCAACACAGTCCCACATGACATCCTGATCTCCAGGGTGGACAGATACAGCTCTGAAGGGTGGACCATTCAGTGTCTGGCTGAAGCCAGAGAGCTGTTGTCAGTGGCTCTATGTCCAGGTGGAGGCCAGTGATGAATGGTGTCCCTCAGGGGTCCATCTTGGGACTGGTGCTGTTTAGTATCTTTATCAGTAACATAGACAGTGGGATCAAGTGCACCCTCAGGAATTTTGCTGATGAAACCAAGCTGAGTGGTGCAGGTGATACCACAGAAGGAAGGGATGCCATCCAAAGGGACCTGGACAAGCTTGAGAAGTGGACCCATGGGAACATAATGAGGTTCAACAAGGCCAAGCGCAATGTGCTGCACCTGGGTTGAGGTAGTCCCAGGCATGAGCACAGACTGGGAGAAGAACTCATTGAGAGAAGTCCTGCAGAGAAGGACTTGGGGGTTCTGGTGGACAAAAGGCTCAACATGACCCAGCAGTGCTGCTTGCAGCCCTAAAGGGCAACTGCATCCTGGGCTGCATCAAGAGAGGGGTGGCCAGCAGGGGAGGGAGGTAGTTGTCCTTGGTCTCTGTCCTCTGGTCTGTCCTTGTGAGGCCTAACTTGGAATGCTGTGTCCAGGTGTGGGGCCCCCAGTACAAAAAAGATGTGGACCTGTTAGAGCAGGTCCTCAGGAAGGCCACGAGGCTGGAGCTCCTCTCCTGTGAAGAAAGGCTGAGAGAGCTGGTGGTGTTCAGCCTGGAGAAGAAAAGGCTCTGGGGAGACCCCATTGCAGCCTTTCAATACTAAAAGGAACCTTATAAAAAAGATGGAAAGTGACTTTTTACATGGGCAGATAATGATAGGACAAGGGGGAATGGGTTTTAAAATACAAGATTAAAAGTAGAGATTAAAAGGTAAGATTTAGATTAGATGTCAGGAGGAAATTCTTCACTCAGAGGGTGGTGAAGCACTGGCACAGGCTGCCCAGAGAAGCTGTGGATGCCCCATCCCCAGAGGTGTTCAAGGCCAGGCTGGACAAGGCCCTGGGCAGCCTGGTCTAGTGGGAGGTGTCCCTGCCCATGGCAGGGGGTTGGGACTGTGTGGTCTTTAAGGTTCCTTCCAATTCAAACCGTTCTGTGATTCTAGGTACCATATTGCAGGCTGGCATTACAGCACAACATTAGTGTGTAATCAGATTTTAACATATACATTGAGGGGTAAGAGAGATAGGTGACATTTGAAAAACCAACACCCAAAAGCATTTCCTATTGCAAAGCATCCTTCAGTTAAGCACTCAGCAATTTTAACTGCTTGTTCCCAGTTACCACATAAGCAGATAAGAACTGGGGAGAAAGCACAAATTACCATGCACAGCATTTCTGCTGTGGAAGAATCCTACTAGACCAAGAGGTCAGAGATGTACCTTTCAACACCCAGCCTTGCCATGCTCCCCTGGATCATAGCATAGCTTGGGTTATTAATTTGGGCCATTAATTTTCCTGAATTAATAATCTACATACCTTCCTGTCATACGCCATTTCCACAACTCCCAAAATACAGGTTGGTTGCGCAATCTTAAATTCCCACTTTCATGGTAAGAACTAACATCTTCCTCCCCATCCAAGAGTTTTGCAAATAGAGCTTCAAGAAACACCCTGCACGGCAAGCAGAAGTGTCAGAACATTTGGATGGGGCTGCTTAAATAAATGTTGAGGACATCTGTTCTGAAAACTACACCAGTCTTTGTGGGTTTATATGAGTAATACTCTAAAAATGGATCATAAGTGGCCAAATTCTGTTCTCAATCAAACTTAAACAACTTCAGCGATTTCAGCACTACTACCCTAATTATCTCAGCTGATATGCAGCACGTCTGCCTGTTGGCAAAGCCGCTACAATGTTCACCATATTACAGGACTAGGTGCTTTCTGCAGTTGAAATTCTCTCCTTTCATTGTCTCTTCAATGGTGATTTTCCTTCCTGTTAGATTTCTGTCTCCTGTAATTTAGTCACTTCATCTCACTTTGCACATTTTTCATCAAGTTGAGAATTACAGGCTGAAAAAAAGTACAAGAAGGTGCAAATGGAGAAAGGCAGGCATTAGCATACATTTAATGCGCTCCAATCACACCACTGTTCAATCTAACAGAAGAATATGAGCGATCCCCAGCCATGAGTAACGAAGTGGAATAGATTCCCAAAGAAGCTAGGGAATTTCTCATTGATTAGTCTTTAATTTCAGATTGCAGGTTTCTCTAAAAGACTTAGAGTTCAACTACAACTTATCAGGCTTGACAGCTTTTACTTCCGTACTAGACAAATGAATGTCTTCCACAGCAGGAATTTCTGAGTGACATTTTGTGCTTTGAATTATGCAGGTAATCAGACCAGATATTCGCATCTTCTCTACATGGCCTTGAATCAATGAGTCGTGGCAATCTAGAAGGCTACAATATCTAATTTGATGTGTCCGACCCTTCCCAAAGGAATACTATAATACTAATAGCCTTTACAGACTAGTCTCCATCTGAAAGAATTATAAGGTAGGTGGCACATTTCATCAGGCTGTCAGTTCCTGATTGACTTCAACGCTTAGTATTCTTGGTTAAGAACAGTTTTCTCAGCTTTGGTTTAATCCAAGTCCAAAATTAGGAAATATTTAACGTATGCACAAGCTACAGGCCTCATGTAAAGTAGCAAATGGTTTTAGATTGTATTAAAAAGAAAAAACAAAACTACCAACATTTTCTTTCAGCAACATTAAAACATTAATTTCTAATTAATTCCTAACACTGCTAACTTGTGATAATTTTCAGACAGAGGAAAAGTAAATGATTTTGTAATCTTTATGGTATTCTTTTTATACCTTTGAATAATTCAAAGAATAAAAATTACTCTAGAGTAAGACTCAGTGAATTCCAAATTCCACAACTCCTCACAGAAAATTATTCAAGCCAGGGGAAGTTAATAGCCCACAGGCCATCATCAACAGGAACATCCCTTACTGCAATTCTCAATTATCAAATGGCAAAAAGCATTTTATTCTTTTCCTGGGAAATGGCATAATATCAGACAAGAGAATCACATAATTTCATTTTTGTAACCTTTTCACTTTCCTTCCCCCTCATTTCAATTTGGACATAATATTAGCAACCAATAATTCAGGATCAACTAGAAATTGAACCTTGCACTATCCAAGAATAGCTTAGTGACCGTTTCAAAGGTTACGAAGCATTAACCTTCTCCTTTACCTTAAAAAATAAAATAATAAAAAACATGACTAGAAGCAGGCATTAAGGGCTCATATCTCACAATTCACACAGTAAATAAATATTTTAAGACATAAATAATACAAGGTTACATATGATTTTCCAAGCATTATTTATACCCTTCTGGTATGCTTTATTACTGTTAATCTCCTTCAGTAGCACTGTCATAAAGCACCCTGCAACAGACTGAGATGTATTCCTCGTCTCTTTGCTTTTCACACTGCAGTAACCACTGTAAT
Source organism: Heteronetta atricapilla (assembly GCA_011075105.1). NCBI lineage: Eukaryota > Metazoa > Chordata > Aves > Anseriformes > Anatidae > Heteronetta > Heteronetta atricapilla. Next base: position 18,115,441 of record CM021732.1, read on the forward strand.
GAAAAAAAATATCATTAAAGCTAAATTTGACCAAAGGAAGTATTCAAGGACCAAACTCAATTCTTCTGTGAGCGACACACTCCAGTGGCATCAAGAGGGGATAAATGTGTGGCTCTATTTGGGCCTGATCTAGAACAAATTTAAGTCTGTTGAATTAAATAAAATTTTCTTGCATTCTGTCACAGTCCAGAGGATTCTCAAAATTGACAAAAAAAAAAAAAAGGATCAGAAACTTCAAAAAATTCTTATAGGAACAATACAGAAGTTTTAGCAAAGTTCCAGTGATACCAGTGGTTCTGACAGACAAAATCTGAATTTTCCAGCGATTTAGTACCTATATAGTGTTTTTTAAAAAGATGACAATTTTTCATTTTAATGCCTTCACTTTAGCAGTCACTGGTCTAGAAGGATATTCTGAATTTTGTAGTCCTACAACTCAATCCAAGCTATCGTAAGAAACCATGCTCAAGTCCTCCTTCAAATACAACACAACTGCAACACTGTAGGAGAGACCAGTCCACTTTTCTCTATACCAGAGAAAGAATTTGTCACCACTTTTACACTACTGCAAAGACTGCGTCATGCAGAAGCCCCCACCTTTACACAGGCTGCTAAGTCCATGCTACAGCCGAGGGTCTGACCAGCTGCAAGCACATCTGTCAGCAGGGAAAACTGCTTTACACTTGAAAGGGAACTCACTCATTGCACAAACCTGTACATGAGTTAAACAGCAAAAATGATGATACCACCGACAGGGTTGAGTAAGCAGATAGAACTGACAAAGCTAGGAGTAGGAGGCTTTCAATTAAATTCACCTTGCTATTTCTGTGGTTTTCACTGGAAACAACTATATATGGAATCAGGCTGCAAATTACTTGCATGCCATAATAATTTGAAACAGCTACAGAGTTGTGCACGTTAGGTGGCCGCAAAGCACAATGGAGTAAAAGGGGCAAACCTTTTTGCACCATGTGCAGATATGCACGTGGTGTGTAAAAACTGTAATAAAACGTAGCAAATGCATGACATGACAGATTGGGATGCATATTGCATAAAACAGGAGCTCTGAATTCAGCTGCTGGACAGCTAAACTCAACCTGGGCTGGCTGAGGTACTATGGGAGTGAGCAATAATTCTGCTGCTGAATCAAGTCCATGGCTTAATGGTCCTGAAATTGTAGAGGCTGGAAGAGAAAAGCAAGCTTACGCCTTGCAGTGGAAAGCTGTATCTTGCAGCATTACTGCTCTGCTCCAGAAGAAGAGTATCAACATGCATGGTGTTGTGCAGACAGGTTAACAAGGCTCCCTTGTTAGCAGTTACTAGCTCAGGATAGTCAGGCTGGGTTGGCTAGTTCTTACAAACTATACACTCAGAAATGCAGAGAAAACAAACTGCTCATCATCTCAGCTGTTCCCCCTGCAAAACTGGTGGGGCATGACAGCACCTGTGGCACCTGTGGCACAGGGCCAGAGCAGCCCCGCAGGGCAGACAGCAGCAGAAACCACTCCTGAGCTTAAGGGACAGCACAAACTGTCTGCGACAGAACCCGGGGAGCCATTACCCATCCACAACCAAGAGATAATCAAATAGAAAGTAGACTTAGCAGGAAAAAAAATAATAACCACAGTCAGCAACTGGATAGAATTTTTTTGTGTGTGTCTGTATTTTTCTGGGAGCTGTAAATAGTGTAGATTTCCAATTTTAACACAGATCTTTATAATTCTTCAGCTTCTACAAGATCACTGCACAGCTAACACGTCTGCACAAAAAGATGCTTTTAAGAGGACCTCTTGAAAAAAAAATACGTAAGCTTAGGACTCAGTGTATGGCAATAGGTGTTTTTTGAACACATGTAAACTGTTAGTTTCCATGGCATTCTGTTAAGAAATTTCAGTGCTCAACTACTCAACACATGAAAGAATCCTTTCTTCTGCTGTCACTTCCATGTTCCATTTGGTATCTTCCCAAAATGTCACTACTATGGACAAAGAAAGTATCTCAGGTACCTCATCACAACTTCATGGGGAAAGAATGAAAATAAAGTCAGACAGACCTTAACCTCCTTGTATACAAAAACAAACCAGTGCTGGAAGAGAAGGTTGATAAAGGATGGTGCTCTCCTCGCACCCTGAAAAAGCAGAGCTCTTCTCCAGAAGATAGCTGTATCCCAGAAAGCTCCTTACATATGCATCTCTCCTAGGAAGACAGCAGGCAATTACATAAATACTCAAGGGTCAATAAGCACAGACTTAGGAAAGTTAGTTAATATACAGCTGGTCCAAGGAAAAGAGCTGAAAATTTTGGGGAGACAGCCATCCTACAACAACAGGAAAATTTCAGAATCTTTGTCACCACAGGCAATCAACAGCCATATAAGGGCATATATTCCTGGGGGATAGACAGTACACTGTCACCTGTGTGAACACGTCGTGAGCAGAACCCATCAGTACCAGAGAGCCTGCGGAAGGCACGCTCTTGTCCAGCACAGCTGGTAACAGGCAACGCCCTGCAGACTCAGCGGTGGATGTCAGCAGGACCAAATAGACTTCTCTGTTAAACTTTCTTTGAACAACTGTTTCTCCAAAAATGCAAAACCTGGAGTTTGCAAAATGCAAAATGCTGGAGTTAACCCACAACAATGTGCTCCACCAATACAAAATGCAATCTAACACTTATGTAAGAAATAATAATGAGACATCCATAACTAGAAAAATTTCAGACACTTCTTTCTATTTTTTTGGGGGGGCGGGGGGTTTGTTTGTTTTTTTCCCAATTTGGTTTAGTTCTGATCACTGTTTACTTTTTTTTTATCGCTGATTGGATTTGGGAAGGCTCCTTGCTGACAAATTGCACTTTCTGCTCTTTGAACATCATCTAGTGCATTCTGCCGGTGTTTACAATACCAGACGTGTGTGTTCCAAGTACTGCTTTCATTGACTTCTCTTTAAACTAGAAATATCATTATATGAAAATTCAATTTAAAAAACAGTGCTAAAGTACCAGCTATATACTGTAAATCCTTTTAAACATTAAAGATACCCTCACTGCTGTACAATGCCCCAGGGGACTACAACATAAAGGTCAAAGCAGGCTCCCCAGCCCCCAGCCACTACACCACTGGCTGCAGGGGACTGGTACCGGTACCACTCCAGCCAATGCTTTCGAGGTGGCAATGGGAAGAAGTTATAATCCTTTTAGTCTTACTTCTCACAAATGTCCACGGTCCAATACTTAGGTAAGGGTGCCAACACTTACCATAAAGTTGAAAGCATTTTATAGCTCAGATTATATTTTCAAAATTAAAATGAGCTATGGGATATCTACTTTAATTTTAAAAAGTGTCTTGCTTCTTTACATAATACAGACTATATCCTTACAGTGGAATGAAGCATACTGAGGTATACTCTGAATAATAATACAGCCATCAAGGTAACTGCTGCTAATTGCAGACAAAGCTCTACAGTACCCTCCATAAACACAAAACCAACACTCCAGGGAAGCCCAGTGAAGCACAGGAAAAGCAATGCACAGGAAAGTCTTTCCTCAGGTGGGACACCAGTTTGCAGGCAAGTCCAAACAAGAAAAGAATGGAAATACTTTGGCCCTCGTGGCCCTGCTGCCGATGAAGAAAGCAGCAGGTGCTTTCAGACCTGCCCTTCCCACTGGACCTGATAGCTTCCAAATGCCAAAAGCAACGCTGCCCAAGTTAAAAGAGAAATTAAGGAGAAAATGTATAGCAGTGTGCGAAACTGAACCCAGTGGGACTCTCCAGCTTGGAAAAGAGATGCTTCACTAGAGGTATGATTAAGTCGATAAATTGAAAGCCATGGAGAAGCTGGGCAGGGTGGAACAATTCACAATTGCTCATAACACAGTTGGAGGCAGAAAGACTATTTTTCCATCACAAAACATAGTTGACTACTGGAATTTTGCATGTTATGTCCAAGTCTAAATGCACTTGAAAGCAAACAGACATTTCACTGGAGTCCAGGCCTACCAGTGGCATTGAACACAGAGAGGCAGCACCCTGCTTTGACTCAGCAAGACAGGGATCACCAGAACAGTGAAATTAGCTGGGTTTTCTCTCTTCCCGAGGGATCTCCTGATTCTCATTGCCAGAGAAAGGAAATAAGCTAGATACCATATTTATGGCCTGTAGGTCAACCCCACTTAATCAATGTATTCTTAAACAGTTCACAAAAGCTGCAGCATATCTACCACATATGACTACTCCCCCCCCCAAAAAAAAAAATTAAGTACCCTTCAAAGATAATATGATAATTACACCTCAGTATGTATAATATGATTAATAACACCTCAGTCAGTCAATATATAGCACCAAAAGCTATACTATATGCTAAGCAGTAGCAGGGATCTGGGAAAATTCACCCACATCAAGTTAGCATTCAATTCTGATCAGCCCCTTGAGATTTTGTGTGCATACACTCTCATGGAGAAATCACAGTTTTGAACCAGAGTAAGTTAATAGTTTAGTTGTTTTCAAGATAGCGGATCAATGCTAGGAAGACTTCTCCAGAAGACCAGAAGCAAAAGTTCAAAAGACTAGGAGGCTTTCATTTGTTCTACATAATTATCTATCTTCTGTTATGTTGGTGACAGCCTAAGTAGTTCATGTTTTTCTGAAGCTTTGAAATTTATCTATCAAAATCCATTAGAACAGCCACAGCCATTCCTACTAGGTGCCATTGCCCTTCAGGAACTCACAAAACTGTTCACACAGAAGCAAGAAAAAAAAGAGGAAAAATTAGAAATCTGCTAACACAACAGCAAGCTAAAAACATCACTGAGTAAATTTCTAAATACAACTGAAGCACATTCATAGGAAACGCATCCAATTTCCCAATGAAAGCTGATACTTCCTCTACACACACAATGGTCACTAACTTGAAGCAAAATATTACACTATATATGACTAGTGTAAACTCTCAGAGCTTGTTTGAAAAAGCTGAGAATATTTTTGAACATCACAAAACTACTTTTTTTGTGCTAATAGAGGAAGATATGCTTCTCCCAGGTCAACAGCCACACCAGCACTAAGAACTGTCCCTAAATATATAGTCTTTGCTTTAAGTTTATTACAGGATTTATTTTGACTCACCAAGATAGCTCTTTAATAATATATAATTACAATCACAGAGGAGAGAGGGAAACATTTTACTTCATAGTTAAGTTCTCAGGGCAGAAGAAGGTCAGCAGAAACAGGTCAGCATCTTCAACATAACGGAAATCCAACTACTTTATTTTGGAGTTCATTGGGTTAAGACATCTGAAAGTTTCGCTGGAAAAGTTGCACTCCTACCCTTGTGAACTGTTCCCACTGATGACTGTGAATGGTTCAGACTGATGGGAGTTTTAACCAGTTACTCTCCACACTCCAAAGTGCAGGCTGCAGAAAAATACAGATGCTGCACAGCAGTGCCTGGTGAGGGTATCTAAACGCAGAAGCAAAGAGTTCTAAGACAGGATGCAAAGCAGACAGGAGAAACATGAAAAACACAGCCTTGCTGTGGCACAGCACCTCTGTAATTTGCCATTCATTGGGCTGGACCTTACTAATACGTAGCTATTCAAAAAATAAATTCTGTCACTTAAAAAAGGACACAGAACATATGATAACCAGTTTCATCATGAAAGAATTACAATGAATAGTAATACCTAATCTTTACAGACAATTCAAGCCTTCAATAAATAACCTTAGGAATTTGCAGGAATATGCAGATATTTCTTCTGTTTTTAAATACCTGCATTTTTTTCTGCTTGGGATTTTTTTTTTTTTTTAATTAGGATTAAGAATTAGTGATCAAAATTCACCACCAGTTACTCTTGATTGCTAAGAGGGCAGAATTGATCCTGGAACATATCAGGAGGGGAATATTGCAAGCGTGAAGAGACAACATTAATACCGTATTATGGCATTCACAAGGCCATAATTAAAAGGCAGTGTCTTGTCTTTTCAAATTTCTGAAAACATACAGACAAACAAAAGCAAAATGTCAAAAACAGCTACAGGAATTAGTCAAAGGTTAGGAAATATGCACAAATACTTCCCTGCTAGATTAACTTCTGGTGCTGGTTGCCTCTTTATTTAAAGAAAATGCCCTGACTTGTTCCAGTTATTAGAAGCTGAAGTGACACAACCTCATAAGGGAAATAAATTTATTTCTGCCAGCTAAATTAACAAATTTCTGGAACAGCCTGTGATCTCATGTGGTTGGTTCCACAACATTTGAAGAAATTCAACCAAGATCGAATACTTCCATAAAAACTTACTGGAACTGAAAAAGAAATTACAAGCATGCTGGAGAGACAAACGAAATTATTTAGCAACAATTATAAAAAGACAATAGTTCCTCCAAGCCTTGGTTGACCAAGCTATTTAAATACGTTTCAAATTTCAGTGTATCAGGGCAACTCCATTGATTTCAGATAATTTACCCAAGACTCGCATCAATACAGCTGACATTAAACGCTGGCATGGTGATGCTGAGCAACACATCAAAAATTACAGCATCCAGTTCAAATTGAAGTAAATACATTTGGAACATTTTAAGGAAAATTGATACCTATGCATTGTTATATTGTTGAATGTTGCCTTTGAAGAGTGTTCTTCTTTAAATAAAAACCATTTGGTATTATGCCAACTGCTATTTTCACTGGCATGTTTTTAAGTGCTGATATCATAAACGTTATCAGTGATGCCAACCTAGAGAAGACCATGGTTGGTTTAAGTAACCAACCCATTTAGGGAAGAATCCTATATAAATACAGAAGCATCAGAGATCTGCAACCATAGCTCACTACAAATTTCTTTTTTTTTCATATAATTTACACATATAGAAATACAATACTTGCACGTGTTTCACATTTCAAATTCTCAATAGCACAAAAAAGCTAAGCTAAAATATCAACACATGCAAGATTTATTAAATTTATTTCCTATTTCATGACAGGCTACAGTTTGGGTAAGATTTGATCTACTCAGAAGTATAAACATTCAGAAAGAACAAAGGTAAAGATTCTGTTTGCCTGAAAGACTGAAGAAATTATAATCTTTGAGTAAAAGACCAGGCAAAATATCAAACAGTGACGTAGGGAGATTATACCACCTTTGAATTCAGCAATGGCGAAACACAATCTGGGATGTCTGCCAATTCCTGGTGTATAGAGTTTGTGAAGGAAGATTGGTACCCTGGAGTAAATTCAGGAAAAAATCCATAAAAATGAGCTGAATTCCAGAAAATGTGCTTTACAGGAAGGCTTCTTCATGATATATGAGAGGATTGAGTTGTTCAGATTGAAATACATTTACACAAAGAAGGCAAATTTGATTTGATTACCATCCAAATACCTACAAGGGAAGAAGTTAATCAATAGTAAACAAATCATAAGAGCATGATGCTAACATGATATCTATGAATTGCACTATAATATTTATGATGACAAAAATAAACTGAAGCTAGAAAAATGCAAGTATGGAAAAAGAGACTTATTTTCACTAGAAAAACTATCATGGGGCCAAACAGATCATTTACCATTTGAAATGCAAAACCAAGAAGGGATCTCTCCCTCTCCAAGTCATGGACTTGTAGTCTACCAAGTTCAGCGCAAGAATTCATGGCTAACTCTATAACCTGTGCTGCACAATGTCTTGGTCTTTTGGTTTCTTTGCTTAGGAAATTACTGTACAGAATTGCTTCACAGAAGATATAACAAACAAATTCTGGGGTAATCTCTTTGAGTAATGACATAAAATCGGAAGGACTCTTGTTCAGTCCATATGCCTGCTACTGCTACATTATTTTTAATTCTATCAGTTAGTAATGCAGTGTCTTTAATTTTTGTTTGCTTCACCTTGAAATATTTACAGTCTTGGCAGACTGCTGAGATGGAGATTACAGATGGAAGGACAAAAGAAAGAATGCTTGAAAATAGCTTTTAATAATTTTTCACCGAATAAAAATGAATATTTAAGAATATGCTTAGAGTAGGTGACAAAGAAATGATGATTCCTACATTATATGGCTCTCACATTAAACAGCATTTTTTTCCCTAATAACTTGCTATATCCAGTGAATTGAGGTATAACAGAAACAGGGTAATAATCATCTTTCTCAGAGAATGCAATGGTCCTGTATTTCATTAATCTTACATTCATCATGCCTCTAACAATAGAGTTACAATAAAATTTGCACGTCATTTCCTCCTTCTACTGACATAAGATATGCAGGAAAAAAAGATTTCCCTATTTCTCCTTGGCGCTCATAGGGACCTATGCAGTGATCCACATCAACAAGAAAATTCCAGTATCTGTCTGGTCTATTAAAACTAATAATCAGTCCTACTGCTGTTGCAAAACTGTCAAGTTAAAAAATGTGATTTTTACTCAGTAGGGAAATCATCATTTTTGCAACAGAACAGAGAATGAAGAGATTCTCAGTAGTAACAAATAAGATCCACAGGGCTCAACCTACCTGTTTTATTTCCCCAAACCTCATTTCTTATCCCTCTTCACCATGAAATGAACCCCATATACACACCATTTTCTTTGCCTAGGGACTTTTACCAGCCTTCCTAGGTAATATGAGTACTATTAGTATTCTTTGTATGCCTTTATTGGTCTTCAGAAAAACAAAACAGCCTGCTTTCTTTGTCAGACCAGAGTCTTTTGGGTTCAATTACCTACACAAATGCCAATATACCATTTTTATCACCCCAGGCAACACATTTTGAGGTATCACCCCAGCACAAGCTCCATCTGGCCACCGTGGTAAAAGATAACAAAGTTTTTACAAATATATTAACAGGAAGAGGAAGGCCAAGGAGAATCTCCATCCTTTCCTGGATGCAGTGGGGAACAGGACTACTGAGGATAAGGAAAAGGCTGAGATTCTCAATGCCTTCTTTACATCTGTCTTTCATAGTCAGACCACTTACCCTCACACAAGTGTAGGTTGGAGTAATCTGTCCCAAACTCTATATTATCTGTCTTCACTGCTACTGCTATTCAGGCTAGGAAGTTGAAAGTTGTCTTACTGATCAAATTCTGTCGCTTTTATTCTTATTTAAATGTGGAAATACCTTGGACTGAAAAGAGTGACACAAGATGGCCCTATCAAACAATTCCATTTGGTATCACAAGTCTCCTCCAGAGGTATGCAAAAAAATTCACTACAAAGAAGGGTACCCCAAACATGGAAAGAGAATAGTCCTGTATCCTACTCTGATTAAAGGCCACTCTAACAAGGTACTGACCTAATTTCATCAGTCACTTCCAAGCCAGGCTTCAAATCAGGAATGGACTTAAGCCTGTGCTGAAAACTAAGCAGCACTTTAGTACCACTGAGGTTTAAGTCCTTCTGTCTTGTTTCTGCTGCTTTCCTGTTCTCATATTGGTTCAAGGATCTAGAACAGTTTTAAAATTAGAGCCTTCAATTTGAGGGAAAAAAATATTTTGATTTTAGATTCTCAATACATTTCTCTCATTGTCGTTTGCAGTGTTATACAGAAACAAGGTTCTCAAGCTTTCTCCTTAACAATTTTCTTTGTTTTGTTTTTGTTTTTTATTATTATTATTATTATTATTTTTAATGTAAGGCCATTAAGGTCTAGCTACCCTGCAGCCACTGAAGACAACACAGATATTGTCATTAATTTCCATGAGAATGTGCAATTCCTCAATTTGATCTCAAAATTTCAGTTAGAAATTTGTTTCAGTATTTGACTATTTCAACCAGATTATCAAAGCTTTCCTCACTATATTCTTAGGAAAAACACTTTTGGCATGCTCAGCACCTATCAGTCACAAGAGAATTGAGCTTTCAGTCTCTAAACGCTGAGCCCTACTTCCAAAAACCCCTTGTGTGTTTACTTTCATGCTTTCTGACCTGTTTTTCTTCTTTTCCAGTGGGAATATACAACCCAAAAAAATCTCAATTTATTTATAGTAATGCGTATAAAAATGCTATTTTAGTACAGTGAGCAACACAGGGTAAGTCCTGGAAGTCTTTTCACAGATTCTACCTGTGCATACTAGTTTGCTTACCTTTCATTATCAATTGTTACCTACCAATTAAATGACAAATATTGAAGACATGGTGCAAACAAATACTTGGGACAAGGTAAAAATAACATTTAAACCTGAAACTTTAACACACAGAAGGTGCCTGTCCAATGCCTTCAAGACCAAGTAACTTAGTTTCAACTGGATCAATGAGTTACTTCCTTATTTCTGAAATCAGACATTTGTATCTATCTATATGATGAACAAACACCACCGGATTTAATCCACTCAAACATTAACCTGATTTTGTCTCCTAAAAAGAAGCAAGAGACCATATTAATATTGAGATTTCAAGCTGAGATGGTAGATTTTGAGATCTTCAGTTGAGTTTGTATGGGTGGATGTTAAAGTGAAAACATCTGTTAAAAATCATGAATACAGAAATTAGGTAGTATCTGCAAATTTGAAACAGCAAAGGGAAGGGATAATAAAAACAAACAGAAAACAGAGTCATGTTTTGGGAATTTGGGGAGAATTAGATGCCTTATGTGTGACGGTTACTAGAGCAATGCCTCAGGTCAAAAATGCTCAAATATACAAGGCTCACCGATGACTGACAGTCAGAAACAGTTCCTTGGACTCTATGCAACACAGGCAATAAACAGTGCAAACACGCAAGAAAAAGTAACCCTTTATTAACTGCCAATTAACATTTATTTAACTTCAAATATTATACTTCCCCTTTCCAGGTTAAGGTTAAGACATGAATCAAGCTGCAAGGTATGTTCCCTTCTGCACAGTATTTAAGTTGCACTCTTTCTTAAAATACCTAGGTCTCAAATAAAAATATTTGTCTTCCCAGCCAGGCACACAACTACAAAAAAACTAAATCATCAACTATAACAGTAAAATAGTTATCAAAAATTATGTACTCTTCTAGAGTTTCCGGTTTTAATATTAGATCAAGCCTTTTCACTTTGGGTAAACTGGACACCCTCACCTGGCTTCTTACAAACCAGCACTGGCAGGAACATTTTTATTTTAAAAAAATATATAATAAGAAGAAGAAAAGCTACCATCTGAGGATACAGGATCAAGTTTTTAAGGTTTTTGTGGTTGGTTGTGTGATAAATGATTGAGTCCCAAATAGGATTCTAATTAAAGTTTGTAATTTATTATTGTAATTAATTGTAATATATTGTAATTAATATATTGTAAATAATTGTAATTAATTAGAATCCTATTTGGGACTCAATCATTTATCACAGTTGTTTTTGTTGTTGTTTTTGTTTGTTTGGTTTGCATTGGTTTTTTCCTTCATTAAATGGAAGGAAATATATACAAAATGCATGAGCTGGGAGCAACAAAGATGAATAATGTATCCCTCACTTGTTTGCATAATGGCGTTTGACTTCTCAAGCAGAGCAAAAGGAAAAAAACAACGGTTTTCCCACCTTCTTCCAGAAAGTCCTCACCAACTCATGTCGTATTGAAGGCCATAGTATTCTACAGAATACTAACAAACTTCCAGCTAATGGAGGACACCTGTAGGAGAGCATTGCAGATTTTGTTAACTGCATGGGGAAGCTAAAGGAAAAGCTCAAGGATTCAGGCAGAAGGTTTCAGTCAAATATCCATTTCTGCTCTGATGGCAATAATTTGTGTGGTGGAATGAAGAACAAAGGTATTTCAGACAGGTTTATTTTAACAGATATAGAGTCCCTTTTACCAATGAACAACCTTATTCTACTTTTAATATGGTAGTTTCTCCCCAGATGAGCATTTTAGAAAGCTCTGGGAGCTTCTAAATACTTTCAAAGCCTTGTTACTGCTTGAAATCAAAGGCTGAGTTGTGCCTTTTAGATTGTATCTATGTAACTAGAATCATAGAATATTCAGAGTTGGAAGGGACTCATAAGGATCATCAAGCCCAACTCCTTGCACCGCACAGGTCTACCCAAAAGTTTAGACCATGTGACTTAGCGCACAGTCCAAATGTTTCTTAAATTCAGACAAGCTTGGTGCAGTGACTAATGCTAGAGTTTTCTCTTCTGGGAAAAAGAGCAGCAATAACCACAACAAATTTCTTTAGTAACCTTTGTGCAGCGCTGAGATATGAGAACAACTCATACAGTGCCTTCGAGTTTGACACCTTTTCAACACCCTCAGGGCAGAGCTGTGCAGTGAGGAGCTCCGTCCTCCACCAAAGTCATGGCAGCACTGCCCAGCGAGGAGCAGAGCTGCACATCTCCGAAGGCTACACGAACCAGCTGCTCTTGACTTGGTATGTGGTAGCCAAACCTCTTCATGTACACACAGCACTGATGACTCGTATGGTTTGGGTGCAAATTTACACCAGTGTTCAAAGGATTCAAAGCTACAGGTCTTGGAGCTCCTGCAATTAGATCTTTGCATTTTGTTTGGATTAACTTGAAATCTCACTTGGGCTGTGGAGGGCTTAAGGACGATGGCAGACATTGCTTTTCTTGCTGAAACAGAGCATTCCAACTTTCCACCACCACAATTAAAATGTATTAATTTTGTTTAAAATGCCAACAAATCAAAGCAAACACCAGAAAAACAACAAGGAAGAGATTACTTTTGTTTTGGTTTTGGTTTTTTTCCCCAATCTTTTAAGCTATTTTTGAGAGGTTGACATTGACCTCAAAAATAAAAGACATTTCCTCTGTGGCTATTCTGTAGGAGTATTCTCCTAGGACATTCCTGCAAAGGAGAAGGGATTAGCTTCTCAACTAACATTACTCCACTTTCACATAAACTAACATAAGATTTATGTAGAAATCTGTCAGGAATACTAACGCATTTCTACTACAGAAAGAGCCTTTTTGGCAAGAGGAATTTCCCCTGAAATTGCAACCAGTTTTTCTCCCCACCCGCACTTAGTTCAATATTTTCTTCCTGAGCTCTCTGCACTTGTGGGGACTTTGTTTAAAGATTATTTCTGTGCAAGGATTTTGACAGTAAAAAAAAAAAAAAAAAGTTTCCAATTTTCCAATTTCAAATTCAAAGTGCCTCATGACAAAATATTTCTTTGAGAAATAATGTCAAGTTTCTGAGCTACACATAGCATTCTTTTAGACTTACACAGTTGATTACATGCTCCTAACATCTTCAGCCACAAACCCTGAGATGCATAAATGATGTATTAGTATGAATTTTACAGCCAAGCATCAATGAGAAAATAGTAAAACAAGACAACCCTTCAATCATGTCAGGTTTTTTTTTGTCCTCATTTCACCAAAAATGTATCAACATTAACTGCTGATGAATTTCTGCAATCCTCCAAATTATGCCTGAAGTCAGTACCAGGTCCCTCCAAAGGTTAGGTCCTGCAGCTGAAGAACCTGGCCTGTCAAAACTGTTAGCATGGCTCTTGTAGGAATTTAAGGTGCAGGCAGCCCCAGTGTACTCAAAAACTCTTAGATCAGCTGTGGACAAACCAACTTTATAAGTGTGCCCACTAGGTGCTTGTTATCATCTTTATGGGAACAGCTTCTTGCTCTGAGTTTTCTCAAGATTTCACAAGAATCCTCGTCTCCTTTAATAGCTGAATTACATTCTCTCTTACTAGGTAAAAAATAAAAATAAAAATGTATCATAACAAAACAGCTTTGGCATTACTTTCTTTCTGAATAATCTAAAACTAACATTAAAAACGGATTTTTCTAAAGAACGAACTGCCTGGTAGAAATTTATATACAAGAGCAGTCTAAATTTAGAGTCTAAAATATAAGTTAGTTGTAACTTATATTATAACTGCTTCCTACATAGCATTCCACTGAATAAAAATGGTTCATTTACCACAAATAAAGTCAATTAATTTAGCAGGCCTCCATTTCTGTGTGTTTACCTATGATATTTAATAAAAAGTCTTTTTTCCACCATCTGATTTGTTTAGTCAATATCCTCACCATGCTCTCTCAAATAATTATATCCTCAAGTAATAAGCTCCTGTTATTTATCTTTCATTACACTTATTTTTTTAAGCTAAGAGGCCTGCTGATCTCTTTTCTTCATTACTTCTTATGGCTGAAAGCATTTTTTTAATCAATTGAACATTGTTGTAATCTTCAAGTTCTAGGAGAAAAAAAAATAAAAATAAGAAAGGATCTTATTATTATGACCCAAAAGACATTGAGCTGTGTTTTACAAAGCAACAGCATTCAGCAAGGTGTACTGGCAATATGACCATAAGCTCATGGCTCCTCTGTCAGAATTCACTTGTGTACTGACAAGTAGGGCATAAATACTTTAATCACTTCAAACATAACTGTATAGAGACAAATACAACCCAGTTTTAAAATTACTGTCCTTACACAACTAACTTAACAGCATGACTTTCATGGACAGAGATTGACAAAGTAGTTCAACGACAGTTAGCTTTAATCATTGTAACTGTTTTCCTTACAAGCCATAACGAGCACTTCATTTCCAAGCTTCCTATCCAGCACCCGTGACTGCAAACCAACAAGAGGAAACTGATCATTCGAAATTGCCCAGACAGGTCTAAATCCACCCCATCCAATTTTGAAGGACTGTTGAAAAATATTCATTTTGGAATCTATGTTGGGAATACCTCCAGGTATTTTGAGAACTCACCATCCCTCCAGCATGCAATCTTTCACTCAAAGCACAGCCTCTTGAGTTCAATCTCATGAGATCAGCATCAGCAGTGGTCTAAGGGAGAATCTACTTTGTCTTTTTCTCCTTTTCACCCTACTTGTATAAAGTTAAAGTTCAGGTTCTCATCAGATATCATTAGACTTTTTCCTTCTACCTTCTTTCCAGATACCACATTTTGGGGTGAATCTGCAAACTGTAAATTGCTTGTTTCAGCCTATTTCTCTAAAAACCTGTTGTCTTCTGGATAAAGATTGCCTAAGGCTCTTATTGCAAGGCTCCACACTTCTTACATCTATTCTAGAAATGGTTCACTCAGTTCACATCTGTAGCTTTTCCTCTCCAAATGCCAAACAAGCAGTCTCAGGCAAGCATCCAAACTCTTCTTGTTGTTTTCCTTCATACAGGCTGTTTTCAGGGAAAAGAGAAATGTGACCCGTCCGGTGCTTCTCCCCACCAGGCTTGCAGACTTCCGCAGGCTACAAAGCATTGGTTAGTCTCTCTCCACAAGATGTGATGTAGCAAAGATACACAAGGTTGATTCTGTAATCAAAATGTAGCAGGGAAGCTTAAGAAGGCACAAGGAAAACTGTCAAGAGACGCACTGGACATCCTTCACCGACTTTCACTACATAGTCATGCTTAACAAGAATTAGGCTGTTAACTGTCCACTGGGTTAACAAATCTGATAAAGATGCATGAAGGAAAAACAAAGCATCTTCTACTACACCTCTATTTTTGTTCTGATACGTTAAGAATAGTTTTCACATGTGTGAGCAGAACTGGTTCAAAAATAGACACAAGCTGCTGATGCCAGATGCTGCTACCTCTCGCAGCAGAGAGGGAGAGCTCACATCACTAATACAAACCCCTCATTCCTGCACAGCCCCTGGACTGCTCACAGCTCTGCTGTCGAGTTGAGACACAAGCAGTTTCAAAGCAATTACCTTTATTCCCATCTTCTTGAAATTCATTACAGAGTAGTAAAAAGTTTTAAGGTTTTTAATTTGTTCTCCCCTTCCCCCCCACGTGCATTAGTCAAGTTGTTATTGGTAAAAACTTTGCAAATATGAGCAGCTGAAGCAGAAAAGAAACCAGCTCTGAAGCAGAAAGCTCACTAATAGGGTTAGACTAAATAAAATCACACTGCACTGTTGTATAATTGTCGGGGTTTGGAAGACTCTCAGCCAATTTAGTTTACAAGAGACATCAAAGAGGAGACAATTTACTATACTTCGAAAACCCTCAGCAATTGAAATAGCAACAAGATCAAAGGTACACACGATGAAATGATTCAGCACTTCTGTGACTTTATAGAATATATTTCAAGCCAACGGGGAATACTAGATAATATAATCTGATCAACTCTATAGCACAGACCACACTGCTTCAAACGAAACACCTCTGCCCTGAGCCCAGGAGTACGGGAATGACTAACACACAACTTCCAGAAAGGTTCCTGGTCTGCAGCCGTAAGCCAGAGAGCGCAGATTGGACTGCATTTGGATTTGGTTTCATGGTTAGCAGTGCAAATATCAGCAGGCTACGATGCATTTGCTCTGATGGGTGTAATGGCAAAGAAACAACACAAAGAAATGCTTACAGGTTCACACCTCCATCCTCCTCTGTGCACGTGGCTCAGAGATGGGGAAGGCTCGTGGCCTTTGCTCTTCCAGGCTGAAGCACACACCTGTACCACAGCGTATTTACTAGAGGCGCTAAAAATGCAGTACGAAAACAGAATTAATAGAAAAGACCGTAGAAGAGATCAGAAGCATAACTAGAAGGAAAAGCTGAGAGAAACTCCAAAGTATTTTACTAGTTAGTCAATCTAGAGAAGAATAAAGCAATTGAAAAGAAGAAAAAATCATTTCTTCTTTTAAAATTTTATGTTGAAATACACATATATACACACATAAAATTAAGACAACAGCTAGGGAAAATTCAGTGAGATGTTGGTTTCAAAGTCAGTGCATCATCTATTCCAGGTACTCCAACATTTTCGTCATCCAGCACTGTGATAATCAAGATACACAAAAATAGGGAAAATACTCTAAAATTTGATGCAGTACAACAGCATGACAAAGATACAAAATGGGACTTATAATCGTGTACTCAATGAAGGAAGTATTTTTAGGTTACACTTGTAACAAAAATGACATAATGCATCATCTCTGTTGAATAATGTTAGACAGTAGCTAAAATAATCTACTGATATATAATTACATTCAACTCAGTCACCTGTGGAAAAGAAACATAACTGGAAAATGCATTAAACCTCTAAAAATAATTCTTCTTTAAGTGGCTAAGTAATGTTTCATAAAAATTGCTTTTCATAATTACACAGACTAGCAATAAAGTGCTCCCTTAGAAAGCAATCGTCATTATGCAGTCCTATCCTGCAAGAAAATGCAAACTTCAGAATTAAAGCTCACTAGTACCAGGAAAAAAAGAAAAAAAAAGAAAAAAAAAGTCTTGATTTTATTGTTTGTTTAAGAGATCTTCCAAAAAATTCATATTGAGATGGTTGAAGCATTTTACTTCAACATTTCAAAGAAGTGTCCTCCTAGCTATCCACAGAAGTCGGTGTAGGTGAACAACCAAGAAATGCCTCCTTCAGGTAACAAAATTCAGTATTCACTTTGCAGAGCTTTGGAACAATATGAAATCAGGAGTTTAAGCTCTACAGGGCAAATATTTGCTCTGTTTGTGCAATGTCACATATAACACGGTCCTGACCAACATCTGACACTCTTAGCTAGTACTGGAACACCAACTTAACATGCCACTAGATCTAAAAATCTAGTCTAGATTTTATTTCAGCTAGAAACAAATATGATTTTTCAAAACACAGACTTCACCAATCAAGCTCTGTTGGAAACTTATTTTTCTATGTTTTATGTGATATATACAATTCCAATTGCTGGGGGGGGGGGAATGATTAACATCAGGGTAACTATTTATGACGTATAAAACCAGCTTGTGCTATGTCTTGGACATTTAGAAATATAAGCATGTTTTATCATGCCTTCTAGAACTTTACAAGTTCTGGAATGCCTTCAACTTCCTTTCTTGAAAGAAAGAGGTTTGGTCTATGCTAAAATAGCAGCTGTTTAGTCCCCACAGCCCGTACTGGAGAACAGGGCCACATGCTAGACAAGGAGCAGCATCTCCCAAGCCTCTGTAACATCTCATCATGGAGCAGTCACCATTTAGTGCAAACAACAATTGTTCACATTCCGTGTATGTCTGCACACATAGGCATGCCTGCCCATGAATATATTGTGCATACATACACACACACAGATGTAAATGAATATACATACACAAAAAGTATTTGAATAAGTTGCCACTAATTCAATTTCTCAGCTCTAGTGAAAGCTCAGTTTGCTTCTTAGGTCATGGCTTACCATGTTAGCTTTATTTTCAATTGGACCATAACTGTTTTGGATGAAAGTTACAGGACTCACTTCACTCAAATCAGAATGCAGAGTTATCCCGCTCCATGAATATTACTTTCTATCCAGATAACTATATTTGAAAGATGAAAAAATAAGCAATGATTAGATGGAATGGGGGGTGGAAAGCAACTACTATATTCTGGCAGAGTGGAACTCCGTAAGCAAACCCTAGTATCTATTTTATGCGAGTAAATAGAAATTTATTTCCCTGTGAACAACAGTTGTGGCAAATCTAGGGGCTGAGTTTAGCCACAGAGGAATTCTCATCTTGCTATGAACAGAAAACAGTGCAATATTACAAATAGAAGATTGTCTCATCTGTTTCTACAGTAAAATCTACTTTTCCTCACCATCTCTTCTGTTTAAAGGAAGAATCCAAGACGGTAAATATCTTATTTATCTTCAAGAGTTTACATGCGTAAGTATTTTTTTTCTTTTTCTACTTACTCACTGAAGAAATAAGAGTAAAACCCTTGCATGAGATGAATGAAAAAGAAAGGCATTAATAAGATGAAGCTCAGTAACAGATTATAAACTAGGCAGAACAAAAAAAAAAAAAAAAAAAAAAAACACACAAATATTCAAAAAGATAAAGAGTAGAATCAAACTCTCTGCATTCCCATATTAGGGACAGTGCTTAATATATTCATGATCTGAAACAAGATAAGGTGACAAAGCAATGAGGAGGCACCAAAAAAAGTAGTTTAGCAAATACAGTGCCAAATTTCTAGATTAGTCCCTGCTCAGTGAATGGATGACCTGATAGCCATCAGTTTGCGGTACTGGAAAATGCAAACAAGAACAAATGATATGAATTACTGGTAGCTAAACAAAAGCAAAGACAAACAAAAAAGCAGTTCTGCATCTGCAAAAAGACACTGAGAAAAGAAACCACTCACCTTCTACTAGAAGTCACCAACAAAAGCGATGATATTTTAATATCCACTGCTATAAAAGCTATAAAAGGGCGCTCAAAAAAATAAAACTATATGGGTTTCCATTAAAGCTATTGCTATGGCTTTGAATATGAAAATTCAGCAGCTACGTTCTTTAGTTTTTCATCTTGGGATCTTTAATATGTGTTCAATCTAATTTTATAGAAAAAGTAGAATAGTTACAGAAAAAAAAGGAACAAACTTTCTCCTCAAGGCTAAATTAAACTTGTCTCTTGTGCAGGTATCATGAAGTATAAAAAAAGCAGGAGAAGCAGTTGCTACATTTAATAAAAATGTTATGATAAGGGAGACAATCTTTTTCCATTGGTTTAGTCAGAGCATTATCTACTCTCTCAAGCCCATGTTTTTTCAATAAAAATAATTCACTGCAGAATACTTGCTCAAGCAGAATTTTGTATTTTCACAAACAGAAAGCCTTCTGCATCATATGGCCTGAGTAAACAACTAGCTAAGTATCCAGTTCAGAAACCGTCTGCATGGTCCACATGAAGTAGGCACCCTCTACTATGACAAGAAGTGCTGCAGTTCTGTGTTTAGCTAAGAGAAGTTTAGGTGGTTTGTTCATTTTTGACCATTCTGTCAGAACTGAAGATCAGTAAGAAAATCCATTCAGACACAGGTTTACAAAAATACTTCAGGATGTTAATTCATCCTGTAGGCATCTAGAGTGTGGGGTGGATGCATGCTGTCCACACCCCGAAACCCCTCTCCAACGTGGATCCAGAATGGGCCCTGGTTGGAGAACATCATGACTCCCTTTCAACTCACACACTCTACATACCTCTGTGCAGAAACCAAAGAGAGAGTAATTTGCACACCTGGAAGTCACACGTCAGTTTGAGTCAGCAGGATGTCTATCAGTTGAGACAATAGTTTGCCCATGTCCCAGTTGTAAGATGGGGTTAACAACTTTATGTTATCTCACATGATACAGGAGTACTTGCACATCTTCAAAGATATGCATATCCAATCTCTCGTAGGAGGAACCAAACACTTCAGTACCAAATTAGCATTCATTTATCTAATCATGTTTATTACTTACAGGCAGTTCTTTACTCTGAGGGTGATGGAGCACTGGCACAGGTTGCCCAGGGAGGTTGTGAAGTCTCCTTCTCTGGAGATATTCAAAACCCACCTGGATGCCATCCTGTGCAGTGTGCCTTAGGGGATACTGCTTGGCAAGGAGGTTGGACTAGATGATCTTCAGAGGTCCCTCCCAACCTCGGCCATTCTGTGATTGTGATTTTTCCAATATTGTACAGACCTCTGAATGTACTGGTAACAAATGAAACTGCTGGATAAAGCTCTGCTCCATTTATACTAGATTTGACATAGTTATTGTTACTTCATGTGTGGGAAAGGTAACTCAGCCAGTTTCCCAAAGGAAAATAGTCCCTCCTGGCTACAGTCCCCAGGCTTCTTGCTGAAAGGTTTTCTGTGGCCTTGGATAGACTTTGACCTGCAGTTTCATGCCCCAATCACAGAAAGATAGTTTGTCAGTCCCTCTCCACGTAAGAGCTATTTCTTGTGCCCGTTCTCCCTCTGTGACTTCTTCTTTACTCCTACCAGGCACATTTTGTCCATGTCCCACCAGCTAACTAGATATCTGGGCAGTCACCTCTTTCCTTCCCAAACACGAGGGGAAAACTTATTCCTCCCCCATCTACTGCTGTTACATGGGCTTTTTCATACTCTCTCAAATTCTCTTCAATGCACATCTGTAAAAACAGATCTAAAACCTGTAATTGGGAAGGGGGGTGGGAAACACTTCTATCCCCAACCCCTTGAGCCACCTAACTTCATACAAGTGCCCCTTACTATAGAGTTTGTTTGCCTTTTTTTCCCCTACAAAGTTCAATCATTTCACTTTAAGGAAATAATAACAATAAATTAAAAAAAAAAAAAAAAAAAAAAAGAGAGAGAGAGAGAGAGAGAGCAGCAAGAAAACAAGAGTCTGAAAGCAAAGACTAAGGGACCCTAGGTGCTAGCTATTGCTCCTTCCCCAGAATGAAGGTGTAAGGACCACTCGATTCCCATATCCACATGAAATGAAAAAAGCATACAGGGCCTAGATCTCTGTGAGGGCGTGCCAGTGTTCTGCAAATCCAGCAAGGCCAAGTTCTTTTTACTTTTTAAAACAGCTCACCTTATCCTGCAAGGAGTGGCTCACCAGTTCTGCTAATTGGTGTTGCCGAATATAACGATGATATATCCACCAGAGAAAGATCTGAAAGCTGTACCAATAGATGTGAAAGAACTACCAGTAACTGATGCCATGTAATGATTGCCTATCAACTAAAAACAAACCAACAAAAAAAGATACAACTATGCTATTTTAATTTTTGTCAGACAGCACTCAGTCATCTACAGCTTTTCACTTTTTAATCTGGGGAAAGGAAAAGCACTGCAAATAGAACTGACTTGGATGAATTTAGATGCTCGTTAATACTGCTAAGATGAAAGGAAACATTACAAAGGTTTCCTTTAGAAGAACACACAGAAAACCAAGAGTAACTCTTCAAAAGAGCCATTTAAGATTTTTTTCTGAAAAAGGCAAAGATAGCTGTAGCTAAGCAACCTGGCTGCTCTCTATACTGAAAGTTGGTTTTCACAGCACCTTGTTTATCATTGAAAGCTCTGACAAGCCTTTACCTTATTTAATGTAATGGTGGCTGGAGGAGTACCAGATTAGATGTGGTACACTGTCATGAAGGGACTTTTCCCATGAACGCACACGATGCAAGGTTATTTTTAAAATAGCATCCTAAATGCTCTTTGTGTCTACTGCATGCTCTTCAAATACAAGGGTGGCAAGAGCAGCCATCAGTTTGACGGAACAGACACTCCTTACTCCTTTCTCCTTCCAAAAGCAAAAAGTGCTGGCTATTTTTTATCTGTATACTAAACTGAGCAGCTCCCCTTCCTACCTGAGATCTCCCCTTTGGCCCAGGATTTGATGCAGTACTTAGTGATTATATTCTACCACTTCAGATCTTGTTTTCTTCTAAGGGGAAATAGCAGCTCACATAAGCTCTCTACCCCGGTACTTCTCCTGCTGTATCTTGAATGCAATCTGTAACTCCAGGGCTGATGATTGCTTCCAAATTAAAAGTTAACTCTGTCCTGTAAACCCTGCTCACTGTCGGATTGTATCACCAACACACAGCTCGTTTTTTAAATTCTTCTCAATCTGACTGCACTTTTCCTAACGGACAGAAAATTCATGCAAGTAGTAATCAAAATCAGTGTCACTGGATACGACCCACTGGGTTATGACTTTTTACCTCTTGTCAGGCTTCCCCTTCCATGGGATATGTGCATTAAATGGCCTTTTCCCACTTTGACAAGGGCATCTGTTTGGAAAACCTGGAAAGCACTGGCGTTTTTCCTTTCTCCCAATTCGCTGGGAGAAAGGATCCCCCTTACACTTGTATTTTTTACCTCACACACTCCTCCCCACCCTTTTTGTTGGTTTCGTGTAACACTGTGAACGCTGTAGTAAAATGCAATGGTCACCAACGTTTTGCCTGCTAAACATGAAAAAAAATGCCTGTATTGCTCTCATGTTTTCTTCTTCCATTGGTTGTGTTTGTGCAGAATAAATACACACACAGTAGGCCTATGCATCTTCCTACAAACACAAATATACACATGCTATATAGAGACAGCAATAAAGACTTTTTGTTTACTCTGCCTCTCTCGTTCCCTCTAGATATTTTTGCACGCTGTCATTTGAGGAATGCTGTTGCAACCCAGAGAGATGTCAGCTGAGCCTGCCTCACACCGCAAGCTGTTGGCAGTCTCATTAAGGCTGGGGGAACGGCGTGGAAGCCACTGCAGTTTTCACAGGCTGATGCTGCTGGCTGCAAGTGTTCGGCCAAGCTCAACGTGCTACGCCAGCTAATTTCTTCAAACATTCCTCTGCCTTGATTTTGTCAGTGTCTCAACAAGGACTCTAAAGTCATTACTAAAAGTGGAAGCAGTTGCTGACAGAACGTATGGGGAGATAACCTTGTATATTAAGAGAAAAATATTTAAATCTTTCAAACACTAAAAACGCATGCTTTCTTACGCCCATATCCAGCCTTGTCTGTACAATGAAATCACGTTCTATTTGTTATTAGGAAACTTTTTTTTTCCTGTTACTTTCAGAATTATCTTTAACATTTTCTTCCCTACCCAACTCATTTGATTACTTCTACCCTGCATATGTCACCCACCTCACCCACTGCAGCCCCACAGAATCCAAATCACCAGGGTATTTTTTCAGGGAAGATGGCAGAAAGGAGAACGTAGCTCTGTGCTTCACCATGGGTTGTCCTTTCTTACCCCAGACAAGAACAGAGCACCTGGCCACAGCCCCCTTCCTTTTTGGCTGATATGGTTTAAAAAAAGCACCTGAAGCAGACTTTTATCACTTTCACAACTTGGCTTCACCATGCAAAGCCCCACCTAACTGCCTGCCTAATCATCTGAAGGTTGAAGGACGCAACGACTGTTCTCCAAGTTCATCCAGGCTGCTATGAAATCAGGGATGGGCACAAAAGAGAGCAAGTCAGGAAAAAAATATGACTGTATACTAGGAAACCAATTTAAAAGTGGTAGAATCTAAGGTTTCAGTCCCTGTTCCCAGAGTTTGCTTTCAGAATTCGATTCGAGTGCACCATAGATAAAGCAAGGTATTTAAGAGTCAACTTTCCACATCCTATGGAACACCTAGGATAGATAATGGTTAAAGGAGAAATAGGATGTCTAGGCATTTTCTCTATTTGAGTAGTAATAATCTTCAATTCCCCAACCACACACTGTTTTTCTTTCAAGCAAGGAAGAGCACTACAATTATTCCATCACACAATCAGGTTAGATTTGAGACCTCCCAAAGCTAAATCACAGTGTCACAAATTAGGATCATTTTCTAATGATTCTGTGCCAGAGCGCATAAAGGCAATACAGTATTTTGAGCAGAAATATCTTTGTTTTCTCTTAGACATTAGGAACCATCTTTTTTTGTTGTTGTTGTTCTTGTTTTAGCCTTAGCACATAAAGACCTCTGGTTTATTCAGCTCCTAGCATGTTTACACTTGCTGTAATGTACCTCCTCCTCTCTAAACTCATTTTTGTTTGGAAGAAAACACTTTAGGACAGCACAGAAAGTAGGAAATTTTACCTGAGGCATCTAGGAAATATTAGCCATTACAAAACTGAAATAAGACAAAATAAAGAAGCCTCTTAGTAACTTGTAAGCTGTTTTCTCCATTCCCTCAGTCACCCTCTTTCCCTTCTCTGTCACTATGTTTTTGTGCTGTTAGACAAGGAAGAACAGATTTCTCTCTTCGAAATATGGAGCTTTATGCTTCAGAGTTAATAGCACAGGTACCTGGCCTAGCAGTAAGGGCAGTGCAGTAACCAGACTTCAGAGACAACTGGGAATTTCACTAAGTCAAAGGCTTACCAAAGGGTCTGTGGAAAAACCACGCACCTCTGAATGCTCAAGTCATTCAACAAAATTAAAAAGACACAGCAGGGTCTAACAAACTTAAATCTGTTCTCCCTTTTTTTTTTACTCTGCTTGAGACTGGCTTTGTAATCTGGGACAAAGCATTCCAGCATCAGTAGGTATTTCTGCATCTTCATCTAAGAAGATGAAAGAAAGAATCAGCAACATCATTTTAGTAGCATTTTTAAGACAAGCTGTATGGAAAGCATTACTGCACGGCTATGTAACTTACCCTTACTCTACAGCACAGATTCTATTTAAGCAAAGTGTGAAAAGCAGCATATGGGATCTGTTTGAATAAAAAAACAGAAGACCCCTCCTAAAGTGACCACAGAGGAAAAGGATATTCCCCATAGATTGTTCCTAGCAACTCCCCATCCCCAGTGTCACTGTTATTAGGCAAGAAGTCTCACCCTCTTCAGACGCAATAAGGAAAAGCACTCCCTGCTGACAAGCAGCGTTTTGGTCTGGGGGAGGCTGGCATTACCTTCTTTCAGCCCTGAGACCCTTGCTGATTTAACACTAATAAATGTCAAGGACAGATGAGAGGTTTCTGCTCTACATACAGGTTGAAAAGCTGTTCATGCAGTGGCATTCATTTCCTCACCCGTGTTATTAACACCGTAAGCTGTGAACATTAGCCCAGCTCACATATTACAGCATCACTCATTAAACAACTCCTGTTCCTGTGAGTGACACTGGTATCTGTGCTTTAGTAGAGAAGGGAGGGATTCAAATCTGAGGTTAAGACACCCACATTTCATCAACATCTAGGTGTCACTAGATGCCTAAGTAGCTTTGATATGCCATGAAGGTCTAGGTAGCAAAATTGGCGGAGCAGCCAAGGACATTCTTTTTTCTTGTGTAAAAGTAGAGCAGAAGCAGAACAGAGCATATATTTTATTTATACAGTAAGCTTACTAAAATAAAACCATGCATTTTTCCAGTATGAAAAATAAAGCAACCTTTGTAACATCAGCCCAGTATCCCAGCATGAAGAACTAATCTGTAATGTACATTCCACATTTTAGGTAAAACATTTTTTAATAAGTTATTCTCTCTGTAAGCAGGTAAGAAACACCCACCATGCTCTCAGCAGGAGAGGGAAGCCCAGACTGCCCTGGCTCATAGCTGCTGGAGGCACCATCCCTGCCTCAACAGTCCATGCCTTGCACCTTATTTGAAGAGGGAGTAGCTTTTTGCATTCTTCCCTCTAGGATACACAGTTAAGGACTTAGATTTGGAAAAATAAAAAATTAAAAAAAGTGTAATTTTGAAATTAACTCCAGAATGGTTTCACTCAGATTATGTTTTGCTTAATGTTAAGAATACAGCACATAATTCAGAACCCATTACAGCGAACAGTGGGCTTTGAACCAGTCCAAAGGTGCATTACGGCTTGCCATTGATCCTTCCTCATTACTTCCATTTTACTTATACATGTGTTTTTCTTGGTCTTCTCGTAAGATTTCTTTTCTCCCTCCCTTTTCTTAGCTGCAGGAAGAAGTATAACTTAGCCATCCCACCCCACCCCTCTGCTGACATTTCTACTCATAAGACATTAGGAGAAGGAGGAACACTTGTCAAAATACATAGTCATGTACAGGATAACTAGCATCTACTAAAAACCAAGGTTTATCATATCTCAGAATAGTATTTTCTTCTAGGAGGAAACATGAGATATTGAAAAGCATTCCCTTGAATTTAGAAGTCAAAAACTAATTGACAAAGGAAAAAAAATCCAGTTGCAGAAATATTTACATTTAGTTTTTATTTATCAAACATTTGATTCCTCATTTTGTACATATCTTAAGAAAAAAATAAGTGAAAAAATCCAAAAAAGATGTTTACAGCAATTCTGAGTTTTTCCTGCTCAAAAATGTTAACTGATGAATTCCTCAAAACAAACTCTTTTCCTAAATTTAGATTTGGTTTGGATAAAACAGCATTTTGAGTAGTTTGGTAAACAACTCCTAATTTGATTCAATTTTCAAATTTCTTTCAGCTTTCAACTTCCCCTGTGCTTTGTGCTTTCTGAAAGTACAAAAGTACACGAAGAGCATAATCTCCCAGATAACAAATGCGCACCTTTAAAACAACATTATATGTAATCAAAAAAATCACTGAATATATTTTGTTTTTAAGTTTCATTGCGTACATATGATTTGCCAAGCTGAATGATCTATGATACATTGACAGACGGAGCCAGACACAGGCCTTCAGAAGAAAGGGGAAGCAGGAAGGAGTTGAACGGAAACATTTAGTCAGCTCTGTCAAAATGTTGGTATTTCTATTAAAAAAGAATTATAGCATCCAATTTTGTTATTCTGTATATTTCTTGCAAGAGACCAAACTTCTCAGAATAAACAGTACCAGCATTTTAGCCACTTTTACTGCATTTTATGACTGTCCACTCAAAAGTGATACTCGCATTAAAAGCTTATTCTACTATTGAATGTAGAATAATGTTTTTTGACTGATTCACAAGAACTTCATGAATCATTTTGCTGATATTCTCTGTTTCCTATAGCTTATAGTTCTGCATAATAACTTAGCTTCTGCTTTAATGCCAATATTCCTAAACTGCAGGCATTCCTGAAACTCATGCATACCGTCACACCTTGCATAAAAAGGTCTTTTCGGTCTATAAATCACAGAGTCTATAAAATAGCTAGCATTTAGCTATTTAACTACAGAAAGTTATTCATAGTGGAAAGACTCCCTGTTGAGGTTTAGCTTGGTTCCTTACAAACGTACCTCGGAGTTGTTGAGATGACATCTGTGCGTTCCCGAGAACCACCCCTCACTTGAGCACTGGTCGATATCCACCTTCTGCAGATTTATGTCCACTTTAACGACACCTCTGAAAAAGAGGAAACAGCCTTGAACACGGTGACTACAGAAATACGCCAAACTTCTTTATGATGCTGTAAGCTGCAAGGCAGAACTGAATTTTCCCTCTAAATATGGAATTTGATATGTCTGATAAGAAAAACGAGGAGTTTTGTGCTCCCAAAGTCATGCTTGCAGAGACATATTCATATGTCAGACCCCACTGCGTTGCATTATGGCACGAAATCTGCAAATCTCATGCACTCGATAGATGTAAGGTGGCAGGTATGAATAAGTTACACACTCAGTTAAATGCCCTTCACATTTTACAATGCAGTAAAGAACTAAAATAAGCACAATGAGCGACCTGCCCTGTCTCACACACCAGCAGCCTCACCAGCCAACCCGGAGGGCATGCTGAGCACTGGGGCCAGGGAGTACCCAGAACCATACGTGACTGCCATGCCAGGTGACAACATCCTCCCTTTTACCCCAGGGAATGATATTTGCCAAAACAACTGTGCAAAAATTCAGACCCAGACCCCTCTCTCCACATCCCCTCAATTACACTGATATATCAGCACTTTAATTCCTCTAACAGAGATGCAAGCCGCTGCAGAAAGGCAGCACAGTCCAGGAGTAGGCCACTGATGCCTACAAAGCCAAGAAAAAATGCTTCCTCCACACACAAGTCCTTGACAACTGTCTGAACTATTTTAGTTGTACACTAAGAACATTTGTGTTTTCCTCATCAAAAGTTTCCCTTAAATTTTTGTGACTGAAGAGCTAACAACCAACTTGAAATGCAGTGCTCCATTTTATAAAAAAATCAGAAATCACCACAAGAAAACAAAAGCTGTAAGTTTGGAATTGCATTTCTAAGAAAAACGCCAACAATTTCCTCATTTTCTCTAAAATAATCTCCAAGATTACTTTAGATGTGGAACATTTATAGCATCAGCTGGTGAGAGTATCTGTGACTGCTCTGGACTTTGCAAAAATGTTGGTATGCAAATTTTGGTAGGTCGTAACAAACTCACTCATAACTGATAAACGCTCTGTAGTGATTTTGCAAGTCTAGGGTACCACTTCTTTTAAGTCAACAGTTTCAGCCACTTCAGACAAAAGCTTTGATTTCCTCCATATGACCTTGCACGGCACAACCACCACCACCACCCTTTCAGGCAGTGGACTACCCTCCCAGCTGCTAATCCTCACCTTCACCACAGACAGAAATGGTGCAACATTACCTCTTAATTTGCTAATGTCAGATTTCAGAAACAAATTCCCTTACAAGCTGTAGTTACTAATACATCAATGGTAACAAAATGCTTTTAAATCATTTCTTAAAGTACCATTATCTAGATCTCCCAGAGGCACTGTACAAACAGTTCTTCACTTTCACAGCTTAGTCAGATTCAAAATACCATAGTCATACTTTTCAGAGATCTCTTTTCCAGGCCTTGGGATGCACCAAAAGATTTTTCCAAGAGCTCTCAAAGCTAGTTCAGGACACAGCTAACCTTGCTCACCTCAAAGCACATTGACTCTTTTACCTAAAGCCCACTAGATATAAGAACTATAATAATTATTATTATATATATATATATATAATACATATATATATATATTATAATAATAACTATAAGAACTATAATAAATACTAATGCTATAGAGCCATACATTTGAGGGGTCACTTGTGAATGAAGTCAGAACATGGGTAAGGGGGAGCTTGCTCAGAACAGGACAATACTGCTCCCTCCTACCTAACACCAGTCTGACTAAGAGCAAAGTGTCCACACCAGCTATATCTGTACATTCATCCTCAGACTTGCTAGATAGGCATTGGAGAAACACAAGCTCACCATTTAAGTGATCAGAGGAAGACTGCATTAGGAACCTATGTGCCTAAATACGAAGCATACAGATGTTCCTCATCCACCTAACGCTATCTCCTGCCTAGAATCTACATAATCTGATCCTGGACACACCTTGAAATCACTTGAAATGTCTAAGCACGGGTTCTGGCAAATTCAGCATGAAATAGCACACACCATGCTTTTGGAATACACAGAAATACTTTTCGCTCATAGCTCTGTGCATTTCCACACTTGTTTTGAACATCAGCCTCTTCAGGGACTGCTAAAACTATAGTTCCTCCCCTCCCTCCCACGTGCTTTTTCCATGGTTCCAGGTAACCACTGGCCTCAGGGGAAAAGCTGCCACACCGTACACACTAATACTTCCTATGATGTTTATTTTGGTGGGTTACAAGCTTATCTTAACCTCATGAGAAGATACCTGCCTCAGCTGTTCAGGGAGTACACAGAGTAAGCAGATGTAACTAACTGCTCCACAGGTCAGACCCCACCAGGTAGGTTTCTGATGGTTTCTGGACTTTTCTGAACGTAAATACTAACATGTAGGCCAGGGACAGGACCTGCTCTGCAAGTTAATGATTTCACTTTGCTTGCACAGAGGTGTAAAGAGCTCATCAAGTGCATGAAGCAGGCAGCAGGTGCATGAAGAGGCTTCCACCTCTTGTGCACTTCCATTTCATGGTTGAGTTTTGTCAGTTTTCTTGTGGCTGTTCAGCCACATAGACTTGACAGCTACCTATTTTCAAATTATTTCCACAACACTTTATCCAGGAACACTACGAAGTACATTCATTTGAAACAATGCATTTTCCACTTGAATCCTCATATTAAAACTTCTTAAAAGAACACTTGCCTTTCCACAAAGCTCAGTCTTCAAGATCTCGGTACTAACATTTCTATCCTTTCTACCTACTCTTCTCTTGTCTGCAGTTCCATAGAACAACCTGAACTTCGGATACAGTTACACTGTTCTGCTTTTGCCTTTTCCCAGGGCTTTATGAGTTTGTGGTGAAAATCTACAGGAAGGAAGAACACTGCAGTCCAGAAGCAGGACTACGACGATCTCTCCCAAGAATTAAAAAATACTACAGCTTTCCACTGTCTTCCCTCATGGAACATTTTAGCCCTTTTTCACTGTACCCCTGCAATATGCTTGTCTCATGGTGACATCACAGTCCTGATGAGGTAGTACCAGGGTCTTGCAACTACTTGATGATACATAATGCTTTCAAAAGAAAAAAGTTTAAGTGTACATGTGGCATTTATGAAAGGCATCATGATGGTACAGACTTTTACTGCATTCATTTGGGATGCTTTGCCATTTGAAAACATCGTCTCAGACTCATACCCCGCCAATATTACACATAGGGTACACCAGTATATACATGATGCTATATTTCTGAAATTCATCTGTGATTAACACAGTAGCTGGCACAGCCCGGCTAGACACCCACATTTTCAGTTATTTTTGATTCAGCATTCGGAAAACGGAACATATGGAAGAACACATCCTCCTATTATGTAAACAGACCAACTACCTGTAAGCGTTACATTTATTGGACTAACTGGAAATAATTGCAGCTCTGCTATCTCAACAGAAGTGATCAAGACAAGTGTCAACTGTATGACAGTCGACTCAGTTTGTCAGCATAACACCTTCATCCCTTCATCCACACTGACAGTGCTGCCTGGCTGAACCCAAGCCACCACAATAAGTTAATAACAATATTACTGGTAATTGTGGACCATCTGGCAAGTAAGTATATTTTGTTAATCTCCTTATAACTATAAATATTTGTTTTCTGCCACAGTTTGACAGTCCTTACACAAAAAGATACCTAAAAATTACAGGTTCGTGTTAACATTTTGGACAACTACAGATGAAGAAGCAGTTGAATTATATGTAACAGATAATCATGGAAGAAGTATGTCATCAAGGATTTTGTCGGGTCAGAGGTTTGATTTAAGAGGCTTTTGTGTCTGTCTTAATTTCCAGTGCCACTGTTTGTTGGCATTCTGTTTGCCTCAAAATCTGTGCCAGAAATTGATTTAGGCTAATTTTCCCAACCTACCAGCTATCTTGGTAGTTTCACTAGTTATATTTCATTGTAACAACACGTTGTAAAACCTGTAGATAAAGAATTTTTTTTTTGCCTGTACTGTCTCACCATAAAAAAAAAAAGGAACATCTTCCCTTTCTCCCATCCAGCTCAAGCCAGAGCTGCCCAGAACAGCCTGCCTGCATTTAAATGGTGATAAACAATATCTTTGTCCTCTAGATCTTCAGAAGCTTTGGCACAGAGGTCATCATAGCTCAGCTAAACAGGCATTCAAAATTTGTCTTCTAGGTTTGTTCACTTATTGCTGTGTCTGTAAGCATCACAAGCAAATCAGAGAATCTGATACCAAATGTATGATTAAGATCCTTACAATAATCAGTTCTGTAATAAGCAGTAAATATCAACGGCATTAAGGCCTATTAATCGTAGAATCAGAGAAGCCTTCTGAAATTTAGGAATAAAGAGAACCCTATACAGTAGCAGATCCTTTAACATTAAAGGTTGCAGGGAAAAATCTCTCCAAATTATAATGAAGCCTTTCAAAAGCACCAACAAAGCCATATAAATTTCATTTGACTGATGACAAATCCTGTGTAAGCATGAATCCTGCATGCCTCCATGGAATGTAAACTTTCCTCATAATGTGTTGTGTTAGAAACTAGGGGAAAACAAAATCACTGTGGTGGGTTTAAAGAGACAAATAAATGCCACAGTGCCCTCACCAGCCACAATTAAGGTATCAGGCGTGGTTACCCCATGCCGAAGCAGACATCATCCCTCAAATCTAAATGCCTTCCTAGGTTCTTACTATCATATTCATTCACACTCCAGAAGTTATCCTTCAGAAATCTTCCTTACCAAAAAAAAAAAAAAATGAAATGAAAAAAATGAGTTCCATACTGATGTCCCAAATCTGCAAATCCTCTAGAAAAATGCATACTGTAATTAGCATAGCAAAGGTTTTCAGGTTGGAACCCTCTGAGCTTTCTCATTTTGGAAACTGACTCATTCAAGAATATTAATTTTCAAATGTTGCATGCTACCTGACACCTGAGTTCACTTCAAAGTGTCTTCGGCCATCCAAGAAAATGCTGCTGTCAAATTCACAAGTGACTTTCAGCTGTAAATGTCTTACTGGTGATCAACAGCTTCTGCGTGTTCAAAGTTATTTTTGAAAGTTAGATTCGGGATTCCACATCACCCCCATGTCCCTAGAATTAGTACCAGCTTTGCACTGTAACGTAGCCACCAGATTCATACGAGCCTACTGGGATATTACATATAACATGACTTTGATTTGGTCATTCAGTTATCACTAATTTCTTCGTGATAGATTCCTGATTCCCTAGCCATAGCATGACTGCTGTTTTTCAGCCCACTTTCACAGAAGAAACAGCTTTCACTAAAAATAAACTTAACTGAAGAGTGCAGTATAGCAGTGTGGGCACATGAATTAGGATTCACCTGCAAAAAAAAAATCCCTGTAGGCCATTTGGAAGAGTACTAGAAGGGTGAAATACTTCAAGCTGAATCCTCTGTTGTCTGCAGAATTATTTCATATTCAATTCAGCCTTCAGATTTATGGCATGAAGTGCTGCCTGAGGACTTCCCTGCATTTTAGTTAAATGATTTCCTAGATACTTTGAGGGGTGGTAATATTTTTGCTGGAGGATTTGTGTTTAAGTACTGCTAGTGTCTAAGTTCTGTGACCAGGCACCACCTCATTTAGGAACGCCGCAGTGTCAGCAATGGTGGGGTACCACTTACATTAGATTCTTCTTATGAAAAAAAGTCTTGGAACCAAGTTTAGACTGTTCAATAAGAAACAGACATTTTTCAAATATTCCCATTACTATCCATAGGGTCAACAAGACAGGTGGAGAGAAAGGGCCTTAAGCATAGGAAGTGAAATAAGCATGAAGAGGTTAGGAACAAGAAGAGCTTTGAATGGGAAGGATCCTACACAGGAGAGATTATCTCAGCCTAACTACAGCTGCCCTTCTGACACTGAAGATGTACAAGGTAGTAGGGGAATTTTAGAAGTGAAAAATAACTGGAAGCCAACGTTCAGAAAAAGGAACCTGGAGAAACAAACTCAAGCAAGATGGCAAGAGAAGAAACAAGAAATATTACAGGATCAGCATGTTAGAAGCATAAAATCTAACCAAAATAACAAAAAACTTGTCCAATATCTCAGAAAAAGGCAGTCCAAAATAAAATCTGTGAGGCCAGTAGACAATAAGAATTTGAAAATAACTCAGTTGATAGAGCCTTTACAGAAAGCAAACTATGTTTTAATTGCTACACTCTTTTAGAGCCGAGGAAGCTCCACTACTCAGCCATTCTGGAGAATATCAGTGTGACAGAAGGTCAGCTCTCACCTGTAGAGATGTTAACAAGCTGGGCACCGCAGTTATCCCTGCTTTGCTCAACAGGTTTACAAGCAACCAAAAACAGGTGAACCCTGACAAACTTGGCAGGTGATAAAAATATATAGCATACACCCTAAGTAAGTCTGACTGGTCTGGATAAGTTGAATGCAGAATGCTGCAAAAGTGTTTTTGTAACACAAGGATCATGGATGTCCAAATAAATTTATCACACAGCGAATTTAAAAATAGAAAGTAATAATTGCTCTTTAAGCAGCTCAATTATATTATGGAAACCAAAGCCAAATTATATTGTAGAAGACAAAATGGGTTAAAAATAAATTTAAATTATGGAGGTCAGTTTAATCCATGCCTACTATCAACGCCCTTTCAGATGCAGTCTGAAAGGAAAAGTTTTTGTATTGCTTATTATTTGTAAATGGAATATAACCAAGATACACAAACACTTCTTATATTGCTTCCTAAGTGCCTGCCAGAAGCTGCTTCGGGAGACAGAACTAGATAAGCCTTTCATCTGACCTAACAGAGCAATACTTTTGTTCTTATCTTTGGGAACATTTCTCAATCTCAGCTCAGGTTCATGAATAGACAGAATAGGAGGTGACAGTCCTGGAGCTGCATCTCCGACAGTAAGAATTGTCACATGCCCATTCCCTTCAAAAGACCTTTGATAGCCTGCTGTGTG
Source organism: Heteronetta atricapilla (assembly GCA_011075105.1). NCBI lineage: Eukaryota > Metazoa > Chordata > Aves > Anseriformes > Anatidae > Heteronetta > Heteronetta atricapilla. The sequence goes on from CM021732.1 coordinate 18,149,864, forward strand.
CTGGAAGCCTTACCCAAGGAGGATAGGGGTAGGGAACAGAGGATTGGAAGTAGCAGTTTGACCTAAAAAGCTTGTTCCTTTTATTCCAACTTACCACATGCTACATAAGTGTTGTCACAAACACAGTACCTGTTTGTCCTCTCCTGATCATATTTAGCTTCTTTCTTCAAATACCCCACTGTTTCTCCAACAGTGAAGAAAACCGAATCATGTTTCCAAGAAGAGTTCCTTACTCGTTCCTTTTTTTTCATTACCGTTTAGCTTATTCTCATCCATGACCTAATATGTAAAAGGCATATACATCACTGGCTGTATAGAGAACATCTAAAAAATACTGGGGAGGGGGTTCTTTAACCAACAATAAATCACGTTAAGGAGACATTTCTTTGATCTCACTTCTTTTCAGGAATATAAATCCAAAACTTGTAGTTCGAGGAAATAAATTATTCCTTTTCATTTTCAAGATCTGTTCTAAATCCACCCACGCTCTCTATCATGTTATATGGGCCAGGGCATGGTATCAAAGATGATGTCAGCCTCACCATTTTTAAATATTTTCAAGATTATATAACAAACAATATGCCTCTTTAAAGAGTTAAAATGAATTTTGTTTTCCAAGTTCAGTACTAAGACTAGATAGAAAAGAAATTGGGAAACTTTTTTAAAAAGGTTGTTAAAGTCAGAACTTGAATCACATTTAATAGAAAAAAGTTACAAGTTCTGAAAACTCTCTTTTTAAGTCTATTTTTGTCGTTATTTTACCAATTTAACACCTGTGAAATATTTAGCAGAAGTATATTCCCTAAGAAATTACTTGTCATAGGTAGTTCTACCCTTATGGTAGAATTTGCCTTCAGTAATGTTTCCTTAACTAAGCAGCCCATTATGGGATAACCCTAGAGTGGCTGAGTAATTTTTAATAGTACAGTGGAAATCATTACATTACACTGCCTTTAGGGAAAAAAACAGCTGAAGTGAACTGTGCAATAAAGATTAATCTTTGCACCGAGGAATACCTTTCAAATAATTAAGAGAGAAGGAATAAATGTCAGGAAGAAAAAAAAAATATTAGGAAACAACAGTTGATCCAGCCAAACTTCAGAATGAAGGTATCCACAGCCGTTGCAGAGCACAGCATTGTTCAAAAAAAACAAAACAAAACAAAAAAAGCCTTACTCAGCTTGTTGAGTACGTTCCTTTCTGCCAAAACAGCCATTATGCCATTGCATGCTCGCAATAGTCCTTGAGAGACCCGACTGCAAATGCTGCCCTGTATCTGGTGAAACACGGCCTTGCTGGAACACAGAGAGGCAGAAGCATTCCTCCATCCTAAAGGGATTCAGGCCTCCTAGATGAAAAAAAGCAAGCAACGACCACTTCCCAAAACGCCAACATAATACACGACAACAGCAAAGAAAATGAGAGCAGCACACAGGAGAACGTTCTGAACTGCAAGAGCAACAGCTCATACATCAGAGTTTGGGAGTAGCTGATGTCATCGCACGCAGCTGAAACATTGCACACAAATCTGACTAACCATATTCAAGAAACGCTGGAACAAGACTTGGAAATAGGGACCATGGCAACAGAGAGCTCCTGACAGGAGGCTGGAGAAGGCTGGTTTCTTTAGCCCAGTAACCAAAGGTGGAGAAGGACCTGCTGCTGCCTATAAATAGGTCAGGGCAGTAAACGTCTGCAGACAGCTATTTCAGCCAGAAGGCAGGTCTGGAGCAGGAACAAATGGATATTTAACCGAATAAATTTAGATCAGAAATCAGAAGAAGCTATCCCAACCATCAGGCCCGTCAAGTGGAGAGCCAAGAGGGAAAGCTACCTACTTTACTACCTACTTTAAGATAATGTTAACTGATTACATTAAGTGGGCTTTGGAAAGCAGGAGATGGACTGTGACCTAGGAGAGCATTTTTTTTTTTAAAAAAAAAAAAAAAAAAAAAAAAACTATACGTTCCTAGGGGCAGACTACTTGCAGACTTTCCTTCCAGATCAAGGAGCAATCCTCCCTACCCACCCACTAGAGTGCTGAAGCCTGAAGCAATGAGAACCTCCCATTTCCCCTCCAGGGGCCAAGTGAGTGCTTTTAGCAAATGGAACACAGCCCCGAGGTGAAGCTTTTCACACCTTTCTACTTCCACAGCAGGGCTGCAGAGTCCAGCTGGATCTCCATGGGCTGCAGAACGTGGCTCAGTGTCACTGTACAACAGAAAGCAGCAGAGGAAGGTCACGGACTAACGACAAACGCTACCAATGCTCTACCCTGTGCAGCACGAGAGCTGTAGAGCAATCAGACACATTAGATGTTGAACTCCAGCTGCAAACTGCATCAGCGTAGACTTTGAAAGGAAGGAGAAGGGAATGGTTAATTTCACCAACAGATTACTTCCAGTCTCTGCGAATCCTCTCCGCGCTTCTAAGTGAGTTTGTACTGTATTTGCTAAGCAGAGGGGACTGTTGCCTCCCTTCCCTTTGGGCAGACCGAAGGCCAGGGAAAACAGACAACAAGACACCAGCAAGCACCGCTGAGAAGCAGTGCAAAGGCGGCACCTTGAGCCCAGTGTTGCCACTGGGTTGATGTGGTCCCACGGGGCTCATACGGCTTGCAGTACATTCATCAGCACAGTCAACATGTCTTTGATTTCTCTGCTTATCTCAGTATTTGGCCTACACAATAAACTTGGCAAGACAACTAAATAGACCAAATTGTCCTTCTTGGGTTGGCCTTCACTTTGCAGTTTGGCTTCCATCTCATGTGAAGAGAGAACTATATGGGGGAGTACAAAATTAAAGACTAATAGCAAGCTGTTTGCAAGAGCCCTGTGCCTGTAACAGTCGTGTCCTTTGACAGAAGGCACAACCCTTCACTACATAGAGGCGATGCTTTGCTTACAGCTGCACCTGCAGAAAGTCATTGACAACAGTACTGCAGTGGTAGCATACATTGAACAAGACCAGTACTAATTATTAGTCTCATCTTCATAAAACTCTTTCCGCTACTATATCGTGCAATGTTCCCATCAGTTAGTGGGACTTCTGTCCCACCAGAAGGTAGCAGGTTCTTATATACCAAAAGATAGTAGCAATGGCTTTTCCTTCTACAGCCTGAGAAGATAGTTTTCCATGAAGAAAATGAGTTCATGAATCTGTTACTTTAACGTAACACACCATAAACCTAATGTCAGCAAAGAAGAAAGTACATGAACCGTAAGAGGAGTAGTAAGGGGGCACACACTGAAGTACCATCAGTGATCCCATACAAGACTATTAAATGGAAGGAGCATGTAAACTGAGCCATTAAGTGTTCCTAACAGATGGTTCAGGGATATTTCGTTGAGAGAACCAATGTGGCTTTTGCAAAAGATGTAGACTAAAATACATGCTGCTTTTTACCACATGGGCCTTAAATAGGAATTTAAAGTTAAACCATTGTGTCACTCACAGACAGATGGTGAGGGGAAATAAGGCTTATTTCATGAGGGACCTTGTAGTTATTAGAACACTAGTACTAATTGCTGTATTAGATCTTGCATTTTATTTTACGTGCTTATATTTCAGACCATTTATCCTCTTCAGAACTCACACTGAGGCCGCACACCTATCGGATACTAAAAATATTGTGTAACTATCACGATGTCCCATGAGTCTTGGAAGAAGTTTATTTTGGTTTTAGTATTTTCTATGTAGCTGCAGAGTTATTTTCTCAATATCTCCCATGATAAGCCTACTGGAAGGCCATCTTTCATGTAACATATCTCAAACTAGAAACACTGGAACCATCATTTAACTTCGCCAAGATATAAATATATACACACACTTTTTTCACCTGCTTTCTTGTGGAGTTGCAAGATGTCTCAGTAAAACATTGGGATTCTTAGAAAGATTTATCAACTCATCTCTGGGTTTGATACAAAACTTTGTTGGTTTTGTCCTGTTAAACCCAAAGCAGTACAACAGTAATACGATGCTTATACAATACCCCACTGCAACATCTCTTATATGAAAATTAAGTTATCCATGCTTAAATGTGCCTAAAGGATGCCCTTCGAAATATCTGAGTTACAACAAACCATTGTTTCCTTAATGGAGCTGAATCCCACATGGTAAATGGAGGCCAAGAAGATCAGGAAACCAGGCAGTGCTTTGTACTGCGCCCAGGAGGACCCCTACTGGTAGCCTTGGTTGGCCAGGGTTTCTGCCAAGGGGACCTGGCGTGTCCTGTGCGTGAGCTACCACAGCAGAAACCTACACCGCTGAGATGCTTCCTGGAATCACAGGAGCTTGGCACAGAGCGGAAGCTTGGTCTTCACTGCTTAAGAGACCTGCTCTTCTTTCAGCTGAAGGTAACAGAGCTGTCAGATTTCATAGCAAGGTCTAATTTCTCAGATATTTAGTTGGTGGCTGCAACCCCACCTCCAGCCTAAAGGTTCTTCAGGTTACATGAACTTCCATCCCCAACAAGAGAACATCTGCCTATGCTAGCTTTCATCTGCATCCTCAAGTTTGTTCAAATATTTCAAACTATGAGAAGTTCTCTGAACTTTTCTGGAGCCCCTGCTGGGGTCCAGGAGAGCTCTGCAGTACAGCATCTCTTGGCTTTTAGTCTTCAGAGGAAGGAATTCAGCAACAGACTGCAGATGAGCTCATTCTACCCTAAACCTACCAGCCCCAGTAGTGTAAAGAGCAAAAGGTGATTTCATACATAATTGTCCATTCTTTATTCAAGATATTTTTTTTTAAAAAATGAGAGTACATGACTGCATTCATACCTACTCGATCCCATCAGATTTCAAACTAAGCCAAGAAAGCCAGTGTTGATATACACAGCTGTCTGGGCACTTGAGTGTGGCAAAATCTCTTCCATTTCCACTGCGTTGTTAGCTATCTTCACCCACCGCTGAATCACAGTGCAAAGCAAATTCTGTGCTCTTCCCTTACTTCCTGAAAAACTAAAGCTGCTTCAGGGCAGTGGGCATTCCCCAGCAGAATTACACGTGATCTCCACTACAAATGTGCCAGTGCAAAAAGCTGACATCTCATACCCCACAGGTTACTCTCACTTCTTAGACACTTTTTTTTTGCTGTTAATACAAGGTATAAGAATAGCCCTTCCGTATCCTCCTCTCTGTTTGTCACAGCCCAGTGGCAAACTCCTGGACATAACATCAGTAGAAAACAAGCGATTCTTCCCATGTGCCAGGTATCATCTATACGGCCTCACAATGGAGTGGGGGTCCTACAAACAATGCCCCACAAAAAGCTGCCCAGCTGCTGGTTTAGGTTGTAACCACATGCACTATGAGAAACCTGCAGTGGCAAACAGTCACCTACGCACTGACCAGGCTTGAGCACCCCACAGTGGATGCGCCCTGAAGACCAGAAACTGCAGTTTACCGGTGTGACAACATTGTTTCCCAGCTGGTTAAAAATCACAGCTGGGGTTGAGCTACTTTTACTTCTGCAGCAGAGTAAGAAATGACAGCTCGGTAAAGATCTTTTGCAAAGAAATAATCTGCAACTGGCAGCTCCTGCTATCTTCTCTCCTCCAGAAACACGCCCGGCATATGACCCACATACACACCTGTTTCAGTGAGAGCAGTTAAAGAAAACAGTGTTTTCCAGACTAAGATAAAAGTAATTCTCCTGAGCAACAGCTCCCTAAGACACATGAAGGTGACGCTCAACAGGAAGGCCTGAGGTTGCACTGCGGTGCGACTGAGCAGCCGGTCGGGGAAGGGCTGATCAGGTCACACAGCAGAGGCACAGCACACCCTTCCCGAGGAGGGGGCAGAATCGGGAAGCCCACCTTACCCCTCCCGAACAGGGAGCAAGCAGAGGAGCCCCCCTCCTACCTGAATTCGGGGAGAAGGTTTGGTCGCAGTCCATAGAAAGCTGCTGAGAGAGTCACTAGCCAGCCGGGTTTGTAATTCCCATTCTCGCACTCCAGGTAAGGCGAGGACCACCTGATGTGGTTCTTATCCGCCGTGAAGCTCTCTCGTCTCTTCCAGCTGTTCTCCAAAGTTTTGGGGCCTGCGTTCAAGACCTTCCTGTGCAGGTGGGGCCTCCACTTGCGCTTCAGGCTGTGGAACCACTCTGTCTCTACAGAGGCATTAGCCAGGCGGTGAGCCGAGGAGGACAAGTCCTGCAGGAGGATCTGGCTCTCGTGCCTGCTGGCCTGGAGGAAAACCTGGGGGGTCGAGGAGAAAGGCTCCGTGCTGAAGGTGATAGCTGCCCTGGAGATGTTGGGGTCCCCCTCCAGGAGGCTCCTGATCAAAGCTCGGTACCACTCCAGGTCCTCCTGCAAGTTCTGCTCCCGGGACTTATTGCTCTGGAGGATCATGTTGAGGAAGTTAGTGGCATGGGTCAGGGTGTCCAGGGCCCCGTGCAGGGACGGGTGCGAGGTGAAGCGCGACTTGCCGGCCAGGCTGGCCAGCTCGTACCTGCCGGAGCAGTTGGCACGCCGCAGCTCCCGGGAGTCGCCCGTGTAGAGGAACGAGGCCACGTCCTGGGGCACCTCCTCGGCGAGCCGCTGCGCCAAGATGGTGCTCTCCGTAGAGCGGCTCCGCGGAGCCGGGGGAGGCTCCCGGCTCTTGATGTGGTTGTAAACAGCCTGCCTGCCTCTGGCCGCCCGCTCCCGGCCCTGCGCCGCCTGCCCGGGGCTGGCCGCGGCGCCGAGCCCCCGCGGGGCCAGGAGCAGGAGCAGCAGCAGCCGGAGCAGAGCCATGGCCCCGGGGCAGCGCCGGTCGCGCAGGCACGGCGGAGTCACTCAAGCCGCGCTCCGCATAGACAGCCGCGGCGCAGGGCGACGGAGGCTCGGCGGCGCCCGAGCGGCAGCACGGCGGGGGGCAGCCCCCGGCCCCGAGGCACCTGTGGCGGCCCCCGCCGCCGGCTCGGGGCGGAGCGGGGCTGCTCGCGGCCCCTCCGGCGACTGGAGCGGCGGCGGAGGCGGCAGCAGCGAGCCCGGCCGGCCGCGGCCACGGCGCTCACTGAGCCGCCGCCCAGCGCAGCCCCCACGCCTTCCTCTTCCTCCTCGTCTCCGGCAGCGGCGCCCGAAGGATGCGGAGCGGCGGAGCGCGGGCGGCGGCGGGGCGCCGCGGGGGGACCCGCTGCTGCTGCGCCGGGCGCCGCCGCCCCTGCGCGCTGCGCT